>CM035845.1:341322496-342522496 GCA_020510985.1 Pholidichthys leucotaenia
ATATTTTTTCTTATTGATTTGGAACTTTTTTCACATAAATTTTAGAAAATTTGCAAGTGTTTTCCTCAATAATTTGCCTTTTTTCCCCCTCATTTTTTGGGTCTTTTTCCTCATTGATTTAGAACTTTTTCATGTAATTTTGAAATTTTCTTCCTCATAATTTTTCCACTTTTTCCAGATTAATTTTTGACTTTTTTCTTGTGAAATTGTGACTTTTTTCTAATAAATTGGTGACATTTTCTATAGTAAATCTGCAACTTTTTTTCTCAGGATTAAATTTGATTATATTTGTGAACTTTTACTTGTACATTTTAATGTTTTTCCTCATATTTGCAGCTTTTTTCACATAAATTTGCTAACATTTTCTTGTAAATTTGCTGCATTTTTTTCCAAGTAAATTAGTGTCGCTTTTACTTAGTTTGCGTCTTCTTTCCTCAGACATCTTTTTTCCCTCACAAACAGTTGTAAGTAAAGAGCGGCCATCTAATTTTGTGCTGATGCGTGGTAAACTAGCTCCGCCCACTGTTCATCCAGAATATGTGCATTATAAATATGCTGACATTTGTGTTGAATATGGATGGAAACTCTCTGTCCCGATTTATCCAGGGGAAGCTGACATCTCAGGGGAAGCTGCTGCAGCAGGAGACCTTCTGCGTGTGGGAGCAGGATGGAGGAGTCCTGTCCCGCAGCAAAGAGCGCCGCATCTTCCTCTTTGAACAGATTGTCATCTTCAGCGAGCTGCTGCGGAAAGGCTCCAACAACCCGGGCTACCAGTTTAAGAACAGCATCAAGGTCAGGCTGCTCCACCGCTGGAATCACACGTTCTCCTCTGAATTTGTCACTTTTTACCCCTCAGCCCCCCAAAGGCTGGAGTAGCACTCTCATCACCCCACCGGGTAGTTGAGAGGTTGATAGGTTGTTAGGTTGAGAGTTTGGGAGGTTGAGAGGTTGGGCAGTTTTGTGGTTGAGAGGTTGGAAGGTTGGGTGGTTGGGAGATTGAGAGGTTGGCAGATTAGCGGATGGGAGGTTTGGCGTTTGGGAGATTGGGCAGTTGGAAGGTTGTGAGGTTGGGCTATTTTGCAGTTGGGAGTTTGAGAGGTTAGGCAGTTTGGCGGTTGAGAGATTAGGTGGTTGGATGGTTGAGAGGTTGGGCGGTTGGACGGTTGAGAGGTTGGGTGGTTAGTCGGTTGAGAGGTTGGGCGGTTTGGCCATTGGGAGGTTGGATGGTTTGGAGATTGAGCTGTTGGGTCGTTGGTGAGTTTGGTATTTTGGAAGTTGGGTGGTTGGGAGATTGGGTGGTTTGGCATTTGGGAGGTTGAGAGGTTTGGCAGTTGAGAGGTTGTGCAGTTGAGTAGTTTGATGGTTGGGAGGTTTGACAGTTGGAAGGTTGGCCGGTTGGGAGGTTGGGAAGTTGGGAGGTTGGGCGGTTTGGCGGATGGGAGCTTGAGAGGTTGGGTGGTTAAGAGGTTGGATGGTTGGGCAGTTGGGAGGTTTGATGGTTTGGAGGTTGAGAGGTTAGGCAGTTGGGTGGTTTGATGGTTGAGAGGTTTGGTGGTTGGGAGGTTGGATGCTTGAGAGATTGGGCGGTTGGGTGGTTGGAAGGTTTGAAGGTTGGGTTGTTGGGCGATTCAGCAGTTTGGAGGTTGGGCATTGGAGGGTTGGGGGGATGGGAGGTTGAGAGGTTGGGAATTTGAGAGTTTGGGAGGTTTGGTGGTTGGGAGGTTGGGAGTTTGGGTGATTGGAAAGTTGGGCGCTTGAGAGGTTGGATGTTGGGATTTTTGGCGGTTAAGAGGTTGGGCAGTTTGGCGGTTGGGAGATTGAGAAGTTGGGCGGTTTGGTGGTTGGGAGGTTTTGTGGTTTGGAGGTTGAGTGATTGGGAGGCTTGGAGGCTGGGAGGTTGGATGGTTGAGAGGTTTGGCGGTTAAGAGGTTGGGCAGTTTAGTGGTTAAGAGGTTGGGTGGTTGGGAGGTCGAGTGGATGGGCAGTTGGGAGGTTTGGCGGTTAACAGGATGGGCGGTTTGGCAGTTGAGAGGTTGGTCGGTTGAGAGCTTGGGCGGTTTGGCGGTTGAAAAGTTGGGTTGTTGTGTGGTTTGATGGTTGGGAGGTTGGGCAGTTTGGCGGTTGAGAGGTTTGGTGATTTGGAGTTTGAGTGGTTGGGAGATAGTGTGGTTTGGTGCTTGGGAGTTTGGGCAGTTTGGAGGTTGGGTGGTTTTGCGGTTGAGAGGTCAAGAGGTTGGGAAGTTGGGCAGTTGAGCAGTTGGGGCCCCAAAAATCTAGAAACAGCCCTCCCTGTTCCAGTTCTCAGTAACCTTGTTGTTGGTGCTCTATTCATGATCAGGTCAGCTACCTGGCAATGGAGGACAGCGTTGATGGCGATCCCTGTAAATTTGTGCTGTGGTCTCGCGGTTCGGCAGAGCGCTTCACACTGCAAGCATCCTCTGCCTCCATCAAAACCACCTGGGTGGAAACGATTGGAGCCCTGCTGGATGCCCAGAACAACTTCCTGTCAGGTGACAGTCTCTAAAATCTTCCAGCCTCTGAAAACTCATACTGAGTCACGGTGAAATGAAGACTTTAAAACCATTTCAGATGGAGTTTAAAACCAAACTTTGGAAGGATTTTCAAGTGAAAAGAGATGATTTATTCTCAAATGTGTTTGAATCTCTTGTTTTCATGTTCATGTAATTTCATGTCAGTAAGGACCAACACATGGGGCTTGACTGAAGTCAGGACAAAAGGCCACGAATAGTTTTCATCCACTCCCTAATAAATTTATTTTTTCCTTCCTCATGTAAATTTCCTGTTTGTTTTTCTCTTGTAAATTTGTGACTTTTTTAAACTCACATTTTGCAAGTTTGTAATTTTCCTCCCTTTTTTAAATTTATATATTTTATTTTAATCCTCTTGTAATTTTTTGTCTTTTTGTAAATTTTGAACATTTGAAAAACAGGTAAATCTGAAAGGGGGGGTGAAAAAAGAAAAAAAAAACTTATGAGGAAATAATAAACAAATTTACAAATAAAAATTGGCAAATTTAAGAGGAAAAAAGGATAAATTTCTAAGAAAAAAAAGAGCAAATTTATTTGAAAAAGTAGTTAGATTAGAAAGATTAGAAAGATTAGAAAGATTAGAAAGTAGTTAGATTAGAAAGAAGAAGTGGCGAATTAAAAGAACCCCAATAGCAAACATACGTTCGGCCGACGTCAGCAAATTTACATTGTGAATACATCTTATAGAGGTCATTTGCAAAACATCTACCATAATAGATGGATGGATGGACGGACGGACGGATGGACATTTTTTGATCCCAAACTGGGAAATGACAAATGTGTAACAGCAGCATGACAGTAGACGACCAAAATGACAGAAACACACACAGCATAAAAGAAAAAGGGATTACCCATGGAAAGTAAAACTGCCTAGATAACTTATACTGTATACATCGTAGACAAATAGATGATGACCTGTATAGATATCAGGCACAGGGTGCAATATGAAGTACCAATTTGACTGTAAGGTGCAGTGTGGCAGCATAGTTATGACCAGATTTCAACACCAGAGGGAGTTACTGTACAGTGAAATGGCATGTGGCAGGAAGGATTTCCTGTACCTGACCGTTCAGCAGCTGAGCTGTAGCAGTCTGCTGGACAAAGTGCTCCGCTGTCTGACCAGTGTGTGGTGGAGGGGGTGATCAGGATTGTCCATGATGGATAACAGTTTGTTCAGTGTCCTCCTCTCCACCACAGATTCAAAGGTCTCCAGCCTGAGACCAATCACAGAGCCAGCCTTCTTGATAATCTTGTCAAGTCTGTTGGTGTCGCTGGCTCTGATACTGCTACCCCAACAGACAGCAGCGAAGAAGATGGCACTGGTGACAACGGCCTGGTAGAAAAGCTCAAACATCTTATTGCACATGTTGAAGGATCTCAGCTTCCTTAGAAAGTAGAGGCTGCTCATCTCCTTCTTGTGCGCAGCATCGGTGTTAGATTTCCAGGCCAGTCTGCTGCTGATCATGACACCCAGGTATTTGTAGTCCTCCACTGCCTCCACATCCTCCCCCTAATCTGCAGTGGCTGTGAAGGCGTCCTCTTCTTCCTCAAGTCAATCACCATCTCTCTGCAGGGTTTCCTCTAGTAACATTTCTGTGTGGCGGCCCGCCACCACACCTATGATATATTAATTTAAGAAGAATTAAATATAAAAGAAATGCTCCGCAAGCGCACACACGAACAACATGCGTGACTGTCAGCCCGCCCGCCCAGCACCCACGTGACCGTTTCTGCAGGCAGAGAGTGTGTCTGTAGCGTTGCTGTCCGAGAGAAGCATGAGCTTATTAAAGTACTTTAAACGCGAAAAAAAGTACAAGAGAGTGGAGGCGTTTATGGTGGTTTTAACCCGATGGTAACTGGAACAACATTGAGGAGTTGCTTAGCTAACAGGTCTGGTTAGGCTTCATTGCAGGGAAAGGCAAGAGAGACTGATGAATCACTGAGGATTTACTTCACCAGCTACTGCAATATTAACTAATCATTTATGTTCATTATTATGTACCTGGCAAGTTAAGATGACCGAAATTCACCAAGTCAATGACTTTAATCCAGGGGTGTCCAATCATGTGCCATGGAGGGCCAAGACCCTGCAGGCTTTACCTCCAACCAGTGTGTTCAGCACCAGATTTCACTGAACTTCTTCCCGCTGATTGCTGATCAGTGAAAGCAACTGGGTCGAAGGGAAAACCTGCAGGGTCTTGGCCCTCCATGGCACATGATTGGAAACCCCTGCTTTAATCTGTCAGCAGCCTTCAGACAAACTACATGTGCCAACATTTGGATTTCAAAATAAGGGAGGTTTTTCCTGCTGTCTGGTTGGTGAGGAGATTTCTAAAAAACAATAAATATATAGAAATATTATAACAGAAATAACTGCATATTTGGTCATTTAAGTTAATTTATTTCTTTAAATATTATTTTAATAATTATATTTCTTTGAATTCAGAGTTAAAGTTATTGTTCTGTTCTGGCTCTACAAAATTATGGTAAAAAATTTAAATTGTTTGAGGAAAAAAGTAAAAAAATGTGCCACATTCTGTTTCAAATTTATTAGAAAAACGGCAATTTTATAATAACCTGCCTTTGTCCATCAGACAGGCACGTCCACTGTCCAGTTTTAAAACTCCTCTTAAAACCCATTTTTATTCTCTGGGTTTTGACCCAGTTTGAGACGTTGATTTTATTTGTTCTTATTGTCTCTATTGTATGACGATTGTTTTATTTGTGCTGTTTTGTACTTTGGCTGTATTTTATTGTTTTTATATTTTATTTATCATTGATATACAGCACTTTGTGTCAACTGTCATTTTTAAAGAGCTTTATAAATAAAGTTGGATTGGATTAGAAAAAGATAAACATTAACCATTAAATAATCCACAAATTTATAATAGTCTCAAATGTACAAGAAAAGTGATAATTTTACAAGAAGAAATTACAAATCTAAGGAAAATGGTTGCAAATTTAGATAAATTTACAGAGAAAAGTAGAAAACTGTAAGAAAATTGTTATAAATTTTGGAGAAAAACCTCAAACCTTCAAGACTGAAGTCATTACTCAAGTTTTTAAGTGGCTGCTCTTTGTACCCGTAACTCAGTGAGAAATTTTTGGTTGTCTTCTTTTAATTATTAATTTCATAGTATTGCTTTTACATGAGTAGAATTTCTGGCTACTTTACCCACCTCTGATCTTATAATTTGAGTATGAATGAGTAAATTACTATTACGAATGGTTTTTTTTTCTTCCCTTTCCTACTCTTCTACTGTGAAAAATTTAAAAAAAAAAATAATAAAAAGAAATAGTGTAAAATTAGCATATTCTGGCTACAATCGTGCCGTGTGTTTTCTGTCCCACCCCCCTTCCCCCAGAAAAATATGTCGTCACCATACCAAGGTCTTTAAGCCAGAGGAAACACTGCTTTGGTCTTGCTGACGTTCAGCCTCAGGTGATTCTGCTCGGTCCACTCCACAAATCTGTCTACCAGTGCCCTGTACTCTCCCTCCTCTCCCCCTCTTATACACTCAACAACAGCTGAGTCATCAGAGAATTTCTGCAGGTGGCATGACTTGGAGTTACAATGAAAGTCAGTGGTGTATAAGGTGAAGAGAAAAGGAGAGAGCACAGTCCCTTGTCGAGCTCCCGTATCACTAACCACCACATCAGACAAGACACTGCCCAGCCGGACAAACTGTGGCCTGCCTGTCATGTAGTCAGTAATCCAGGAGATCACAGAGCTGTCGACCCCCATCACCCGCAGCTTCTCACCCAGCAGCAGTGGCTGGATGGTGTTAAAGGCACTGGAGAAATCAAAGAATGTGATTCTCATAGTGTCTCCTCCGCCATCCAGGTGCAGATGGGCTTGTTGCAGCAGGTAGATGACAGCATCTTCAACTCCTAAATGGGGCTGATATGTAAACTGCAGAGGGTCCAGCCACATCTTCACCTGCGGCCTCAGGTGGGCTCAGACCAGTCTCTCCAGGATCTTCATCACATGAGATGTGAGGGCAACTGGTTGATAGTTATTCAGGTCAGCTGGAAATGACTTCTTGGGGACAAGACCCAGGCAGGATGTTTTCCACAGCACCAGTACTCTCTCCAGCCTCGGGTTTAGGTTGTACAGGTGTTTCACTACAGGAGCTAACTGGTCGGCACAGGTCCTCAGGATCCTGGCAGAGATGCCACCAGGGCCCACAGCCTTCCACTGATGGAGTCTCTCCAGCTGTTTCCTAACCTGGTCTGTAGTCACAGTGATTGGGGGGGGGGGGCTGGTGCTGATGTCCTCAGAGGAGGGGGGGTACTGCACAGGAGGGGGAGTGGTGTATGGGGGTCTGGTTGTGTTGTGGGGTAACAGACGGTGAGTTGAACCTATTAAAAAACAGATTCAGCTCATCAGCTCTCTCAAGGCTCCCCGATGTCTCTCTGTCTCTTCCTTACACCCAGTGATGTGCTTCATTCCCGTTCGCACATCCTTCACATTACTGTGCTGTAGTTTATCCTCAAACTTCCTCCTGTCTTTACACCTCTTCAGCATCTCTCTCAGTTTATGCTACACTCTCCTGAGTTCCTCCCTGTCTCCAGACCTAAAAGCCCTCTTCTTCTTGTTAAGAAGTGCTTTCAGGTTACTGGTGATCCATGGTTTGTTGCTGGGGAAACAGTGCTGACGTCTAGCTGACGTCCTGTCAATGTGTAACCGACCTCTACAAGATGTACAGTATTCCCAATGTGAACATGGTACATTGGGCCAGTGTTGGTGCCATGCCTGTGTGCTGCTGGGAAATAAAAGTTATAAACTTAGGAGATAAACAAATATGCAAAAAAGTTGGATTTATGAGATTAAAAAGTTAGAAAATAACTTCTTAACTCTTTTTAACTCTTTGTCGGTTCACAGCTCTTCAGTTTCCCATTGAGTACCAGAGGAAAGAGGGTGGGATTTCTGTGACCCGCCCCCTGTCGTCAGGGCGACCACCATCAGCCCCACCCACCCCCAACGGCCATGCCACTCAGTCTCCACCTGACAACGAGCAGGATGACCAGGTTTGACCCTTAAAAATGTCAAGTTGGGTTATAATAATAAACATGGTGTCATTGTTGGGGTAGAATACTTTATGTCTAAGAACAAAGTTATTCTCTTATAAATTGATGATTTATTTATTGATTTATTTGTGAGCTCTTTCTTGTAATTTAGTATAGATTTATTTTTTTAAGTTACATGCTGATTATGGACCAAAAAGCCACCTACGTCTCAAACAGGTTCATTTTGTCTTCTTAATGATAAAACTGATCTTGTTCTTCTATTAAGACAAAGAAAAAGGATGTCTCATACCTCTGACATGTTTTGACTGTCATCTGCAGTCTTCTTCAGAAACCATCACGCACGGACCAATACCTACTCTGGACATCTGAATATCCCATGGCACACAAACTGTCAGTTATGAGGACATTATATGAATGGACCACCATCATCACGGACGAGGAAGACAGACAGAAGGAAGAATGGCACATACGACACACACTCATGGACTGTCAATATCCAGCATGGGTAATAAACAAAGGAAAACGTCAAGTCCAAAACAAAGACCAAGAACAAAAACAAAAAGGAAAAAAAACAGACACCAAAAACAGAAAACAACAAAAACATAATGACCCTACTATACATCTGGGGAATAACTGAACTCATATAAAGAATCATGAAAAAACACGAAATAAACACAGCAATAAAACTCCACACAAAACTGCAGCAGCTTTTGGTTCATCCCAAGGACAAAATATAGCCAAACAAAAAATGCAACATAATTTATGAAATACCATGCAAATTGTGTGGAAAAACATACATAGGAGAAATGGGGAGGTTGTTCACAACACGGAAAAGGGAACACCAAAAAGAATGTGAAAAAGAACTAGCAGGGCGACTCACAAGAACGCAAACAGAAAAGGCAGAACAGAAAAACCTCAAATCAGCAATATCAGACCCCTGCAAGATAAATAACCACATCATGGACTGGAACAAGGCAAAAATAATTGGATCAGAGGACAACAAACACAAACACTGGACCAAAGAAGCAATTGAAATCAGGAAGTGAGCCCACAACACCAAGAACTGAGATGATGGAACCTTCATGCTCTCGCACAACTGGGACTCTCTCCTCCAGAAACCATCACACAACAGGAGGCGTGACTGATCCTGCAGATCTGTCAAATCTGTCAGGTTAGTTATGCCTATGGAAATGATAAAACAGCTGATGTGACATGTCACGGACGTCAGATGATGCGTTCTGAAGAAGACTGCAGACAACACTAGAAACATATCAAAGGCATGAGACATCTCTTTGCTTTGTCTTAATAAAAGAACAATATCAGTTTTAAGCCACCCGTGGTTCCAGAACTGCATGTTGCAAATGCAACAATAAAAGGGACAAAAATATGGTTACCAAAAACTCACAGAAGACTATATCCACTCCTAGGCTAGGTATTGATCCAGGCCAGTGGACACTGAGGCCTGCTGTGGGGAATGAGAAGCTGACTGATTGGCAGGTGATAAAGAAGGAGAAGCTAGCTACTCGTGTCTCCTCATACTTCACTCTATATCATCACTTCACTCTATATCATCACTCTCCACATCTTGGCCGTGGCAACTGCCCACCGCATCTTCCTCTTCTTCTTTTAGATTTGATTGGTGGTTGACAGCCAGCTTAAAGGTGCATTACCGCCACTGACTTGATAATCATCACTCTATATCTTTGTATAAGGAGTTCAGAACAACTCCTTACGCATTAAAATAATTATCCGTCCTTGGACTGTAGGCTGCCTTTTACCATTTATAGGCTAGCTATTAGCATTTCTAGGCTGGCTATTAGCACTCCTAGGTTAGCTGGCAAATAGTAAATGGCGTTCACTTATAGTATATAGCACTTTTTTGTCATCTCTAGATGACCAAAGCACTTTACAGATCCTGCTATCTGTTGTATGTGAGTTTGAGAGAGTTTGGACACTGGGGCTTACCGTAGCCGACGTCGGACGTCAGGTGGTATGACGTCAGGCAGGCTACTGCTTGTATATATGTTTTGAGTATGTGAAACAATAAAGTGTTGTTCGTAGTTTGCAGCAACTACGAACTCATGTCTCGATATTTTCAGACATAACATTTGGAGATGAGAAGTAAAACCATGGGATCGTGCGTGGGGACACCATGTCCATTTGTGGAGTCCCCAGACGAACCACCTGCATCGTGACACCACTGACTCGACTTGTTTGCCAACTTTGTCAATGCAGCTGGCCTGGGTGAGGAAGGACAACGGATGCTCCGCACTCTGGGTCAGACGGACTCTCTCAACAACTGTGTGGGCCTAATGGACAAATTTTTCAGTGAAAAGTGCAACGTGACGATGCGAAGATATATGTAGATTCTTTGACCACTACCAAAAAGTGGGTGAGCCAACCCAGCAGTATGCTACAGAGCTCTGAAATTTAGCAAGCATGTGTGCCTTTGGGCCTTTGGAAGACGAGCTAATCTGTGACAAGCTAGTATACGGCACAAACAACGAGTGGCTAAAGGAGAAGCTATTGCTAACTACGGACAACTTTATGTTAAGCCAGGTGACACAGATGGCAAGCCAGATGGAATCTGCCGCCCAGCTAGTGAAGCAGCTAACAGCTAACAACCGACTATCTCCACAGGCATCTCCTCAACGGCAAGCCGATAGCAATGCCGCTAACTGCTTAGGGCAGACTTTCAAGCAGAAATGGAACGTGGCACGGGCAGGAGCAGGAGAGCGGACACTGAGTGGCGGCTGTGGTTCAGCTAAACATCGGACAGGCTCACTCGCCTGCTCTGCTAGAGGAAGAAAATGCCACCACTGCAAATGTGCTAATCATTTAGCTAGAGTTTTCTGCTCCACCCCGACACACATTCAATGGACTTAGCCACGGTGTGTGTCGCAGGTGCCAAGAACTGGCTGCTAAAATGGCATGTCGTCCAGTTGGACGGAGTTGACGTGCTGCTTCTAGTGGACTTGGGTGCCGCATGGTCTTTACTGAGTGTGGCCACAGTAAGAAGACTTTTCCTCAGAAAGACTGTTGTTGCAAAGGCTGAAAATATGTTTGGCTATGGATATGTAAGAATTGGCATGGTGAGAACAGGTAATTTTTCAGTGACTTGTGGCCCAAAGACAATTCCAGCGTTCACCTTCCAAGTATCGCGCCAGGGAGCCGACCTGTTGGGTATTGACTTATTGGGCAAATTGAGGTTTTCCATTACAGACCCAATGGGCTCTGCTGTGCTGACAGTTTTCTCCCCCTGGCAGTACCACTGTGTTGTATGCAGGCCTGGGTTGCATAACTGATTTCAAACACCGACCGCTCCTCCACCCGGAAGTGACACCAAAAATCCAAACTCTTCACCGGCTACCCTTCGCTCTGCAGGACAACATCACGGTGGAGCTTAAAAAAACTACTGGACACCAGCATCATTGAGAGGGTGGACGCCTCACCGTGGATCTCCAACATAGTAGTGGCGAAGAAAAAGTCTGGCGACATACGACCATGCATCGATCTCAGGATGGTTAACAAGGTGCTCATCCCAAACAAATACCCTCTGTCCATGATGGAAGAGCTCACAGCGGCGTTCAGCAGTTCAAAGGTGTTTTTAAAGCTGGACCTCCGCCAAGGCTACTTACAGGTACCCCTTCACCCAGATAGCCGGAACCTGACAGCGTTTGTAACTCACACGGGGGTTTTCAGATACACACGCATGCCCTCTGGCCTCAGCTCTGCACCGTGCTGTTTCCAGAAAATCATGGCCACAATTCTCACAGGCCTCAAGGGTGTGATAATGTATCTGGACGACATTGTGGTACACGGCGCATCACCAGCTGCCCACGATGAATGCCTTAGGAGGGTAAGGGAGGTACTGTTGAACCAGGGCATCACGCTCAACGAGGAAAAATGCATTTTTGCAGTCGAAGCCATAGAGTTTGTGGGGTTTCAACTGTCCACTGAGGGCCTGAGCCCCCTGCACTCAAATGTGGAGGCAGTCCTGCAGTTTCCAGACCCTACAACCCCTGCTCAGTCAATCAATCAATCAATCAACCTTTATTGTCATGATGCTATGCATACAACTGTAGTGCAAGCAAGATGAAATTGCGTTTCTCTAGGCATCCGTATTGTAAAAAGAACATAATTTAAAAAACACACTCACACCCCCCATCACACCCCACCCGACAGCCATTCACATATCCCTGAGACACATTTGGATAATGTGTCTCAGGATAATGTCCTTTTTACCAATGTAGAGGGTGAAAAGGACATTATCCTATCCCCAGTGGTGTTTGCGTCAAGGCCCTTCACATCAGCGGAGCAGAGGTATGCAGTGGGTGAAAGGAAAGCCCCTGCATGTGTTTCAGCATGCAAACGCTGGCACATGTACCTCTATGGGCTACACTTCATGTTGCGGATGGACCACAGAGCTCTGACAACACTGCTGGAAATGTCCGGATTGGAACACAAGTCCCTACGCATCCACAGGTGGCCCAAAAGACTGCAACCATATAACTTCACCACCCAGCTTACTCCGGGCAGAGAAAATGTAGTGGCGGACCTCCTGTCCCGTGCTACGACCAGTACCGGACAAAACGGTGACTGTGACCCCCTGGGGGCGGAGCTAATCAATGCACTACACAACCCCTTTCGGAATACTGTGTCTCTCCAGGAACTCCAGGCGGCGTCAGAGCAGGATCCGACTCTGTCTCAACTACGTTCATTCATCCAGGAGGGGTGGCCTACAAAGGCACCAGAGAAGCTGGCACCTTTCCACAGGGTCAAGGATGACCTGAGCTGCTGGAATGATGTCTGCGTGGCGAGAGGATACCGCACAATAGTCCCGGAGTCGTTGAGGGCCCGTGTTTTGTCCATGCTACATGAGGGTCATCTGGGGGTGGTCAGAGTGAAACAGCAATGCAGGGACTCGGTCTGGTGGCAGGGCATCAATAAGGGTATAGAGATCATAGTGAAGGACTGTGTGCCCTGTCTGGAGAGCAGAAAATTGTGACACCCCTGCCTCTGCTACTGCAACCACTACAGTACCTGGTGACCCCATAGAAACACTTTCAACTGGACATCTGCGGCGAAATGCAAATGGATGAGTCCTGCTGGTAGCCTACGTCCTGCACTCAAAATGGCCGGAGGTGATGCCCACCGGCTCGATCACAACCAACGTGGTCATTGACTTCCTCACCTCATTCTTTGCTCGTTGGGGTGTGCCAGGCGCCATTACGACAGATCACGGCCCATAATTCATCTCGGGGGTTTTGAGACATTTTTGAGTGAGAGGGGTATCGAACATATAAAGACTGCTTTCTACCACCTGCAGGCGAATGGGGGGTGGGGGGGATGATTCAGTAAGACCCTGAAGAATGGGCTAAGAGCACACCTGGTGGATGGGCTTCAGTTCTCCAACGCTCTTCAGAGTACACTACTTCATTATAGAGCAGCTCTTCCCGCTATGACGGGTCGCTCGCCAGCAGTGTTAATGTTGGGGCATGAACTTCACCTTTTCCCTGGACCGCTTGCGGCCCCCCACAGCGGCCACTCAGGTGGACGGATCATCACTGAGGAGGTGGGTGGTCGAATAGCAACGCTAAATGAAGCAGTGGTTTGACAGAAAACATCGGGTGAAGGGGCACGGGCTTGCAGTGTCAGACTAGGTCAGAATCAAGGCACCCCAACCGCACAGAAAAGCTACAGTCATTCTGGACGACGCCACTACAGATCGTGGCACAGCTGGGTCCTGCCACATTCCGCCTCTCTGACAGGTCACGGTGGCATGCTAGCCACCTCAGGAAAGCACCTCCGATCCAGAGTCAGAGGGCGTCAACGGGTGTAATGGACACAAGTTGGGACTTTGCTGACATAGGACAAGAAGACCTTTGGGAGCAGGTGACAGGATCACAGGTGGTGAGACACTCATCCAGAGTTTGGCAGAGGCCACAGTGTCTGAATGACTTTGTTGTGGGTTTTGGTTAGCTAGGACATGTTGACCCAAAAGGTGGCAGAATAATCCACCTCAACATGCGGGCACCTTGGTAGTCCACCCAAGTGCCCAGACAGGGTTTGTTCATGTGTTATAAAGTAAATAACACATGAACATCCACCAACCACAATGCTCCGCACTGTGTGTCTATATATATATATTTATGGTAATATGTACATATGTATACTCGCTGCTCGTGTTTTTTCTTGTCTTCTGATTGTTGCTTTGAGTGTTGCTATCCCTGTGCTGTTGCAATCCCCCCCCCATTGTGGGACTAATAAAGGCTTATCTTATCTTATCTTATCTTATCTTATCTTAAATAAAGGGGTAATAGGTAACGCTAAAGGGGGTTGGGATTCTAGTTTGGGTTCTTTTCGGGAGTTGGGGGGGTGGTAAATGTAGCATGTGAGTTTGGGAGGGTTTGGACAATGGGGCTTACCGTAGCCGACGTCGGACGTTAGGTGGTATACGTCAGGCGGGCTACTACCTGTATATGTTTTGAGTATGTGAAACAATAAAGTGTTCATAGTTTGCAGCAGTACGGCTCACGTCTCAGTATTTTCAGACATAACACTATCCACACATTCACACACTGATGGCGGCAGAGCTGCCATGCACCGGTGCTGGCCTGACCCACCAGGAGCAGTTGGGGATTCACTGTCTTGCTCAAGAACACTTCAACATGTAGACTGCAGACAGAGCAGGAATCGAACCCCTGACCCTCCGATCAGTAGTCTGCCACACTACACCTGCACCACAGCCATATGGTAGCATTTCTGGGCTGGCTATTAGCATTTCTAGGCTGGCTATTAGCATTCCTAGGCTATCTGTTAGCGTTCCTAGGCTCACTATTCACATTCCTAGGTTGACCATTAAGTTTTTTTTAAGCCCTATCTATACCTGACGCACTGGCCCTCACAAACGGCTTCACTCTCAAAAAAAAGTAACATCACATCTGGTGTCATGCAGTGCACTTTGATGTCTTTTCGGCTGGTTGTGTACCTCCCAAGTTTTGCAGCGGCGGCATCCCACACAACAACTTGGTAGGTGGCGGTAATTGATTGTCAGCTGCTTCTCAAAACCAAAAACCCGCAGAAGAATTCAAACACAAGAAGACAACAAGGAAGCCGGGATATTTGAAACAAAATGGATAAAATGGAGGGAAGACTGCAAGCAGGTCCGCCGCTGCTGCCATCTTTACAACTAGCTTGATTAGCTGTGGATTTGACTCTTCTTCTCTTCTGCTGCATTGTTTGTGCATACTATTGTCACTGAAATTTAACAAATTTATTTAATTTCGTTTTGTGTGTCTCTTCTCTGCTGTAAAAATCAAAAGCAGAAAAAGGTCAGTTTAAAATTAGCCCGCTTTCTTCCCTTCTGTTTTTGGCAGAGTAGTCAGTGACTAGTCTTCAGTTTGAAAAAACAATTGTAGACTACGTTTCTGTAGATGGTGGTAAAGTGCCACTAAATAGAAGAGCCAAATCAAGAGCTAATTGAGCTTATTTTGGCATGCTTGTAGCCAGCCTATAAATTTATTTTATTTATTTATTTCGGATAGTACATTACAGGTTAGAAGAAACTGTATAATATAACAACAAGGTCAAATTAGACAAAGACTCCTTCTACTATACAATTCCACGTGAGTTATCCGAAATGGGTGATGGCTGAAGCCGCAGCTTATATTGCCCACCCATATTCCATCCAAGAATTCAAAGGAGAAAAAAGAGAAAACAAGACAAGAGCGATTACAATTTAAAACAAGGCTGAGACAAAATGTGACTGAGAGAAAAAGAAAACTGAGCTAGTCTAAGTTAAGCGGTTACTATTCAAAAACAAATCTAAGACATAGTGTCACAGAGAAAAAAGAAAAACTAAGCTATAACACAACACAGGCTGGAAATGTCAATCCTTATGTGAGTTTACATGTCGTCTTGTAAATATGTTTGGAGTATTTCTTCCTTTAGTTTTTGTTTAAATTGTCCAAGCTTTGTACATGATTTTAATTCAGGTCCAAAATCGTTCCATAATCTGACACCTTGCACTGAAATACAGTGTTGCTTGGTAGTTGTTCTCACTGTAGGCTTTTGAAATATACATGTTCCTCTGAGGTGATATCGTTTCTCCCTTGTTTGGAACAACTTTTGGATATTTGCGGGCAGTGATAGATTCTTCACTTTGAACATTATTATTGCGGTTTTAAAGTCGATCAGATCTTTCAACTTGAGAGTTTTTTGTTTAAGAAAAAGTGGGTTTGTTGGTTCCCTGTAAGCTGCTTTGTTGATTATTCTAATAGCTCTCTTTTGAAGCATAAAGAGTGGATATATGTTTGTTTTATATGTATTTCCCCATACTTCATTACAATATGTCATGTATGGGAGTATTAATGAATGATACAAGGTGTATAGTGTGGGTTGATTCAGCAAATTTTTCACTCTGTGTAATATTGCAATTGATTTGGATACTTTACCTTTTATATAATTAATATGTGGCTTCCAACACAGTTTGTTATCAATTATTACTCCAAGGAATTTAGTTTCGGATACCCTTTCAATCTCTACACCATTTACACTGAGTTTGGGTACTGGGTTGTTGTGATGGTTGTTAAAGACTATAAATTTTGTCTTGCTTAAATTGAGCGTTAATTTGTTTGAATCAAACCACAGTTTCAGCTTTCCTAATTCCTTTCCGAGTGTATCCAGAAGTTGTTCCAAGTTGTTTCCACTGCATAGCAGGTTAGTGTCATCAGCAAACAATATTAAGTCCATTTTTTCTGAAACTTTACATATATCATTTATATACATATTGAATAATAATGGTCCCAAAACTGAACCCTGTGGGACTCCACAGGTGACCTTCAGTAGCTCTGAGTTTTTGTTGTTAACACATACAAACTGATATCTATTCTTTAAGTAACTTCTTAACCAGGACAGTGCTACCCCTCTGATACCACAATTTTGTAGTTTCTTTAATAATAGATTGTGATCTACTGTATCAAATGCTTTTTTAAGATCCAGGAATACTCCAACTGAATACTCTTTATTTTCAATGGCTGTTGATATTTTTTCTGTAAATTCCATTAAGGCATATGCTGTTGTCCTTTTGTGTCTGAACCCATATTGCTGCTCACACAATAAATCATTCTTCAGTATGAAGTTGTCAATTCTCTCAGAGAATATTTTTTCAAGTATCTTGGAAAATTGCGGTAATAGTGAAATTGGTCTGTAGTTGGAGAGTTCCCCTCTGTCGCCTGTCTTGTAAATCGGAATTACTTTAGCTATTTTCATTGCATTGGGAAATATACCTGATTGGAGAGACAGGTTACAGATATACGTCAGTGGTTTCACTATGCATTCGATAACAGTTTTGACTAGTAGCATATCAATACCATCGCAGTCAGTAGATGTTTTACTTTTGAACGATTTAACAATTTCAATGACCTCTCTTTCGTCTGTGTTCTTTATGAAGATGGTGTCTTTTACAGCAGTGTTATTGCATATTGAATCACCTGTTGGCACCGTAGTGGGTATTTCTCGGGCCAGATTAGGTCCAATGTTAACAAAAAAATTATTAAATTCATCTGCAGGTGAAGCTATATTCACATTCGGAGTCGATTTATTATTTTTTGGAGTGTTAGTTGGGTAGCTGGTATTTCTGCTTTTATTTCCAAGGATACTGTTGAGTATTGTCCATGTATTTTTAATATTCTCTTTGTTTTTTTCCAGTTCTTTACTGTAATAGTCTCTTTTACTACATCTTATTATATATGTTAACTTATTTTTGTATGTTTTATACCGCTGCTCTGCTTCTTTTGTCCTTTTCTTTATGAAAGCTTTATATAATAAATTTTTCTTTTTACACGCCTTTTGTAGTCCTTTGGTTAACCATGGTTTGTCAGTAAATTTGTGTTTAAGCTTTTTTTTAACTAATGGGCAGTTTTTTTCATAAAGAGTGGTTACAATGTTTGTAAATGTGTCATAGGCTTCATTTACATCTGATACATAGACTTCTGTCCAGTCTTGCTTCAGCAAGTCCTCTTTAAAAGAACTGATTGCGTTTGGTGATTTGTGTCTGAACGATTTTGAGATTTTTTCTGGGTTGGGCCCCGTGTGGCCATGGATAAGTGCAAAGATTGGCAAGTGGTCGCTTATATCATTTATCAATAATCCACTTTCTATTTTCTTGTCGAGAACATTGACAAACAGGTTGTCAATAAGTGTAGCAGAGTGAGCTGTGATTCTACTGGGATGTGTTATTGTGGGATATAGACTCATGCTGTACATAGAGTTCATGAACTCTGTAACTACATTTTGTTGATGTGGATTAAGTAGATCAATATTGAAATCTCCACAAATTGCTACCATTTTCTTACTAGTAATATTATTGTACAGCTCGACTAATTTATCTCTGAATGTCTCAATGCAAGTTCCCGGCGTTCTGTATATGCAGCTTATGATTAGATTTTTTGTTTTGTCTAGGTCAATCTCAACAGTAACACATTCCAGAATCCCTGGTAGTGCTGAGGACATTTCATTTACAAGCTTACATCTATATAGGTCATCAATATACAGTGCAACACCACCACCCTTTTTTTGAGATCTGTTAATGTTAAACATCTGATATCCCTCTATTGCCATCAGGGGAGCCTGGTCTGCATTAAGCCAGGTTTCAGAGACTGCTATAGCTGTGAATTTTCTGTTTAGCTGTTTTAAATAGTCCTGAATCTGTGAGAAGTTTTTGTTAAGACTTCTGCTATTGAAGTGTATTATTGACAGTTTACCATCTAATTGCACTTGACTTTTGAATTGCTTTTCAGTGTAATATTCACAGTGGTTATGAATATTATTGAAAAAGTGGTTATCAGGATCAATATCATTCTCCATCTCTTGTGGTTTATGTTCAGCATAGTGGCATATTTTTAGAGTTTGAGTTTCCTCACTCTGTGTTTCATAGTCAGTGTTCATTTGTATTTATCTAAGTCAGTAGCATCTCTGATCATTATACTTTTTGCTTGCTCTGGTGTTCCATTTAGTTTAATCCAAATTCTACAATTTCTTGTCCAGGTTGACTGTATCTTATTATGTTTCTTTAGCATCCGTGCCTGCCGTGCTAATTCAGCGTTTTTTTTTGTCAGGTGTTCATTTAGGTAAACTAAACTAAATTAATTGAGAATGCGAATGCCCAGAATAATAGTGCTAATGGCCAGCCTAAGAATGCTAATAGTCAATGAACAGAGAGTGGATACAGCCTTCTGTGTGTGGCTGGAAGCCTTACTTTTGTCCCTTTCACCACACCATAGCTGCAAAGCCCTGGACTAAAACTGTGACCTCTGACCTCTCCCCAGGAGCTGGTCCTGGTGCTGCAGGACTTCGTGGCGGTGCGCGAGGATGAGATCTCCGTGTTCCGGGGGGAGAAGGTCCAGATTCTGGCGTCCAACCAACAGGGTCAGAGTCTGGTTTACCGACCCGCCAACAGCGACTCACCAGCTGCCGAGGGCTGGGTACCACGGAGCGTGCTCACTGCGCACTGACACACACATGCACGCACACACACACAACCACTGACAGCAGGGTCAGAGTCTCGTTTACATTTACTGATGGGTGCTAACGGGGCCAGAGACGTGACAGGAAACATCGGTAACACTTTGGAGATACTCGCTAGAAAGGAGCTAGCATTAGCCAGAAGAGATAGCATGATGCTCATAGGGAACTTCGTAATGTTCTTAAATTAGCTTGGGGCTAGCAAATGAATTTTCTTGGACAGTATCACGAGAAACGATATTGCTGATGTCATGAAGAAAATTTTATACTGATATATGGCAGTATTCCATGTACATCCTTTCAAAGAGCACTGAGCTTTTATTTATCAACACTATTCAACATTGGAATTTGAATTTCGACAGCAGTGGTACCACACGTCTGATGTGAAAACCCAGAGTCAAACATCATAATGAGGAGGAAGAATATGAAGGCAGCCCATCTTAGTAGTGGTATAAGTATAAAACAAACTTGATGAATTATTTTTATACAGTAGGTTGATATAGTAGTTAATGTGACAGGTCTAGGCTAGCATGCCCAAACCACTCCGCGGTCAGATGAAAGCATTGCCTAAAGTGGCTGAATGTTTCCCAGCATGCTTTGGGCCCCGAACACAGCTCAGTATTAAACACTCTCCCAGCAGCAGGTACTGTTAGTCTCCTCCCTCCCTCCTGGTGCTTCAACATTCACCTCCCACCAAACACTCGGATCAGACTCCACCAACCGTTCTCGTTGGTCAGCGAGAGGGAGGTCACACAACCACCAACGTTGTCATCATTGCCACCATCCAATCGGAGTGAGACTCCAGAAGGAGGAGGATTCAAAATAAAAAATAAAATGCCTCTGGGAAGAGAAGAAGAGGCGGGAGACAAAAAAAAAAAAAGACCCGGCTGTCTGTCAGCCAATCAGAACTGAGCTCTATGCGTGTCGTCCTGTTAATAGTGTGTATAGACAGACTCACACAAACACACACATACACACACATCAGTGCTATGATGAAGATGCAGATAATGACGACGATGATGATAATTAAGATTATTATTAGAATCTGTTTTTCACCTCAGTAGAGAGAAGAAAAAAAATGAGAGAAGCCGTTTGTCATGTTGATATCCGTGTGTCTGCGTGAGCGAGAGAGAGCGTGTGTGTTCGTGATGCGTCCCTTGTGTGCGTGTTTTTTTACACACCCCCTTGCCCTCCACCACCACCACCCACGGACAGTTAGCCGGTGTCCTGGTGTAGCATTGCCATGACGATTCGTTGTTATTTTTATTTTTGAAACAAACCAGAGTTGTCGCCATCCCCCACCCCAAAACCCCCGGCCCCTGTTCTTTCCAACATGGTGCCGCCCAGCTTTGGTTAGTTTGATATTGGGATTATGCATTTCCTGTTTCCTTGTACATAGACCGGACGTCCAACCGGTTAATTCCATGGTCTGTCCGTCAGCAGCAGCCCAGCCTACTGTGACCGTCTGTTTCTACGACGACCTTCCACACGCTCTCTACCGTCTCTGTCTCTGTCGCTCTCTCTCTCTCTCTCTCTCTCTCTCTCTCTCTCTCTCTCTCTCTCTCTCTCTCTCTGTTTTTTCTCTGGTGCCATTCTCAGACAACACCCGGGTCCTTAAGGAGCTGTGCAGCCTGTCAGGTGCACTTACGGAGTGGTTAGCATACAATGCTATAATGCAAACGTCAAATGGTTTTGAGGTGGTGTTGAAGGAAAGGTTTGATATTTCAAGACAAGATATTTGTTCAGGCTCCAAGAGCCAAGTTTACATTGGTTAATACATCTTATAGAGGTTGTTTGCGCATTGGCAAGATATTGGCTAGACGTTGGCGTCTTGCCAATGTGCAAATGACCTCTATAAGACATGTTGCCAGTGTAAAGGAAGGCAAGTTTATTTGTACAAGACAATTCAAAGAGCTTTTCATAAAGCATTACAGCAAGTTGCAAAAGGAATACATAAGAATTTTAAAAGCAAACTAAAAAGTAAACTAAAGAGAAACAAAGACAAGCTAAAAGTAGAATAAAACAGAAATAAAGGTTACAGTACATTGTAGGAGATTAACAATTGTTCTACTGAAAGGCTGTGGCAAATTGGAGAGTTTTTAACCTAGATTTAAAGCAGCTGAGAGTTTCAGCAGCCCTGATGCTTTCTGGGAATTCGTTCCATATGTGAGGGACATAAAAACTAAACGCTGCCTCACCATGTTTGGTTCTAACTCTGGGCACAGACAGTAGGCCTGACCCTGATGACCTGAGGGCTCTGGGTGGTTCATAATGGACTAGCAGATCTGAAATGTATTTTGGCCCTAAACCATTCAGAGCTTTATAAACCAACAGCAGTATTTTGAAGTGTATTCTTTGACAGACAGAAAGTCAGTGGAAGCCAATGTAAACTTGTTGATGTGCTGACATATGTCTGTTGTTGGGGTTTGCTCTTCACGCAATTACAGAATTTAACATATTATTGTTTGAGAACTACTTTAAAGAACCATTCACAAGTTAACCACATCAGTTAATAAACATGTTGAGTAATGATTCATTAAATTGATTATGTATTCATATGGGAGACCACAGCCTTATAATTTTGAACCCGTTAAGCACTCGTCTCACTGGGCTGTGACTGTTGGTGACAAATTGTGAACGGCATTGGTGAGGGAGTTTTCCAAATCTGTCCAAACATTCTATGGGGTTCTCAATTTCCTCGAGTGAATCATGTTCAAAAAACTTGCACGACAGATTTTCTGTCAAAGTAGTCACAGAGTCGTCTCAGGCGTCTCAATAAAACTAAATGGTGACTGATTGGAGACAAAAATATAATCGAACATTCCAGGTGTGCAAAAGTCACAAGTACAAAAGCAATTTGCATGTTTTTTCACACAGATGTCATGCAACAGTCTAGTATTGCACTCAAGACCAGAGGGAGACCAGAGTTTAGAAAGACCAAGACTTTAAAGTCGAGACCAAGACTACTGTGTATGAAGGTCTTGTTCTTGACTTGGACTTGGTCTTGGTCTTGGGAGACTCTGGTCTTGACAACAACACTACACCAGTCACACAACATGTATGCTAACTCCAGGCGAATTTTGGCCCAAATTTCACTGAGTTTGTGTGACACGCCCAAATCTGTCTTAAGTACCAATTCAGTGTGATTCCAAGTAAAATGCCGTTGCATGGAGTTGCCCGCTTCTTCGTTAGCATAAAGTTGAGTTTGTCTTCACGCCAATGAGGAGTACACTAATGAGCGGGTATGTTGAGGTGAATGCTTCAGGAAGCTCATGCTGAACGTTTAATGTAGTGGTTGTTTGCACCATTTATTTCTCACCTCAGTTGCTTTCAGAGGCATGTTTTTGCTGTTTAGTTTTGAATATACAGTGGGGAAAATAAGTATTGAACACGTCAACATTTTTCTCATTAACCATATTTCTGATGGAGCCATTGACCTGAGATTTTCACCAGATATCAGTAACAACCCAAGTAATCCATACATACAAAGAAATCAAGACAACTGTGTTCACAACACAAGTTATATTTAATAAAGTGGAATGACACAAGGAATAAGTATTGAATACACTTGGTGAAATTCATTTATTTAGTAGAAAAGCCTTTGTTGGTAGTAACAGCTTCCAGATGCCTCCTGTGTGGCTAAACTAGGTGCAGGCATTGCTCAGGAGTGATTTTAGCCCATTCTTCCACAAAAACTGTCTTCAAATCTTGGGTGTCTTCTATGAACTCTGATCTTTAGTTCGTTCCATAGATTTTCAATTGGATTCAGGTCAGGTGACTGACTGGGCCATTCTAGCAGCTTTATTTTCCTTCTCTGGAGCCAGTTGAGAGTTTCCTTGGCTGTGTGCTTGGGATCATTGTCTTGCTGAAATGTCCACCCTTGTTTCATCTTCAGCATCTTGGCAGATGGCAACAGGTTCTTATCAAGGATGTCTCTGTACATCTGTCCATTCATCTTTCCTTCAATTATATGAAGTCTGCCTGTACCATGTGCTGAAAAACACCCCCACAGCATGATGGGATGTGTAGTGCCATTTCTCTTCCAAACATGCTGTGTTGTGGCATCCTCTTCAGCAATGGAGTCCTGCGAGGTGAGTAGGCACAGAGCCAATGTCAGTTGAGTGCATTACTTATTGTTTTCTTTGAAACAGCAGTACCTACTAACTTCAGGTCTTTCTGGAGCTCTCCACGAGTGGTCTATGGCTCTTGGATAAGTCTTCTAATAATTCTTTTGACTCCTCTGTCAGAAATCTTGCGAGGAGCTCCTGGTCATGGCTGGTTTATGGTAAAATGATGTTCTTTCCACTTCCGAATGATGTCTCCAACAGTGCTTACTGAAACATTCAGCAGTTTAGAAATGTGCCTGTAACCAATGTCATTATGTTTTGCAACAATAAGGTTGTGAAGGTCTACAGAAATCTCTTTGCTTCTACCCATCATGAGTTCTTTGTGGTATGACAATCTGATATTCACAGATCTTTTTAAAGGCTATCAGTCAGGACTTAACCAGCTGAAATTAATTTGCACTGATGGGGGATGGGATGGCTTCCTAAATTCTGATGGGTTTCATCTGGTTTCTTGGCTTTCTATGCCTTTTTGCGCCTCTTTTCTTCATGTGTTCAATACTTGTGTCCCTGTGTCATTCCACTTTATTAAATATAGCTTGTTTTGTAAACACAGCTGGCCTTGATTTCTTTGTATGTATGGATTACTTGGCTTGTTACTGATATCTGGTGAAAATCTCAGGTCAGTGGCTCCATCAGAAATATGTTTAATGAGAAAAATGTTGACGTGTTCAATACTTATTTTCCCCACTGTACAGGAGAAAGCTTACCATCCAGACAACATCTTGGTCAGTTGGACGTGTTGACCAGTGAGGTGCAGCTTGTGTGTTTTTCCAAGCAGCATACGCTTACGCATGTCACTCAGTAGTTTTGGCACCGGTGGTTACTGTACTTCTACCAACTTCAAGCTGCAGAGGCATTGTGTTGTCCTAGCATCAAAAGATACCTAGGCGGAGAAGTAACATGAGCTTCTCCATGTCAATGTTAAAATTTCTGTTTGAGCAAATATCCTGCTGAGCTGAAGGTTGGTAGGACCTGCAAAAACACAGTAGTTATTACTCCTACAGTGTAAATTACCACCAAAAAGCTCTCACTATCACCAATGCTGTACAGACGTTTCCCAGTGATTACCTAATATGACATATTTTGAAGAGGTGAAAATTCATATTTCTGTTTAAGGCATTACAAACCAAAATGAAACCTGTATTAAAGTTTAAAAGGTATAGTACTTCCAAGATTTATTATAAGAAAATGTGTTAAAATGTTTTAATCTGCAATATACACAGAACACTTTAAATTTTAATTAAAAGATAATTGGGCCAAGGACAGAACCCTGAGGAACCCCGTGTATAACAGCACAGTTCGGTGATGATTTAGGTTTGTTGTTGAGTCTGTGGGAGTTACACTTGAGACATTTTCAGACTCTATAATCTCTGTTAAATTAACCACAGAGGGCTTAACAGTCAAACCGTATTCTGTGGATTTTCAGTGCATCCAGATTTTGTTTGGATGTTTTAAATAAAAACTGGGTAATTATGAATTTTGTATAATGACAGATTTGAAAAAGAGAAAAATCAAACCTTTCCTTTCAGGGCAACACAGTCTGATGGCATCTTGAAGCTAGTGCACTACAACTGTTTCTTGACTCATTTTTAAAAATCACCTTGGTATGTTTCATAAATGGTTTTTAAACTGATGACTAAAGCAAATATAACTGTGCATTGAAAACGCTCTTTTGTTATTTGGGTTCAAGCTATTTTTTTTTCTCGACTTCCAAAACATGTTGATAAAGATTTGGTCATTTTCTTTGATATTCCCTAAAGATCAGCTGCTATTTAACTGTTAATTACAACATATTGTATGAACAAAATGTTTACAGGTTAGCTATTATATGTTATGTATTGGATATCTGGGAAAAAAAAATATCCACCAGTTATAAGCTACACCAAGATTTATTTGTGATTTCCACATGTGGAAAATAATAAGGTTTGTTGTTGTTTTTCTCTCTGATGGAAGTCGATTTCTGATTATTAGCTAGTTTTCACCAAATATGACTTTATAGTGGTGTCATTTTAATCATGATTAATCCCAATTTTTTGCCATAGGCAAGAGAGAGCTGGGTTGAGTTAATTGCAATGATGCGATTAATCGCACTATGCAGTTAAAGTGCAATTAAATGCACTAAAACACTTAGTGCGATGTGATTCAGAAGAAGTGAGCTGCCCAGTCATCTAAATACAGTTAATTGTGATTAAAAGTGACACTACTATTTTTTTTATTATTTTTTTTTAATTGTCTATAAAACAATTTTCTGATAAAACAAAGTGTTACCAAAAGTTATTGTTCAAATTGGTCCAGTTCACAGCTGTTTAAATGCAGTACATACAGTATAGAGGTTGAAAATTACAAATTGAGTTTATACCTCAACAACACATATATGTTAAACTGACGTCAGTCCAACGTACAAAGTTTACATTAATAATACATCTTATAAAGGTCATTTGCTCATTGGCAGGACATTGGCTATGTCTAGCCAATGTCCTGCCAATGTGCAAACGGCCTCTATAAGATGTATTCCCAATGTAAAGTTGCTGACATTGGCCCAACGTATGTGTGCTGTTGGGGTAGCATTTGGAAGAAAACTCTGGTAAATGACTAAATTTCACCTTCCCAAAAACTTAATCCTAAAGGAAATGACTGAAGTCAAATGTGGCCGCCACCCGCAAAAGAAAATACTTCCTCAAGGGCCCCATTTAATATCTGAATTTCAACCAGACGTCCCTTTTTTGTTTTCCTTTTCTGGAATAAAGACAATGTTTTGTTTTATTTTCCAATATTGTGACTAGCAATGCAAAAAACCTGAAAAGTACCAGAAACCAAGAAAATAATGTTAAAAACAAACTGTGTTGTGAACTCGGAGTGCACCAGGAGGATCTGGGCTGGACTTTGGAGCACTGCAGAGATGAGCCGTAGTGCATGATGAAGAGTTTAAGATAGAACAGAGTGCATCTGTGAAGGAAAATGGTGCACTATAAAGGGTTAAGGTGGAACACAGCACACTACAGGATAAACTGGTGCACTACGGAAAGATTACAGGTGAAAGGTAGTGTACTAAGTTTCAGGGTTGAAAATAGTTCACTACAGGGGGCGTAGGGTGCTGTTTGAGACCCAGCCTTGTTGCCCGTCGGCAAACTCAACTAACCAATCAGACAGTGTTATTTGTACAGAACTAACAGCTGCTAACTGACTGCTAACAGCTCTCTGTCGTTGTTTGTAATAAACTTCATTTTTCATCCAAAGAATGTTTTGGCTGTTTTTGTTTTTTTAATTTTGGCTCCCGAGTCATTCTTCAAGGCAACCTTGTCCAGAATCTTTTGAGTCATCATCACATATACACATTGTAATTTTACATATATTCAAAAGATTTAAGATTCAAAAATTTTATTTGTCAATACTACTATACATACAGGACATACGGTGGGGCAAAAAAGTATTTAGTCAGCCACCAATTGTGCAAGTTCTCCCACTTAAAAGATGAGAGAGGTCTCCAATTTTCATCATAGGTATACCTCAACTATGAGAGACAAAATGAGAAAAAAAAAAAATCCAGAAAATCACATTGAAGGATTTTTAATTAATTAATTGGTAAATTCCTCAGTAAAATAAGTATTTGGTCACCTACAAACAAGCAAGATTTCTGGCTCTCACAGACCTGTAACAACTTCTTTAAGAGGCTCCTCTGTCCTCCACTCGTTACCTGTATTAATGGCACCTGTTTGAACTTGTTATCAGTATAAAAGACACCTGTCCACAACCTCAAACAGTCAGACTCCAAACTCCACTATGGCCAAGACCAAAGAGCTGTCAAAGGACACCAGAAACAAAATTGTAGGCCTGCACCAGGCTGGGAAGACTGAATCTGCAATAGGTAAGCAGCTTGGTGTGAAGAAATCAACTGTGTGAGCAATTATTAGGAAATGGAAGACATACAAGACCACTGATAATTTCCCTCGATCTGGGGATCCACGCAAGATCTCACCCCGTGGGGTCAAAATGATCACGAGAACGGTGAGCAAAAATCCCAGAACCACATGGGGGGACCTAGTGAATGACCTGCAGAGAGCTGGGACCAAAGTAACAAAGGCTACATCAGAAACACACTACGCCGCCAGGGACTCAAATCCTGCAGTGCCAGACGTGTCCCCCTGCTTAAGCCAGTACATGTCCAGGCCCGTCTGACGTTTGCTAGAGAACATTTGGATGATCCAGAAGAGGACTGGGAGAATGTCATATGGTCAGATGAAACCAAAATAGAACTTTTTGGTAATAACTCAACTTGTCGTGTTTGGAGGAGAATGAACACCATACCTACTGTGAAGCATGGGGGTGGAAACATCATACTTTGGGGCTGTTTTTCTGCAAAGGGACCAGGACGACTGATCCGTGTAAAGGAAAGAATGAATGAGGCCATGTATCGTGAGATTTTGAGTGAAAACCTCCTTCCACCAGCAAGGGCATTGAAGATGAAACGTGGCTGGGTCTTTCAGCATGACAATGATCCCAAACACACCGCCCGGGCAACAAAGGAGTGGCTTCGTAAGAAGCATTTCAAGGTCCTGGAGTGGCCTAGCAAGTCTCCAGATCTCAACCCCATAGAAAATCTTTGGAGGGAGTTGAAAGTCTGTGTTGCCCAGCAACAGCCCCAAAACATCACTGCTCTAGAGGAGATCTGCATGGAGGAATGGGCCAAAATACCAGCAACAGTGTGTGAAAACATTGTGAAAACTTACAGAAAAAGTTTGACCTCTGTCATTGCCAACAAAGGGTATATACAAAGGGTATATCTCCTCTCGGCGCCACACCAGTCGGCTGCCTTTTGCAACAGCGGCTCGATTCCGAGTTTTTTTTCCCTTCCTCTCTCTTTTGATCACTTTTTTTTTTTTTTTTTTTTTCACCCCACTTATATCACGGACACACAGATCATCCCAAATGTCTCCTGAGCCGGTGGACGGAGCCACTGTTTATAGCAGGATACGATATAACAGGGAAGAGCTGCTAGCATTTAACCGCCACCCGGTCCCACTGGAAAAACTCGACATACCGAGAGAACTGAGGCGAAAATGCCGCGGCTGCCGGGCTGGAGTAAGGCAGAGGACAAAAAATATAAGGTACAGACCCTCCCTTCCATCTGTTGTCATGGGAAATGTACGGTCGATACTGGGAAAGTTAGATGAGCTAGCGGCTATCTCCCGTTATGATAGCACTTACCGGGAGTGCTCTCTCCTTTTGTTTACTGAGACGTGGCTAACTGAACTAGCAGCAGATGCTAACATTGAGCTGGAGGGTTTTCACACGATACGAGCTGACCGAACACCAGAGAGTGGCAAAACTAGGGGTGGTGGAGTGATCATGTATGTTAACAACAACTGGTGCAGACCGGGACATATCACTGTTAAACAACGACACTGCAGCAAAGACATTGAGTTGCTAGCTGTTAGCATGAGGCCTACATATCTCCCGAGAGAACACTCACACGTGATCTGCATTGTTGTTTATGCAAATCTGACGGCGAACGCTGGGACAGCGCGTGACGTCATCCATTCAGTAACCAGCAGGCTGCAGACAGAACACCCAGATGCTCTTCTCCTCATCTCAGGCGATTTCAACCACGTTTCACTGTCTCCCATTCTGCCCACTTTCACCCAGTATGTCACATGCCACACTAGAGACAATAAAACACTGGATTTGTTCTACGCAAACACTAAGGAGGCGTACACCTCATCACAACTCCCCCCACTTGGGAGATCGGATCACAACTTGGTTCATCTCCGACCGGTGTACAAACCCCTAGTGCACAGACAACCTCCGGCCATGCACACTGTGGAGTTATGGTCTGAGGAGACAATGGACACTCTAAAGGACTGTTTTGAAGCCACTGCCTGGAAGCAGCTCTGCGATCCACATGGTGAGGACATCGATGGCCTCATTCACACCTTCACGGGCTACCTCAGCTTCTGTGTGGACAAATCCGTTCCCACCAAGACCATACGGCGTCACTCAAACAACAAACCCTGGATCAACCCTGAGATAAAAACACTTCTGAGAGAGAAGAAGAGGATCTTCAGGTCGGGGAACAGGGAGATGCTGAAGTCCGTACAGAGGGAGCTGAGGAGAAAGATCAGAGAAGGCAAGGACAGCTTCAGGAAGAAGATGGAGGACAAGCTGCAACAGAGCGACATCAGCGGGGTCTGGAGAAACCTCAAAACCATCTCGGGGCTCCAGAATACCTCCCCCCAGGCCACGGGGGGCAGGGAGTGGGCGAACAACCTGAATCTGTTTTTCAATAGATTTGACCAACCGCCCTCCCCCCTGTCTGCACAACAACCACTGCTGCCTCTAAGAAATCAAGTCCTGCTACCCACTCCCCACTCCACCGACACCCCCCCCACTCCCAACACACAGCCCCCCATCCTGACCCTGACCAAGACCCAGGTGAGGACGGAGCTGAGGAAGATCAAGGCGAGGAAGGCGTCGGGACCGGACGGCATCAGCGCAAAGCTCCTCAAGTCCTGTGCAGACCAGCTGTGTGGGATTGTGACGTATATCTTCAACATGAGCCTGAAACTGGGGAGGGTACCACAGCTGTGGAAAACATCTTGTGTGGTACCTGTACCAAAAACTTCCCACCCCAAAGACCTGAACAGCTTCAGACCGGTGGCCTTGACGTCCCACTTGATGAAGACCCTGGAGAGACTGCTCCTTGCTCATCTCCGCCCCCTGGTGGAACCAGCGATGGATCCACTCCAGTTCGCCTACCAGCATGGCATTGGGGTGGAGGATGCGGTGATCTTCCTCCTTCACCGTTCTCTGTCCCACCTGGAGAAGCCCGGGAATATGGTGAGGATCATGTTCTTTGACTTCTCCAGTGCTTTCAACACCATCCAACCGATGATCCTGAAGGACAAGCTGCTGCGCGCAGGGGTGGACCAGCACCTGTCATCATGGATCCTGGACTACCTCACGAACCGGCCTCAGTTTGTGAGAACCCGGGACTGTGTTTCCGACACGATCATCAGTAGCACGGGGGCCCCCCAGGGAACGGTGCTGGCTCCCTTCTTGTTCACTCTTTCTACTGCGGACTTCTCACACAACACAACACATTGCCATCTACAGAAGTTCTCTGATGACTCTGCGATCGTTGGTCTCATCTCCAGCGGAGATGAAGCTGAGTACAGAGGGCTTATCCAGGACTTTGTGGACTGGTGCCATCGGAACTGCCTCCAGATCAACGCGAGGAAAACTAAGGAGCTGGTGGTGGACTGCCGCAGGCATGGGCAGCCCCTCACAGCACCAGTAAATATACAGGGAACAGACATCGAGATGGTGACATCCTACAAGTACCTGGGTATTCATCTGAACAATAAACTAGACTGGTCACACAATACTGACGCACTCTACAAGAAGGGACAGCGCAGGCTGTTCCTGCTGAGGAGACTCAGGTCTTTTGGTGTACAAGGGGCGCTGCTGAAGTCATTCTATGACACGGTGGTGGCATCAGCCATCACTTTTGGAGTGGTCTGCTGGGGCAGTGGCATTACTGCAGCCGATAGGAAGAGACTGAACAAACTGATTAAGAAAGCTAGCTCTGTCCTGGGGCAGCGCCTTGATCCGATGGAGGAGATAGGAGAGAGAAGGACGGTGGCTAAACTGTCATCTCTGCTGGAGTCCGAGTTCCACCCTATGCAGGACATACTGGATGCACTGAGGAGCTCATTTAGCAGCAGACTACATCATCCCAGGTGCACAACCGAGAGGTTTCGTAGGTCCTTCCTACCAACGGCTGTCAGACTGTACAACCTAAGCAGGGCTGCTCGCAGAGATAGCAAAAAGACGTAACAAACTAATAGTTTTTTTTGAATGCAAAAGATGCAATAGACTTACACAATGGTCCCCTCCGGCATACAACTAGGAACATACCGGTCGCTATGGAGGGTGAGAATATGTATGGGCACATAATCATACCATGTAGGATAACTAAATAGACGGTTATGCTGTTTCATCCCACCTAGCAACAATGCTCTGCACTGTGTGTGTTTATATATTTACATATTTATTCCATCTAGCTACAATGCTCTGCACTGGGTGTGTTTATATTTATATATCTATATATTTATTCCATCTAGCTACAATGCTCCGCACTGTGTTTTTATATATCTACATATTATTCCATCTAGCTACATTGCTCCGCACTGTGTGTGTTTATATACTTGCATATTTATTCCACCTAGCTGCAATGCTCCATACTGTGGGTGTTTATATATTTACATATTTATTCCATCTAGCTACAATGCTCTGCACTGTGTGTTCATATATTCATATATTTATTCCATCCAGCTACAATGCTCTGCACTGTGTGTCTGTGTGTGTGTGTGTGTGTGTATATATATATTTTATAGTAATATGTACATATGTATATTAGCTGCTCTTGCTTGCTTGTTTTTTCTTGCCTTCTGATTGTTGCTCTGAGTGTTGCTATCCCTGTGCTGTTGCAATCCTGGAATTTCCCCGTTGTGGGACTAATAAAGGCTTATCTTATCTTATCTTATCTTATAACAAAGTATTGAGATGAACTTTTGTTATTGACCAAATACTTATTTTACCGAGGAGTTTACCAATTAATTCATTAAAAATCCTTCAATGTGATTTTCTGGATTTTTTTTTCTTATTTTGTCTCTCATAGTTGAGGTATACCTATGATGTAAATTGGAGACCTCTCTCATCTTTTAAGTGGGAGAACTTGTACAATTGGTGGCTGACTAAATATTTTTTTACCCCACTGTACAGGAGAATTGAAATGGTGTTTCTCTCTTCAGTGGTGTGTACAATATATAAAAAAAGGAATAAGGCTGGAAAAACAACAACAGCAGTCTATGTACAGTAATGCTACCCGTAGTGTAAATGGTGACCAAAGATAGACCCAGACCTCCCATAGTGAAAATAAAGATGAGCGATGAACGATGATGAAACTCAGCAATGCTGTATACAGAACAGTAGTGCAGTAATGCCCGTAGTACCAAGTTCAACGTGGTAGTGCAGGTGCAGACAGTAACAGATAGGACTGCACTGCACATGATCAGTATTGCAATGAAAGACAGCAGCAGATATGGCATTTGTGCAAATGACTGCAGTGAAGTGCAGAGACATACAGCAGCAAATGTATTGCTTTTGGTGTGCCAGTCTTTCTGTGCCAACAGCTGAGGTAATTATTTTACATACAGAACTTCTGTAAAATAACTACCTCAGCTGTTGGCACAGAAAGACCGGCACACCAAAAGCAATACATACAGAACTTCTGCCCATTTTACATACAGAACTTCTGCCCCTCATGGATCGTCACCTTATCGTGGTGGGAGGTTTGCGTTCCCCAGTGATCCCAGGAGCTATGTTGTCTGGGGCAATTTGCCTCTGATAGGGTCACCCAAGACAAACTGGTCCTGGGTGAAGGGCCAGACTAAGAACGATCCCACAAACTCATGATAAATTCTAGAACAAGGATTCAGTGTACCCTGCCCGGTAGGGGGTTACCGGGGCCCCACCCTGGAGCCAGGCCTGGGGGAGGGGCTAGATGGCTAGCGTCTGGTGGGTGGGTTTCCACCCATGGGACCTGGCCGGGCTCAGCCCGAAGGAGTTACATGGGTCCACCCTCCAGTGGGCTCACCACCTGCAGGAGGGATCATGGGGGTCCGGTGCTATGTAGATTAGGTGGCAGTCAAAGGTGGATACCTTGGCAGACTGATCCCAAGCTTTCTAAACTGGCTTTTGGTACGTGGAATGTCACCTCTCTGGTGGGGAAGGAGCCTGAGCTGGTGTACGAGGTTGAGAGATACCAGCTAGATATAGTCGGCCTCACCTGAACACACAGCTCCGGTTCCAGAACCAGTCTTCTGGAGAGGGGCTGGAGCTTGGCTTTTTCTGGAGTTGCCCCGGGTGAGAGGCGACGAGCAGGGGTGGGTATTCTTGTATCCCCCCACCCTGCTGCCTCTATATTGGAGTTTTCCCCGGTGGACGAAAGGGTTGTTTCCCTGCGCCTTCAGGTTGGGAAACAGGTCCTGACCATCATTTGTGCCTATGCACCAAATGATGTTTCAGAGTACCCACCCTTTTTGGAGTCTCTGACTGGGGTGCTGGAGGGTGCTCCTCTTGGAGACACCATTGTCCTACTGGGGGACTTCAATGCACACGTGGGCAACAACAGTGAAACCTGAAGGGGGGTGATTGGGAGGAACGGCCTGCCCGATCTGAACCCGAGTGGTGTTCAGTTATTGGACTTCTGTGCTAGCCACAGTTTGTCCATAATGAACACCATGTTCAAGCATAAGGGTGTCCATATGTGCACCTGGCACCAGGACACCCTAGGTCGCAGATCGATGATCGATTTTGTTATTGTGTCGTCAGACCTGCGACCATATGTCTTGGACACTCGGGTAAAGAGTGGTGCAGAGCTGTCAACTAATCACCACCTGGCTGGTGGTGAGTTGGATCCGATGGCAGGGGAGGATGCCATTCAGACCTGGTACACCCATACGTATAGTGAGGGTGTGCTGGGAATGTCTGGCTGAAGCCCCTGTCCGGGAGGTCTTCAGCTCCCACCTCCGGAAGAACTTCAGCCACATTCCAAGGGAGTCTGGAGACATGGAGTCTGAATGGGCCATGTTCTCCACCTCTATTGTTGAAGCGGCAGCCCAGAGCTGCAGCCGCAAGGGGGTTGTGCATCTCGTGGTGGCAACCCCTGAACCAAGTAGTGGACACCAGTGGTGAGGGGGCCATTAAGCTGAAGAAGGAGTCCTATCAGGCTTGGTTGGCTTGTGGGACTCCCGAAGCAGCTGAGGTGTACCGGCAGGCCAAGCGGACTGCAGCTCGGGTGGTTGCTGAAGCAAAAACCCGGGTATGGGAGGAGTTCGGTGGGGCCATGGAACAAGACTTTCATTCGGCCTCGAAGAGATTCTGGCAAACTGTCTGGCAGCTCAGGAAGGGGAAGCAGCTCTCTGTCCACACTGTGTATGGTGCGGATGGGGCGCTGTTGATTTCGACTGGGGATATCGTCAGGCTGTGGAAGGAATACTTTGAGGATCTCCTCAATCCCACTGATGCGCCTTCCACAGAGGAAACAGGGCTTGTGGACGAGGGGGATGACTCGCCTATCACAGGGGCTGAGGTCACCAAGGTGGTTAAAAATCTCCTTGGTGGCCAGGCCCCAGGGGTGGACGAGATTCGCCCTGAGTACCTCAAGGCCCTGGATGTTGTAGGGCTGTCACGGTTGACACGCCTCTGCAACATTGCGTGGAGGTCGGGGGCAGTGCCTTTGGCATGGCAAACCAGGGTGGTGGTTCCTCTCTTCAGAAAAGGGGACCGGAGGGTGTGCTCCAACTTGAGAGGGATCACACTCCTCAGCCTCCCTGGGAAGGTCTATGCCAAGATACTGGAGAGGAGAGTCCGGCCGTTGGTCGAACCTCGGATTCAGGAGGAGCAATGTGGTTTTCGTCCTGGCCATGGCACATCGGACCAGCTCTTTACCCTCTCGAGAATTCTCGAGGGTTTGTGGGAGTTTGCCCAACCAGTTTACATGTGTTTTGTGGACTTGGAGAAGGCATTCGACCGCGTCGCTTGTGGATTTTTGTGGGGGGTGCTTCGGGAGTATGGGGTATCGGGCTTGTTGTTACGAGCTATTCAGTCTCTGTACGACCGTTGTCATTGTCATTCAGGGCAGAAGGAAGCTTTTTCCCATTAGGAAACAAAACATCCAAGAAGGTAAACGAGCTATTGTTTCTGTGGATAGACTGTATATAGATGGCAAGCTGTTTATGGATGAAACTGTAATGCCCTGGTTATCCTAGAGCCTATTTTGTTTTTTGTTGAGATATTTTTATTTATTTATTTATTTATTTTTTGCTACAGGTGGAAAAAGAGTGCGATTGTGCGCAGGCCTCTTACTCGATCTCAGTTTAATTTGTTAACATTTGTCAAAATGTTTATTTCTTTGCTGTTGAGGTTGTTTGTCTGTTGTAGTTATTTTTTTTTTAAAGTTTTTAGGTCATTGTTGTATGTTATCTGCATTTTTTCACCACTTACTAACCTTTATGCCTGTTTTTTCTCATACTTCTGGTTTATAGGAAATAACTTGAAATGCATGCACCCCATTTTCTTGCAATTGCAGGCAAATGGCACAGAGACATTATGCGCGCACACCCAATTATATATGCGTAGGTGTATGCTTTACACACAACATATATATACACACATATATGCATACATTAGACATATAATCACATAGGCACATTTAGCTAGTCTTTAGTACACAACCAGTTAGTGAAAACATGTCCGCATTTAAGTTTGTCACGTGGAACATACTTGGAATTGGAACCAGGGAGAAGAGGCTAACACATGTCTCTAACACAGGACACACAGGAGACACATGTCTCTAAGTCGTCTGTAGATGCGCTCACCTCCCCGGAATTCCCCCACATGTACTCAGCCGGCTTTAATTCTAAACAAAGGGGGGTAGCGATACTGGTAAACAGAAGAATACACTTTGTTGTGAATAACACCATAATAGATCCGGAAGGTAGATATATAATACTAAAAATTTCAGTCCAAAATTTGGATCTATGTATTGCAAGCATTTATGGCCCAAATGTTGACAACCCATCCTATTTTCACACTTTTTTCACTTCTCTTTCTGAGCAGTTGGACACTACACTTATAATAGGAGGGGACTTCAACCTGGTATTAAACCATGCAATCGACAGGCTCAGTACATCGGGGAATTACCGAAAATGGCAGGCTACTGACACTCTCAAACAGTACATGAATGATTTTGGTCTTTGCGATGAATGGCGTTCTCTTCACCCAACTCTTCGGGAATACACTTTTTTTTTCATCAGTTCATAGTTCACATTCACGTCTAGATTTCTTTTTAGCCAGTAACTCTATTGTGAGGGACATCACAGACACTGAAATATGTTCAAATCAATCTATTAGTGATCACCATCCAGTATCTGTTACACTAGTAAATAGGAAAGCTACAAGGGAAACGAGGAGCTGGAAATTTAATATATCACTACTAAAAGACAAAGTCTTTATTAACTAATAAAGAGTGGGAATCATATCTGGAATATAATGATGTGCGAGGAATATCCGCAAGTGTTCTTTGGGAAGCAGCAAAAGTGGTCATGCGAGGTAAAATAATCTCTTAAGGTTCATATAAGAATAAAAAAGAAAAAAGCACTGGTACTGGACTTAGAACAGAAAATTAAATCACTGGAGACAACCTGTGCCGTTTCCCCACAGGAACAGACACTTAACGATCTGAGAAAATTAAAGCTGGAATTAAAAGAAATCACAAACAAAAGAGCACAGTTTTTAATACAAAGACTGCGTCTTGAGAACTTTGAACACAGTAATAAATCGGGGCGATATCTTGCGAACCAGCTTAGATTGAATAAAGAAAAAACAACTATCCACTCTATCAAGGATATGACTGGAAATGTTACCCATGAGCCTGAAGAAATAAATAACTCCTTCAGAAAGTTTTATGAAAACCTCTACTCATCTCAGGTTAACCCATCTGACTCAGAGATAAATAAATTTTTGGACGATATTAATTTACCACAATTAAATAATGAACAGATTGCAGCTCTGGATGCACCTCTTCTGGTGTCCGAACTCCAGGAGGCACTTAAGCACATCCCAAACAACAAAGCTCCCGGACCAGATGGTTTTCCAGTAGAATTTTATAAAGAATTTTGGCCTGTGATGGCACCTACTTTTTTGAAAATGGTGAACCAAATTAAAAAAGATAATGTAATCCCTCCAAATATGAATTTGGCTACTATTATCCTGCTCCTTATACCTGGAAATTAACCTACACTTCCATCCAGCTACCGTCCTATCTCACTTATGAATGTCGATCTTAAAATAATTTGCAAAGCTCTCGCCAAAAGACTGGAAAGGATAATTCCATTTATTATACACCCAGATCAAACAGGTTTCATCAAGGGTAGGCACTCAGCTGATAATACACGCAGGCTATTTAATTTAATAGACTACTGCAAGATCAATAATGTAGAAACTACAATCTTGTCCCTGGATCCAGAGAAAGCCTTTGGCCGTGTTAACTAGAAATTTCTTTTTATGGTATTAAACAAGTTCGGGTTTGGTTCATCTTTCATAAACTGGATTAAAACACTATATAGGTGTCCAGCTGCATCTGTCCGAACAAATGATCAGACTTCCCGAAGCTTTAATCTCCATAGAGGTACTAGGCAGGGGTGTCCACTCTCTCCCTCACTTTTTACCATCTTTATTGAACCATTAGCAGCAGCCATACGACAAAATGTTGATATCAGAGGTATTCAAACTGGAGAAAAGGAACACAAGATAAATCTTTATGCTGATGATGTATTGATTTTCCTTGAAAACTCACAAAGATCTCTTCTTCAGACAGTGGCGCTCATGGATAAATTTTCATCATTATCAGACTACTCTATTAACTGGGTAAAATCAATAGTTTTACCTATAAATTGCAATTTCTCAAATACATTTACTATTCCAATACAATCAGGAAATGTTAAATATTTAGGAATAGATATTTCCCCCAGGCTCTCAGAGTTATTGCGACTAAATCATATTCCCCTTTTAAAAACAATACAAGATGACCTTACGTGCTGGAGGACACTACCTTTATCATTAATGGGAAGAGTCGCAACCATTAAAATGATGGTCCTTCCTAAAATAAATTATTTGTTCTCAATGATCCCTACCCAACCATCAATGGCCTGGTTTAAGTCTCTAGACTCAAATATAAGTAAATTTTTATGGAAGGATAAACCATCACGGATTAGTTTAAAAACCCTCCAAAAAGCGAAAGAGTGTGGAGGCTTAGATTTACCAAATTTTTTGAATTACTTTTTAGCCAATAGACTGCAGTTTGTTTCAAAATGGACAAAATCAACCACACTAGGAAACCCATGGTTAGACGGTGAACAGGCTCTCTGTGGGTCGCTAAATATCTCTGACTTACCTTTTATAAGTCCCTGTATTAAACGCCATTATGGCTGTGTTGTTAGACATGTATATGTTGGACACTGCATATGTGATTTAACCTCACGATGAAGGAGAGCCACGGAGCTGCAGCCCCCTGCGGTGCGGAGCCGCAGAGCCTGGACCCCCTGCGGAGGACAGGGGACAGAAGACTTCCTGACCGCTGAGGCTCGAGAGGAGAGAAGGGGGAGTTATGTAAATAAAAGGTTAATGAATGTGAATAAAGGGATTTTGATATTGATGTGTGATTTCCCCTGCGAGGGAAATGGTTTGATGTGAGAATGTTTAAAAGGGAGAACTTTGGTGTGTTCACCCTCTTTGTTCGCTGCTCAGGAATGAGAGCAGACAGTGGAATGGTTACTTGAAATAAACTGGAATTAAAGGCAATTTGGTTTCGTTATTCAAGTCTCCCCACAGCCATGACTGTTTGAAAAGTATTAATATAAGCTCCTCTCTGATGGCTTGGTGGAAATTTTTAAAAATAACAGGGTCTTCACTTGTTCCCTGTAAACTCACGCCCATTTGGAATAATGCTGATATCCTGCAACAAAAGAGGACATTAAAATTTCCACTATGGCAAGAGAAGGGAATAAATAACTTAGAACATCTTATTCAAGGTGGAAATTTTATCCAATTTCAGGATCTAGTGTCACAATACGAAATCAGTAATAAAAAAGTATTTTGAATATCAACAGCTTAAATCCATAATAAAAGCAAGATTTAATCTTAATCAGACAGATTTAGAAGTACCAGTTAAGGTGGCAGAGTTTCTAAGTCTCCATTCCCCAAAATTGATATCGAAAATACATGGACTATTATCAAAGTTGGATGAGTCCGTATCTCTTCCAATATCAAAATGGGAGACAGACTTATCGATTAATAAGGAGGAAAGTTTCTGGACACAAGTATGTTTAAACACTTTTAAGATGACTAAAAACTCTAACTTACAACTTATACAGTATAAAGTTCAACATAGAATTCATTACACAGGACAAAGGATGTTCAAAATGGGCCTGAGTCATACAAAAATCTGCTCTCACTGCACCAGCAACATCCCGGATAGCTATATGCATGCTATGTGGTCCTGTGCACCGGTTCAAAAGTTCTGGCAGAAGACATGTGAAGACCTGTCGGCATGGCTTGGGTATAGTGTCCCACCCTCACCCACACTTTGCATATTAGGTGATTTAAGTGAAATAAATATAGATGCAAGGATGTCACACATGGTTCTCACTGCCTTATGCATCACAAAGAAAACTATCCTCATGAATTGGAAATCAAGAAATAACTTATGCAAAACTTATTATAAAAACTTACTATTGGATTATATTAGCCTGGAGAGAATGTCAGCCTCCTCAAATAATCAATTGGCAGAATTCAATTCTCTCTGGTCCCCGCTTATTAATTCTATAATCTGAGGGGTGGCGGGCGGTGACTCACTCTCCTTGGTACCTCTGGCGGCTGGCTGAGCCCCGACCACGGGTGTCCAGGAGGCCTGTTCCGGGGTGGCCGTCTGTCTGGCCCTGGGGGGGGCTGCGGGGGGGGGGGGGGGGGGGGTTAGGCTGTGGGCCCCGGCCAGATGGCCTCGCCCCTCGGGGGGGGGTCTGGGTCTGGCCCTGGGCCCCTGGTGCTGGGGGGGCATCCCCCCCCCCGGGCTGGGGTCGGGTGTGCGCCAGTGGTGGGGGGGTTGTCCCCGGTGCATCCTTGCACGGCGGGGTCATGTTTTCCCTGGGGCCCTGGTGGCACCCTGGGGTTGGTGCCTACATCCTGGGTCGCCCTCCCCGTCCACTGGGGTCTGCGGGTGTGGGTGCATGTGTGTGTGAGAGTGGGTGTGAGTGTGGGCTTGTGTATGAGCGGATGCGGAAATGGGTGTGTGTTGAGTGGGCAGGTGGGGCTGTGCGTGGGTGTAGGTGGGTATGTGTGATGATGGGTGGGGGTACGTGTGTGTATGGAAGCGGTCACTTGTGGGTAGATGTCTGGGGGTGGAGGATGTGTGTATGGGTAGGGGAACTTTGTTGGGTGGCAGGGGTTGGGCAGTCCATCTAGTGGCATGGGGGCTGGCGTTTCAGGGCCTGTTTGTCCCGGCCGCCCTGCTGTTGTGCTGCGGGGTGAGGCGCTTTGTCGCATCGCCCCTGGTGTCATTGGCGGCGGGTGTGTGTTGGTGCTTGTGGGTGGTTGGGGGGCCATTGGCGCGGGTTGATGACTGTGTTTCCATCGGGTTGCTCCGGGGTGGCTGTGGTTGCAGGGCGGCCTGCGGCTGTCGGTGTGCATTTGGGGTGGGTCGTAGGCCTGCATGGGCACTCAGGGGTGTCGCCTGGTGTGTTGGGCGCCGTGTGGGTCCAGCCCATTGTTCACTATTGTGACTGTTGTTGTCCATGTTTGTGTGTGTAAGATGAGTGGAAATATGTTTGGCTGCCCCGTCATGTTAGTGGTGCTGGGAGCACCGGGGCATGATGCTGGTGGGTCCTTGGCTGCTTCCACTGGCGGCCCTCACCCTGGGTTGGGATTTGGGGGCAGTGGGTAGCCTCATGAACCAGTCTGCAAGCTGGCTTCTGGGGGGTGACAGCCTCGCTTTTAGACCGTCTACCTCCCAGTCTTATTTCCCGCCCCCCCCCCTCCCCCTGACTCTGGGTGGAATATACATCTTTTTTGTCATGTCATGGGCTGCACGGTGGCGCAGTGGTTAGCACTGTGGCAGCACAGTTTACCCTTGGCCGGGGGATTGTGGGGATCGTGGGATCGTGGGTTCGATCCCAGCCCCCGACCAACAGTGATTTGTGTGGAGTTTGCATGTTCTCCCCGTGTTGCGTGGGTTTACTCCAGGATTTCTCCCACATGCCAAAAACATGCATGTTAGGTTAATTGGCTGTTCTAAATTGTCCCTAGATATCTGTTTCCTATAGGCCCTTAGAATAGAGGGTTGGTGTTAGTGAAAGCGCTTTGAGTGGTCTTTGTGACTAGAAAAGCACTATATAAGTGCAGGTTAGTTAGTTAGTTAGTTAGTTATAGTTAGGGCTTTGGGGAGGGGGTGTGCCGTGCTGTGTCGGTGAAGGGGATACCTTTGCTGCATGGTGGGGCTGCACTCACCTTAATTTTAATTGCATTTTAGACACTGACGGCTTGGGGGGATGGGGGCCCTGCTGCCTATCGCAGTGGCTAGCGATGCTCCAATCACTATCCCCCCAATTTTAATTGCACTTTGGTAGTCCACACATTTACACACAATTATATCATATAACCGACACACACCCACCATGTTCTGTGCGGGGGGAGGGGGTGAGGGTCTTCCCCCACCCCTGTTGCCCTGCAATTGCTGGGGGCATGGGGGCCTGGTGGGGATCCTGGGACCTATCATGTTGTCAAAATCCCTGGGTGCTACTGAATATATAGATACAACCAAGGAAGTGAGAGGGGGGCTGAATATGAGTCTAAGTGAGAGTGAGGGGGTGATGAATGGAGGTGGTAATGGTGGGTCGGTTTTGTGCGGTGTTTTGCATGCCGGGTGGCATCTTGGGGTGCCTGCGGGGGTCTGCTGGTTGTTTGCTCAGATGGGCGCCAGGGGTGGGGGTCTGCTTCTGTGGCCTGCGCCGGTGGTCTCCCTGGTCACTGCCGGGTGCTGGTGTGTGTTCAGGCTCGCTGTATCTGCTTTGCAGCCGCCTTATGAGACAAATGTGAATGAGGGGTGAGTTTGAATGGGTACAGGAGTGAGAGAAAATGGTCCGGTCTGGGTGAGTGAGAAGGGTGTGCATGGGAGCATGTGGGTGTGAAGGTGTGGGGAGGGGTGTGTCTGCAAGTCGGGAGGTGCTGGATTAAGGGGGGTAGCGCCTCTCGGCAACGTGGGCTCCCCTGGGTGGGGGGACTTCTTTGGACCTGGGGGTCCCCGGGGTGTGCAACAGAGGCACTGGGGCGGGCCCGCTGTGGGGGTGCCTGGGGGTCTCTGCTCCAGGGGGTGGGGTCGCTGGCCTCCTGGTGCCTGAGGCCTGGGGGCGGACGTTGGCCCCGCTGAGGAGGGTGGGGGTCGGGTGGGTCCGGGGGTGTGGGCTCACCGCTCCGGCCGCCAAGCAGCCTGGCCTTCCTTGATCGTCCCTCCGGGGGCGGATGCCTGGCTTTCCTGGAGCTTGCTGACCTCGGGGCTGGGGGTTGGTGGCGCTGCCTTGCCTGCTCGGGGTTCCCGGGGGGAGAGCTGCTGCGACCGGCCCTCCGCTCGTATGCTTCCTGACAAACCACTCACATGCACACACTTATTTTGCGCACGTTCTCATGTATATGCACACTGACATACACGCACAAGTGTCTCTCCTTTAACAGGTGCGGAAACCAGACTCGTGTTGAGACATCTTCAGTGGAAGAAGTAGTTTGTCTTTTGTTTGTTTTAGTTGTTGGTTTGTTTGTTTGTTTGTTTTTCTGTTCCCCTCCCTTTTCTTTTCCCCCTTCACACAGTTCCTTTCCCTCTTCCCCATCCTGTTAGGTCTTCCATGGGTAAATCAATTAAAATAAAGTATTAAAAGTTATTACAGGAGGAGTTTACAACAATATACAATACACAGTTAGGTACTGTATAAGCTCCTCTTGGCAAAGTAAATCTGTTGTGGCACAATAAGGGTGACAGATCCCTATTCTGTTTGCCTAGCTGCCTGACAGGACAAGGGGAAAAAAAAAGAAAAGGGGATCGGAGGGTGTGCTCTAACTTTAGAGGGATCACACTCCTCAGCCTCCCTGGGAAGGTCTATGCCAAGGTACTGGAGAGGAGAGTCCGGCCGTTGGTCGAACCTTGGATTCAGGAGGAGCAATGTGGTTTTTGTCCTGGCCATGGCACATCGGACCAGCTCTTTACCCTCTCGAGAATTCTCGAGGGTTCGTGGGAGTTTGCCCAACCAGTTTACATGTGTTTTGTGGACTTGGAGAAAGCATTCGACCGTGTCCCTTGTGGTTTTTTGTGGGGGGTGCTTCGGGAGTATGGGGTATCGGGCTTGTTGTTACGAGCTATTCAGTCTCTGTATGACCATTGTCATCGTCATTCCCAGTGAGAGTTGGACTCCACCAGGGCTGCCCTTTGTCACCAGCCCTGTTCATAATTTTTATGGACAGGATTTCTAGACGCAGCCAGGGAATGGAGGGTTCGGGTTCAGGTTCCTTTATTTGTACCCGCAGGTAGATTTGTTTTGCAGTCAGGTGACATCCATATTTACAAACCACAATTACATTCAACATAAACACAAACACAGTCACACATGAAGCTGACTATAAACATAATAAAAGTACTCAAGGCTCCATCAATCAGGACATAAGACAAAGAGATAAGAGAAAAAAACAAAGAGATAAGAGAGAAGGGTCATATTAAAAAGTTAAAGTCAAAGAGGTTAAAAACTCAAAAGTCTAAAACCCAATAAAAGATTTAGAACCTTAGAAGTAAATATAAAATGAAATTGATAAATAGGTAACTAAATTATGTACAATATATTGTTACAACTTGTTCAACTCTTTGACAGCAGCAGGAACAAAACTGTTTTTGTAGCTCTGGGTTTTACTTTTTGGGACAGCAAACCTCCATCTGGAGGGAAGAAGCTGAAAGTGGCAATGCAAAGGGTGGGAGTCATCATTTAAAATGGAGGTAGCAATCCTCTGTACCTGTCTGGTGTACAGGGATGTCAGGCTCAGCTGTGACTCACCAAGCAAACGACTGGACCATCTAACTACCTGATCCAAGGATTTCCTCTGTTTCAGTTTTATCTGACCAAACCATGACACTAGAAAAAAGGATAAAACAGATTCAATAAAAGCCCGATAAAACATTATCATCATGGTTCGGTCAATTTGGAAGCATGCAAGCTTCCTTAAACAATGCAAATGTTGCTGACCCTTTTTGCACACCCTTTCACAGTTCTCTTCAAAGTTCAAATTACTATCAATGATCGTCCCAAGATATTTGCAGGATTGTACACATTCAGTGGTCTGGCCTTTTAGTACAGTGACTTCGTGCCTGGGAGTTTTTCTCCTGAAGTTAATAATCATATCTTTAGTTTTTGTCGAATTCAGCTGCAGGTAGGAATCCTCACACCAGTGAACAAAATCATCAACTACTGGGTCATGGCCACTCTCACCATCCTTGAGGAGACTGACAACAACTGAATCATCGTCGGGACCGGACGGCATCAGCGCAAAGCTCCTCAAGTCCTGCGCAGACCAGCTGTGTGGGATTGTGGAGCTCATCTTCTACCTGAGCCTGAAGCTGGGGAGGGTACCACAGTTGAGGAAAACATCTTGTGTGGTACCTGTACCAAAGACTTCCCACCCCAAAGACCTGAACAGCTACAGACCGGTGGCCCTGATGTCTCACATGATGAAGACCCTGGAGAGACTGCTCCTTGTTCACCTCCGCCCCCTGGTGGGACCAGCGATGGATCCACTCCAGTTCACCTACCAGCATGGCATTGGGGTGGAGGATGCAGTGATCTTCCTCCTTCACCGTTCTCTGTCCCACCTGGAGAAGCCCAGGAATGTGGTGAGGATCATGTTCTTTGACTTCTCCAGTGCTTTCAACACCATCCAACCGATGATCCTGAAGGACAAGCTGCTGTGCACAGGGGTGGACCAGCACCTGTCATCATGGATCCTGGATTACCTCACTAACCAGCCACAGTTTGTGAGAACCCGGGACTGTGTGTCCGACAAGATCATCGGTAGCACGGGGGCCCCCCAGGGAACGGTTTTTGCTCCCTTCCTGTTCACCCTTTATACTGCGGACTTCTCACGCAACACAACACACTGCCATCTACAGAAGTTCTCTGACGACTCTGTGATCGTCGGCCTCATCTCCAACGGAGATGAAGCTGAGTACAGAAGACTTATCCAGGACTTCGTGGACTGGTGCCATCGGAACTGCCTCCAGATCAATGCAAGGAAAACTAAGGAGCTGGTGGTGGACTGCCACAGGCAAGGTCAACCCCTCACAGCACCAGTAAACATACAGGGAACAGACATTGAGATGGTGACATCCTATAAGTACCTGGGTGTTCATCTGAACAATAAACTAGACTGGATAGGAGGATGAGTAGCAACAATTTACCATTCCAAACTATTAATTAATGTAAAGCAAAAAGCATGTTATAATTCCTTTGAGGGCCTGGTCCTCAGTATTGGGCACTTTAGCAATTTTAGGTTAAACCCAATTTTATTTGCCATAGTTTATCGTCCTCCATCAACTTACTCAGAATTTTTATCTGAATTTGCTGATTTCTTAGCTGATTTAGTGCTGAAATCTTTAATATACATGTAGATGTAGATAGTGACTGCCTTAATGTGGCATTTAATTCAATATTAGACTCGATTGGGTTTTCTCAGAAAGTAGGAAATTCTACTCATTATCTCCACCATACGTTGGACCTTGTTCTGACATATGGCATAGAAATAGGAAATCTTGTAGTGTCTCCTCATAACCCTGTACTGTCAGATCATTGTCTGTTAACCTTTGATTTTACTATTTCTGACTATTTGGCTCCTAAAGAAAAATATTATTACAGTAGATGCCTCTCAGATGATGCTGTTACCAAATTTATGCAGATTGTTTCCTCTATGCCATGTGTCAACACAACGGAAATAAGCTATAGATAGCTTGCTCCTTCTGTAATTGATAACATGGTGGATAGTGTTACAGCTTCTCTGCATCAGACTCTAGACTTGGTGGCCCCCTTAAAAAAGAAAAAGTCTAATCAGAGATCTCTAACTCCTTGGTTCAACACAGAAACTTGTAGCTTAAAACAGAAGACTCGTCAATTAGAAAGAAAATGGTCTTCCACTAATTTAGATGAAATCTATTTAGCTTGGAGAAATCATCTTTTAATATACAAAAAATCTCTTAGAAAAGCTAGAACGAGTTATTATTCTGCATTAATAGAACAGAACAAGAATAATCCCAGGTTTCTTTTCAGCACTGTAGCCAGGTTGACAAAGAGTCAGGACTCTGTCAATCCTAGCATTCCCTTAGAGCTTACTAGTCAGGACTTTATGAACTTTTTCAATAATAAAATTTCATCCATCAGAGATAAAATCAATCAGATTCTTCCCACAGTTAACTTAAATACAGTAACTACTACAACTCCTTCAATTGATGTCTGTCTTGATGAGTTTACTCCAATCGACCTTTGTAAGTTAGACAAAATAGTTTACTCATCCAAACCTTCAACTTGTCTTTTAGACCCTATTACTACCAGGTTATTTAAATAAGTCTTCCCACTTTTTGGTAGCTTTATTCTTCATATAATCAATTCTTCATTAACTTTAGGCCATGTACCGCAGGCTTTTAAAACGGCTGTAATTAAACCCTTACTCAAAAAGCCAACGCTAGATCCAGGAGCTTTAGCTAACTATAGACCAATCTCTAATCTCCCTTTCATTTCAAAAATCTTAGAAAGAGTTGTTGCTACGCAATTATTTGACCACCTGCAGGGAAATGGTTTACTTGAAGAGTTTCAATCTGGGTTTAGAATCCATCATAGTACTGAAACAGCCTTAGCGAAGGTCACTAACGACCTCCTCATCGCATCTGATAATGGACTGGTTTCTGTACTTGTCCTTAGTGCAGCTTTTGATACTATCGATCATAATATTCTACTTGATAGATGAGAACACTATGTTGGACTTAATGGAACTTCGTTGCAGTGGTTTAGATCTTATTTATCTGATAGGTTCCAGTTTGTTCATGTCAATAACGAGTTTTCTTTCAACTCAAAGCTTAGTCATGGAGTTCCACAGGGATCTGTGCTAGGCCCTACTCTTTTTAGTTTATATATGCTTCCGTTAGGCAACATTATTAGAAAGCACTTTATACATTTTCATTGTTATGCAGATGATACACAATTATACCTGTCAATGAAGCCAGATGATAGTAATCAATTAGCCAAGTTAGAAGCCTGTCTTAAGGAAATCAAAGCTTGGTTGACTTGTAATATCCTGCTATTAAATTCAGATAAGATTCACATATTAAATTTGTTTCTATGACTGCCTTCTATCATTTGTGTAATATTGCCAAGATTAGGAGCATCTTGTCTCAGAGTGATGCTGAGAAACTGATCCACGCTTTTGTTAGCTTGAGATTAGATTATTGTAATTCTTTATTATCAGGCTATCCTAAAACATCTTTAAAAAGTCTTCAGCTGATCCAAAATGCTGCAGCAAGAGTTTTAACAGGTACTAGAAAGAGAGATCATATTTCTCGGTTCTGGCCTCCCTTCATTGGCTTCCCATAGAGTTTAGAATTAAGTTTAAAATCCTTCTTCTTACTTACAAAGCTCTAAACAATCAGGCTCCTTTTTATTTAAAAGATCTGATACTACCGTATTATCCTAACAGAGCACTACGCTCCCAAAATGCAGGATTACTTGTAATACCTAGAATCTCCAAAAGTACAATGGGAGGCAGAGCCTTCAGTTATCAAGCTCCTCTCCTGTGGAACCAGCTGCCAATCTGGATTCGGGAGTCAGACTCGATCTCTGTTTTTAAGAATAGGGATAAAACCTACCTTTTTGATATAGCCTACAATTAGGGAGGGATCATGTGTTTCTGAACCCTCCCTTAGTTATGCTGCTAATAGGTTTAGTCAGCCGGGGGACCTCCAATAATGCACTGGGCCTCACTCCTTTCTTCACTCTCAATGAAATATTTTTATTTATTTATTTTTTTTTTTGCTGGTCATTAACATCTGTTTGTTCTCTCCTATAGATTGAGTCCCCATTGTGCTGTTTGCTCTCTACATGTCTGTTCTTTTCATCTTCTCTGTCCCCTCACCCCCCAGCCAGTCGCAGCAGATGACTGCCCCTCCCTGAGCCTGGTTCTGCTGGAGGTTTCTTCCTCTTAAAAGGGAGTTTTTCCTCTCCACCGTTGCCAAGTGCTTGCTCACAGGGGATCGCCTGATTGCTGGGGTCTTTCTGCAACTGTGGGGGTCCCCCCTACAGTTGAAAGTGCTATGAGTTGACTGTTGTTGTGAAATGGCGCTATATAAATAAAGTTGAATTGAAATGAATTGGTCACACAATACCGACGCACTCTACAAGAAGGGACAGCGCAGGCTGTTCCTACTGAGGAGACTCAGGTCTTTTGGTGTACAAGGGGCGCTGCTGAAAACATTCTACGACACAGTGGTGGCATCAGCCATCACTTTTGGAGTGGTCTGCTGGGGCAGTGGCATTACAGCAGCCGATAGGAAGAGACTGAACAAACTAATCAAGAAAGCTAGCTCTGTCCTGGGGCAGCGCCTTGACCCAGTGGAGGAGATAGGAGAGAGAGAAGGACGGTGGCTAAACTGTCATCTCTGCTGGAGTCCAAGTCCCACCCTATGCAGGACATACTGAACGCACTGAGGAGCTCATTTAGCAGCAGACTACATCATCCTAGGTGCGTAACCGAGAGGTTTTGCAGGTCCTTCCTACCTACGGCTGTCAGACAGTATAACCTAAGCAGGGCTGCTCGCAGAGATAGCAAAAAAACCGTGACGACCTAATAGTATTGAATGCAAAAGTTTTTGTTTTTTTCCGGTTCCGGTTCCGCCGGACCGGTGGCGCCACACGAGTTGGCTGCCCGTTGCAACAGCCTTTTTTTTAATCTTCCTTCTTCTTTCTACACCTTTCACTCTATATATATATCACGGACACACAGATCGCCCCAAAGGTCTCCTGAGTCGGCGGACGGAGCCTCTGTTTACAGCAGGAGACGTTACAGCAGGAAGAGCTAGTGCTAGCTAGCACTCGGCCGCCACCCGATGCTAGCGGAGAGACTCGATATACCGGGAACTGTAGCGAAAACGACGCGGGTGCCGGGCTGGAGTTTGGGCGGCGTGCGGGAAATATAAGACGGAATGATAAAGAGCGATGGCAAGAACCAGGCAGACCGCCCGTAAAATCTGCTGGAGGAGGGGGCCCCCCGGGAGGCAGCTGGCCACCAAGACTGCTTGGAGAAGCGCTCCGGCCTCCGGCGGAGTGAAGAAGCCTCACCGTTACAGGCCCGTGGCTCCGAGAGAGATCCGTCGCTGCCAGAAATCCACGGAGCTGCTCATCCGTAAGCTGCCCATCCAGCGCCTGGTGACGGAGATCGCTCAGGACTTCCAAGACCGACCTGCGCTTCCTGAGCTTCGCAGTCGTGGCTCTGCAGGAGGCCAGCGAGGCCTACCTGGTGGTCTCTTCTTCGCTAAGGGGTTCGTCATCATGCCCAAAGACTTCCAGCTGGCCCGCCGCATCCGCGGAGAGAGAGCTTGGACTTTCTGCTGCACATTCACCAACCATAATGCTCCGCACTGTGTCTATATATATATATATATATTTATAGTAATATGTACATATGTTTACTAGCTGTTCTTGTTTTTCTCTTGCCTTCTGATTGTTGCTCTGAGTGTTGCTGTCCCTGTGCTGTTGCAATCCTGGAATTTCCCCATTGTGGGACTAATAAAGGCTTATCTTATCTTATCTTATCTTATCTTATCTTAAAAGACGCAACAGACTTACACAATGGTCCCCTCCAGTATACAACTAGGACAATATCAGTCGCTACAGAGGGTTACAATATGTATGGGTACACATTCATATTCATACTATGAAGGATAACTAAGTAGACGGTTATGCTGTTTATTCCATCTAACTACAGTGCTCCGCACTGTGTGTTTATATATTTATATATATATATGTACATATGTATATTCACTGCTCTTGTTTTTCTTGTCTTCTTGATTGTTGCTCTGAGTGTTGCTATCCCTGTGCTGTTGCAATCCTGGAATTTCCCCATTGTGGGACTAATAAAGGCTTATCTTATCTTATTTTATCAGCATACTTTATAATGTGTCTGTTGTCATGTCTGCTCCGACACATGTTTGTGTACACGATGAAGAGTAGTGGTGACAACACACGCCCCTGAGGAGAGCCAGTAGAAGAGCACTTTTGGTCAGACAATGTACCATTGACCCTTACTCTCTGTGTCCTGTTGGTTAAAAAATCCAGAATCCAACCCACCAGATTATTACTCAAATCAAATTGTTGCAGGAGCCTTTCAACTAAAATATGAGGTTGGATTGTATTAAAGGCGGAAGAAAAGTCCACAGATAAAAGCCTGGCATGTGTCCCATTAAAATCCAGATGTTTAAAAAGCATGTTAAACAGAGTGACAGTGGCATCCTCCACTCCTCTGTGAGGCCTATAGGCAAACTGCAGAGGATCCAATGCATGCTCAGTCTGCTTTAGGACCTCAAATCTGACCAGTTTTTCAAAAATTTTCATTAAAATTGAAGTCAAAGCAACTGGTCTAAAGTCATTTACTGTTTTAGGACAGCTGGATTTTGGAACGGGGACAATCATGGCATCTTTCCAGATCTTAGGCACATGTTGTGTCTGTAAGGACTTATTGAAAATGTAATGAAATACAGGACTCAGTTCATGTGCACAGGACTTGACCAATCGCCCACATATATTATCAGGGCCCTGACTTTTGTTCACTTTTACAGCACAGATGCCCTTTTAACCTCTTGCACTTCGGGATACCGCGGGCGGTCACGTCTCTGCGTCCTAGCGCGCCCTCGTGTGTAATGTTCTCCTGGAACCTTGTAGTGTTCTCCTGGAACATGTAATGACGAGGCGCACACACCGGGTGTCAGTTAGGACTTTTTACTTGTCACTTCAACAGCAACTCACAACTAACTACACTGTGACTCAAGTACAACTCCTTTTATAGTTAGGTCATGGCCAGGGTCATACTGCCCTCTAGTGGTGACTCTACATGAACTTCACATATCAATACATCTCCCTTTTTTTTCAAGTAAGGTCATGTCCAACTATAAACTTTTTCTCAAATTTCAATATACAAAATAAACTCCATTTCTATTTACATTTCTTTCTCAACCTTGTACACTGAATCACAAGTTCAATTTTTTCTCTGTTTACAATTCAACATCAACACATTTTTTTCCTCTGTTTACAATTCAATATCAACACATTTTTATTTTTTTTTTTCATTCATCTCAGTACTCCTTACATTTCCTCAATCAATCTTTTCGGTTTCACAATTTGCCTTTGTGATCTTCTGATTTGTGTCACCTCAGTCTGTTCGTTATTGTCTGTCTCTAAGTTTTGGTTCTCAGCCATTTCTAATTGTTCGGTTTGGCTGGAAATTAGCATGTCGCTTGTTTCACAGTCTGTGACTCTCATTTTTGTCTGAGGCACTTTCAGTAAGTGACGTCGGTTTCGCCTCATTGTTTTCCCATGCTCTGTGATGACTTCATATGATCTGGGAGTTGTTTCTTTAACCACTTTTGCCAGCGGTCCCCATTCTCCATCACATCTCACTCGCACTATGTCCTCATGTGCAAGTGGTCTCAGAGGTCGTGCTGTTCTGTTGTACAGTTCAGTTTGCCTCTCATCACGCCTCACATCTCTCTTTTCCATCACCTGAGATGCTGATGGAAGTCGCGTTCTGAGTTTTCTGTTCATGAGCATTTCTGCTGGGGACAGTCCATTCTCCAGTGGTGATGCTCGGTAATTCAGGATCGCCAGATGTGGGTCTTCTGCATTGTCTGCAGCCTTTTTCAGTATGCGCTTCACAATTTGCACCCCTTTCTCTGCTAACCCATTCGACTGTGGGTACAGAGGGCTTGAGGTCACGTGCTTGAACCCATATGTGTCTGCAAAGTCTTTGAAGCACTGACTCATGAATTGTGGTCCGTTATCACTTACAACAGTCATTGGAATTCCATGGCGTGCGAACATTGTCTTTGTGTGTGCAATCACCTTTTCTGCTGTTGTGTCACTCAACCCTGCAAACTCTGGGTAGGTGGAATGATAGTCCATGACTAACAGATAGTCCTTGCCCTTAAGCTGAAATAGATCCATGCCCACTTTTCTCCATGGCCCTTGAGGCTTCTCATGGGGCCTCATAGGCTCCTTTGGCTGTTGATACCTGTGGCGCTGGCAAATCTCACAGCGCTGCACATATGCCTCAATGTCCTTGTGCATGTTGGGCCAATACAAAACATCACGTGCACGTCTTTTGCACTTTTCAATACCCAAATGCCCCTCATGCACTAATTTAACCATTTCTGATCTCATGGAGGTAGGTATGACTATCCTTGTACCTTTTAACAGAACCCCATCTAACACAGACAGTTCACCTTTAAAGTGTTGGTAAGGCTTGTCAATCATAACCTGTCCTGGCTGATGTATCTGTTCCATTACTCTTTTTAGTTTCTCATCCCTTTGTGTTTCTTTCACTATCTTCGTCCATTTTGCATCTGACACTGGCATGTGTGCCTTAATAGAGTCTACATGTATTTGCACAGCTTCCTCTGTTGTGCTGCTGGTGTTGCTCAAGCTAGCCCTACTCAGCGCATCGGCTACAATTAGTTGCTTGCCTGGTGTAAACTCAAATTTCAAGTCATATTTCTGTAATCTTAACATTAGACGCTGGATGAGCGGTGCTGCGTCACCCAGTGGCTTCTGTGAGATCGCAATCAGTGGTTTGTGGTCTGTTTCTAGTATTACTGACCGTCCATACACATATTCATGAAACTTCTCACATCCAAACACTGCACCTAGAGTCTCTTTCTCTATTTGCGCGTAATTTTTTTCTGCGCTTGTCATGGTGCGCGATGCGTATGCGACTGGATACCACTCTGTGTCATGTTTTTGCAATAGCACAGCTCCTAGGCCGGCTTTGGACGCATCTGTGGACATTTTTAGCAGTTTGTCCTGATCATAGAATTTTAACACTGGCTCCTTTATTAGACTGCTTTTGAGCCACTCCCATTCTCTGGCATGCTCTGCCATCCACTGCCACATTGTATTGGTCTCTAACAAGCTTCTAAGAGCTATTGTGTTAGCTGATAAATTTGGGATAAATTTTCCCATGTAATTGACTAGTCCTAGGGCTCTTTGCAAGTCATTTTTGTTCTGCGGTACTGGCAGCTCTGCTATGGCCCGCACTTTTTCCAGATCTGGTTGCACGCCTGCCCCAGATAATTTCTCTCCCAGGTATGTAATCTCCCGTACCCCGAATTGGCACTTACTCTTATTCAGTTTCATACCTGACTTTTGCGCCTGTGTGAGAACTCTTGCCAACCTTTCGTCGTGCTCCTCTTTTGTTTTTCCCCAGACTACCACGTCATCAAGAAAAACTCCCACCCCTTCTATTCCGTCAAACAATTGCTGCACAGTTCTATAGAAAATTTCAGGGGCTGAGCTAATCCCGAACGGCATTCGTAGAAAGCAATGCCTTCCGAATGGTGTATTAAATGTGCACAATTTAGCGCTTTCCTCATCGAGCACTAGTTGGTAAAACCCAGATTTGGCATCTAATTTTGTGAAGTAATTTGCTCCACTCATTGTGCTGGCTATGTCAGATTTTGTTGGTAGCCTGTAATGCTCCCGCTGTATTACTTTATTTAGATCTTTTGGATCTATGCACAATCTCAAATCTCCATTTGGCTTCTCCACTATAACTAGTGAGTTAACCCATTCAGTTGGTTCTTCTATTTTTCTGACCACTCCGTCTGCTATCAGTGAGTCTAGTGTTTCTCTCAGCCTCTTTTTAAGAGCTATTGGCACTTTTCTTGCTGCATGTATGACTGGCTCTGCATTCTCTTTCAGCCTAATTTTTTGTTTGCCTGGTAGGCGGCCTATTCCTTTGAACACCTCTTTGTATTCTTTCACCCAGTCAGTGTGTTTGTGCTTACTTGTTGTAGCCTCTGTATTTTCTCGTGTTGTCACTTTGTCTGTATCAATGACATTCACCCTTTTGATCAGACCTAGCTGATCGCATGTTTTTAAACCCAAAATTGCTTGTCTATTTCCATCAACAAGTACAAACAATGCATTCACTGTTTTACCTTTGTTTGACAGTGTAACCCTGCACATTCCCTTAGTGGGTATTGGCTTATCGTCATATGTTCTCAGATTAATCTTTTTATTTCTTATTTTCGGCTTGTTTTTCAGTCTTTTAAAATCTTTCATTGGCAGGATGTTTACCTGCGCACCTGTGTCGAGCTTCAGTGACATGTCCGTGCCATTCATCTCCAGGCACACTATCCATTCGTCAGCGCTCGTCTCTCCCTCGATGGCGTCCACGTAAAACTGATCCTCCTCGCTGTCGCTCTTTTTCTCCACGAGTTGCACCCTCCTCTTTGAGAAGCAGGTCTTTGCGAAGTGATTTTTTCCGCCACACTTGCGACATTCCTTTCCGAATGCTGGACACTGTTTCAGCGCATGTTGCCTTCCACACCGCTCGCAGTTCCCGCGCGCGCGCTCTGGGTTTGCCTCCCTTTTTCTTGCCTGCAACGTTCCTTTCGGCTTCGCGCGCTGCACTGCATCGACCTCAGCAGTCTCTTTTTCCTTGCTGCTAAAAGTCTTTAATTGTGCCTTTGTACTCTCAGACGCTTGGCAAATCTGTATCGCTTTCTCCAGCGTTAAGTTAGTCTCTTTCAGTAATTGCATCCGCAAGTTGTTGTCTTGGACCCCAATTACAATTTGGTCCCGTATCATTGACTCACTTAATGTTCCAAAGTTGCATGACTGACATTTCAACCGTAGGTCTGTGACATACAGCTCGATGGACTCTGACTCTTTCTGAAGTCTTTTTCTGAACACATACCTCTCGTACGTTTCATTCTTTCTCGGTGTGCAATAATCGTCAAATTTCTTCATCACGGCGTCGAAGGTGCCTTTTTCTTCTTCCATGAAGATGAATGTGTTAAACACATTTAGCGCCGCTTGCCCTGCTACTGTTAGCAGTAATGCTATTTTCCTCTCCTCATCACGGAGACCGATAGCAAGCGAATAAAGTTCAAAACTCTGTTTGAATACTTTCCAGTTCTCGTTGACGTTACCGGTCAACTTTAACTCGTCCGGCTGTCGAAGAGCGTTCATCTTCGTCGTCGGTTCGTAGTTTTATATCCTGGTATCATGTAATTTACTCCTGGTACCATGTAATGTTCTCCTGGAACCTTGTAGTGTTCTCCTGGAACATGTAATGACGAGGCGCACACACCGGGTGTCAGTTAGGACTTTTTACTTGTCACTTCAACAGCAACTCACAACTAACTACACTGTGACTCAAGTACAACTCCTTTTATAGTTAGGTCATGGCCAGGGTCATACTGCCCTCTAGTGGTGACTCTACATGAACTTCACATATCAATACATCGTGTGCACTAGGACGCACACTGTGCGTCTCAGAGCGCAATGAAAAAAAAAAGCTGCATTTCCGTTCTTCCACTACAGACACAGCCGCGAACAGAAAGCCAAAGGAGTGCTTTGATTGGTTTAGATTTGACCTCTCATTCGACTAATAAGAGCCTTGAATTGGGTTTCTGAAACCTTGAAGAACCAATGACTGAAAACCTAGCAAGAAGGACCCGCCTACCAACGGCTGCGAATACAGCGAGCCAATTGAAGCAGAGAAGTTCGACAATTAAAAGCGTGCATCCCGTGGGTAAAATCTGTTTTGTGTAAGCCGCTGGGTGACACACACGCGTTCGCCAGTCTTTTTTCTTACTACTGTTCTTATTTGTTTTGAAAAATTGTTCGCCAAAACCTCAATCATGGAAGCGCAAAACCGCAATAATGGAATCATGGTTTGACCGGGTCGCATGACCAGAACCACGAGTTGTAACAAGTGGACCAGCTTCATGTTCGTCTGACAATGAGGAAGAGATGTTCGCCAGCGACACTGCTGTTGTGGACAGGTAAGTGTTATAAGCTAAATTATTCTTTTTCCCTGAAAATTGTAATCAAAATAACTTTTGACCGATCGGTAAATTACAACTGTGCGTCATTGCCACATGATGGACCGTGTCCGGTCCGTGCGCCACGTCCGGACCATGAACGCCCCCCCCCACGCTACTCCTCTGTAGCGGATTGCAGATATATTGCAGATATTTTAGTACAACTGTGCGTAGTAGACCACGGCGCACGATCCCCACGGCCCGTCATGTGGCGATGGACGATGTCCGTCCTCTGTAGCGGGGGTGGGGGGGGAGTTGTTATCCTCTACATTACAGATATTTTAGTATAATTTTTAGTGCACTGTAGGTTATTTTTTCTTGTAAAAAAAAAAAGCCACACATTTTTTACGTGGCATGCTTCTTTGTGTGTGGGGGCTTGTTTGTTCATTCATTCATTCATGAATGAATAAACAACTCCCCACACACACACACAGAGCCCTGAGTGTCACCTTTCATTAGAGCCCAAGATCAAGCTTCTATATTAAATCATTCAAAAGTTACAGACGTTTTTCCTAACTGTGCCATTTGGCACAATTTGACACAGTTCAAAAACGCCTGGGAACAACCTAAGAAAAAAAGCTGTGTAATATATTCATTTTTTGTGGTATTGTTACAAAATTTTGACCTCAGCTGGATAACACTTGGTTCTACATTTCTGTTGCATTTTCCAGCTCGGATCTGACAGCTGTGTGTTATTTGCAAGCATTTGTATCCAAAAAAACACCCAGGCGAACTTTATTTTCTTTCTTCTTTCTCTAAAGCCTATCCAGGGACAAGAGTTGCAAATTAGCTAATAGCTATACACTCTTTGTGCAACACATTAGATTGATTGTCATTTGATTAATTGTCTATGTTTATTGCACTGTCCCTGTCAAATAAACAAATAAAATAAATAAAAGTTCAGTATGTTTAGATGACTGTTACTCAGTGGCAGGAGCACTTAGAGAGATTATGACTGTTTTGCCAAAAAATTCAAAGTGTTTTCTTTTAAATGAGACCAACCCCACGAAGATGCTGCAAAGGGTTGAAGAACAGCTTTTGACTTACTTTGGGTATGTTATTTTTAGGGGTTTTTAGGGAAATTGACCAGAATGCAAGGGGTTAATATCCTGCACCTCAATATTAAAGTGCTGATTGTCTTTGAGTTTCTGTTTCAAATCTTGGGTTTCTGTGCTAAAATCAAAGGAGTCAAAACGACCATAAAAACAATTAAAAGCGTTAGCCAGCTCTGTATCTGAATTAAAACCATCTAAAAACACACGATTACTGCGCTCTGTGCTCTGAAGGCCTGCAATAGTTTTCATACTGGCCCAGGCTGAACCAAGCTTCTTTGTTGCCATCTTACTTTCCAACTCTGATTTATAATTCTGTTTTGCTCTTAAAATTTCGGCCTTCAGCTCTTTTGTGGCAACCTGCAGCTCAGAAACAACCCCCTGTTTAAAGGCAAGTGCTTTCCACTGTAAGCAGGATTTAACTGATTTTGTAACCCATGGCTTGTTTTTGGGATATATTTTGACACGTTTACGTGGAACGATCATATCTCTGCAAAAAGTCATGTATGAGCATATGACGTCCACCAAAGAGTCCAAATCATCCCCGCAGGACAGTGTGAACACCTCCCAGCCCGTACAGTTAAAGCATTCCTGGAGGCAGTGCACTGAATCCTCTGTCCACACGTCTATGTCTCTGGTCTTCGCCTTGCCTCTTCTGAGAGCAGTTTTATATGTGGGCAGCAAATGTACACAGTTGTGATCTGAGGATCCTAAAGGAGGAAGCGGAATAGATTTATAGGCCCTCTCTATGGAGCCGTAGCACAGGTCCAATGTCTTGCTTGGTGTCATGCTTGGTGACCACAGGATCTCATCTCTGTTGTTTGCAGATGATGTTGTCCTGTTGGCTTCATCCAGCAATGACCTACAGTTCTTGCTGGGACGGTTTGCTGCTGAGTGTGAAGCGGCTGGGATGAGAATCAGCACCTCCAAGTCCGAGTCCATGGTCCTCAGCCAGAAAAAGGTGGATTGTCCTGTCCAGGTTGGGGACAGGCTTCTGCCCCAAGTGGAGGAGTTTAAGTATTTTGGGGTCTTATTCACGAGTGAGGGGAGAATGAAGCGAGAGATTGATAGACGGATCGGAGCAGCATCTGCAGTGATACAGACATTGTACCAGTCTGTTGTGGTGAAGAGGGGAGCTGAGTTCTAAGGCAAAGCTGTCGATTTACCAGCCAATCTACGTTCCTACTCTCACCTATTGTCATGAGCTTTGGGTAAAGACCGAAAGAATGAGATTGCAGATACAAGCAGCTGAAATGAGCTTTCTTCATAGGATTGCTGGACTCACCCTCAGCGATAGGGTGAGGAGCTCAGTCATCCGGGAGAGGCTCAGAGTAGAACCGCTGCTCCTCCACATTGAAAGGAGTCAGTTGAGGTGGTATGGGTATCTGATCAGGATGCCTCCTTGACGCCTCCCACTTGAGGTGTTTCGGGCATGTACCACTGGGAGGAGACCCCGGGGCAGACCCAGGACTCGGTGGAGAGACTATGTCTTCCAGCTGGTCTGGGAATGCCTTGGTATCCTCTTTGAAGAGCTGGAGCAGGTGGCTGGGGAGAGGGAAGTCTGGGCTTCTCTGCTTGAACTGCTGCCTCCGCGACCCGGACCTCCGAAAAAAGCAGTAGAAGATGGATGGATGGATGGATGGACAAAACTTCTGGTTAATGTTAACATTGGTCTTGGGGAACCTTTTCAACCCCTTAGCATTCCAGTCAGTTTTCCTAAATACACCTAAATTTAGCTTATGCAAAGAAAGTCGAAGTATTTCTTCATTGAGTGGCAGTACAAAATTTGAAATGTCCCACCAGTGGAACACTGGAATTTTAAGGTTCAGGTCCAAAATTTACATGAAAACTTTCACCAAATTTATAAATCCCAAATTTACATGAAAAACTTTAACAAAATTAATTGAAAAAGTCACAAATTTACATGAAAAACTTCACAAAATAATTTTCCCTTTAGCATTCCAACCAATTTTCCTGAAAATGCCTAAATTTAGTATACACAAAGAAAATCAAATTCTTTCTTCACTGAGTGGCAGTAGAAAATTTGAAAGGTCCCACTGGCGAAACACATGGAATTTTAAGGTTAAAGTCCCAAATTTAGATGAAAACTTTTACAAAATTAATTAAGAAGTCACAAATTTACATGAAGAAATCACACATTTACATGAAAGACTTCACAAAATTAATCGGAGAAAAGTCCTAAATTTAAATGAAAAACTTCACAAAAGGAAAGGCACAAAATGAAAGGCACCGAGGCATCAAGGTGCTGATGCCTTGGTGCCTGTAGCATGGTAGCATGGGGGGCTGTAAAAAAGGCCACACTGCAACTTCAAATGGGCGACCATACTTATTACAATACCTTTTTTCACAGCTACATTGATGGTAAAGGTGAGTTAAATTTGTGTTTATTTTGAAAACAAAGCCTTACCTGGAAATTGTGGCAAATTAAAAGTCGAGAAAATATGGCGACACAATGATACAAGCCTTCAGTTTCAGTTGATTTTGAGGAGGTGAGCTGAAAATCGGCTAACAAGACGCATGGAGTGATTACTGTATGTCCATGTTGCCTTTGCACCGAGGCATAAAAATACAGAAGCACAAGAATAAAATTAGGAGCACAAAGAAAAATGGTGGAGTAACAGATTTTTTTACTGAATGGATGTATAGTTACACAACAGCGTGCAATAGCAGGTAAATATATCAAAATTTCCAGAGGTAAAAGCATAATTATGAAAATTAAATCAGAACGATTTGGAACATTTCACACTTATGTGTAATGAATATTGAGAGTTTCTTAAATAATCTAGCCAAACACTAAGTTTGTCCAAACATTAATTTATTGAAATACAGCAGCAGTCTGTGGTATAAACAGTAAAGATGTAACCTTGTTATTTAGCTTCCAGCCTGTTCTCGTCACAGCTGCTCCGACTGCTGACCCTCAGCTTCACCGCCGTGGACCTCAGAGAGACAAAGAGGAAAGAAAAACAGCAGAAATATGTGACTATTGTTACAGATGTGACAGATATAAAAATACAGATGTCATTGTTAGGGTTCAGGCTGCACACTGTTCTCCCTCTCCCTTTATTGTCTGTTCCTCACAGCTGAACTCCTCACCTGCCGGCAATCAGCACCACTCTTTAAATAGGAACTACATGCTTCAGACTGCCGGAGCTTGTAGACACATCTGTGCCACATCGGGCTCTACAACCCAGTGTGCAGCCTCAGCCTCCGCTCTCCCACCGCGCCACCAGCCATCACTCACTCGGCATCCCACTCACCTTCCTGTGGCCCCTCTTCAGCACGCCGAGGTATCTATGTGGAATCCAGCCCACGCCTGATTCCCCATCCCTCTCTGCTTGCCAGACTCTCCGCACCATCACTCCAGCACTTTCATTAATAAACTTCACATTATTGCATTTAAACTGTGGTCTCTCCTGCTGTCTGCATTTGGGTCTTACCTCTAACCATGTCAGTACAAGCTCCTCCGCAGGACCCAGCAGCCGCAGCCTGGGAGGCCATGGTCACTGGGGTAGATGGCCTGGAGCAGTGCATGGACCATCTCTCGCTGCAGATACAGTCAGTGGTAACCCAGCTTCAGAAAGTGTCCCATCACCTAGACCAGCTTGCCTCCTTAAAAACCCACCCTCCCGCTCCCGATTCAACCTCCTCTCACCCGGTCGTGCTTTTGCGGTCTCCACTCCGGTGCGTTACAACGGGTGCTTAGGGGAAGGGGGGGTGTCCCTCTTACAATATAATCTGGTGTTTCAGTGTCTTCCGGAGGATTTCCCCACTGAACATAGCAAGATAAGCTATGTAGTAAACCTTCTCCAGGGTTGGGCTCTTGCGTGGGCACGTGCTATTGTTTTGAGTGCCGCATACCCATCCTATACTTTTGACCGTTTCTGGGAGGAGTTTTTGACTATTTTTGACCACTCCGACCACGAGGGTAGCACCTCCTCCCACCTTCGTAACCTGCGGCAGGGGACTAGGTCTGCTGCTGAGTTTTCGGTTGCTTTCCGGGCGCCTACGACAGAAGCAGACTGGGATGACACTACGCTACGCTCCACCTTTATCAGCAGTCTCAATTCTAGTTTGCAGGACATGCTAGTTAGCCGCAAGGAGCCTGAGTCCCTTGATGTACTAATCTCTCTGGTCATCAGCCTGGAGAATCACCTACATGAGCAGGCATGGGAACTGCAACGCACAGGTTGTGTGCCTCGTTCGGTCTCTTCTCTGCCTTCTCCTCCTCTGCAAACTTTTGCTTCACGTGGTTCTTCAAGTGGTTCATCTGACACTACAGAACCTATGCAATTAGGCATCTCCTGACTGCTACCGGTGCTCGGTGAAGGGTCTCTGCATGTACTGCACAGGGGCCGGTCATGGGGTGGAGGAATGCCCGGTCATGCCAAAAGACCCAGCCCGCCCATTGTTGTAGGGGGATTGGCAGGCATAGATTCCAAACACCCACATAATAAGCTCTTACTGCCTATCCATATCTTGCTGGCCAATTTTCACCACACTGGGTTTGCTTTAGTAGATTTGGGGCCAGAACAAAATTTTGTCTCGGAGAGTCTGGCATCCCAGCTTAATGTCCCATGCACCGTCCTCCAAGAACCTCTCAGCTTACTGGCATTAACTGGGAAGCCATTTTTTTCTGTCTCTAAGATTACTGCCCTACTCCATCTATCCATCCATCCATCCATCGTCTACTGCTTTTCCGGAGGTCTGGGTCACGGAGGCAGCAGTTCAAGCAGAGAAGCCCAGACTTCCCTCTCCCCAGCCACCTGCTCCAGCTCTTCAGAGAGGATACCAAGGTGTTCCCAGACCAGCTGGGGGACATAGTCTCTCCAGCGTGTCCTGGGTCTGCCCCGGGGTCTCCTCCCAGAGGGACATGCCCGAAGCACCTCAAGTGGGAGGCATCCAGGAGGCATGCTGATCAGATGCCCATACCACCTCAACTCCCAAGCTTCCTCAAGCACCTCCCAAGCTTCCTAAAAAACTGGCTACTGCCCTACTCCATGTGTTAATTTCAGGTAATCACAGAGAAAGCATTCATTTCCTTGTTATCCCCTCCTCTACTGCATCCATTGTATTGGGTTATCCTCAGCTCCACCTACACAACCCTGCCATCAACTGGCAGAAGGGAGTTATTATATCTTGGAGTACATTCTGTCTCTCTGCTTGTTTACAGTCAGCTGCGTGTTCCCCCTCTATTGTTATCCCCCCCCCCACACACACACACACTGTTGAACCCCCTGATTTGTCGACCATTCCGGCTGAGTATCATGACCTTGCTGCTGTTTTTAGTAAGGCTAAGGCATTGTGTCTTCCCCCTCATCGGCTTTATGACTGCACTATTGAACTTCAGCAGAGGTCACCATTTCCTACCGGTCGATTAGACAGCCTCTCCGGGCCTGAAAGAGAAGCCATGGACAGGTATGTGAAGGAATCCCTCAATGCGGGGCTGATTCGACATTCATCTTCACCAATGGGGGCTGGCTTTTTCTTGGATGGTTCTCTGCATCCATGTATTGATTACAGGCGACTTAACAATATCACCATCAAGGACAGGTATGCCCTTCCTCTATTAAACTCCGCCTTCGATGTTTTGCAGGGGGCCACTGTTTTCACCAAACTGGACCTACAGAATGCTTACCATCTGGTCAGGATCCGGCAAGGAGATGAATGGAAAACAGGTTTTTGCACCCCCATCGGCTATTTTGAATACCTGGTCATGCCATTTGGCCTAACCAGTGCCCCAGCTGTTTTGCAGCAATTGATTAATGATGTTCTGCGTGACTTTCTCAACTCCTTCGTCTCTGTGTACTTGGATGACATTCTTGTTTTCTCCCGTTCCCTTGCAGAGCATCAAATCCATGTGCGCACGGTCCTCCAGTGCCTTCTCAAGAACTAGGTCTATGTCAAGGCCGAGAAGTGCGAGTTCTACTCATCCTCCACGACATTTCTCGGGTTTGTTGTAACTGATGGTCAGATTAAACCTGACCCACAAAAGATCAAGGTAGTTCTCAAGTGGCCCGTCCCAACGTCCAGGAAGAAGCTACAGCAGTTCCTCGAGTTTGCCAACTTCTACCGACGATTCATACGGAACTATAGCACCCTTGCCCTCCTCCTAACTTGCCTCACCTCCACCAAGTTCCCCTTTGTTTGGTCTCCCGAGGTGGATCAAGCCTTCTCCCGGCTCAAGGCCAACTTTACTGATGCGCCTATCCTAGCTCAGGTTGATCCCGAAGCCCAGTTTATCGTCGAGGTGGATGCCTTGGACTAGGGGGTTAGGGCGGTGTTATCCCAGAGGTCGGCCGCGGACAACAAACTTCACCCTTGTGCCTTCTTAGCTTAAAACAGAAGACTCGTCAATTAGAAAGAAAATGGCGCTCCACTAAATTAGATGAAATCTATTTAGCTTGTAAAAATAATCTTCTAATTTATAAAAAAATCTCTTCGGAAATCTAGAACAAGTTATTATTCCACATTAATAGAAGAGAACAAGAATAATCCCAGGTTTCTTTTCAGCACTGTAGTCAGGCTGACAAAGAGTCAGGACTCCGTCAATCCTAGCATTCCCTTAGAGTTTACTAGTCAGGACTTTATGAACTTTTTCAATAATAAAATTTCATCTATCAGAGAAAAAATCAGTCCGATTCTTCACACCGTTAACTTAATTGCAGTAACTACTACAACGCCTTCAATTGACATCTGTTTAGATCAGTTTACTCCAATTGAGTTAGATAAAATAATTTCCTCATCCAAGCCTTCAACTTGTCTTTTAGACACTATTCCTACCAGGCTATTTAAAGACATCTTCCCATTTATTGGTAGCGCTATTCTGATCCAAAATGCTGCAGCAAGAGTTTTAATAGGTACTAGAAAGAGAGATCATATCTCTTTGGTTCTGGCCTCCCTTCATTGGCTTCCCATAGAGTTTAGAATTAAATTTAAAATCCTTCTTCTCACTTACAAAGTTTTAAATAATAAGGCCCCTTTTTGTTTAAAAGATCTGATACTACCTTATTATCCTAACAGAACACTACACTCCCAAAATGCTGGATTACTTGTAATACCTAGAATCTCCAAAAGTACAATGTCAGGCAGAGCCTTCAGTTATCAAGCTCCTCTCCTTTGGAACCAGCTACCAATCTGGATTCGGGAGTCAGACTCAATCTCTGTTTTTAAGAATAGGGTTAAAACCTTCCTTTTTGATATAGTCTACAATGAGGGAGGGATCATGTGCCCCTGAACCCTCCCTTAGTTATGCTGCTAATAGGTTTAGACAGCCAGGGGACCTCCCAGCAATGCACTGGGCTTCACTCCTTTCTTCACTCTCAATGAAATATTTTTGCTGGTCATTAACATCTGTTTGTTCTCTCCCATAGATTGAGTCCCTGTCGTGCTGTTTGCTCTTTATATGTCTGTTCTTTTCTTCATCTTGTCATGACCCGAGCGCTATATTGTCTGCGCTTGGGCCACGCACCATTCCTGTCAGGCTTTGACAGCGGTGTTGTTATTCTGGCTCCCCGGGCTCTCACTGGATGTCGCTCGGGGAAGCTTCCTGCTGTCAAGGTCTGAACAGCTGTGCTGCATTTGCGGTCGTTAGCAGTCGGCTTTAAAAGCCGGCGCCAGCGGTAGCACCTCACACCAGTCTCTTCAAACGTTCGTCAGACGATCGTCAACGTAATCCTTTTCATCTCGTTCGTGTGTTCATCACCTATGATTATTGTTGTACTCTGTTGTAGGGCTCACCCCTTTTCCTTATCAGACGCTGAGCGAGTGGTCCTCGTCTCAGCTGTCAATGTTCATCCTGTGTACTAATTAGTAGTCTCGTTGCCCAGCCCTCGCGGCTGGTTATCTTGTCCCTTTTCCCAAACTGTTAATAAACACCTGTGCAACTTAACTGGACTGTGGCATCTTATGCTGGCTCGTGAGGGCCAGCCCTGACACATCTTCTCTATCCCTCACCCCCCCAGCCAGTCACAGCAGATGACTGCCCCTCCCTGAGCCTGGTTCTGCTGGAGGTTTCTTCCTGCTAAAAGGGAGTTTTTCTCTCCACCGTCGCCAAGCGCTTGCTCATAGGGGATCGCCTGATTGCTGGGGTCTTTCTGCAATTGTGGGGGTTTCCCCTACAGTTGAAAGTGCTATGAGATGACTGTTGCTGTGAAATGGCACTACATAAATAAAGTTGAATTGAACTGAATTCTTCTTATGGCGCTTCACGCCGGCCGAAAGGAACTATGACATTGGCAATCGGGAACTGTTGGCAGTTAAACAGTTAAAATCGCATTGGAGGAGTGGTGGCACTGTCCAGAGGGGGCTGCATTGTTGTTCCTTGTTCTGACTGACTATAAGAATCTCGAGTATCTTAGAACCGCCAAACGTTTGACCTCCCAACAGGTGAGGTGGATGCTGTTCTTCAGGAGGTTTAACTTCTCCATCACGTATCGTCCGGGGTCAGAAAACACAAAGCCCAATGCTCTCTCCAGGCAATTCTCCCAGGACATCTCACCCACCAAGGTGGACACTATCATCCCAGCCGAATGTGTAGTAGGGTTGTTGACGGGGAACTTCAAGCAGACAGTACGAGAGGCCCAAAAGACTCAGCCGGATCCGGGCGGGGGGCCCCCTGATTGGCTATTTGTTCCTATGGCAGCCCAGGGTGATGTCATCAACTGGATCCACACGGCTAGGTTCACCTGTCAACTGGGGGTGTCCAGGTCCTTGTCCCACCTCAAACACCAGTTTTAGTGGCTGTTTATGAAATCGGATGTGTGTAATTACATTAAGCTGTGCCAACAGTGTTCTACTGGAAAGTCACCTACCATCCCTCCTGCTGGGCTGTTGCAGCCGCTTCCTGTCCCTGGTCGTCCGTGGTCCCACATCGTGTTGGATTTTGTCACCGGTCTGCCACCGTCCAGCGGTCACACTGTCATTTTGACCACAGTCAACAGGTTTTCTAAGGCTGCACATTTCATTCTTCTCCCCAAACTTCCTTCTGCTAAAGAGACAGCAGACCTCCTGACCAACCACGTGGTGAGGCTGCACGAGATGCCCTCTGACATTGTGTCTGATCGGGACCCACAGTTTTCTTCCCAGGTTTGGCGCACCTTTTGTAAGACGATTGGGGCCACCATCAGCCTGATATCTGGCTACCACCCACAGCGCAACGGACAGTGTGAACAGATCAACCAGGCGTTGGAGGCTGCACTTCCATGCGTCACTCCTTGGAGTTCTCATCTGCCTTGGGAGGAATATGCCCATAATTCTGCCGCCACGGGGGTATCGCCATTCGAGGCCTCACTGGGGTATCAACCTACTCTGTTCCCTGCCTAGGAGGAGGACATTGCTGTACCCTCAGCTCACAACCATATCCAGAGGTGCCGCCACATCTGGAAGGAGACCAAAGTGGTGTTATTGCGGACGGCCAAACAGAAGTCCCATTGTGCAAACCAATGGTGGAGGGTGGCTCCCAGCTATACTGTCGGGCAGAAGGTATGGCTTTCAACCCGGAACATTTATCTGAAGACTGACTCTAAGAAGTTATCTCGCCGGTTCATTGGGCCTTACCCTATCTGCCGCATGATTAACCCATCTTATGTCTGCCTCAGTCTTCCCCCTTCTCCCCGTATCAACCCAGACTTTTCATGTTACAGAGATCAAGGCAGCCTTCTCCAGCCCGCTCTGCCCCGCCCCCAAGCCACCCCCGCCACCGAAGATCATCGATGGAGGCCCCACCCACACAGTCAACAGGATTTTTGAACCCGCCGCTGGGGGCATGGTATCCAGTTTCTGGTGGACTGGAAGGGTTATGGACCGGAGGAATGGTTCTGGATCTCGGGTACCCACATTGTAGACAAACAACTGATCAGGGATTTCTACAGGAAGCATCCCGACAAGCCTCGGGTGCCAGATGGCACCCCTCAAGGGAGGGGATGCTGTTAGGGTTCACGCTGCACACTGTTCTCCCTCTCCCTTAATTGTCTGTTCCCCACAGCTGAACTCCTCACCTGCCGGCAATCAGCACCACTGTTTAAATAGGAATTACATGTTGCAGACTGCAGGAGCTCGTAGACACATCTATGCCATGTCGGGATCTAAAACCCAGTGTGCAGCCTCAGCCTCCGCTCTCCTACCACACCACCAGCCATCACTCAGTCAGCATCGGGGTCACAGGAAGGTGAGTGGGATCATTGCGTCATTGCATCATTGCATTTAAACCGTGGTCTCTCCTGCTGTCTGCGTTTGGGTCTTACCTCAAACCATGTCAATCACGTTTCTCCTCAGCATAATAAATTGCTTGGTTTGGTGATTGAATCATTTTAAAGTGAATAAATGAAGCACGACACACTGTGGTGTTTTTATATTACTGACATTAGTATTAAGACTTTAAAAAAATCAACTGAACTTTAAAGAAAACAATTTAGAAAACAATTTAACAGGTTAAATTACAGTAATGTAACCAAGCAGTTCCCATATGGGAAAAAATCAAACATTGAAAAAAAATGTGACGTAACTTAGCTTTAAGAATCAAATATTGCAGTTGTAGGAGTTATTAGTGGTTTAATATTGAAATTGCTGCATAATTTAAAGACAAAACTTACTCCATGCACAGGAGCAGACTTAATCCATGTGGGGCCCAAGGCAAAGACAAAAATAGGGCCCTACTTTTTCTTTGTTCTACACTTTCTTTTCGGGCCTTATTAAAATCCTACATGAAACTTATTGTCCTCAGAAGACCTCAAATGATGACATCATTCAGACATAAGGATTTACATCTGCAGAAAAACAAAGAAGTTTAACAAATTGAATGTAGACTCTTGTCTATTATTAAAAAAAAAAAAAAAAAAAAAAATTCGACTTCCGGTTATGGCTGCCACGTAAGACGGACGTGTCTCACTCTGCTCTGCTCCTGGAGAAAAAAAATCGGCAAATAACTCTCTCATTTGGGACAGAACGTATCCCAGCGTTTGGGCGAGGATATGTCGGCGAAGCCTAAGGCTGGAAAACCAGGTAAAGGAAAAAGCGAGCCGCCGAAACAGTCCAAATTAACGGACTTTCAGGTCTGTGACGCAGCAAATAAAACTCCATATATGGCGGAGGAGGCTGGCAACGGTGCGATGTCTGCGGGGAGCGGCGCAGATGCGCTGATGGCTGCCATGAGTTCAATGAGAGCGGACTTTTCCTCTAGATTTGATGGGATTATGACAGCGTTGGAAGGAATAAGAAAGGAATTGGGTGACTGTGTAGAACGAACGGCGCAGATGGAGCTCCGTCTCGCTAGTGCTGAAGATGACGTCACCCGTCTTCAATTAAAGGTGCGCACTTTGGAAAAAAAAAATAAATGTCTGGAAGATAATATTTTGGATTTGGAATCTCGGTCGAGACAGAATAACTTGAGGCTGGTGGGTCTTCCAGAGGAATCAGAAGGTCGGGACGTATGTTCCTTTCTGGAAAAGTGGATTCCGGAGGTGCTGGGCAGCGAGGAGTTGCAATCAGCAGTGGTTCTGGAAAAAGCACATCGTATTGGCCCACGGAGAGATAAGGGACCACCGAGGACCTTAATTATGAAGTTTCTTAGCAACAGAGACAGGATGAAGATCTTCAACGCTGCACGAGCTAAAGGAGAGATTAAACACCAGGACCAGCAGGTGCGGTTCTACCCAGATTTGGCCACAGGAATCCAACAATTGAGGAAGCAGTTTGATCCCATACGTAAGGAGCTGCGCAACCTTGGAATTCGTCATGGTGTAATCTATCCTGCGAGACTGCTGACCACGTATGAGGGCAGAACCCACATCTTCAAGACCCCAGAGGAGGCGCAGGAGTTCATCAAGAAGATCAAAGAAGAAGAAGAGACTGGTGGGAGCTAAGCATGAACAAAATATAAGGTAGAATAATTAAGCATTTGCACAGGCATCTGACTGACTTGAAGTAAATAGTAAGTTTACAAAATATAGATTGTGTTATATATAAAAAAACAAAACAAAAACAAAACAAACAAAAAAAAACTATGATGTACAAAGTTGTTAAAAATTTTGGAGTTAAGTTGGAAAACTACAGAGGAGAGTTAATGTTACGTCATTAAAAGCAGTAGAGTTAGGGTGATTGGGAGGATGAAGAAGGAGTGGCTTAGGCTGTTCCCCGTGGGTGTGGAGCGGTCGATGGCTATATCGGGAGACGGAATTTTTCTTTTGATTTTGGGGGGTTTGCCACAAGTGTGGGAAGGGGAAATTTGTTTGTGTGTAGTTTGCAGGATGAATGTTCAACTTTTGCTTCTCTGTATGAGCATGTTTACACTACAAGGTAATCCCAAACTCTCTATTGATCATAAACCAAAGTGTTAATCTTAATTTAACTTCATGGAATTGCAGAGGTCTACAAAATTTTAAAAAACTTAAACAAGTTATGAATAAAATAAAAGACATGGGTTCAAAAATTGTGTTTTTACAAGAAACTCATTTAATAGAGGAGGATATAAAAAGAATTAGGAGTAGATGGCAAGGAAGTGTCTTCACCTCATCATTCTCATCCCGGGCCAGGGGAGTTATGACTCTCATACATAAATCGGTTCCTTTTCAAGTGAAAAATGTAATTGGAGACAAATTTGGAAGATATGTAATCATTCAAGGTTCTTTGCTATTAGAAAATATAAATCTTGTGAACTTATATGGTCCCAATATAGATGATCAAAAGTTCTTTGCTAATTTATTTCTTATCTTATCATCACTTACAGGGCAACATATAATAGCAGGGGATTTTAATTGTACATTGAATCCAGGTATAGATAGATCAACAGGACTGGATTGTACGCACAATGGATGTAGGATGACTATTAATCATTTTATGAAAGAATTGAGATTGTTAGATATATGGAGAGAAATGAAACCACAAGTTAAAGCCTATTCTTGTTATTCCAGTACCTACAAGACATTCTCACGTATTGATTATTTTTTGATTTCCACAGAATTAAGGTCCAAGATTCAAAACTGCTTTTATGATAACATCGTGATCTCTGATCATGCACCCTGTTGTCTAATATATGTAGATAAAAAATTGACAAAGGAATCAGGTAGATGGCAATTTCAGCATAAATGGCTTCAGGATGAGGAATTTGTCAAGTATATAGAAGAACAGATAGACGAGTTCTTTGACATCAATACTACACAAACATCAGCATGCGTAAAGTGGGAGGCTTTCAAAGCTTTTATTAGGGGACATATTATTAGTTATACAGGATCAAAATCTAAGAAGACTCGAGAGGAGAGAGCTAAATTGGAACATAAAATAAAAAGTCTTCAGGAAAAAGTGTATGCAGGAAGTGACCCAAGGTTGGAGAATGAATTACTGATTTTGAGAGCTGAATACGACAAAAAATCAGCGAATAGAGCTGCCTTGAGTCTTCTAAGATTGAAACAATCTTTTTATGAACAAGGTGAAAAATCAGGAAAATTATTAGCACGGCAGATTAAACAATTAGAAATTAAAACACCAATTACCAGTATTATAAGTAACGGACAGGTAGTTATAGATCCTTTAGAAATTAACAGAACCTTTAGAGATTACTATGAAAAATTATATGATACCAAAAATGAATCTGATTTAACAAAACTAAATGGGTTTTTGAACGAACTATCTATACCGTGTATTCCAAATGAAAACAGGGAGATATTGGAGTCTAAAATTAGTCAAGAAGAAGTTGGGCTAGCCATTGATAATATGAAATCAGGAAAAAGTGCAGGACCAGATGGTCTTCCAGTTGACCTTTATAAAAAATTTAAGAATAAATTAATAAAACCTTTTTTGGAAATGGTTTTAGAAGCATTTCAAAATAATAATTTACCATCATACATAAATAATGCCTTAATTATACTGCTGCCAAAACCAGGTAAGCCCTCTAATAAATAATAAATGTGAAAATATGAGACCAATAAGCCTATTAAATGCCGACCTTAAGATAATCTGTAAAATTTTAGCAAGACGAATACAAGAAATTTTACCAAATATTATTAATCGAGATCAGAATGGCTTTATAAAAGGTAGACAAGGCTTCCATAATGTAAGAAGACTATTTAATATTATTTATTTTAATAAAGAAGCACCGGATACAGCTCTCCTATCACTGGACGCCGAAAAGGCCTTTGATAGAGTTGAATGGCCCTTTCTTTTTGAAGTCCTACAAAGGTTTGGACTTGGAAATAATTTCATAAAATGGGTTCAAATAATATACAATAATGCTACAGCAGAAATCCTAACAAATAACAATATTTCAAAACCAATAAAAATCAATAGAGGATGTCGACAAGGCTGTCCACTTTCACCTTTACTGTTTACTATGGCAATTGAACCTTTAGCGATAGCGATACGTTTACATTCACAAATATATGGAATTAAAGTTGGACCAACAGAACATAAAATCTCCCTGTACGCCGATGACATAATTTTGTTTATGTCGAATCTAAAAAAATCAATTCCAACCTTGTTGAATTTAATAAAGAAATTTGGGGAAATATCAGGATATAAAATAAATAAAACTAAATCTTCAATATTAATGCTAAATGAGACCCAGAGAAATTACCCAGCCCCTGAGGTAAATCAATTCAATGTTGTAAATCAGTTTAAATATTTAGGAATCCAAATTGTGCCTAAGCTAGAATCAGTCGCCAGTGTCAACTATGAAGCCTTAATGTCAGATATCAATGAGTTAACTCAGAGATGGATGTCACTACCAATGTCAATGATCGGGAGAATCAATATACTTAAAAGTAATATTTTACCTAAAATACTTTATTTATTTCAATACATTCCCTTATCACCACCTTTAGATTTATTCTCAAGAATAAAAAAAAAGTTAGTGGAATTTATATGGAACAACAGGAGGGCTAGATTACGTCTGTCTTTATTATATTTACCATTTGATCGTGGAGGTCTGAAATGTCCAAATTTTATGTTGTATTATTGGTCGGCACAACTGAGATCTATGACATATTATTTTTCATCAAATGATCTCCCTCACTGGACTGAAATGGAATCATACAATTTACCTTTACCTCTTCCCATATTCATATACTCAGATTCGGCAAAAAAATTACAAAAACAAGTTAAAAATCCATTTGTAAAGCATATGATCAAAATATGGTGTGAAGCTAAAAACTATTTAAAAGAACCACAGTTATTGTCACAATTTAGTCCAATGTGGGGAATCAATATTTTAAACCAGGGAGAGCGGACGCTGTATTTAAAGTATGGAATTTAAAAGGGATACAAAAGATTCAGGATTTATATTTGCCAGGTGCAGATAACATAATGTCTTTTGAAGAGCTGAGGATCAAATTTAATCTCAATAGAACACATTTTTTTAAATATCTTCAACTTAGAAACTTTATTCGATCAAATCAAAATAAAGCTCTCACTCGACCTATTTATTCATCCTTGGAAAAAATGATGATGAAAGATAGTAAAAGAAAGGGTATTATTTCAGAGTTTTATAACTCACTGACACTATCTTCAAGTGAAAATTCACTGAAAAGATTAAACTACTGGAAAGAAGATCTGCAAACTGAAATTTCAGAGGAACAATGGGAATTGGCTTGTACAGAAGCTCAAACCAAATCAATAAATGTACGCCTTAAATTGATACATTTCAAATGGTTAATGCGGATGTATGTTACACCGGAGGAGTTAAATAGATATAACAAAAATATACCAGATACATGCACAAAATGCATGGAAAGTAAAGGAACCCTATTTCATTGTTTATGGGAATGTAGATTAATAAGAATGTTTTGGGAAGAGGTGAGGGTAACAATTGAAAAAATAATCTCAAAACAAATCATATTGAATCCTAAACTGTTTTTGTTGGGTCTGTACCCAGAAAAGCATAATTTTAATAAAAGTGAAAGAACATTCATAGACCTCAGTTTGCTTAATGCCAAAAAATGTATTGCACTATTATGGAAAAAGACTCATAGACCAGATGTGACTCAGTGGTTAAGACAGATGTTAACAAACCTTCCATTAGAAAGAATAACATATATACTGAAATCAAAGGAAATTGTGTTTGAGAATATATGGAGACCTTTTATTGATTATGTAAAAAATTTAAATATAACTCTTGAAGAAGAAGGTGAATGATGTGTGTGGACCTTGTAAATTCCAAACTGGTGAACATAATATGTATACTTATGTATTGGATTGTCTAGACTAAACAGAGGAGCATTGTTGAAGATTTGATTTTGTTGGTGGTTGTTGGTGTTTTTAGTGCATTTTTTTTTTTTTTGTAGTACTTTAGCGTTAGTGTTTGATTGTTTGTATCATGTTTGTTAAAAAAAAAGGTTCAATAAAGATATTGTGGAAAAAAAAAAAATTCACATGGAAGAGCTGTTGTTTGTTCACACTCATCAATCCCCGCAGGATTTCGTGATGTTGCGATCACACTAATTCACGCAAACTCAGGCCATTGCCGCATCTTTTGAGCGACTTTGAATGAATGAATGAATGAGTCTTTATTTCGGATAGATTAAAAGTAAAGATTAAAAAAAGAAACAGAACAATATAACAAAGGGGGAAAAAAATCCAACATGGTCAAATTAAACAATAACTCCTCTGATTATACAGACGTTGCATCTTTTTCCAATTACCGCAACTTTCCCGCAATTTTGGCCAATCCTCGTCAACTTCCACCAATTTTGCCAATCATATTTGTCCCTGAGTAGCACTCAAACACTCAGTCTAACCAATCATCTCTGCATCTCTGGGTTTGAATCCTCTTCTGCTCCTCTGCCATACGGGGTCCCACAGGGGTCAATTCTAGGGCCCATGCTTTTTTCTCTGTACATACAGGTACATCTCAAAAAATTAGAATATCGTGAAAAAGTTCAATATTTTTTGTCACTCATTTCAGAAAGTCAAACCCATATATTATATAGATTCATTACACAGACAGTGATCTATTTCAAGTATTTATTTATTTTAATTTTGATAATTATGGCTTACAGCCCATGAAAACCCCAAATTCAGTTTCTCAAAAAATTAGAATATTACATAAAATTAATTTTAAAAAATAGTTTTTTAATAGAAATGTTGACCGACTGAAAAGTCTGTCTATGTACCACTCAATACTTGGTCGGGGCTCCTTCTGGATTAAGTGCTGTATCAATGTGGCGTGGCATGGAGATGATCAGTCTGTGGTTCTGCTGAGGTGTTATGGAGGTCCAGGTTGCTTTGATAGTGACCTTCAGCTTGTCTGCATTGTTGGGTCTGGTGTCTCTCATCTTCCTCTTGCCAATTCTCCATAGATTCTCTATGGGGTTTAGGTCAGGAGAGTTTGCTGGCCAATCAAACACAGTGATGGCATGGTCATTAAAACAGGTTTTGATACTTTTGGCAGTGTGTGTGTGTGTGTGTGGGGGGGGGGGGGGTCCCAGTCCTGCTGGAAAATGAAATCAGCTTCTCCATAAAGCTTGTCAGCAGAGGGAAGCATGAAGTGCTCTAAAATTTCCTGGTAGACGACTGTGCTGACTTTGGTCTTGATAAAACACAGTGGACCAACACCAGCAGATGACGTCTGTTCAGATAAAAGTAAATTTTGCATTTCATTTGGAAATCAAAGTCCCAGAGTCTGGAGAAAGAGTGGAGAGGCACATAATCTAAGTTGCTTGAGGTTTAGTGTGAAGTTTCCACAGTCAGTGATGATTTGAGGAACCAGGTCAAGTATTCGTTATTTGGTTAAATAATTATTGCCAGCCATATACCACCAGAGAAATATGCAAATACGACCGCAGGCATGGCCAGCCAATGAAAACTCTGCGCGCAGCCATGACACATGCGGATGTGACGTCATTACGTTGCTACTGAAAAGTCAATACTCCAATCTGTATGAGCGACTAGGGTGATGTTGTGAGTGTTTTCATTCTATTATAGCTGAATTGTCGGACTCTGAGGAAGAATTCGTCCAATATGGCTACAGGTTTGAGCCAGAAAGGTCTTCTGAGGGTAAAAGTGACGAAGTGGTTCTCACACACAACGCAATTTCGTCTGAAAGGATTCGTCTGTGCCCTGCTCCGAGATTGCGCAATCACTTTTCCGCTACGATCTTCTGACAAGGTGAGCTGGGTTTGGGTACACAAAAGAAGTGTTTATCTTTGTTTTTCGCTTATTATTGAGACATCCAAAGGCTTTACATTCCTCCATGTTGCGATATCCATATCGCATTGTATGTTTTTGTTGTTACAAGAGCGCCGAGTGTCTGCTGCTCTGTAGAATCATCGGCAGTCTGGCGGCCGTTACGACCTCAGATCAGACGAGTCGACCCGCTGAATTTAAGCATTTATTTATTTATTTTCTACTCGTTTTAGTTCTGCATTTAATATGAACCCTGAGTTTGAAATAAACTTTTGAATTTGAATTTGAATATCCCGAAAGACACTGCTCATCTGGGCACTCCAGGCTCAGCCAATATTGATCCAGATCGCGGTAGCCACGATATTACGTCACAGGAAGCGTCCTGGCAGGCCATGTAGCCGCTGGTATGGCTGCACCCATGTTTTGCTGACATAGCTGAACCAGCACATCAGCAATGGATTTATATCACATTGCTTTGAACTTGAACTTGAACTTAAACTTGAACTAGAACGTGAGACAGGGGCTCAATATAATATCTTTTTTTTCACGACCACCACAGGTACGCTTTAAGCACGCCTACAGAGCCCCCCCCCCCCCACCTTGGACAATCAGACCATCTCTCCCGGGTTCTTGTACCTGCCTACACCCGTCTCAAGAAGAGCCCCCCCCCCAAACAAACAAACAATTAAAACCTGGCCTGAAGATGCTCTCCTCCAGCTAAAAGACTGCTTTGCCTGCACAGATTAGAGCATCTTTGAACAGCAGGACATGGACTCCTACACCGAGTCTGTCCTTTTCTGCATTAAACGCTGTGTAGAAAATATAACAGTTGCCAAATGCATCCGTGTCTTTCCAAACCGCAAACCCTGGATGACCAATGAAGTCCAGGCTCTGATCAGAGCCCGCAACTCGAGCTTGGGCTCGAGTGGGCTGCAACTTGGGCTGCACGGTGGTGCAGTGGTTTAGCACTGTGGCAGCACAGTTTACCCTCGGCCGGGGGATCGCGGGGATCATGAGATCGGGGGTTCGATCCCAGCCCCCGACCAACAGTGAGCTGTGTGGAGTTTGCATGTTCTCCCCGTGTTGCGTGGGTTTACTCCGGGATTTCTCCGGTTTCCTCCCGCATACCAAAAAAAAAACCATGTAGGTTTAGGGCGCTCGCGCACGCAGCGACCAGCAGCCGGTGGCTTGTCACCAGACTGCAAACCAAATCTACCTACGGGTACAAATAAGTAACAAAAAAAAAAAACCTCAGCCTTCAGACAGAGGGACAGCTCTATGTACAGCACTGCAAGAGCCAACCTGAAGAGAGGCATAAAACTCGCTAAGAACGCCTATAGGAGGAAGGTGAAGGGCTTCCTCTCAGACAGCAACCCCTGACAGATGTGAAGAGGCATCCAGGCCCTTACCAACTACAGTGGCCAGTGCCCCCCAACATCAGACAGCAGCCCCACTCTAGCAGAGGAGCTTAACAGCTTCTTTGTCCGGTTTGAGCACACCTCCCTCCCAAACTCGCCCCCCTCCCCTCTTTCTGCCTCCTCCCCCCCTCCCTCCCCCTCTCCTTTCTCTCTACAGGTGCACAAGGTGAGGAGGCAACTGAGAGCAGTGAACCCCACAGAGCTGCTGGTTCAGATGGCATCCCAGGAGCGGTGGTCAAAGCATGTGTAGACCAGCTGGCAGAGATCCTCACCAAGCTGTTCAACTTCTCCCTGATGCATGCCACCATCCCCTCCTGCCTCAAGGCCTCCACCATCATCCATATCCCCAAAAAAGTCTGCAGTTAACAGCCTGAATGACTACAGACCCATAGCACTCATGTCTGTAGTTATGAAGGGTTTTGAGCGACTGGTGTCCCAGCACATCAGGGACTGTCTTCCCTTGTCCTTCGACTCCCACCAGTTCATCTACAGGGAGAACCTCTATAACCATCTATAAAAGACGCCATTGCTGCCACACTCCACAGAGCGCTGAGCCACCTGGAGAACCCAAGGAGCGATGTGAGGATGCTCTTTGTGGAATACAGTTCAGCTTTCAACACCATCATCCTGGACGTCCTGATCAACAAACTGCACCTTCTGCAGATCCCCCCCCCCACCTGCTCCTGGATAAAAAACTTTCTTACCAATAGCCCATAGTCAGACTTGGCCCCCACTGCTCCTCCACACTGTCTCTTTGCACTGGCTTCCCCCAGGGCTGCATGCTAATCCCTCTATTGTGCTCCCCGTACATCTTTGACTGTATTCCAACCCATCCAACCACCATCATCGTGAAGTATGCAAATGATACCACCTTGGTTGGGCTCATCAACGATGACGATGAGATACAGTGCGGAGGTAGAGAACTTGCTGCTGTTGTGCCAAGCAACCAACCTGAAACTGAAATGTCCAAAAAAAAAAAAAACCCCAAAAAACCCAAAGCACTCATACTGAACTTCAGAAAGAACAGACAGGACCCCCCCCCCCCCATAAATGGCGACTGCGTGGAAACCGTCCCCACCTTCAGGTTCCTGGGCACTCACATCTCCTCTGACCTCTCCTGGACTGTCAACACCAAGGCCCTGGTGAAGAAAGCCCAGCAGCAGCTGCACTTTCTCCATGTTCTGAGGAAGAACAACCTGGACCAGAAGCTGCTGCTGGCCTTCTATTGCTGCTCAGTAGAGAGTGTGCTCACCTACTGTCTGGGTGTGTGGTACGCTGGCTCCACTGCCGAGAACAGGAAGCCTGTGCAAAGGTCATCAACACCACCCCAAAAATTATCGGCAGCCCTCTGCCCTCCCTGGAAGACATCTCCAGATCCTCCTGTCTCAGAAAGATCAAGGCTATCACAGGAGACCCCTCACATCCCACCCACCACCTGTTTGACCTGCTTCCCTCTGGACGACGGTTCAGCTCAATCAGGTCCCACACCTCCAGACTGACAGTTTCTTCCTCTGGGCCATCCAAACTGCAAACAGTCAGAGGCCCCACCCCCGTCCCTTCAAACGCTGACATGCACGGAACTGAGAACCTTTTTAATTATCACAATAACTCACCTATCTTTGCACTCCGCACTTTCATGTATATTGATCCATCCGTGAAACCAGTACTAATTATATTTTCCATAATTCTTGGGCCATCTTACTCAACTGTGTGTTCTGCACTCCACACTTTTATATAGTACATAGTTCCATCCATGAAGCCACTACCATACCTGTGTATGTTTCCATAATCTTGGGCTATTTTTATTTCAGTCGTGTGTTTAATCATGTGTTCTGTAACCATGTTTTATCTAATCCCTCTCTCTTACTTTATTGCGCAGTAGCCTGGTGGAGCACCCACAGTTTCGTTGTACTGTACAACTGTCGTTGTCATCGGCCTCCAGCAGTCTATGATGACCATGGAAGAGAATCCTAAACATCTACTCTGCTGGAACAGCACCGCCTGTGGCTGAACAGGCCGATGTGCGACCTGTCACACAGGTCGCACTTGTGGGTGGTCTCCGTGCTGCTGGGTCTGTGGCGGTTCTTCCTGCGGGTCCTTTTTTCATCTGCTGCAGCAGTCAGTCTCTCTTCACCCGCCTTGAGCTGTCTGGTCAGGGTGCCTCTCCATTTGGAGCGGTCCATTGCAAGGTCCTCCCAGCGCTCTGTGTTGATCTCCAGGGCCTTCATGTCTCTCTTGCAGACGTCTCTAAAGTACAGCTGTGGGCGGCCAACGTCTCTCTTGCCAGTCGCCAGTTCTCCGTAGAGGACGTCTTTGGGGATTCTGCCATCCTCCATACGGTGAACGTGGCCTAGCCAGCGGAGCCTGCGCTGCCTGAGTAGAGTGAACATGGAGGGAAGGCCGGTGCGGGACACAACTTCTGTGTTGGGCGCTTTGTCCTGCCAGGATATGTCCAGGATGTGGCGAATGCAGCGCAAGTGGAAGGAGTTCAGTCTCTTTTCCTGCCAGGCGTATGTTGTCCACGTCTCACTCCCATAAAGCAGTGTGCTGATGACGCAGGCATTGTACACTGCCATCTTTGTCTTGACAGAGAGTTTGGGATTCTTCCACACTCGTGTGGTGAGGCGAGCGAGGGTGAAGGTTGATTTTCCAATCCTCTTGTCGATCTCTGTATCAAGGGAGAGGTTGTTGCTGATTGTGGACCCCAGGTACGTGAACTGATTCACGACCTCCAGCTCGTAGTCGTCGATGGTGATGGTTGGTGGTGCTTCCGTGCCTTGCGCCAAGACGTTAGTCTTCTTCAGGCTGATGGTAAGCCCGAAGTCCTTGCATGCCTGGGAGAAGCGGTCCATCAGGGTCTGAAGCTCCTGCTGTGTGTGGGTTGCGACTGCAGCGTCGTCTGCGAACAGCATGTCTCTGATTAGAGCCTTGCATACTTTGGTTCTGGCTTTCAGGCGGGCGAGGTTGAAAAGCCTGCCGTCAGATCTTGTGTGCAGGTAGATTCTCTCTGTTGCTGTGCTGAAGGCATGCCTCAGGAGCATAGCAAAGAAAATCCCAAAGAGGGTTGGTGCAAGTACACAGCCCTGTTTCACTCCGCTGCGTATGTTGAATGGCTCTGAGACGTTGCCGTCGTGCTGCACTATCCCCTGCATGTTGGTGTGAAACAATTTGATGAGGCTTTGCAACTTTGGTGGGCATCCTATCTTTGGCAGGATCTTGAAAAGGCCCTCTCTGCTGACCAGATCGAACGCTTTGGTGAGGTCGATGAAGGCGACGTACAGGGGCATGTTCTGTTCTCTGCATTTCTCCTGGAGTTGGCGGATGGAGAATATCATGTCTACCGTCGATCGCTCAGCGTGGAAGCCACACTGAGACTCGGGGTAGACACGTTCGGCAAGCTTCTGTAGATGAACGAGAACAACTTGTGCCTAGACTTTGCCAACAACGCTGAGGAGGGAGATGCCCCTGTAGTTGTTGCAGTCGCTTCTCTCCCCTTTGTTTTTGTAGAGGGTGATGATCTTGGCGTCCCTCATGTCCTGTGGTACGGCATCTTCCTTCCAGCACTGGCAGAGGACGTCATGCAATGGCAGCAGTAGGGCGGTCTTGCAGTGCTTGATCAGGTTGGGGGGTATGCCGTCGTTGCCGGGTGCCTCGCCAGCGGCCAAGCTATCAATGGCCTTGCTGAGTTCGTCGATGGTTGGCTCGGCGTCAAGTTCGCCCATGGATGGCAGGCAGTCGATGGCATCAAGGGCTGACGGTGTCATGGTGTTCTGTCTAGAGTAGAGGTCAGAGTAGTGTTCCACCCATCTCTCCATCTTGTCATGACTCACCGCTCATCAGCGGCGCCAGCCGCGCGCACACCTGCTCCTCGTCAGCGGCGAGGTATTTAATCCACTCTGCCCTGGGCTTCGGCCTGAAGCCGTCTCTCAACTTCGGCACCTTTTGCTGCTACGGAACTCTAGCCTGCTAGCAAAGATTATCTGGGTAAGCTCCCCTTACCTCTCTCCTCTAGCCTTCCCCTGTGCACAGGTGGACTTCCCCGGCGGCGGACTTCCTCATTTCGCCGCTGTCTCTACGCTGCTGCCACAGGCACTGCAGGTCGCTGTCTCCCGGGCTCTGCCCTTGTCAACGCCAGCCACCTGTCGTAACCAAGTAAGCCAGCTAAACCATTATTATCCTCTGTATTGGTGTGGTGCCCGTTACCCTTCTCCCTCTGCTTCATCCCATAGAGTTGTCCGGCTGTACGGCCTCCTGCCCCCGTGCCTGACGCAGACGCCACCACCAATACATTCTTATTCCACAGACACGCAGCCACACGTCCCTGTTGTTAATAAAGCTGTTGAATTTACCCAGAGCCTGCATGTGTGTCTCCTGAGCCGTGCATTATGTCAGTACGGCTTCAGCAGAGCGGCTCGGCAGACAGCGGGCTCGCATGCCGTCTTTCCACCCTCGAGGCTCGGGTGGATTCAATAGCCTATCAACAACAGGTGATACTAAATCAATTAACAATCATTACTAACCGATTAGACCGCTTGGACCCCCAGCAGCCGTTCCCCTCGGCTCGTTCGGGTGGCGCAGCTCCCGCTGCTCCGGCGGCTGTCCAGCTTGCTCCGGGTGCGCCGGCACGGCTCACACCAATCCCCACTCCTGCTCGCTTTAGCGGTAAGCTTGGTGGAGCTCGGGGTTTTATCATGCAGTGTGAGTCCGTGTTCCTTCGCGTTCCCGGAGACTTCCCCTCAGACCACAGCAGGATTGGCTATATTGGTAATCTCTTGGAGGGTCGTGCGCTTACCTGGGCTTACGCCATCATGACGAAGCCCAGCTTCGCCACCCTCACCTATGGCCAATTCGTGCGACAATTTCTGAAAGTGTTCGATCATTCGCGTTTGGACAGTGTCCAGGTCGAACGCCTTCTCGGCCTCCAACAGGGGAGCCGATCGGCGGCCGAATACGCAATCGACTTCCGGGTTACCGCGGAGGAAGTTGGCTGGCAAGAGCGTGAGCGCTGCGGCATCTTCCTCCGCAGCCTAAACTCTGGTCTGAGAGATGAGCTGGCCGGCCGGGATATCCCAGAGACGCTGGCAGAGCTGATTTCCCTTGCCATCAGCTTGGATAACAGGCTGCGTGAGCGCGCCTCAGAGCGGAAGCAGCCTTCTTGCTCGTGGGGCGTCTCTGCGCGCTTGTCCCAAGCTCGCCACCTGGCGTTACCGCCGGCGGAGGCCTCCGGGGAGTCGGAGCCGATGGTGACGGGCCGGACAAAGCTCCCCCTGGCGGAGAAACAACGTCGCCGTGATCCGGGCCTTTGCATGTATTGCGGGGGTAGCCAGCACACGGTGGAGCATTGTCCGGAGAAGCCAAAACGAGGAGGTCCGCGAGTCACTGTAGGGGGCCTCGCGGATGCTAATCGGTTAAATCCCCTCACACATTTGACGATGCCCATCCGCTTCTGTCACAACCTCACAGGGCACCTCACACATGCACTGGTGGATTCAGGCGCGGAGGGTAGCTTTATTTCACAGAGCCTGGCAACCCGATTGGGCATCCGTTGTCACCCCCTCGACTCTCCTCTCGCCCTGGTTAATCTCTCCCGAGTCTCCCTGGGAAAAGTGACCCACCGAACATCTCCCATTCCGGTGATCATCTCAGGAAACCACCGGGAGGATATCTCCTTCTATGTCCTGCCCACCTCGGTTACTCCTGTCATTCTCGGATACCCCTGGCTCCGCCTCCACAACCCCGCCTTGGACTAGAGGACTGGGAAAGTGTCAGCTTGGAGCACCTTCTGTATGGGCACCTGTCTCCAATCCGCTGCCTGCGCCCCGTCCTCGCCTCCCACAGCCAAGGACACCGCGCCCCCGGATCTCACCCTTGTGCCTTCAGAGTTCCACGACCTGGGTGCTGTTTTCAGCAAGTCCAAGGCGATGTCTCTGCCTCCTCACCGGCCCTACGACTGTGCCATCAACATCCGCCAGGGGGCGCCCCTACCCTCAGGACGCCTCTATAGCCTGTCAGCGCCAGAGAAGGAGGCCATGAACAGCTACTTGAAGGAGTCGCTCAGCGCTGGGATCATCCGACCATCTTCCTCTCCAGTAGGCGCAGTGTTCTTCTTCGTGGGAAAGAAGGACGGCTCCCTTCATCCTTGCATTGATTATCGAGCGCTCAATGACATCATGGAAAAGGACTGGTACACCCTGCCCCTCATGGATACCGCCTTCCACTCCCTCCAGGGGGCGACCTGGTTTACTAAGCTGGATCTCCGCAGCGCCTACCACCTCGTCCGGATCCGGGAGGGAGATGAGTGGAAGACAGCCTTCCGCACCCCTAACGGTCATTTTGAATACCTTGTGATGCCGTTTGGGTTGACCAATGCTCCAGCCGTCTTCCAGCGCCTCATTAATGACGTCCTCCGGGATTTCATCGGCCTGTTTGTATTCGTCTACCTGGACGACATCCTCATTTTCCCCAGGTCCTGGGATGAGCACCGGGTCCACGTGAGGCGGGTCCTGCAGAGACTGTTGGAGAACCGTCTATATGTCAAGGCAGAGAAGTGTGAATTCTATGCCAAAACAACTTCCTTCCTGGGGTTCGTCATCTCCCATGACCAGGTGCTTCCGGACCCAGCGAAGATTAAAGCGGTGGTGGATTGGCCCACACCTACCTCTAGGAAACAGGTTCAGCAATTCATCGGGTTCGCCAATTTCTACCGCCGCTTTGTCCCAAACTTTGGAGCCATCGTCGGGCCTCTGACCCGCCTCACCTCCCCTAAGACCCCGTTCCGGTGGACTGAAGAGGCCGCAACGGCCTTCCAGGCGCTGAAGACGGAGTTTTCCTCCTCCCGGGTCCTCAGCCAGGTCGATCCCGCGCTGCAGTGTATAGTGGAGGTGGACGCTTCGGACACGGGGGTGGGGGCGGTGCTGTCCCAGCGGTCTCCAGCCAACAGAGTCAAGCGACCCTGCGCCTTCTTCTCTTGGTGCCTGTCCCCGGTGGAGCGTAATTATGACGTGGGGGACAGAGAGCTTCTTGCCATCAAGCTTGCGCTTCAAGAGTGGCGTCATTGGCTGGAGGGGGCAGCCTTGCCTTTTGTGGTCCTAACTGACCACAAGAACTTGGAGTATCTAAGATCTGCCAAGCGTCTGAACGCCCGCCAGGCACGCTGGTCCCTGTTCTTTGCAAGGTTTAAATTCAACATCACTTACAGGCCTGGCTCCAAGAACGGCCTGCCCGACGCCCTCTCCAGGCAATTTGCCCCGGAGGCCACAGAAGACGCTGTTCACACCATCCTGCCCAGGTCGTGCGTCATGGGGGCTGTTTCTTGGGACATAGAAGACAAGATCCGGAGAGCGCAGGAATCGGAACCGGACCTTGGCGGCGGACCGGAGGGGAGGCCCTTCGTGCCATCTGCCGTCCGGGTGGACGTTATACACTGGCTCCACACCTCTAAGCTCACCTGCCATCCTGGAGCTTCACGGATGATCGACCTCCTCCAGCGATCCGTTTGGTGGCCAGGTCTGCGGAAGGATGCCGCCCGTTACGCCCGGGCCTGCCCCGTCTGCGCCACCAGTAAGTCAGGTAACACTCCCCCTGCAGGCCTGCTCCAGCCCCTGCCCATCCCTGGCAGGCCCTGGTCGCACATTGCCCTAGACTTCGTCACTGGGCTCCCTGTTTCCAACAACTTTGACACAGTTCTGACCATCGTTGACCGTTTTTCCAAGGCCGCCCACTTTGTGCCCCTACGTGGACTCCCCTCAGCCTTGGAGACGGCGGACCTCCTCATCCAACACGTGGTCAGACTGCATGGAATCCCGGTCGACGTGGTCTCCGACCGTGGCCCCCAGTTCTCTTCGGACGTCTGGAGGTCCTTTTGCAACGCCCTGGGAGCTAAAGTAAGCCTCACCTCCGGCCATCACCCCCAGTCTAACGGGCAGTGTGAGCAGACTAACCAGGAGCTGGAGGCTGCCCTCCGCTGCGTTACTACATCCAAGCCCACGTCCTGGAGCTCTCACCTCGCCTGGGTGGAGTACGCCCACAACACCTCTCGCTCCTCTGCCATCGGGATGTCTCCCTTTAAAGCATCCCTGGGTTATGATCCACCTCTATTCCCCGCGCAGGAGGGCGAGTTGACTGTCCCCTGTCCAGGCGCACCTTAGGCGGTGTCGCTCCCTTTGGACCATGGCGCACAATGCGTTTTTACGCACGGCGGAGCGCAATAAATCCACGGCGGACCGGCACAGGAGTCCTGCCCCTGCCTACCAGGTGGGACAACAAGTTTGGGTATCCGCACAGGACGTCAACCTAAAGGGTGAGAGGAGAAAGCTGGCCCAACGATTCATCGGCCCATTTCCCATAACCAGGATTATCAACCCGGTGGCTGTGCGTGTGGCTATTCCCTCCTCCCTCCGCATCCATCCCACCTTCCACGTCTCCAAAATTAAACCGGTGGTCTCTGACCCCCTCTGCCCTCCACCTGCGGCGCACCCCGCTCCCCGGATGATTGGTGGCCATCTGGCCTGGACTGTCACTGAGATCTTGGACACCCGACGCCGGGGTCGCGGGTTGCAGTATTTGGTGGACTGGGAGGGCTATGGACCCGAGTGGAGACAATGGGTGCCTTCCTCGCTGGTGTTGGACCGGTCTCTCATCTCTGAGTTTCATCGAGCGCACCCGGGAAAACCATCGCCAGGAGGCGCTGCTAGAGGGGGGAGTACTGTCATGACTCGCCGCTCATCAGCAGCGCCAGCCGCGCGCACACCTGCTCCTCGTCAGCGGCGAGGTATTTAATCCACTCTTCCCTGGGCTTCGGCCTGAAGCCGTCTCTCAACTTCGGCACCTTTTGCTGCTATGGAACTCTAGCCTGCTAGCAAAGATTATCTGGGCAAGCTCCCCTTACCTCTCTCCTCTAGCCTTCCCCTGTGCACAGGTGGACTTCCCCGGCGGCGGACTTCCTCATCTCGCCGCTGTCTCTACGCTGCTGCCACAGGCACTGCAGGTCGCTGTCTCCCGGGCTCCGCCCTTGTCAATGCCAGCCACCTATCGTAACCAAGTAAGCCAGCTAAACCATTATTATCCTCTGTATTGGTGTGGTGCCCGTTACCCTTCTCCCTCTGCTTCCTCCCATAGGGTTGTCCGGCTGTACGGCCTCCTGCCCCCGTGCCTGACGCAGACGCCACCACCAATACATTCTTATTCCACAGACACGCAGCCACACATCCCTGTTGTTAATAAAGCTGTTGAATCTACCCTGAGCCTGCGTGTGTGTCTCCTGAGCCGTGCATTATGTCACATCTGCTTGTTCTTTTCTGTGATCATCTCCCCAGTGGAGGATTTGAGAGGGGCCGTCTTGCTCTGAGCCGGACCAAGTGCTTTCTTGATGCCATCGTACATACCACGGATATTCCCTGTTATGGCAGCGGTTTGAATGTCTTGGCTGAGCTGAGTCCAGTACTTGTTGGCACAGCGCCGAGCAGTCTGCTGATCTTTGTTTCTCACAGCCCTGAGAATCTGGAGATTCTTCTCGTTTAGGTACTTCTTGTACTCAGCAAGTGCTGAGCGCTTGGCTTCAATGACGGGGGTCATCTCGGTCAACTTGGCATCAAACCAGTCCTGTGACTTCGAGGTCTTCCTCCCAAAGGTAGCCAAGGCTGTGCGGTGGATGGTGTTTCTCAGCGCTTCCCACTTCTGCTTTGCAGATTCTCCTTCTTGTGGTACACCAAGTTCCTTCTCAAAGGTGGAGGCAAACTGCTCAACAAGTTCTGGTTGGGCCATCTTGCTGGTGTCAATCCGTGCCTTTCCAGGCTGTCTAGCATGATGGAATTTCTTCAGCTGCAGCTTGACCTTGCAACACACCAATGAGTGGTCTGTGTCGCAATCTGCACTCTGGAACGAACGGGTGATTAGCACGTTCTTCAGTGAGGTGTGCCTGGTCAGGATCAAGTCCAGCTGGTGCCAGTGCTTTGAGCGCGGATGTCGCCAGGAAACCTTGTGTTGGGGCTTGGTCTTGAAGAACGAGTTTGTGATGCACAAATCGTGATATGCGCAGAACTCGAGCAGCCGCTGTCCGTTGTCGTTCATTCTGCCCACGTCAAATGGTCCAAGACAGGAGGGCCAGGAGTCGTGGTCAGCACCCACTCTGGCATTGAAGTCTCCAAGGAGAATGAGTTGTTCAGAGTTGGGGATGATCCTGACAGTTGTTGCGAGATTCTCGTAGAACTCGTCTTTTGCCTCTGGTGTGGCTGTCAGTGTTGGGGCATACACACTGACGAGGGTGACTGGGCCTTGAGTGGTGTTGAGGCAGAGGGTGAGGAGTCGTGCAGAGCCATTGCTGCCCGGTTCCATCATCTTCAGCAAGGTGTTCTTCACTGCGAAGCCCACTCCGTGTTCCCTGTGTTCGTCACTGCCCTTTCCCTGCCAGTAGAACGTGTAGTCCTTCTCTCTCAGTGTGCCTGTGTCAGCCAACCGTGTTTCCTGGAGAGTGGCGATATCCACTTCCAGTCTCTTCAGCTCATTATTGATGATGGCAGTTTTCCTGGTGTCATTGATGTCCTTGAGGTTAGCAGCGAGTCCTGTCATCATAGTGCGGACGTTCCAAGTTCACAGTTTTAGAGTTGGTCTCTTTTGTTTTTTTGTCTTGCCTGGTGCGAAGGTTCTCAGCCTGCTGTTCGGACTTCTCCTCATCCCCATACACCCAATGAGGAAAGCAAGCTGTGGCGGGACAACACCTTATTGGCTGGGGACTGCCCAGCTTGAGGCGGGCGGTAGTTGTCCAGTGAGATCCGATGATCCCTCCCACCGTCGGGAACAACCCCTGGCGCCGCGCTCTATGCCAATTGAGCGGTGGCTTATAACTGGTAACTGTCATTCCCCGTGTTTTGTCTACGCCAAAGGCGAAGCTGGAGTGTCCTCTCCAGTGATCCGGTGTTCTACCTTCCAGCGTTGGGCGTTGGTAGGATTCAAGCCTGGGCATGAAGATATGGAGGACAAGATGTTGCCCATGCAGCATGTCCCCCCTCTCCACGTCACTGATGAATCCAAAGGAACAGCAGGGCTGCTACAGTTTGGCACCAGCGCCGTCGCAGGAGCTGCCAGAACGATGTTGAGAACAACAGAGAACTGTCTTAGGGGCTCCGACTCTGGATTTTTCTTCAGGGTTGACTCCCGAAGCCTTTCCCGTGACCGGGTGTGCCGCAAGGCAGCGGAGGTTTGAAATCAGGGTTTACCTTCCTCTAGATGGGCTACCTTCCCAGGTTGACGAGCCACCATATACCCGAAGCATCTGGTTTTAAGGCGCCAGAGATCCGCCCTCGCCCCTTCTCCTATTAGTAAAAGCAGTTCCACCAGGCTTAGAGACTAAACCACATGGGCAGGCTAGGAGTTGGACTTACAGTGGGGCAAAAAAGTATTTAGTCAGCCACCAATTGTGCAAGTTCTACCACTTAAAAGATGAGAGAGGTCTCCAATTTTCATCATAGGTATACCTCAACTATGAGAGACAAAATGAGAAAAAAAAAATCCAGAAAATCACATTGAAGGATTTTTAAAGAATTTATTTCAAATTATGGTGGAAAATAAGTATTTGGTCACCTACAAACAAGCAAGATTTCTGGCTCTCACAGACCTGTAACTTCTTCTTTAAGAGGCTCCTCTGTCCTCCACTCGTTACCTGTATTAATGGCACCTGTTTGAACTCGTTATCAGTATAAAAGACACCTGTCCACAACCTCAAACAGTCAGACTCCAAACTCCACTATGGCCGAGACCAAAGAGCTGTCAAAGGACACCAGAAACAAAATTGTAGACCTGCACCAGGCTGGGAAGACTGAATCTGCAATAGGTAAGCAGCTTGGTGTGAAGAAATCAACTGTGGGAGCAATTATTAGAAAATGGAAGACATACAAGACCACTGATAATCTCCCTCCATCTGGGGCTCCACGCAAGATCTCACCCCGTGGGGTCAAAATGATCATGAGAACAGTGAGCAAAAATCCCAGAACCACACGGGGGACCTAGTGAATGACCTGCAGAGAGCTGGGACCAAAGTAACAAAGGCTACCATCAGTAACACACTACACCGTTAGGGACTCAAATCCTGCAGTGCCAGACATGTCCACCTGCTTAAGCCAGTACATGTCCAGGCCCGTCTGAAGTTTGCTAGAGAGCATTTGGATGATCCAGAAGAGGATTGGGAGAATGTCATATTGGCAGATGAAACCAAAATAGAAATTTTTGGTAAAAACTCAACTTGTCGTGTTTGGAGAAGAAAGAACACCATACCTACTGTGAAGGATGGGGGTGGAAACATCATGCTTTGGGGCTGTTTTTCTGCAAAGGGACCAGGACGACTGATCCGTGTAAAGGAAAAAATGAATGGGGCCATGTATCGTGAGATTTTGAGTGAAAACCTCCTTCCATCAGCAAGGGCATTGAAGATGAAATGTGGCTGGGTCTTTCAGCATGACAATGATCCCAAACACACCGCCCGGGCAACGAAGGAGTGGCTTCGTAAGAAGCATTTCAAGGTCCTGGAGTGGCCTAGCCAGTCTCCAGATCTCAACTCCATAGAAAATCTTTGGAGGGAGTTGAAAGTCCATGTTGCCCAGCGACAGCCCCAAAACATCACTGCTCTAGAGGAGATCTGCATGGAGGAATGGGCCAAAATACCAGCAACAGTGTGTGAAAACCTTGTGAAGACTTACAGAAAACGTTTGACCTCTGTCATTGCCAACAAAGGGTATATAACAAAGTATTGAGATGAACTTTTGTTATTGACCAAATACTTATTGTCCACCATAATTTGCAAATAAATTCTTTAAAAATCCTTCAATGTGATTTTCTGGATTTTTTTTCTCATTTTGTCTCTCATAGTTGAGGTATACCTATGATGAAAATTGGACACCTCTCTCATCTTTTAAGTGGGAGATCTTGCACAATTGGTGGCTGACTAAATACTTTTTTACCCCACTGTAGTTGTCAGAGGCTTTTCGAGACGCACGACATAAAGAGCATTTTATGAGCACTGGGAGCTTAACCACAGTGCCGCTCCTGGCTATGACAACCTTGTTGTACAACTGTACAGTCACAATAAAGCCTATTCTATTCTATTCTCGTACAAGCAGTGTTGCTCTCTACTGTTCCTCGAGAGGGTTAGTTTCCTCCCAAGTTGAAGTGAAAAAAGTTGTGTTGATAAAAAAAGTTCTTGTGCTTTTGCCTTTTTATCCATTTCTCTGCAGCACTCAGATAACTTCATTTCATTATGATGCTATTCTACACGCTGTATGGTTTGTTTACAATGTAACCAAAGATACAGGCATTCGCATGTCTCCGAAACAACATGGAAGAGTCCAACAGTCTGAGGAGAAGGGGGGAGGATATTACAGTCATGATTTGATTTGCCATTTATGTAAATACTGGTGTTTCTTTATTTTGTTGGACATTATGTTAAATATGCTAAACATTTAAAAAATATATATGGGGCTCCTAGTAGATCGGGGCCCTTAGCAGATCGGGGCCTCAGGCAGTTGCCTACCTTTGCCTAATGGTAAGTCCGCCTCTGTCCGCGCAGGCGTCTGCTGCAGTGGTTTGCTGTGGAGAGACAGCGAGATCGAAAAGTGGCCAATGGTAGGCCGGTCTCAGCAGAGCGGCAAATGTTGATTCTCCACCGGCAAATACCACTTTTCCACCAGTTGGCCACTTTAGTCCAGTGGATTTAATAAATAAAATATACTAAAAACAAAACTTTAGTCTAACAGAATACCAATTCTCCACCGGCAAATACCACTTTTCCACCGGTTGGCCACTTTAGTCCTTCTTACTTTCTTCTTTCTACTCCTGTGCGGTGAGGGCTGGGTGGCCATCACCATGTGTAGATCCAATCAGCTCAACCAATGCGTGCCAACGTTGTCGGTTTTGGGCCAGCTCCTCTGCGTTGTCAACAGTGACTCTGAGTTGTCGGAGGTCTCTCTCCACCACATCGAGCCATCTGGTGCGTGGCTTGCCCCGAGATCTTTTTCACCCTGAGGCCCTGGGGTCGAAAATGAGGATGGCTTTTGTCGGGTGTTCTGGTGGGAGGAGGAGGACATGGCTAAACCAGCGGATACGTCACTGTGTAATAAGGTGGGATGCTGTAGGCTGATGTGTGCGGGCTCAGAGCGCATCATTAGAAGTACGCTGGGGCCACCTGATGTTCTCGATAGTTCTGAGGACCTGACTATCAAACCCATTCACATCTCGAGGCCAGAATCTTATTCAGTGGCCATGTCTCTGACCCACGGAGTAGGATGGAGAGGACTGACGCATTGTATATGTGGAGCTTCGTCTTTTGGGAGATTGAACGATGACGCCAGAGAGGTTTCCATAGTGCCTGCAGGGCTGATGCAGCAAGGCAACATCTGCAGTTGATCTCTGGTTTCATGTCCCCGTTGCTGGTCACTGTGGAGCCCAGATACACAAAGGAAATGACAAACTCAACGGCATCATTCCTGAGCTGTAACGGGGGTGGGTCTGGTCCATCACCGACATGCAATAGCTTAGTCTTCGTCCAGCTCACCTGAAGGCCCAGCTTTGCTGCCTCTTCGTAGTAGACAACTAGAGCATCTCTCAGCTGACTATAAGATGGGCTGAACAGGATGGTATCATCAGCATATTCAAGGTCAGTCAGATGGTAGTTGCCAAACTGCATGCCAGGGATCCGGTCACAGGCCTTGGTCATCAGATAGTCTATGACACTTAATTCCAGCAGATTTAATTAAAAAAATATCCAAAAAACCCACAAAACTTTAGTCCAGTGGAATACCGATTCTGCACCGGCAAATACCACTTTTCCACCGGTTGGCCACTTTAGTCCAGCGGTTGAATACAGTTGTCATACAGTTGTTGAATACAGTCATACAGTTGTTACTCCCCGAGTAACTGTATGAGAAACAAATATAAATAATTACAACACAAACGTTTGTCAAAGACTTTATTTACGTTTGCTTAATTTTGGATAGGCATCAGTACGGTCACCTAAACAATCCCGTGAATGTTTTTGAGGCAAGAAATGTTGGGACTTGTAATATTTAGCAAACTGAAAACTCCAGGAAGAAAAATACTGATCGAAAAATTCCATGTTATCTACATTATTATTGATATTAATAATGTATTATTATATTTGAGAAGTATCATACCTTTCATATGCCATGTTTAATGTTTATATGTGCATTCCATGTGAAATAAGTTCATATATTCTTGGCATGTTTCTGTGAGCAATTTCAGAGAGTTCAGACTGAAGATCAGTACAGGATCAGTACATGCATAAGGAATGATCCAAGCCACTTTTTATAATCTCTGTGATATGTCCTGTTTCGGGTCACAGGAATGCACAGGAACTCCTCAGCTTATATAGATTAGTGTTTTATGGACGTTCTGTTAGATTTACATTCTTGTCTCCAGAGTGTCTGTGACGTCTGCCCAGATAAGCTTTGATTATCAGGACTGTCCTGTTCTGTCCCTTCCTTTATCCTCATCCTCCCTCTCCTTTCTCCTACCTATATATATCAAACTTAGAAGAATAGATCCTTTAGAGAGTCTAGGTGTGTCTGAATGCCATGCTTTGTAACCTCTCCCCCAAAGTGGCCATTGGGGTGACTCCTTTTATTTTTGTAATAAATGTACATAAATCCAACTTTCTGCCTGATTTCTGACTTTGAATAATTTAAGCTCAAAATTATTCCAACAATACCTTGTCCTTCCTCTGCAAAACTAAACAGCAAAACCAGTGTGAAAACAATTGACGCGATGAATAAATGGTGTAGTTGCTGAATACGTGTTTTCTTTTTCAGTAGCCACTATTTTATAACTGCTATTTATCTCTCAGCTAGAGATCGACAGAGAGCGATATATATATTTTATGTCAAAAAGTTTGATGGATGGTGACCTTTGACCTCTCTGCCCCCTGCCCAACATGGGAATGGAATGTTGATATTGTTATGTCAGTAAAATGAGGACCAATGACGAGACTGAATGTGGAACTGAACACGACTTTATTGTTGACTCACTCTCACACTACAGGTGCTACCGTCAGGCACAGAGGAGGCCAAAGAGACTGCCCCTCTTCCTCACAGCCCTCTTATACCCCGGGTGGCAGCAGAACTGGAAAGGTGGAGCCACCACCCGTGTCACACAATAATATGTCCCAATAACAACACAACAGATATATACAGGAAACAATGGGAACAGATTGTCGGCACCTGTTGTAGCTGCATTGGTGAGTTTTAGAAGTTTTCTTCTGATAAATGAAGTTGATCTCTCTTATATATATTGCAGAAGTAACACCGCACAGCAAAAGATAATGCACAGCCACAGAACTAAACATGTTCATTTAAATTTTAACAAAATAAAATGGTAAATGGTGTTCAGTTACTGTATATAGCACTTATTCTCATCAATCCACGCATTCACACACTGATGGTGGAAGAGCTACAATACACAGGCGCTGGTCTAACCCATCAGGAGCAAAGACTATTTCTTCAAATTAGATTTTCACTTTGAGTTTTATTTTAAATAAGAGATATCTTACTAGAAATATGAATGACTTTAAAAGGTTTCCAACCTCAAGATGCCTCATGCCAGGAAAGTTCCAGACTCGCAAAAGTGAACTGATGCGTTTAAGTTGTCAAACAACTAAATTCTGAAATAAGAAAAGTTTAGGTGATGATATCAAGCTGACATATAAACATGAGGGCCAGAAAACGTCGCAGGAGAGTTTTTGTTAAGCTTAACACAGAGGTTTAAATCACGCTGACTGCTACTCAAGCTTTTCCCATACAGATGCTCCCCCGAAACAGGAGCACGCTGACAAGTGGGGGTGGAGTGAACCTGAGGCAGCAATATATCAGATTAGTTCTGGGATGACCATTCTCTTAGCTAGCAGAGAGGGGATTCATTGCTGGGGTGATCAATGGATCGAGAGTTGATCAACGGAGCTTCCACACTATCATCGGACGCAACACAGAGAAACCTGAGGGGCGACAGTCACTGGCTTAATATGGGTATTCAGACAGAAACCCTTGCATGGTGACTTCCCCTCAGGCTTAGTAGGATGAATCAGCACACACACACAAGCTATTGATAGAGACCCTCCAACGTGTGGGGGAAAAGTCACAGAGAACAGCAACCCCCCCCCCCCACACACACACACACAGAACGTTATGATTAGAGTTACCAGATTCTGAAACAATTAATTTGTAATAACGGTGTACTTACTTCTCTGCACAAGAGTATTGTTTGTCTTTGTATTGACAAATTACATATTTGCACAGTGCTGATACGAACTCTGACTTTGAAACCAGTAGTTATAGTTACACAAACCTGCTTCAGCATGATTAATGTGCTTCAACTGTTTGTCAGTTTGAAAAATCTAAATAAATATTTGTATGCCAGAATTACAAAAAAACCCCCCCAAAAATAATGTCTTTCAAAATCTACCATAATGAATTATTTCTTATTGTTTGTGTGATTGGAGTTGTTCTAGACATGAAGATCTTGCCTAAATCCAGATGAAATCCTTCATTTTTTTGAAAAAATGCGATTTAATTTGTGGTGACGGTAGCAGTTTTAACATTCCAGCCAAAAACATGCAGGTTACGTTAACTGGAGACTCTAAAGTGGCCCTAGGTGTGAATGGTTAAGGGATACCGCCGTACCGTGGCTGCTTCATCCATCCAGGTGGATGCCCTCAATTTCCCCTCTGGGGATCAATAAAGTATACAAAATCAAAAAAAAATTAAATATATAAGCATTTTATATTTTCCACAGAATGTTCTGTGTTACACAGGCATTTTTTTTTAATTACCACCCTATGCAGATGTGTACTATTGATTGAAACTCAGGCGATAATTTGAAAATTTGAAAGTTTCAGCACCAAGCATTGAAAATGAAATGGTCACACTTAAAACGTGGTTTGATTAAAAAAAAAAAAAAGTCATCTTTAAATTTAGAGAAAACAGAGTTTATGGTTGATGTGTATAGATGGAATAAGTTTAAAATAAATAAGTTTGTCTTCTTCCTACACCGTACCAGAGTGGTGGTCTAGTTGGGAGAGCATCTGCCCCACAATTGGGAGGCCGGGGTTCAAATCCCGGCTCGGTCATACCAAAGACCAGGTAAAAATGGTACTTCCCACCTTCTAGCTTGGTGCTCGGTATAATAGAACGGGGAAAGGAAAGTTAACACACAGAGCTGCCAGAGGACTGACCCCTCACTGTAGCTTTTACTACTTACTGTAGCTGTGTGGCCTGGGGTCACGAAACGGAAATAGGCGCCGCCCTACGCCATTGGCATGGGAATAACTTAACTCTTCCTACACTGACGTACAAACCAAAAAATAAATGATTTCTGTATGTTCTTCTTATTTTTTTGATTTTGTCTGTATTATGAGGCACATGAACAAATAAAATGGAGTGATATTAAATTCTCAAGTGTGAAACAAAGCAAAACTTGCAACTTAACACAAATGTCTGTCACACTATCACAGCGCGCAGTTCGATTAAGTTGTCCGCACAGAATCTTTGGTCAGCCACCAAGCTCCAGAGTAGTTTCTGGTTAACATTTAGAAACAACCTTCATTCACACAAAAAACAAACAATTTTTGATACAAAACTACAATCTCACAGTATTTTACTTACAGGCGTATGCAGTCCAAACCTCAAGTGTACAGGAAAAAAAAGGCTTCTGCAGGAACCTTAAGTAGTTTGTTTTTAAAAAGAAAAAAACAACAACAAGATGTGCTAAATTTAGCATTTAGATCAGGCATCGTGTTTATAGTTTGTTGGTTTTTTTCCTACAGAAAAAAAAAATATTGCATAACCAATGTCTGATCAAGTTTGTCTCTACCTTTAAATACCTGGGCTCAGCAATTTCTCAGACTGGTGACCTAAGACCTGAGGTTGACCGACGACGTGCGCCGGCCTTGGCGGTGATGCAGTCCTTGAGGAGACCTCTCTGGCGCCACCACCACATTTCACAAAGAAATAAGCTTTGCATCTACAACTCTTCTGTCGTTTCAGTCCCACCGTATGGCTCTGAAACCCGCCCACTGAATAACACCTTGGCAGCCCAGCTTGATGGCTTTGATAGTAGAACCCTAAGGAGGGTCATCGGCATCTGTTGGCGTGACCGCATCACCAATAAAGAACTCAGAGAGCAGACTCACCAACTTCCCACCTCAGGTCTTGCCACAATGAGACATGCCTGGTGGTACGGCCACATCCTGTCCCTCCCCCCCGAACACCCCAACAGGGCCTTCCTGGATTTAAACCCTGTTTGGGCAGGGTGGAGATGACTGAGGGGGGCCCCGCACCCATTGGATGTACGTCCTTTCTCGTGACTTGCAACATCTTATCTCTGCACCAGGCCCAGCAGCTGGTGAAGGATCGAGGGAGGGGGCAGAGACTGGTTACTCTGGTTGGGCTCTACGCACACTGTGCAAGCGGATCGATGATGATGAACAACTGATGCGTTTAAATTTTCAAACTACTAAATATAATATTGTTCCACGTCCACACTGAGAGTCTGCTTGCTTTTCTAAATGCATCTTCTGAAATCACATCCACCATTTTAAGTTGATCGGCCTGCCAATCAGTATTTATTCTTCCGGTTCGATAGTTTAAAAGTGTATGAATTTTACACAAGTCGGACTTACTATTGCTCAAGGAGCTTTTAGAAAGTTTTCTAAAACAATCAGCTGTAACCATGCTGGCCTTTAATTGCCGTCGCTTTCGATTTAGCAATTTTTGTAAATTTAAACCAAAACAATAAATGTAATTCGCTTAAAATCTATAAAATGGTTAAAGATCCTTCTGCTTGAAGAATTGTGTTGTCGACACATTTTGGCTCCAAGAAAAACACAAACTGAATTCTGAAAATATTGGTTTAACTAGTATAAGCTTTAAACAACTTAAAATGAACACTTGAACGAATCAACATTTTGGTTCTTCCAAAAAAATACTTATTTCTGTGTATTTATCGACTTAAAATACTCCGATTCTATGTGCGTTGTTTAATAATAAAGTTATGTACCCCACATGAAAATACAAAAGAGATCTGACTACACTCGTTATATCAAATTTGGTGTTCCTACTCCCCCGTAACAGAGAAATGATTGCTTTCAAATCTCACACCACTCACAGCCCCCTCCCCCTCCCCTCAGCAGCATCATAGCCGTGTCTCGTGGGGTCAGAAGACTGTGGTTGTTTAGTCACACAGTGACCATCTTGACATCTCATTCAAAAAACACGGAACAACCAGCCTACATTTTACAATCCGCTTAAATTTTTTCACTGTTGGTCGGTCATTCAAACAGTATCATGTTGTTAAAAAGTTGGGGGGGGGGGTTTCAGCTAACACACAGACATTTTTTAACCCTTTAAAATTCTGTCTGTCATAAAACATGCGCGTGACCTGCTGTCTGAGTCACGGATTCACACCTGTCACATGATTTGTCCAAAAATGATGAAAAAAACGCTGGTTGTACCAAGCATTTCACATCACAAGATGGCAGACACATATAACTTACTGCTCTTGACTGGAGGACCGATGTCACCCAGAAAAACACCTCAGAACATCACTCCCGGGGGCACTGAAGAAGAAGAGAATGTAAATAAATGTCAGTGAGGGCTCCATCGCAACACGAAGGAAGCATTTGCTCCAAAATTTGCCAACTATGATTCTAAAAAAAAGATTATTTAGCTTCTGAAGAGAAATATTTACCTTCTGGGACAGCAGAAGAGCGGAACACTTTCATCTGCCATTGACGGAGCCTCACATGGCCAGAGGGCCAATTGCACCCGGTTCAGCAGCATTATTATAACCGAATTTGAGGTGGGATAAATCATAAGATAAATTTTAGAGTTTCTGGATGTTGGAGAGAAAGCAAAAATGACTGGCAGAAGACGAAATGAGGACCGGAGATGAGGAAATGGACACATGAAGAACGCATGGCACGAGTAGGTCTGCTGTATTTTTTTGTTTGTGTACATTCAATTGATTTTCTGGTTCATATACTTTGAAGATAAGATGACAAAAACCCCAAAACAAAATGGTGACAAAAAAAACCCAAACCATCCTTTGAGTAAATATGTCCAAAGTCCACTTTTGACCAAAAGTTATGTAATCCAATATGGTGGCCTCACATTATGCAAAATAGATGCATAAATTTATTCCTATCTCAAACTTTGGATCATATTCTACATCTTTCTAATTGACAGTAAGCCATTATCTCTTACCACTTTCAAGTTACAGGCTTTGGAATGTCTGATATCTAAACTGAACATTTTCTTGAAAAAAACCTTGACCACCAGAGGGTGGAGGCTGACGGGTCCACAAGTGCACCATAGACATAGGAGGGTTTAACATTCCATTCAGTTTTTTTCCTCAGTGATCCAAACAATATTTTTCACTCTACAGTTAGTAAATGTAAAAGTGATTGATCAATAAATCAGACTAAACTGAGTAGAGGACAAACGTTCACTATTCACCCTAACAGTTTCCAGACACGAGTTAGGCAGTTATATTTAGTGAGAGAACCCAGGACTGTGTATCTGACACCATCATCTGCAGTACGGGGGCCCCCCAGGGAACAGTTCTGGCTCCCTTCCTGTTCACCCTCTACACTGCTGACTTTTCACACAGCACACCATACTGCCATCTACAGAAGTTCTCTGACAACTCTGCGATCATCTGCCTCAACTCTGATGTGGATGACGTGGAGTACAGAGGACTTATCCAGGACTTTGTGGGCTGGTGCCTGCGGAACTGCTGCAGGTGAGAACAACCCCTCACAGCACCGGTAAACATCCAGGGAACAGACATTGAGATGGTGACACCCTACAAGTACCTGGATGTTCACCTGAACAATAAACTGGACTGGTCACACAACACCAACGTGCTCTACAAGAAGGGGCAGCATAGGCTGTTCCTCCTGAGGAGACTCAGGTTTGTTGAAGTGTGGGGGGCACGCCTGAAGACTTTCTATGATTCTGTGGTGGCATTAGCCATCACATTTGGTGTGGTCTGCTGGGGCAGTGGCATCACGGCAGCCAACAGGAAGAGACTGAACAGGCTGATCAGAAAAGCTAGCTCTGGTCTGGGGTGACGCCTCGACCCAGTGGAGGAGATAGGAGAGAGGAGGATGGTGGCTAAGCTGTCATCTCTGCTGGAGTCTGAGTCCCACCCCATGTGGGATACGCTGAACGCACTGAGGAGCTCATTTAGCGGTAGGTTGTGCCATCCTAACTGCTCAAGGCAGAGATTCCGTAGGCCCTTCCTACCTACGGCTGTCAAATTTTATGATCTAATCAGGGCTGCTCGTAGAGGTCATATTAAATGTTCTAAACGTAACAACCTTGCACAATAGAGATCGTCCCCTCCAATTCACAACTAAGACAATAATGATTATTACTGAGGGTGGCAACAACACTGTTGATTCAAATATGAAACATACTGTCTGGGTACATATTTATGTTCTGCAGGGTAATTTAACAAACTGTAATGCTGTTGTTACCATCTAGCTGCAATGTTCTTTGCACTGTGTATATAACTGTGTACATACGTATATTTATTTACTGCTTTGGCTAACCAGTTCTTATCTTATTATCTTATTTACTATTCAATTTAATTCAATTCAACTTTATTTATATAGCGCCATTTCACAACAAACAGTCATCTCATAGCACTTTCAACTGTAGGGGAAACCCCCACAATTGCAGAAAGACCCCAGCAATCAGGTGATCCCCTGTGAGCAAGCGCTTGGCGATGGTGGAGAGGAAAACCTCCCTTTTAATAGGAAGAAACCTTGAGCAGAACCAGGCTCAGGGAGGGGCAGTCATCTGCTGCGACTGGCTGGGGGGTGAGGGGATAGAGAAGATGAAAATTTACTATTGCTCTGAGTGCTGCTATCCCTGTGCTGCTGCAATCCTGGAATGTCCCTATTGTGGGACTAATAAAGTCCCACAATTATCTTATCTTATATGGCATAGAGATTGTTTGCACATATGCAAGACATAGGCTAGACGTCACTCTATAAGATGTATTCCTGATGTAAACTTGCCAACACTGGCCCAATGCATGTGTGCTGTTGGGGTAACTGACCTGCCTGCCAGCTAGCTAGCTAGCTAAGTAACTGGTGCTTGACTGGTAGGGTTACCACCCATCCTGTAAAATATATCATTGTCCTGTTTTTTTACACTAAAATAATGTGTCCTGTACTGAATCAACACAGGGCACGGTTTGTCCTGTATTTACTAGGTGCCTTTAACACAGCATCATCTCATCCGCATTCTGCATGCTGTCCTTCTACTCAGTAGTTATTGGCTGATTTGTTTACTTTTACGCACCACACGTGAAGCCATCACTCGACAGTGATTGGGCAAGAGATAGCCGGGCAGGCTCAGAGGCTTGCCATTTTTCTCAGACCAAGTGGTGGTTTCAAATATGGGCGATGTGGGCAGGCACCCAGGGTGCCATTCTTTTGGGGGCGCCACAAGAATAAGCAAAATAAAAATAATAATGAGTCATAATTATTTCTGCTGAGCATGTATTTGTGGCAAATGGGTGCCATCTACAGGTGGGAGGCCAGCACTTTCTGTCTGTGGCTGGCAGACTCCAGTATGGCGGCCATTCAAAGTGGAGCAAAGGAGTTAAAAAAAAAAAAAAACATTAAAAGTGAGTTTTTGTTTTTTTTGTTTGTTTGTTTGTTTTTTGCTTAAATTATGCAGCCGTTTAAATTTTAAAACACTGAGCCCTAAAATGGCAACATTTGGATATCACAACTTATGTTATGTAACATAATGTGTTGCAGTCGGCTTCAGTTTACTGGCCACATGAATTAATTTTGGCGCTGCGCAGAGACCATTTGAGGGGCAGGACAGATTTGTTATATCTTACTTGGTATCTATTTTACTTTAACACCTATACACTCACGGACATATTTAATACCCCACAGATTACAAATTATCAACTCACACAGAGACCACAGTCTTCATCATTAATTATGTAAAGGTCAGTGACAAAAAAATGGGCACCTTCCATTGAAAAATGATTCTCTTCAAAGTACAAACACCTTTGCAAAAATCTGAAAAAAAAAGCTTTTGTTTCAATAAATAAATAATTAAAACTTCAAATGACTAAATCTTTGCAAAAAAAATTTAAAAGACCTTTTGCCTAGTCAGCAAAATGAGCCAAAATCCACCCCACTGTTAACCTGCGCCCCCCCCCCCCATCTCCACAAAGACTGACAGGATAGTTTATACAGGATAGCTTAGTACAGGTGCAATAAATTAGAATCTCATTGAAAAAGTTGATTTATTTCAGTCAGTCATTTTTTAAAAATGAAACTTGTGATATGAATGTGGCACATTATTGTGAAGTGCAGTACAGTGATGTGCACTTCCTGTCACTCCACTGCACCGCCCTATAAATAGCAGAGGGTATCCATATTACGGGTCTCTTTGCCGGATGCCATGCCAATTTTTTAGCCTCGGGGGATGTGTATCAGCGTTTGCTTTCAGAGTTTCCCGCGCTCACGGTACCCACCTTTTCCGCTACTGTGACCAAGCATGGGGTCGAGCATTTTATCACTACTAAGGGCCCGTGCGTCGGCACCGCCTGGAGGCAGCTAAGCTAGCCATTGCGCGGGAGGAATTTGCTAACTTGGAACGTCTGGAGATTGTTAGGTGCTCCAACAGTCCTTGGGCCTCCCCGCTGCACATGGTGCCCAAGTCCGATGGTTCGTGGCAGCCATGCGGTGATTTCTGTCGCCTGAACAATGTCATTGAACACGACCGCTACCCCATCCCGCACATCCAAGATTTTTCAGTGCACCTGGCCGGAATGCACATTTTTTCTAAAGTGGACCGGCTACCACTAGGATCCGGTTCACTCCAAAGACATCCCAAAAACGGTGGTGACAGCACCTTTTGTCCTTTTTGAGTTTTTATGCATGCCATTCGGGTTAAAGGGTGCAGCCCAGACTTTTCAGAGGATGATGGACATAGTGCTCCATGAATTGCCGTTCGTGTTTGTCTACTTAGATGACATTCTGGTGGCTAGCGTGTCAGAGGGGGTGCACCTCTCGCATCTGAAGCAAGGTTTCCATCGGTTGGAAGCACATGGGCTAATAGTTAATCCAGCAAAGTGTCAGTTCGGGCTGCTGGTGATCGATTTCTTAGGCCACTGCATCTCGCTGGAGGGCGCGATTCCGCTGCCGGATAAGATATGAGTGGTGTCAGATTTCCCACGTCCGCAGACAGTGAGGGCACTGCAGGAAATTTGGGGGATGGTCAATTTTTACAACCGTTTCCTTCCCCGGGCAACCCAGCTGCTGCAACCACTGTATGGCACGCTCAAGAAAAAGAAACCCGCGGATAGCATTGACTGGACCCCCGATCGGGTCCAGGCATTTACAGGCACCAAAGCGGCGTTTGCTAATGCAGCTTTGCTGGTCCACCCATCCCTGTTGGTGAGGCTAGCTCTCACTACAGATGCATCTGACGTTGCGGTAGGAGCTGTTGTGGAACAGTAAGTCTCGGGTTCGTGGCAACCTCTCACCTTTTTTAGCTGCGCCGTCCCCACCTGGTGGTTCCGAGCTCTTGGCGTCACCGCGTTTTCAAATCCGTCCACTCTCTTTCACACCCTGTCGTACGGGCTTCGTTTAAGATGGGGGGGGGTCTAAATTCATCTGGCCCCGTTTACGCAAGGATGTGAAGAAGTGGGCTGTGGTGTGCATTGCATGCCAACAGGCTAAGATTCAGAAGCACACCAAAGCCCCCCTCGAACCTTTCCGGATTCCAAGCAGGAGGTTCGACCACGTATACGTGGATTTAGTGGGCCCCCTTCCACTGGCCCAGAGTTTCACGTACCTTTTGACAATAGTGGACTGCACCACGTGTTGGCCAGAGTCAGTCCCACTGGCTTCCACCACATCCGCCGACGTTGCCTGTGCATTTTTGTCATCCTGGGTCACATGTTTCGGTTCCCCGTTGGGCATCACTTCCGACAGGGGTCCCCAGTTTGTTTCGGAACTCTGGTCCGCGATGGCCGAGAGCCTGGGGGTCAAGATCCACCTCGTACAACCTGCAGGTTAATGGTTTGTGCGAGAGGTTCCACAGGTCGCTTAAGGCGGTACTCAGAGCCTCGGTGACAGATGTGAATTGGGTTGACTGCCTGCCTTAGGTCCTACTGGGGTTGCAAAGAAGATATGGCATCTTCCCCAGCGGAGCTTGTTTTCTGTCAACCGTCACAGCTCCCAGAAGAATTTTTGCCGGAAAGTCATGTGCCCAGTACCGACTCGTCCATGTGTCTTGTTCTGGGGGCAGGGGCTAGCAGCGTTCTGGGGTCGGTGCACCATTGTTTTCCCCGCACTTTCGTTCCGAAGCGTTTGGAGAATGCTGAGTTTGTTTGCTTTAGACATGACACCCACAGACCCCTGCTGTGTCCACCTTACAACAGCCCTTTCAGAGTTTTGGAAACGGGAGCAAAACATTTTGTGTTTGATTTTGGGGGCATAAAGAAATGATCTGTATTGACAGGCTTAAGCCCGCTTATGTGTTGGCAGATGAGCAGGTGGTGCTGGCCCAGGATCCCCGGCTTGGATGCCCACCTGTGGTGGGTCCACAGGTTTGTTTTCCCCCTTCAGAGAACTGTTTGCAGGAGACCAAATCTTTCCCCTCCCCACCTTTTCCCCCTACACAGGACTGTGCACTGGAGATGGAGTCTTTTTCCTGCCCACCTCGACAGGAAGGTCCTTCGGTTGGCCTGGCTGCCCCACGTTATAGCCGTTACAGACAATTGCTCAAGTCCAAGGTACCGGACAGTTAAGGCCCCCTCTGGTGTTTTGGGGGGGCCATGTGATGGCACACCGGGAGGTCTTACTCTCACCCAGTGACTTTGGGAATAGGGGGAAGGGGCAAGAAATGGAAATGCGTGCACCTCAGGCAGGAAAGGCAAATATAGGTGCTGTGGCACTCGGGGGGTGGGGGAGAGATGAAATGAGGAGATGCAAAGGTAGGCGCCTGAGCGCCAGGGGGGAGAAATGATGTTAGGAATGTGCCTTGACACCTGGGAGTCTAGGTGTGAATGTATTGTGATGTCATGTGCTCTATTTTGATGTTTTGTACTCTTGGTGCCAAGGAAGAGAAGTGTAAGCTGTATTAAAGGTTCACTTTGACATTCGGGGGACCGTCTTGTTTTTGCTGTTGGAGGAATAGAGTTTGCAACGCTCAGGTCTCGTCTCATCATTCCTCCACAATAGATTCATTACACACAGAGTGATATATTTCAAGCGTTTATTTCTTTTAATTTTGAGTGTTATGGCTTATAGTTCATGAAAACCCCAAATTCCCTTTCTCAAAAAATTAGAATATTGTGGGGGACCTAGACATCACATTCTCCACTCACACTGAAGGGCACAGGAGGAGAGAAGCCGACGGGGGCTCGAGACGGCACAGCGGAGGTGAAGGTGCTAAAGGACTGTATGTTAATGCGCCGACAGGCATTGTGATAATGTGTACTGTGTTGTGAGCCCCCAGGTCGCTAGGCAAGGAATGTAACATATAAAAGAGAGATGCCTGCGACCTGAAATTATTCTTGTTGACTTGAGGGTAGAGAGAAATAAAGTCCATGCTGATCCAGCTCACTGCCTCACCTGCTCATTTCTCTCTACACTGGTGACCTTTGATGTAGAATGGAATTCGAGGCAAACACCCTGGAGACGGCCCGGACTGGAAGCGCCAGCACTGCGTGCGCCATTTCAGTCAAGCTCCCAGACTTCTGGCTGCACGACCCAACGGCTTGGTTCCTCCACACTGAGGCCCAGTTCGCACTCCATGGAGTGACGGCGGATGACACCAAGTACTACTACGTGGTTGCAGTGCTGGACGCACGCACAGCACAGCAGGTGGCGAGCCTGCTCCACCGGCGCCCAGCCCATGGCAAATATGACGTTCTCAGGACAGTGCTGTCCCAATGCTACACGGTCTCGGTCTGCGAGAGAGAAGAAAGGCTCCTGACACGCTCTGAGTTGGGAGACGGTTCAGCAGTCGAATTAATGGAGAAAATGTTGGTGTTGATGGGCACAGATGGGGAGCCGTTCCTGTTTGCCCACCTTTTCCACCAGAACGTTCTGACAGCGGCCAGAGCGGTCCTCGCCAATTCACCGCTGCTGGCCATGCAGAACTACCAGACGCTGGCACAAGAGGCCGACCGGATTGTAACACCCCCATTTTGGGTGCAGATTCCCTGTGTGTACACGTGCTATTAGTTGATGTGGCTAACAGACGCTTTGTCTTTTGATTCTCTGCCCTGTACAGCTCGAGGAGCCGGGTCCACAACACTGGCCAACGTCACAGCTCCAGGGGGTAAGTTCCAGACACTTCTCACCCAGTTCCCAGCACTCATGGTTCCGACGTTTTCGGCAGCCATCACTAAGCACGGGGTGGAGCACTTCATTACCACCATGGGGCCACCCGTTTTCACATGACCTCGGCGCCTGGATGCAGCTAAACTGGTCAGTGTGCGCGAGGAGTTCGCCAACTTGGAAAGCTTGGGCATCATCAGGCGTTCAAACAGCCCATGGGCGTCCCTGCGACACATAGTGCCTAAAGCCGAGAGATCATGGTGACCATGCGACTACCTGGTCTGACTGGACGACATCCTGGTGGCCAGCACATCCGAGGACGAACAAGTAGCCCACCTCAGGACCGTCTTCCAGAGGTTGGAGGAGCACAGGTTAATCATCAACCCGGCAAAGTGCCGGTTCAGGTTTACAGTAATCGACTTTTTGGGCCACCGCATCTCACCGGGGGGTGCGATGCCCTTACTGGACAAAGTGCCCGCAGTGGCAGATTTTCCCCGGCCTCAGATGGTCAGGGCGCTGCAGGAGTTTTTAGGGATGGTTAACTTTTACAATTATTTCCTCCCCCGCGCAGCCCAGCTCATACAGCCATTGTGCACCACGCTTAAGAAACGGAAACCAGCGGACAGCATCGACTGGATCCCCGAGCAGGAGCAGGCGTTTTCGATGCCAAAACAGCCCTAGTGAACGCCACACTTCTGGTGCACCCAGACCCGGCGGCTCGCATAGTGCTCACTACCGACGCATCGGACGTGGCCATAGGGGCCGTCGTGAAGCAAAGCATCGCTGGTTCTTGGCAGCCACTCACCTTTTTCAGCAGGTCTTTGCACAACAATGAGCGTAAATACAGCGCGTTTGACAGAGAGTTACTGGCTCTCCACCTGGCCATACGCCACTTCCAGTTCTGGCTGGAAGGGTACAGCTTCACTGTGTTTGTAGACCACAAGCCGCTAACGTACGCTATGGCCAAGGTTTCGGAACCATGGTCGGCCCAGCAGCAGAGACAGCTGGCCGCTATCTTGGAGTTTACGACCGACAATCAGCATGTGGCCGGCAAACTCAACGTGGTGGCAGACTGCCTCTCATGTGCATTAGTGGCCCCAGTCTATGTAGGGATAGATTACACGGCCATGGCCGCAGAGCAAGTCGACGACGCGGACGTTTGCGCTTGCCAGTCTGGACCAACAGGTTTAAGGCTGGAGAGCAGAGTACTGCAAGACGGGGGGGCCCCCCTACTATGTGATGTTTCCACAGGCCGCCCGCGCCCGGTGGTTCCACACGCTTGGCGCCGCCGAGTTTTCAACTCGGTCCACTCCCTGGTGCACCCGGGAGTGCGCGCGTCAGTCAAAATGATGAGAGCAAAATTCGTCTGGCTGTGCCTGCATAAACAGGTGAAAGAGTGGGCTGCAGCCTGCGTAGCGTGCCAATGAGCCAAGGTGCACAGGTACACAAAGGCCCCCCTTGAGCCGTTCCACGTCCCAGCTAGGAGGTTTGACCACATTCACGTGGACCTCGTGGGGCCCCTCCCACCATCACAGGGGGTCACGCTCCTCCTGACAGTGGTGGACCGCACCACGCACTGGCCCGAAGCAGTGCCATGAGCTTCCACCACGTCTATAGAAGTCGCATGCGCTTTTTTAGCAACATGGGTGGCACGCTTCGGCACCTCTTCGGACATCACGTCCGACAGGGGCCGGCAGTTCGTTTCCGACCTCTAGTCCGTGATGGCCCGGAGCCTGGGTGTCACCATTCATCGCACAACTGAGTACAACCCCCAGGCCAATGGGTTATGCGAGCGTTTCCATAGGTCGCTTAAAGCAGCGCTCAGGGCTTCGCTTACAGATGCAGATTGGGTGGACCGATTGCCATGGGTTCTGTTAGGGTTGCGTTCCTCACCGACAGAGGATTTGGTGGCCTCCCCAGCAGAACTTGTTTTTTTTCCAGCCGCTGTGGCTCCCTGGTGAATTTTTGCCTGACAACCCCGCACCGAACACCGTCCCATCCCCGCCTTCACTATGTAGAACAGAGGCAGGGACGGTACCAGGCCCGGCCCACCACTGTTTTCCCCGCTTTTTCGTCCCAAGGACTTTGAAGGATGCATTGTTCGTGTTTGTCAGGCACAATGCTCCCGGACCCTGTTGTGCCCGCCCTACAATGGCCCATTCAGAGTGTCAGATCCTGGGGCTAAACATTTCGAGTTAGACTTGGGGGTACGCAGAGAAACAGTCTGCATAGACAGGCTTAAGCCAGCGTTCGTATTAGCAGACGAGCAGGTGGTGTTGGCCCGAGCTCCTCTGTGCAGATGACCCCCACTGAGAGCTCCCCAGGTAAATGACTTGTCAGCTCAGGCACAATGGCATGATGAAGATGTGTCCCCCCTCCAATGTCTCCCCACAGACGGACGCGCCTCCAGGAGCGCCCCACCGGCACAGCAGCACCTCGGAGCCAGCAGCCCCCCATTACAGCCGCTATGGACGTCGGCTGAAGCCCACAGGACATGAGGGTTAAGGCCCATTCTGAGTTTTCGGGGGGGCGGTGTGGGGGACCTAGACGTCACATTCTTCACTCACTCTGAAGGGCACAGGAGTAGAGAAGCCGACAGGGGGTTGAGACAGGACAGTGGAGGTGGAGGTGCTAAAGGGCTGTATGTTAATGCGCTGACAGGCATTGTGATAATGTGTATTGTGGTGTGAGCCTCCAGGTCACTAGGCAAGGAATGTAACATATAAAAGAGAGATAAGATAAGATAAGAGATAAGATAAGATAAGCCTTTATTAGTCCCACAACGGGGAAATTCCAGGATTGCAACAGCACAGGGATAGCAACACTCAGAGCAACAATCAGAAGGCAAGAAAAAAACAAGCAAGCAAGAGCAGCTAATATACATATGTACGTATTACTATAAAATATATATATATACACACACACAGACACACAGTGCAGAGCATTGTAGCTGGATGGAATAAATATATGAATATATGAACACACAGTGCAGAGCATTGTAGCTAGATGGAATAAATATGTAAATATATAAACACCCACAGTACGGAGCATTGCAGCTAGGTGGAATAAATATGCAAGTATATAAACACACACAGTGCGGAGCAATGTAGCTAGATGGAATAATATGTAGATATATAAATATATAAACACACCCAGTGCTGAGCATTGTAGCTAGATGGAATAAATATGTAAATATATAAACACACACAGTGCAGAGCATTGTTGCTAGATGGAATGAAACAGCATAACCGTCTACTTAGTTATCCTACATGGTATGATTATGTGCCCATACATATTCTCACCCTCCATAGCGACCGGTATGTTCCTAGTTGTATGCCGGAGGGGACCATTGTGTAAGTCTATTGCATCTTTTGCATTCAAAAAACTATTAGTTTGTTACGTCTTTTTGCTATCTCTGCGAGCAGCCCTGCTTAGGTTGTACAGTCTGACAGCCGTTGGTAGGAAGGACCTACGAAACCTCTCGGTTGTGCACCTGGGATGATGTAGTCTGCTGCTAAATGAGCTCCTCAGTGCATTCAGTATGTCCTGCATAGGGTGGAACTCGGACTCCAGCAGAGATGACAGTTTAGCCACCGTCCTTCTCTCTCCCATCTCCTCCATCGGATCAAGGCGCTGCCCCAGATGCTCCGCGACCTGGGATTATTCTTGTTGACTTGAGGGTAGAGAGAAATAAAGTCCACGCTGATCCAGCTCACTGCCTCGCCTGCTCATTTCTCTCTACAATATTACATAAAATTAATTTTAAAAAATTGATTTTCAGTAGCAATATTGACCAACTGAAAAGTACAGTGGATATAAAAAGTCTACACATCCCTGTTCAAATGCCAGGTTTTTGTGACGTAAAAAAATGAGACCAAGATAAATTATTTCAAAACTTTTTCCACCATTAATGTAACCTATAACCTGTACGACCCAATTGAAAAACAAACTTTTAAGAGGAAAAACAAAAAACTTACAATAGCCTGGTTGCATAAATATGCACACCCTCTTATAACTGGGGGTTTGGCTGTGTTCAGAATTAACCAATCACATTCAAACTCATGTTAAATGGGAGTCAGCACACACCTGCCACCATTTAAAGTGCCTCTGATTAACCCCAAATAAAGTTTAGCTGTTCGAATAGGCTTTTCTTGACATTTTTGTAGTCACATCTTACAGCACAAGCCATGGTCCACAGAGAGCTTCCAAAGCATCAGAGGGATTTCATTGTTCAAAAAGACCAGTCAGGAGAAGGGTATAAAAGAATTTCCAAGGCATTAAATATACCATGGAACACAGTGAAGACTGGCTGAACCTCGGATTCAGGAGGAGCAATGTGGTTTTCATCCTGGCCGTGGCACATCCGACCAGCTCTTTACCCTCTCGAGAATTCTCGAGGGTTTGTGGGAGTTTGCCCAACCAGTTTACATGTGTTTTGTGGACTTGGAGAAGGCATTCGACCGCGTCCCTCGTGGTTTTTTGTGGGGGGTGCTTTGGGAGTATGGGGTATCTGACTTGTTGTTATGAGCTATTCGGTCTCTGTACGGCCGTTGTGAGAGTTTGGTTTGTATTGCCAACACTCAATCAGACTCTTTCCCAGTGAGAGTTGGACTCCGCCAGGGCTGCCCTTTGTCACCGATCCTGTTCATAATTTTTATGGACAGGATTTCTAGGTGCAGCCAGGGAATGGAGGGTGTCATGCTTGGAGACCACAGGATCTCATCTCTGTTGTTTGCAGATGATGTTGTCCTGCTGGCTTCATCCAGCAATGACCTACAGTTCTTGCTGGGATGGTTTGCTGCTGAGTGTGAAGCGGCTGGGATGAAAACCAGCACCTCCAAGTCCGAGTCCATGGCCCTCAGCCGGAAAAAGGTGGATTGTCCTCTCCGGGTTGGGGACAAGCTCCTGCCCCAAGTGGAGGAGTTTAAGTATCTTGGGGTCTTATTCACGAGTGAGGGGAGAATGGAGCGAGAGATCGACAGACGGATTGGAGCAGCATCTGCAGTGATGCAGACGTTGTACTGGTCTGTTGTTGTGAAGAGGGAGCTGAGTTCTAAGGCAATGCTGTTGATTTACCAGTCAATCTCCATTCCTACTCTCACCTATGGTCACTAGCTTTGGGTAATGACCGAAAGAATGAGATTGCGGATGCAAGTGGCTGAAATGAGCTTTCTCCGTAGGATTGCTGGACTCACCCTCAGAGATAGGGTGAGGAGCTCAGTCATCCGGGAGAGGCTCAGAGTAGAACCGCTGCTCCTACACATTGAAAGGAGTCAGTTGAGGTGGTATGGGCATCTGATCAGGATGCCTCCTGGATGCCTCCCACTTGAGGTGTTTCGGGCACGTCCCACTGGGAGGAGACCCCGGGGCAGACCCAGGACTCGGTGGAGAGACTATGTCTCCCAGCTGGTCTGGGAACGCCTTGGTATCCTCTCTGAAAAGCTGGAGCAGGTGGCTGGGGAGAGGGAAGTCTGGGCTTCTCTGCTTGAACTGCTGCCTCCGCGACCCGGACCTCCGGAAAAGTGGTAGAAGATAGATGGATGGATGGAAGACAGTGAAGACAGTGTCATGACTGAAAGTGAGAAGCTCACGTGCTAGGCAGCTAACACCAGAGAAGGCACTCAAACGTGGAGTGAAAACGTTAAACACAACTTATTGAAAAAACACACAACTGAAAAGAAAGTGGCGCACACCGAGGGAAGACACAGCCTGCAGGGGGAGAGAGATGAGAGCTGGTTAGGGATAAGGAGTAAGACTGGGGATTATGGATTAGAACAGGGGTTTATCTTGATGAGCAGAGAGGCTGGCAGAGGAACCCAGAGAGGAGGAGGAGGAGCCAGCAGGGCAGAGTTGACGGAGGAAGTGGAGAGGAGAGGAGCTGCGGGGAGTCTGACTGGGTGGAGAAGGCAGTTCTGGGTGAAGATGATGAGGAGACAGGTGAGCGCACTGCAACCCCGGAGACACACTGCTGAGATGGCAGCAACCTGGGGAGAGAGGAAGAGAAGGAGGATTAGGCTGAGTTCCTAATAATACAATTCACCGTACTTCAGGCAGCAGTACCCAACGGTCCAGCGCCGAAGTGTTCACAAGCTTATCCTTTTAAGCGCTGGCACTGAAGAGGCAGCAGGTGCATCCACTCACACAGGTTGCGTTGATGACCTGCGAAGCTGGGAAACAGATGGAGGACCTCCTACAGAAAGGGAGGGGGAGCACGCTCACCCGATCATCACAGTCATCATCAAATGGAGAAAATATGGCACAACAGTGACATTACCAAGAACTAGACGTCCCTGCAAAACTGATTAAAAGACAAGAAGAAAACTGGTCGGGGAGGCTGCCAAGAGGCTGCCAGCAACATTGAAGGAGCTGCAGGAATTTCTGGAAAGTACTGGCTGTGTTAGGATCTGCGCATAGGCAGAGGACCAAGCTCACACTTTCAGTTCATTCTTGTTATTTTCTGTGTTTATCATTATCATTGTTTTCCTGCAATTGTCATTATTATTATAATTATGGGCCATTATGTGGATTATGGTTATCATGGGTTTTGGTGGTATTATTATTAATTTCTTTAGGTCTCATGTGTTTTCCCTGCCCAACTCTCAGTTAATTATGATTATTATCATTATAATTGTCTTGGTCTTGTCTCCCTTAACCCTCTGTTCATGTCTCTGTCTGTTTCCTGTCAGTGATTGTATGTGTTGCCCCGCCCATCCTGTTTTCCCATATCTGTCTGCTCTCCCCGTGTGTCAGTTGTTAGTCTTAATTAGCGTCTTCACCTGTTCGATATTCATTGATCACCCCTTGCTTTATTTAAACCCATGTCTGCTTTTATTCTGTCTAGCGTCCTTGAATGTCATTTTGTGTGAGTACACGCTTCATGCCTTGCATTTATTTCCTGTCTTGCCTCACCTGCATTCCTGCCAAGTTTAATATTATTTGGATTTTGTCAAGTCTGTGTCGAGGTTTGACCAGCTCAAAATAAAACTTTAAAACTTTACATCCAGCATCTGGGCCCTGAATTCTGCCCCGGAGGGACATTCAGCGCTGGCAGGCTGTTTAGTACATGTGACAACAATCTCTCCTCTTCAGACTTTATTTACATATATAGCATCTTTCATACAGCAAAGTGCAACTCATAGTGCTTTACAGTTAAAAACAATTCTAGATAAAACAATAGAAAGACAAGAGAACCCTTCCCAAGCCCTCCCACCCCGCCCCTACTATTGTCCAAGGCGTCCATCCACCCAACCCCTCAACTTACCCCAGATCCCACTTCCTCCCACCCCGACCAACCCCACCCACAACTAATAATAGGCATAGTTAAAACATGGCTGAGCACTGAGGACCAGAGTGAGGAAGCGTCATCATAGGGGAACCGTCAGCACCAGGAGCCGGTCTCAGCCCACAGATGCAGAGACACCACCACAGGGGCCACAGGAGTCCACACCACAGCCAGCAGGCTGTGACTGGACTCTCCCATCCCACCAAGCCAGGGCCACCACCACAGCAGCGTCCCCACCACCAGTGCCAATTGCAGCTCCCAGTGCTGAGAGCCCCCCAACGAGGAAACACTAGAGTTAAAAATAACATAAGATAAAATAAAACACAGAAGCAGAGTAAGATCATGAACAAAAATAAATAGAAAGAAAATAAGACGGTTAAAGGAGTAATAAATATAGACATTGTTATGTCCGTAACTCACGCTATCAAGAAGCAGGCAGGAGGTGCAACTGAACGTAACTTTATTAACAAGAACCACAACGATAGGTGCTCCGTACAGGTCAAGGGGTCGACGGCGAAAGAGACTGTGCTGTTCCGTGTCTGCCCTTTATACCCTGGAGTGACGGCGGAACCGGAAAGGCGGGGCCGTCACCCCCACTACACCCAGGGTGTACCCAATGCCATATTGGTACACCACATCCCCCCCCCCCCATAGAAAAATCCCACTCACACCGATTAGGTCCTCCCAAGTCTAGAACTCCACTCACACGCTAAGAATAATAACATATATATATTCATGCCTATCCATTCACAACATAAACAAACTAGAGGGGGCCAGGTAGACTGCTGACCCACCTCAACACGGGTTATTCTGCAGTCTTTGAAATAATAGTGTCCTTAAAACAAAATAGCCGTGGTCCTAAAACTAAAATAATCCCAGAACAATTCTATACACATACAACCAAACTCCTATAATACACTATAACAAAACAACAGTTAATATGTATGTACATCCACAATTTCTTTACAGCCCCCCACCCCAACACACCCACCCCACAACATGGGCAATTCACCAGTAAACAAAACACATTTCAAACATTATACGGTGTTGGGGATCTTTTTTTTTTTTTTTTTTTAAACAGAGGGCACAATGCAATACGTACATATTAACTTTGTAGCTTTAGGGTGAAATGCACATTAGCAACTCCATAACACCATGCCAAAAGCCCCCCCACAGTCACCTTACAGTTCCAATGGGAGACCCACCCCATGGATTTCCGTCTGGCGGATCCCTCCGAGTGCACCTTTGCCTCTTCTCCTCTGGGGATGAGCCATGTCGGCGTTTCCTCTCGTTCACCCGCCATAGCTCGTTGGGGTGTCTCCGCAAGTCATCTGAAAGTCCCAAATAACCGTCTTCTTGGACAGCCACCACCTGCAGCCACCCCTGCTCGTTTTGTTTTCTTCTTTCATGGACCCCCCTCAGCCAAGCCTTCTCCCTGGGCAAGACCTTGTCATTGATCCACAGAGGACCTCGGCTCGGCTTCAGACGTCCACCCTGTCATGGCCGGGATTCCTTCTTGAGTCAAACTGTTCCGCTGATCCGGTCCGAAGCCCTCCTAAAGTGTTGTAGATTGGCGCATTGTGAAATCGCGCCTGTTGGTCCTGCCCCACTCTCCTTCCTTCTAAATGCCGGCACAGCCCCTGCAGCTCCTCGCTTCTCGGTATCACCAGGACATACTCTGGAAGTCGAGGGGGCTAGCGTCTTGGCTCCATCAGCCGTCCCAGGTGTTCCGCTGTGCCGTCCAGTTCCCAGTTCCCACATCCAGGGTAACTTGGACACTGGCATGGGAACCCTCCCGAGATGGCACTCCACAGTGCTGGTCTTGCACACCTCCCATAATACCAGGCCAGTCACTGTCCCAAACCGCATCGTCTTCCACATGCGGAGCAGGTTGGTCCCATAATCCGCAGCCTGACCACTCCTCTCCGACGCTGCAGGTGATTGTGAATTCCAGGCTGTAGAACATATCACATCCCATGATATTCGACCCAGTGGCGGTCAACATGAATTGGACATTTGACATCATCACCAACTTGTACCTCACCATCAATTCTAGCGATCCCATGATGGCCATCTTGATTCCACCGTAGCCAAAGTAAGGCATTGACAGGTCACTCACGCAGTAGTGCAGGAACAGACTCCTCACAGTGGACCAGTTCAACACCGAAGCTACCGCTCCCATGTCCACCATCAACAGCACTTCCATGCCGTCCAGGGAAACGTTGCAGTAAATTCGTCCATCTGTGCTAGGGGAGATGGTATGAACAACCATAGGAGTCACTGCAGGGGAATCTGCCCTACGTCTTAGGTCCCCTCACTCAAAATTCTTGCAGTCCCTGGCGAAATGGTGCAGAAGACCACACTTGCCACAGCGTTTGCCCTTCGCCGGACACTCTCTTGCCTTGTACCGGTGCCTGTTGGACTCACAGCCATAACATCTTGGCGTATCCAGGGCGGGCCTAATTTTTATAGCAGCAGTGTATTCCTCTTCATTCACGCTGTTTTCGCTGTCAGAGTCCACAGCCAGCGCCTTCAAACATGGTTCAGTGTGTAACGGATGCCAACTAGTACTGTTCAGCGTAGAACGTTAGTAAACCTCCCTCCCGAAAGCCTCATACAGTATCGGTAGCGCTGAGCTATCGGTCGGACCTTTAGCTCAGCGTGATCGTGCTGTGTCTCCCATGCTCGAACTGTGTAGTTGACTGAGAGGTCGCGGGTTCGTGTCCCGTGTGGGGCGAACTGCGCAGGATGATCTCTGTCACAATGGTGCCGTGACCCGGATGGGAGTGAGGTTTAGGGGGGAGAGTGTAACGGATGCCAACTAGTACTGTTCGGCGTAGAACGTTAGTAAACCTCCCTCCCGAAAGCCTCATACAGTATCGGTAGCGCTGAGCTATCGGTTGGACCTTTAGCTCAGCGCGATCGTGCTGTGTCTCCCATGCTCGAACTGTGTAGTTGACTGAGAGGTCGCGGGTTCGTGTCCCGTGTGGGGCGAACTGCGCAGGATGATCTCTGTCACAAGTGCATTCCAACGCGGTTTTCTCACCAAGATCCTTCGCTATTTTCAGTTCAATTCAATTTTATTTATATAGTGCCATTTCACAACAACAGTCATCTCATAGCACTTTGAATGAATGAATGAATGAATTTTTATTTGGTAATAATAATAATAATAAACACATACAATACAATAAGAACACACAAAAGAACAACCGAAAAGGTGTAGGCTGAAGCTAGTGCTTATATAGTACCTACCCTGTTACAATTTTAAAATCAATAACATAAAAATTTAAGTCTTACCCAAAATCAACTAAGAAAATCAAATAGAACAATCAACTGTAGGGGGAACCCCCACAGTTGCAGAAAGATCCCAGCAATCAGGCGATCCCCTGTGAGCAGCATTTGGTGACGGTGGAGAGGAAAAACTCCCTTTTAGCAGGAAGAAACCTCCAGCAGAACCAGGCTCAGGGAGGGGCAGTCATCTGCTGCAACTGGCTGGGGGGGTGAGGGGATAGAGAAGAAAAAAAGAACAGACATGTAGAGAGCAAACAGCACGATGGGGACTCAATCTATGGGAGAGAACAAACAGATGTTAATGACCAGCAAAAATATTTCATTGAGAGTGAAGAAAGGAGTGAAGCCCAGTGCATTGTTGGAGGTCCCCCAACTGCCTAAACCTATTAGCAACATAACTAAGGGAGGGTTCAGAAACACGTGTTCCCTCCCTAATTGTAGGCTATATCAAAAAGGAAGGTTTTAACCCTATTCTTAAAAACAGAGATCGAGTCTGAATCCCGAATCCAGATTGGCAGCTGTTTCCACAAGAGAGGAGCTTGATAACTGAATGCTCTGCCCCCCATTGTACTATTCTCCGCTGCTTCAAACTGCTGCGTTATCTCAATTGCCGTGGCTAACGTCGGTTCACCCGAGAATGTCAGGAGCCTTGGCCATGCCACCGAACAGAGTGTGTGTTCCACCAGTTGGTCACGGATTATTTCTTCCTCCAGGGTTCCAAACTGGCACTCCACCACCAGCTGGCGTAGGTCTGCAACATATTGCTGTACCAACTCTCCTGTCCGCTGGCGGTGCTGCTGAAACTGGATTCTCCGAACTATGACGTTTTCCAGGGCGCGAAAGTAGCGCGCCATTAGCTCCACCACGTCGTCAAAGCTATCAGCACCTCCTAAAGTGCCGAGGATTCGCTGACCCTCCATGCCCAGATTATGGACCAATATAGGTCTTGCACGCAGTTTTTTGAGCTCACCGAGGTTAAGGGCTACCAGATAGTTCTGGCAAGCCGCGTACCACCTAGCCCAGGGGACCGGCGGCTCACCCGGAACCTGCAAAAATGGCCGAAAAGTAGAAACAGCTCGCTCCATACCTTTCTTCTTGTCACCAAATGTTATGTCCATAACTCACGCTATCAAGAAGCAGGCAGGAGGTGCAGTTGAACGTAGCTTTATTAGCAAGAACCACAACGATACAGGTGCTCCGTGCAGGCCAAGGGATCGACGACCTTCCTTGTCTGCCCGTTTTACGCTGGGGTGATGCCAGAACCGGAAAGGCGGGGCCGTCACCCTCACTACACCCATATTGTACCCAACGCCATATTGGTACACCACACACATATGTAAAATGTAATGCAAAACTGAATTAAAATAATCTAAAAATCTAAAAATATATAAATAAGTAGAATAGGTAAATAAGTATATAAACATAAATGATAAAATTAGTTAAAAGCTAAACTAAAAAGGTGAGTCTTGAGCCTCCTTTCAAAAACATCAATGCTCTCTGTAGCCCTGAGATCCTCTGGCAAGCCGTTCCACAGACGTGGGCCGAAAAACTGGAACGATGCTTCACCATGGGTTTTTGTCCTAACTTTAGGTATCATTAAAAGGCCAGTATCAGAGGACCTCAGGGTCCGTGAAGGTCAATATGAGGAAGGAAGGAAGGAAGGAAGGAAGGAAGGAAGGAAGGAAGGAAGGAAGGAAGGAAGGAAGGAAGGCAGACAGGCAGGTGTACTTTATTAATCCCAAACTGGGAAATTACAGTATAATAACAGCATGACAGTAGACGACCAAAACGACAGAAACACATGCAGCATAACAGACAAAGGGAAAGTAAAACTGCCTAAATAACTTATATACATTGTAGATGAATAAATGGTGACCCGTATATATACATGAATCATACCCAATCAAATAAATAAGAAGGACCAAGACCATTAAGAGTTTTATAAACTAATAAAAGAACTTTAAAATCAATTCTGTAACTCACAGGGAGCCAATGCAGCGATTCTAAAACTAGCGTAATATGCTCTCTTTCTGGTCTTCATCAGCACACGAGCTGCTGAATTCTGTAATAGTTGTAAGTTACTGATCGTCTTTTAGGAAGACCAAAAAGGAAAGCATTGCAATAATCAATACGACTAGAAATAAAAGCATGCATTAGCGTCTCTGTGTTTTCTTGAGAGAGAATGGGCGGACTCTGGCTATGTTCTTTAGATGATAAAATCCAGTTTTTAAAATATTAACATGTGGAATAAAACGAAGCGCAGAGTCAAAAATAACACCCAGGTTCCTAACTTGTTTTGATGGAATAAGAGACAATGTTTGTAACTTTGGGAAAAGCTTCTCTGAGCTTCTGGACAGACAACTAAAACTTCAGTTTTGTCCTGGCTGAGCTGTAGGAAATTCTCTGTCATCCAGGAATTAACATCTAAAATACAGTTGAAAAGGACATCGATTGGTGCTGGTCATCAGGAGACACGGAAATGTAAAGCTGAGTATCATCAGCATAACTGTGGAAACTAATTCTATGTCTCCTGATGACATTTCCTTGTGTCAATATGTACAAATAAAAAAAGAGTTGGACTTCTTCATATGTCGGGGCTATGGGGTAGGGTGGCAAGATGGAAGCCTTATCTTACAAAAAAAAAAAACATCCAAGCCTGGCTACATTTTGCAAAAACACATTTGAAATCCAAATGCATGTGGAAAATGTGTTATGGTCCAATGAAACCAACACTGAACTTTTTGGCCATAATTCCAAAAGGTATATTTGGCTCAAACACAACACTGCTCATCACCAAAAGAACACCATACCTACAGTGAAGCATGGTGGTGGCAGCATCAACAAAAGAATGGCTTCACCAGAAGAAGATTAAGGTTTTGGAATGGCCCAGCCAGAGTCCAGACCTGAATCCGATCGAACATCTGTGAGATGATCTTAAGAGGGCTGTGCACAGGAAATGCCCTCGCAATCTGACAGATCTGGAATGTTTTCGTAAAGAAGAGTGGGAAAATAAGAGTGGGCAAATATTGCTACATCAAGATGTGCCACACTGATAGACTCCTACCCAAAAAGACTGAGTGCTGTAATAAAAGCCAAAGGTGCTGCAACAAAGTATTAGTTTAAGGGTGTTCAGGTTCAGGTTCAGGTTCAGGTTGTGTTTGCTTCAAGGTCCCTCACATCGGCTGAACAGAGGTACGCGGTGGGTGAGAGAGAAGCGCTCGCGTGTGTTTGGGCACGTGAACGGTGGCACATCTCAGGTTCAGGTTCAGGTCAAAATCAGAAAAGATTTATTGCCAAGTACATTAACAGATCACTGATAACATACGAGAGAATTTGACTTGACACAGAAAATGAACCTGCATTTCCAGTGACTCGGCTGCATCAGAGACGCGCCTGCCAACAGGATAGTGGGTACAAGCAAAGAAAAGAATAATACGAGGAACAATAGGAAGGAGCAAAAAAATCATTGATTCAAAATACTGGTTACATAATTAATCAATATTAAGATTTCAAGGAAAAAAAAAAGCTCTCGATGCACATTCGCTACACAGGATTCACAAGACACAAGAGAGCAGTGTGTGTATCTTTATTCAGTTCATGGATCAATGTGTGTGCGGTGTTGTAGCAGTGTTGATGATAATAAGAGAGACAACAAGGACACTTGGCAGGAGATGTTTTGTCTGGCTGCCGCCGAGTCCTTATCTTGGCAGGCTGTCCAGATGGCTGTCCAAGGCCTTATGCTCGATGATTTTGAAAACACAGACTGCAGACAGCCAGGAGGAATTTTCATGGGGAAATTGAGCCAAATCGGACTGATCACAGAGAAGGCTTTTTATTTCTTCTGTAGATTCAGTGCTTAATCCTTCATTGCGGAGCTTTAAATCCATCGTGGAAAGACCTAAGCGAGACCATGATGTAATCCACCTTCCGAGACAGTTCTCCATTTGTCGCTATCAGGGTCTTCTCCAATTTTTCAATTTGACAGATGCACCTCGCCTGGCCAGCATTTTGATAGGTTGTATCCATCTTCAGCAATTTGCGGTACACCAGGACAATCCCAGTTCCAATCAGAAAGATCCCGATCACCATTACCACGAAGACATACAAATCTTCAATATCTTCGATAGAGAGATTAGTGAGACACAAGATTTTCCAATTACTTGTGTCACGTAAATAGCCCGCTGGAGCCGTACCTGTGGGGCAGACAGCTTCCCCCGGAGCACTTTTCCTTGTTGAAAAAATAGTGTCAATTGTGTTCAAAGCCCAGCTTATTAACTCCATAATTTCTTTCTTTCGACGGTCGCAGTTAGACGCAGACAGACAACAGCAAGCTGGGATCCAGTAGTTGGGGGGGAAGGAAAAAAAGTCAGAGCAGGAGAGGAGGAAAAAGCGTCTACTCTCTTGGGAGGGCGGAAGTGAATAAAAAAAAAAAAAATTCAGGTTCAGGTTACTTTATTTGTACCCGCAGGTAGATTTGTTTTGCAGTCTGGTGACATCCATATTTACAAGCCACAATTACATTCAACATAAACACAAACACAGGCACACATGAAGCTGACTATAAACATGATAAAAATACTCAAGGCTTCATCAATCAGGATATAAAGACAAAGAGATGTGAGAAAACCAGAGATAAGAGAGAAGGGTCATATTAAAAAGTTAAAGACTAGTCAAAGAGGTTAAAAACTCAAAGGTCTAAAACCCAATAAAAGATTTAGAACCCAAATAAAATCCTACAAAAATAAGTAAATATAAAATGGAGTTAATAAATAGGTACCTAAATTATGTGCAATATATTGTTACAACTTGTTCAACTCTTTGACAGCAGCAGGAACAAAGCTGTTTTTGTAGCGCTGGGTTTTACTTTTTGGGACAGCAAACCTCCGTCTGGAGGGAAGAAGCTGAAAGTGGCAGCGCAAAGGGTGGGAGTCATCATTTAAAATGGAGGTAGCCATCCTCTGTACTTGTCTGGTGTACAGGGATGTCAGGCTCAGCTGTGACTCACCAAGCAAATGACTGGACCATCTAACTACCTGATCCAAGGATTTCCTCTGTTTCAGTTTTATCTGACCAAACCAGGACACTAAAGAAAAGGATAAAACAGATTCAATAAAAGCCCCATAAAACATTGTCATTATGGTTTGATCAATTTGGAAGCGTGCAAGTTTCCTTAAACAATGCAAATGTTGCTGACCCTTTTTGCACACCCTTTCACAGTTCTCTTCAAAGTTTAAATTACTATCAATAATCGTCCCGAGATATTTGAAGGATTGTACACATTCAGTGGTCTGGCCTTTTAGTACAGTGACTTTGTGCCTGGGAGTTTTCCTCCTAAAGTCAATAATCATGTCTTTAGTTTTTGTTGTATTCAGCTGCAGGTAGGAGTCCTCACACCAGTGAACAAAATCATCAACTACTGGGCCGTGGCCACTCTCACCATCCTGGAGGAGACTGACAGTAACTGAATCATCAGCATACTTTATAATGTGTCTGTTGTCATGTCTGCTCCGACACATGTTTGTGTACAGGATGAAGAGTAGTGGTGACAACACACACCCCTGAGGAGAGCCAGTAGAAGAGCACCTTTGGTCAGACAATGTACCATTGACCCTTACTCTCTGTGTCCTTTTGGTTAAGAAATCCAGAATCCAACCCATCAGATTATTGCTCAAGTCAAATTGTTGCAGGAGCCTTTCAACTAAAATATGAGGTTGGATTGTATTAAAGGTGGAGGAAAAGTCCACAAATAACAGCCTGGCGTGTGTCCCATTAAAATCCAGATGTTTAAAAAGCATGTTAAACAGAGTGACAGTGGCATCCTCCACTCCTCTGTGAGGCCTATATGCAAACTGCAAAGGATCCAATGCATGCCCAGTCTGCTTTAGGACCTCACATCTGACCAGTTTTTCAAAAAATTTCATTAAAATTGAAGTCAAAGCAACTGGTCTAAAGTCGTTTACCGTTTTAGGACAGCTGGATTTTGGAACGGGAACAACCACGGCATCTTTCCAGATCTTAGGCACATGTTATGTCTGTAAGGACTTATTGAAAATGTAATGAAATATAGGACTCAGTTCATGCACAGGACTTTACTAAGCGCCCACATATATTATCAGGGCCCTGACTTTTGTTCACTTTTACAGCGCAGAACTCCCTTTTAATATCCTGCACCTCAATATTAAAGTGCTGATTGTCTTTGAGTTTCTGTTTCAAATCTTGGGTTTCTGTGCTAAAATCAAACGAGTCAAAATGACCATAAAAACAATTAAGAGCATTAGCCAGCTCTGTGTCTGAATTAAAACCATCTAAAAACACACGATTACTGCGCTCTGTGCTCTGAAGGCCTGCAATAGTTTTCATACTGGCCCAGGCTGAACCAAGTTTCTTTGTTGCCATCTTGCTTTCCAATTCTGATTTATAATTCTGTTTTGCTCTTAAAATTTCGGCCTTCAGCTCTTTTGTGGCAACCTGTAGCTCAGAAACAGACCCCTGTTTAAAGGCAAGTGCTTTCCTCTGTAAGCAGGATTTAACTGATTTTGTAACCCATGGCTTGTTGTTGGGATATATTTTGACACGTTTATGTGGAACGATCATATTTTTACAGAAAGCCATGTATGAGCATGTGACATCTACAAAGAGTCCAAGTCATCCCCGCAGGACAGTGTGAAAACCTCCCAGTCCGTACAGCTGAAGCATTCCTGGAGGCAGTGCTCTGAATCCTCTGTCCACACATCTATGGCTCTGGTCTTCACCTTGCCTCTTTTGAGAGCAGTTTTATATGTGGGCAGCAAATGTACACAGTTGTGATCTGAGGATCCTAAAGGAGGAAGGGGGGAGTGATTTATAGGCCCTCTCTATGGATCCATAGCACAGGTCCAATGTCTTTTTTCGCCTGGTTGGGCAGGAGACATACTGATAAAAGCTTTAAGTGTCTTCTTTAAAGAAACATGGTTAAAATCCCCAAGAATAAAGTTTGGAGCCTCTGGAGAGATTGCAGCCGCTGGACCACATCAAAGACGGTGCTGGAGGCGGAGTCAGCGTCCGCTCTCGGGTGAATGTACACAGTCGTGATGAAAAGTTGGGGGAACTCGCGGGGCAGATAAAAGGGGCGTAGCGATACGGACAGAAGCTCCACATCAGGTGTACAGATGCGCTCTCTTACTGTGACAGATGTGCAGTACTGTTTATTAATATATAAACATACGCCGCCCCCCTGACATTTTCCCGTTACCTCTTCCTGCCAATCCGAGTGAAGTGGGGCTCCAAAGCCATCAGTCCACAGGTCTACATCCTGGTCATGCGCCGTAAGCCACGTCTCCGTGTAAGCCATGACACAGCAGCTCTTGAAGTCCTTCTGGTAGCGTACATTCCCTTGAATTTCATCTACTTTATTTCTCATGGATTGTACGTTCCCCAAAATCATGGAAGGAAGAGGAATGCTGTTAAACTGACACCTTCTCAGATTTAATTTTACGCCTCCACGCTTTCCACATTTCCTCCTCTTGTCTCTGTTTTCATCGCTGTGTCCATGAAAGTCTCTTAAAATAAAGTCTGGCAGTCGCGGCACAGACTCAAACACAGACGCTGCATTATCCGTGTTTAAATGCAGTAACATGTCTCTGGAATATTGTATTCTCCCCGGCATGATCGTGATTGCGCTTACCTCCAAAACAAAGAGCCGGTGTGAAAAAAGCAGCAGTGGAAAAATAAGGAGGAAATCCATATTGATGGAACCAGGGAGCTCTTCGTTATACAGTCCACAAACATTCAAGGACAAAAACTACACAGAGAATTTCGTTTAAACACATTAAAGTGCGTAAAAACAGAGACACAGACGACAGACTTTTTTCACCAGCTGCCGGTCGCTGCATGCGCATGCGCCCTTTGTGCATATTTATGCAACCAGGTTATTGTAAGTTTTTTATTTTTCCCCTTAAAAGATTTCAGTTTGTTTTTCAGTTGGGTTGTACAGGTTATAGGTCACATTAATGGTGGAAAAAGTTTTGAAATGATTTATTTTGGTCTCATTTTTTACATCACAAAAACCATTTGAACAGGGGTGTGTAGACTTTTTATATCCACTGTACGTCCATGTACCACTCAATACTTGTTCGGGGCTCCTTTTGCCTGAATTACTACATCAGTGCAGTGTGGCATGGAGGTGATCAGCCTGTGGTTCTGCTGAGGTGTTATGAAGGTCCAGGTTGCTTTGATAGTGACCTTCAGCTCGTCTGCATTGTTGGGTCTGGTGTCTCTCATCTTCCTCTTGACAATCCTCCATAGATTCTCTATGGGCTTTAGGTCAGGAGAGTTTGCTGGCCAGTCAAGCACAGTGATGCCATGGTCATTAAACCAGGTTTTGGTACTTTTGGCAGTGTGGGTAGGTGCCATGTCCTGCTGGAAAATGAAACCAGCATCTCCATAAAGCTTGTCAGAACAGAACAGAATGTCTTTATTGTCATTAACACTAGAAGTCCCAGAGAGGGGCCATTTGGCCTTTTTACCTAGAAAACCCACAAGAGGGCCAATTGGCCCCAAGTCCCCCCTGTGGTCACTCATTTTGTTATGGTAATGAGGCTGTTAGTGGCAGTGTGTGGGGTGAGGGGGGTGTGGGGTGTGGGGTGTGGGGTGAGGGGGTCACCCTTCAAACACTTCACACTTCAGTGGTGAAGTCATGTTGGCTACTTCTGTGTGAATGTGAGAATGAGGAATAAAAACACATTCTATTCTAAAATGTGAACATGTGAATGTCCCATGTGACCATAACGACTCATGTGACTGCAACCAGACAATTGTTTGATGGATAAATACCTCAGTGCACATGGACTATCGCTTCAGTTCCCTCAAGAATTTACCACCCAAGTATTTTCAACCACTGGTGCCACACTGACGGTGTATGCGCCCAAGCGGAAGAAGACTGTATATGTTCTCAGCAGCATGCACAGCATGATTCAGACACAGGATACCACCAAAAAGAAGCCTAACACCATCACACTCTACAACACAACAAAGTGCGGCGTCGATGTCATGGACCAGATGGTGCGGGAGTACACTGTCCGCGCAGGAACACGGCGCTGGCCAGTAGCAGTGTTCTATAACATGATAGATATGGCAGCACTGAATGCACACGTGCTCTATCAATTATGCACCGGGAGGCAGGAGAGACGGGTGGATTTCCTGCTGGAGCTTGCAAGAGAGTTGGCTCACTCCCACGTGGGTATGAAAAAGGCCCAAAAGGAACAATTATTTCGGCAACAACCCTCCACACCACAACTAGGAAAAAGAGCCAAGTGTCAGGCTAAAATTAAATGTAAGGACAATCATGCAACTGTACGCTGTGTTGACTGCTACCGATATACATGTGGGAAATGCCGAAAGGAGCAATGGCAGTGCCAGGATTGTGAGTGACTGCTCAAATGTATTTCACTCATAATGCATGGTTTTTCATTCTTTGTAAATATGCTTGGGTTTCTTTCTTTTTTTTTTACTATTTTTAGCACACAAAAATAACAATTACTTCTGCAACAACCCTCCACACCAAAACTGGGAAAAAAAGTTGCTTTTTCATTCTTTGTAAATATGTTTTGTTTTGTTTTTTTTAACAATAAATGTCAGTGTGTTGATCCCTTCCTTCCTGTTGATCCTTTCCACTGCATACAGCTCAGTCCAGTCTTTATGGCTATGTTCACTGAGGTATTTATCCATCTCAGAACTAAAGCTTGCTCTCAAAAGAACATTTTAGAATAGAATGTGTTTTTATTCCTCATTCTCACATTCACACAGAAGTAACCAACATGACTTCACCACTGAAGTGTGAAGTGTTTGAAGTGTGACCCCCTCACCCCACACACTGCCACTAACAGCCTCATTACCATAACAAAATGAGTGACCACAGGGGGGACTTGGGGCCAATTGGCCCTCTTGTGGGTTTTCTAGGTAGACAGAAAAATGCTGGGACTTCTCTGGTGTCTCTCATCTTCCTCTTGACAATCCTCCATAGATTCTCTATGGGCTTTAGGTCAGGAGAGTTTGCTGGCCAGTCAAGCACAGTGATGCCATGGTCATTAAACCAGGTTTTGGTACTTTTGGCAGTGTGGGTAGGTGCCATGTCCTGCTGGAAAATGAAACCAGCATCTCCATAAAGCTTGTCAGAACAGAACAGAATGTCTTTATTGTCATTAAACAGTGAAGCATAAAGAAATTTGGATGCATCTCTCCACGATAACTTAAGAAATAAAGACAAAAAAGAAAATTAAATAGCATTAAAAGGGAATAAAAAAAATCCAACCTGTGCAAATATGCAACACACAACAACAAGAGAGTCCTGAAGACTGTTTAAAATGCGGATTACACTTGGAATAAAGCTGTCCCTCAGTCTTGTTGTACGAGTCCAGACTGCTCTAAAACATTTACCAGAGGGCAACAGTTCAAAGTGTCTATGGAATGGGTGTGTGGGGTCTTTACAGATAGACCCCGCTTCCCTGAGACGGTGAGTGTGGTACATGTCCTCCAGTTCTGGGAGCAGCGATTCGATGACTCTCTGCTCTTCTTATCACACGCTGAAGTGCCTTCTACTCAGCTGCAGTGCAACTGTGGAACCACACGCAGATGCAGAATGTAAGGATGCTCTCTGTGGTGCAGCAGTAGCAGGAGAACAGGACACACTGAGAAAGGCCAGATTTTTCCAGAAATCTCAACAAAAAGAGAAGCTGTTGGGCCTTCCTCAGTAGAGCACTGGCTTTAAATGTCCACGAGAGATGTGGGTTCCCAAGAACTTGAAGGACGAAACTTGTTCCACACAATCGCTGTTGGTGAAGATGGGAGGATGATCCTTGTCTCCACAAATCAATAATTAATTCCTTGTTTTTTCCAGAGTTGAGGGGCAAATTATTTGCAGAGCTCCATCTCACCAAGTTCTGCAGAGGGAAGCATGAAGTGCTTTAAAATTTCCTGGTAGATGACGGTGCTGACTTTGAAAAATAAAATTAAATTTATTTTATGTAATATTGTATTTTTTGACAAACTGAATTTGGGGTTTTCATTGGCTGTTAGCCATAATCACCAAAACTTAAAGAAATAAACGTTTGAAATATATCCCTCTGTGTGTAATGAATTTATACAATATATGAGTTAAACGTTTTGAATTGAATTACTGAAATAAATCAACTTTTTGATGACCTTCTAATTTACTGAGATGTACCTATCAGTGAGAGGATTGGTGCAAATGTACAAGAAAAATCATGAAAACATGAGGGGGGAAAAGGTGAAATGACAAAAATTTTAAAAAGTAATAAACATGTCAGGAAAAAGTTGTAAGAAAAACTTCACTAACTGGTGAGAAAATTGAACATTTGGATGTTTATGACAGAAATTGAAAAGTCAGAAAAAGTTTTTTAAAAAATGTGTGTGTGTGTGTGTGGGGGGGGGGGGTGCAGTCCGCCCAGGGCTTCATACAAACCAGGACCGCTACTGCACAGACCCACATGTCTACGGCTGCACCGTGTCCCGACAGTCCGCCCCGTGCATCAGTTAAATGTTTGCAAAAGCAGGAGGTGAGTGGGAAGAACTCAGCGACTGGCCTGACAGCGTCACAGACAGCGAGTACAAGGCAAGCTGCAAAGTACTCTCAACTTTTCAGAGTCCTGTTGAGAGTTCTAAGGCAGTGTTCTGAAAGACAAACATCTACTCATGACTGCAAGACGTGACAAGAAATCCAGGTGGAAAAAGTAGTAACACAGTTAGGAAGCAAGGAGGCTGTGGACTGTTTCACTGCGGTTGGACTCCACACAAACAGAGAAAGTGTTGCTAAACAAGTTGTACAGTTCTGATGTTAAATAAATTATTTGCACGTCCAGATTTTTGAACGGGTTCTTTCACTTGTAATAAACAGGAATATTTTGACTTTGGATGTCATGATCAGGTGAGCGTGTGCCCTCCTCCCTTCCTGTGAAAAGTTTCCCCGGCTCCGCAGGTAATCGCTACACCTGCGTGAGTGGATGCACCTGCCATCTCCAACTAGCCAGCATTTATAAGGATCCACCTGTGAAGGCTTCAGCGCTGGCTCGTTGGGTATACTGCCTGTTCAACAAGCAAGCGAGTTGTCTTTCTACCGCGAGGATTTATTGCTTAATTTCTCTTTTTCTCCTCTTCCCAGGTTGCTGCCATCTGCGCAGTGCAGCTTCAGGGATCGTTGTGCGCTCACCTGCTCCATCATCCTCACCTCCGCCTCAGCTGCCTGATCTCACCTGGTCAGACACCACCCAGCTCCTCTCCTTCTCTACTCCCTGCCAGTTCCATCCTGCTGGTCCGTCTATTCCTGCTGGGTTTCTCTGTCAGGTTCTCTGCTCAGCAGACTTAAGTGGCACATTTGTCTTCACCACTTCCCGACCTCCTTCCTCCCACTAATCAGCTCTCGTCTCTCCCCACAGGCTCAGTCTTCCTGTGACGAGTGACATCTTTCTGTAACTGTGCTCCTTATTTTGGGGGTGAATAAACTGTTTAAACGTAGCTTCTCTGTGTCGTGCGTGTTCTCTCTGGTGTGGCGCCCTGCACGTGAGCTGATCTTTCTATCAATATGACATTTGAACTTGACAGTTATAAACACTGTCAAAGAAGCATTTCAAACTTTGGCCTATGACTAGTATTTTATTATTTTATTTATTTTATTACTTTATTACAATGATTAAGCTATGATAAACCACAACTAACAGCCCACACATCACCTTGGGGCAGGCGGGGGGCGTCCTTTATTTTTCTGCGCTGAAGGTGGCAACCCTATCGACTGCTCTCTGCTTTTGTTTTAATTCTCTTTGCTGTCTTCTTCAAAAGTCCATACCACATTGTAAAGCTTCCGTGAAAAATGTATGCTGTGACATTTTAATGTAAATTTGGGGATAATAAAGTATAGAACTGAAATGACAAAGCTAACCAGGCTAACCATTAGCATGAACCTAAAGCGCAAGAACTTAAATTTCAGGATTGTGAAGAAAAACATGAATTTCTGTACATTAAGAGGACGTAAAATGAAAATGCTGAGCTGAAGTGTTAAATAGATGATAAAAGTTTAACTGTATAATATGGGAGGAAACACTGTTAAGAGCCATAAACTGATTTAGATAACAGGACGGTATCATATCCGCTCTACTTTTACACCAGTCAGCTTTACGTCCAGCTTGGGTTGAGCTTGATAAAAATCCCCTCATTCATCATTCGCTGTGCTAGAAGATTAACTGAGTCACGGTCCTTCAAACTGACTGAAAATTGAAATATAGATATATACAGTATATGCTGGTTATAAATTAATGGCAATGGTCACTGAATTCAGAAAAATTTTTCATAATTTTTCAAATTAAACATGAAATCTGCTGCTCATATCACGTCTTTTCACAAATCTAATATTTTCAGTTTGACAAAAAAAAATTAAAAATTGCTGTTTTCTGACATTTTATGGAGTCAGATAAGTGAGACTTTATAAAACACTGGACTAAATATGTGTATATTGTATGACATGAAACAGTGCAGACATGTGATCATGATGATATGCAGTGTAACAACAACCTGTTTCTTATCAGTTTTTAAACGAACAATCAGGTTTTATGATCAGCTTTGGTTCAAAGATTCTTCCAGCTCTGGCACATGTCCCTTCAGCATGTTCTAGAAGCTCCATCTGTTTTCAGCCTGACATTAATAAGCCCCTAATCTAATCAGTTAATTAAATTATCTTGCTATGTGTGCAAGATGACATAAGTATGCATTTAAAAGTAATGTGAAAGTTACTTTTCCAAGTAACTAGTTACTTCAATCATGTAGTAGTTGGTAAAGTGACTCCGTTACTTTTGAAAAGAAGTGACTATCATTAGTTAATATTTTTTAAAGACAAATCTGGCCAAATACCAGCAGTAGACAAGACGCCATCAGTGGAGAGCTACCTGCATTTGAAGGCAAGCTATCCTCATAACTGTACAATTTATTTTTATTTAACATCTCTTCTGGCAGAAATGTCAAAGAAATCAGGAAGAACATCTGCAGTTCTTGGTTGCTTCAACAGCACTGGTTAAGCTGCTCTCTGGGGATGTGGTGGTTCCACGTAATTCCTCAGTTATAGAAGTAACTCCAATTTCTCACACTTGGGTAAACTACTCACAGACAGAACAACACTGGCAGCCTCAGGGTTGGATAAAATTGTATCCACATTTCACAATAAATTAAAACACTGACAGCCTCTCCAAAGATTGATTGATTATTTCCATATTGTAACATCGGGGCCATGTTAAGGGGGGCAGGGATTTCCCAGCATGCTTTGCCAGTTGAAAACGTTACTGTGTGTGTGTATTAAATGTGTTATTACTGAGTTATACTGCTGTGCCATTATAACTGCGTTATAATGACCCAGCAGTGTTTAGCAGGATTAGGGCAAGATGTATCATGTGTGTAACCATGATTCAAACAGGGGTCTGGGAGAATGACCTCCCTTCCTCTCTGTGCTCAGAAGTAGGTTGGGGGTCGGGGTGTGTAAAATAAATCCCGTTGATCACAACCATCTGCTCCATTGTCTTTGTGTGAACCCTGCTTACGTCACAATATTTAATAATACGGTGTAACACATTTAAGAGAAGTGGCCCTTCTAAAATGAATCTAAACGTTTAAACAGTCAGCAAAGTCATCATTTCAACACTCGTTCAAACAGTTTGTGCTGGTTGGGGGCGGGGGTTGTGTTAGAGTATGGTCTTGTAGTTGTGTGGTACGGGTGGCAGCTCCACATTCCGGTTCTGCCACCAGCCGCAGCTATTAGAGGGCAGCGGGCAGGAGGGGCAGTCTCTTTGCTACCTCTCCTGCCTTTAGTCTCATCATCATCATCATCAACCTTTATTTAACCAGGCAAGTTAGCAAAGAACATATTCTTATTGAAGGCAGCAGCCTGGTAGGAGTCAAAGATCTAAGCGACGGAGGAAAGGGAGAAACTTAAACACACACACACACACACAGAGCTAAACACACGTACTTGTTGGTATAACGGGACCCGTCAGGGATGTGTCTAAGCACTTTCAAGCTACAGGATAATGATCCAAATTGCTGTTTAGCCCTCCCCATGTTTTTTTTTTAATTTGTCTGTACCATCAGCTGCCCAGTGTTGTTCTGTTATAAATATGTCAAAATGTCAGAACACCGGAGGAGGTGGAGCCAATCAGCTGATTGCTGAAAGTGCAGAGCTCAGCTGTTTACCATGATAAATCATACTTTGCTGTTGGCTGCACCTCTGGGCAAAAGCAAACTCCATGCATCATCTTGTTTTGTTTTTTTCACTTTATTAGTAGTAGTAGTAGTAGATTAGTTTATTTGACAGGGACAGTGCAATAAACATAGACAATTAATCAAAGACAATCAATCTGATGTGTTGCACATAGAGTGTATAGCTATTAGCTAATTTGCAACTCTTGTCCCTGGATGGGCTTTAGAAAAAAGAATCAAGTAAAAGATGAAAAAAAAATTATATATATATATATATATATATATATATATATATACACAATAACCACATACATCAATGCAGAAAGATTATAAATACACAGTTATAAATATTATAAATATTATAAATACACAAATATAACAGCCTGACTCACATTTAACACATATAACATAACTCACGTTTGCCTATTTCAGGCCTTCCTCCCTTCGTCACTCACTATAAACAAACACATTTATTCCTTCCCTTCATTCACTCTCACTTTGCAGACAATTAATTCATACATGAGTACATTCTTGTTTATTTTTCAGCCAGTTTTTAACCTTTTTAGTGAATGTTTTAAAGTCCGTTATTATTTTAATTACATTTGGCATTGTGTTCCAGATGTGAACTGCCCTTTATAGAGAAAGCTGTTTGTCCAAATGTGGTTCTGCGGTGGAATATTTTACAGTTATTGTTAACAGAACTCCTGGTGGCTCTGCTGCTGTCCTGTCTTTGGACGAAACCAGCAAGAGGCTCGGGTGCTGATTTATGGAAACATTTGAACGTTAATTTCAGAAAACAGAGGTCAATGAAGCTCTCAAAACTCAATAGGTTGTATTTTTTTAAAACATTACAGTGATGCCACCTAATGGGCTTTTTGTCCAAGATTTTTAGGGTTTGATTATATAATGAACCTATATGTCTTATTGTGGAAGGGGCTGCTTGAGCCCAGACTGTCAAACAGTATGATATATGAGAAAAAACCATAGAATGCATATACAGTGCAGCTGCTTCATAAGGTATGTAATATCTAATTAATTTAAAGCAGTTCAGATTTTTTTTTACTGTTTTTGAAATTTTCTTTATATGAAGATTAAATTTGAGTTGAGGATCTAGTACAATGCCAGGGTATTTGAATTCTGTAGCTAAACTGATGTCATGATCATGTATATTAACTTTAAAACGTTGCAGGTTACATTTTTTGATTGAAAAGCACATTGAGACTGTTTTCTGAAGGTTCAGCAATAGATGGTTCTTGAGGAGCCACTCTTGGACATCAACCATACTTGTAGACAGTACATCTGCAGCCTGTGCTGAAGTCTTGGCAGCTGTGTAAATAACTGCATCATCTGCATAAAGTTGGCATGTTGCAGCTGAGCAGTGTAACGGCAAGTCATTAATAAAAATGCTGAAAAGTAAAGGACCAAGAATGGACCCTTGTGGGATACCCATGCGGTTGTTTAAAAATGAGGATTTATCCTGGTGAACTTTTACACACTGTTCTCTATTCTGGAGATAAGATGCAAACCATTCTAATGTATTTGGGGAGAAGTTAAAAGATACCATTTTGGATAAAAGCAAACTGTGGTTTACAGTATCGAAAGCCTTTTTGAGATCTAGAAAAACAGCTCCTACCACATTACCCCTGTCCAAGGACTGTTTGACGTTTTCAATAAGGCAGCAATTTGCTGTTTCTGTTGAGTATCCTGGTCTAAAACCAAATTGATGTGGATGAAGACTGAAAATAACTTCCTTTTCATCACCATCAGTTAATGTGCCTTTGACCCAGGTTGTGTTGGGTCACTGCTTCTCCCGGCATGTTCTGTGTTGATGCATGTTCTGTGTTGATACACTGGTGTTCTTTGTCAGACCCATGTTCTCCACATATGCCGAATTATTCTTTAGACCTACGCAATCACAGCAACTTCATGGTTTAATGTTTTTAAGCATTGAATCATCAGTATTATCTTTCTAGTCAGATTTGTCATTTTTCACTTCCTTGTTTTGTCCAGTGAACACTGTGGTGACTGACAGGTCATGATGCCGCATATTATCCAATCAGCACGGAGTCAATCCAAAACCCCGTCCACACTTCCTGAAGCCAGGGCATGAAGAGACAGAGTAGTGACAGAGAGGTGGCTAAACTTTTATTAATAAAAATTACATATTTTGACTGAGCGAATGTTTGATTAAGTAATATGGCTGCTAGTCTAATGGCTAGGAGGGGTTCCCATGCACCCCCCGGACATCAACTTTTAACCAGCATTTCTGGAATGCTCTGGATAAGCTGTTAACGAAATGCCTTGTTCCCAAGCTTGCAAAATGTCCCACGTGACTTTTTTATGGTAATTTTATGTAAATTATTGCCGCCATTACCAGAAAATGCATTTTTTGTTATATCTCTTTAAATGTTTGAGAAAACTCCTTAATTATGGCTTCTACACCCGTGTTATGAAGGTCAATTGTCACATTGAACCTATTTTCAGAATGCCCATATTTGTATAGAACAAGAAAATATGCAAATTAGGTCCGCCATTGTGCAAAAATCTTTATTTCTCTATATCTCTACCAGTCTTGGACATAGCCTCACCAAAATGGTTTCTACCTCCCTTATTACATGGTCAAACAATACAATAACGTTATCATTGTTGTGAATACACGTGTTACTAGTATGTTACGAAATCCTGTAATTACGGCTGCCACTAAGAAAAAATAGTTTTTTCGCCTTATTTTGGCACCTTTTAAAGATAAACATTTTCTGGGAGCTTCTACCTCCCTATTAACATGGTCAAGGAACACGAAGATTGATCGTGCTATTCAAGTTTTCTTTCTCACCTTATGCATTTTCATAATAAATGGTTAAAGCACCCATCCACAAATACTACAAATGAGGTAGTGAATTATGAAAATCATTTAAAATCACAATCAGTTTGCCAAATTTCTTAGATAGCGATGCATTTGTTTTGAAATGTGCTTTTATTTTATAATTGCATGTGAAAACGTGATTTCTATGCTGTGGTACTGTTGCTGGGAACCCTGTGTTAGTGCCCAGTCTTTCTTGGCCGTTTCAAAACGAAATGGCGGCTACCGGCTCCTTTAGGGGCTCTGTAAATGCAAGCACCATTATAGCACTTTCGACTTCCTTCAAGGTGAGTATACTTCCTATACTTTTTCCCTTTTATTAAAAGTCATGTTTTTTGAAATAGTTGAAAAAATTCGAATTAGTATTGAATTGTTATTAAGCTTTTGCAAACGTGATAAAAACAAATTGGCGGACAGTAGTTTGAAATCATTTTCAATTGATGATTTTTCAACCTTTCACGGCATATTTTTCTTTTCCATGTAGACAGATGGGATAGAGTTGTAATATTTACCAGACATGTCAAATCGAAAACGAGCTCAACCTACGACATGCATCCTCCATGAGCCTTCTATCAAAGATCATGGCTCCTTTACTCCCTTTACTCAAATAAAAGGGACGGCTTCTGAGAAACTGCACCAGCTCCATGAAATCCGAAGTAAACGTCTCCGTCAGTCCCACGACTCGCCGTATCGGATGGAGTTAGTCTGCAATAAAATCCCAGAAACTCTTCCAGATGATTTAGAATTAATAGGATACCACCGCCAGTGCTATGTTCGATTCATCAGAAACCTTGATCGCCTAGAAATCGAAGACTCTGAGTCATCTAGCTCAAGTTCTCAGCCTCAACGCATCAAACGCCGATTGTCGTCTGCTGGAACCACTGGTCCCATATTCCCAGAGGAGTGTATTTTCTGTGAAAAGGTAGAGATTAAAGGGCGTGACCGCAAAACCGAAAGAACGATCCCCTTTCCCTCTTGGAAGAATAAAGAAAATGCATGGCAACATATCGCGTCTCGCACCAAGAAAATGGGCCTTACCTGTCTTCATGCTCTAGTAAAAGACGTAGACCTTTTCGCTGCAGAAGCCAAGCACCATCCATCATGCCTGGCGTCGTTCCGTACAGCGTTCGCCAATTATGAGCGTAGTATTCTTAGGATCAGTGAAGCCAAGGATACTTTGATGTCTTGCGCCCACGAAAAGGAGAGAACTGGAACGTCGACCCTGAAGTGGTTACGCAGCTGGAGAAGTTCACCTGTATCATGTATGGGCAGCCTCGTGAATCGTCCGTGGATACCGTACGTGTCAAACTGCTTCGAAAGATGGTTGGTGAAGGTGAGAGGCTCACTACCAAGTCAAAAGTCGACCTGTCACGTCTCCCTCCGTGCCGCTCTGCGCTCAAGCCACACATCCAGCGTGCAAACTACCGGGTTGCGCTGTACAAACGAGCTCACCAAGCTATCTTCGAAAAGCCGAAACCACACGATGAGGGTCAAGGTTGGTTAAGAACAGACCAGGAAGTAGTAGAACCCATCTGGTACTATGGAGAGGCGCTACCTACTTCACTCGTAGATATCCTAGATACTGCTGGTGAAGACGACAGTGAAGAAGAGCCTGAAGACGAAGCAGAAGACGACATAGAAGAAGAGGATGATGATGATGATGCGTAATATTTACATATTACTGTTAGAAATGAACACATGATTAGTTTTTATCATGTTCCTTGACCATGTTAATAGGGAGGTAGAAGCTCCCAGAAAACGTTTATCTCTAAAAGGAGCCAAAATAGGGCGAAAAAACTATTTTTTCTTAATGGCAGCCGTAATTACAGGATTTCATAACATACTAGTAACACGTGTATTCACAACAATGATAACATTATCGTATTGTTTGACCATGTAATAAGGGAGGTAGAAACCATTTTGGTGAGGCTATGTCCAAGACTGGTAGAGATATAGAGAAATAAAGATTTTTGCACAATGGTGGACCTAATTTGCATATTTTCTTGTTCTATACAAATATGGGCATTCTGAAAATAGGTTCAATGTGACAATTGACCTTCATAACATGGGTGTAGAAGCCATAATTAAGGAGTTTTCTCAAACATTTAAAGAGATATAACAAAAAATGCATTTTCTGGTAATGGCGGCAATAATTTACATAAAATTAGCATAAAAAAAGTCACGTGGGACATTTTGCAAGCTTGGGAACAAGGCATTTCATTAACAGCTTATCCAGAGCATTCCAGAAATGCTGGTTAAAAGTTGATTTCCGGGGGGTGCATGGGAACCCCTCCTAGCCACTAGACTATGCCAGCGAATGTGAAAAGACCCGACTGCCAAAAATAAAGATAAAGCTTATCTAAACTTATGCTAAATATTTATATTTTTAGAGATTCTTCAGATGATCCACCAGGACCAGCAGTGGAACAAGAACAGCTGAACAGGAACTGATTCCTGAACTACCACCGAGCTAAGAAAACACCTCGACATGGACACATAAAACAGCCTGCAAACTGGACACTAAGTTCTGGGCAAACACAAATATTTAAGAACATGTATAAGGGGTTCACTTTAATTTTTGCTATCACAAAACTTTTGTTCATGTACATTTGAAATATTTATAAAGAGAAAACTGGTGAAAATTTTTTTTTTTGTTATTACACACAGTTTTAAGCATTTAAAACACATATTAACACAAACTTGCCAGATTTTGAAATGTACACTTCTCCTGAAAAACAGGGCAAAATATTTTACACAAAGTACATTTTATGACATATTTATTTAAAAAAAAAAAAGATAAAAAGCACCAGGGGAACTATTATAATTATAGCACTAAAAGGCTTTAAAGCATTCCAGCCAATATGAAATGTTCCACGGGTGGAACACTGGAATTTTAAGAGATTAAAGATTAAATATTCAACATTTCAAACAGGAGTAGCTCATTTTTCTAAATTAGCTTTAACATTTTTATTGGTGTTATAATCACCACAAAATCACAAACAAACAAAAAGCAAGTGAAGCACAACAAGAAAACTCACTGCAACATACCACACCCAAAAGTACATACAGAACACACAGAGTGTGTCTATGTGGCCTAGTCAGAAATGTTCTCACAGTCCAAGCAATAACACATGTCTGTGCATGGAAGCTTGTTCTGTCTGCACATGTATCTCCCTTTCACACGGTGTGTTTTTTTTACAGGAGCGGTATACAAGCTCCAGAATGCTGAGAGGTGCAGGGGGAAGAGTCATCCAGTCAATTTTATTACCTCCGCCAAAGGGGGAGGTTATGTGACCATCGGCGTGGGTTTGTTTGTTTGTTTGTTAGCAAGATAACTCAAAAAGTTATGGACGGATTTTCATGAAATTTTCACAGATTGTCAGAAATGGGGTATCCTACAGATGATTAGATTTTGATGGTGATCCAGATCACCGTCCACAAGAAAACCGCCATTACGCAAAATGCCATTTTCGTCAATAACTACTGAACCAGTAATCCTATCATTGTGAATCCAATTGCTAGTCATATGTTTTCATGATCAAGGAATCGGAAAACGTACACACAAACACTGTATGGGGGGAACTGTGGCGCTTGGTGGAGGGCTGCGCTCTCCGAGTGCTTTTCTAGTTTATTTATTTATTTTGGATAGATTATTTCGGATAGATTAAAAGAACAGATTAAAAGAAACAGAATAATATAACAAAGGGGGGAAGAAAATCCAACAAGGTCAAATTAGACAATAACTCCTCTGATTATACAGTTCAACATAAGTTATCCGAAATGGGTGATGGCTGAAGCCGCAGCTTATATTGCCCACCCATATTCCATCCAAGAATTCAAAAGAAAAACAAACAAGAGCGATTACAATTCAGAACAAAGCTAAGACAAAATGTGACAGAAAAAAAAAACAAAAAAAACTAAGCAACAACACAACACAGACTGGATATGACAATCCTTATGTGATTTTATTTTATTTTTACATTCTATTTCTGGTTCTGGTTCCGCCGGACCGGCGGCGCCACACGAGTTGGCTGCCCGTTGCAACAGCCTTTTTTTATCTTCCTTCTTCTTTCTACACCTTTCACTCTATATATATATATATATCACGGACACACAGATCGCCCCAAAGGTCTCCCGAGTCGGCGGACGGAGCCACTGTTTACGGCAGGAGACGTTACAACAGGAAGAGCTAGTGCTAGCTAGCACTCAGCTGCCACCCGGTGCTAACGGATTGAAACTCGACATACCGGGAACTGTAGCGAAAACGACGCAGGTGCCAGGCTGGAGTTTAGGTGGCATGCAAGAAATATAAGACAGAATAATAAAGAGCGATGGCAAGAACCAAGCAGACCGTCCGTAAAATCTACTGGAGGAAAAAGCCCCCCAGGAAGCAGCTAGCCACCAAGGCTGCTCGGAAAAGTGCTCCGGCCACCGGCGGAGTGAAGAAGCCTCACTGTTACAGGCCTGGTACCGTGGCTCTGAGAGAGATCTGTCGCTACCAGAAATCCATGGAGCTGCTCATCCGTAAGCTGCCCATCCAGCGCCTGGTGAGGGAGATCGCTCAGGACTTCAAGACCGACCTGCGCTTCCTGAGCTTCGCCGTCATGGCTCTGCAGGAGGCCAGCGAGGCCTACCTGGTGGGTCTCTTCTTTGCTAAGAGGGTCACCATCATGCCCAAAGACTTCCAGCTGGCTCGCCACATCCGCGGAGAGAGAGCTTAGATTTTCTGCTGCACATTCACCAACCATAATGCTCCGCACTGTGTGTCTATATATATATATATATATATATATATAGTATATACTGTATATATATATATATATATATATATATATATATATATATATATATATATATATATATATATATATATTTATAGTAATATGTACATATGTTTACTAGCTGTTCTTGTTTTTTCTTGCCTTCTGATTGTTGCTCTGAGTGTTGCTATCCCTGTGCTGTTGCAATCCTGGAATTTCCCCATTGTGGGACTAATAAAGGCTTATCTTATCTTATCTTATTTTACATGTCATCTTGTATATATGTTTGGAGTATTTCTACCTTTAGTTTTTGTTTAAATTGTCCAAGCGTTGAACATGATTTTAATTCAGGTCCAAAATCGTTCCATAATCTGACTCCTTGCACTGAAACACAGTGTTGCTTGGTGGTAGTTCTCACTGAAGGTTTTTAAAATATACATGTTCCTCTGAAATGATATTGTTTCTCCCTTATTTGGAACAGCTTTTGGATATTTGCGGGCAGTGATAGATTCTTCACTTTAAACATTATTACTGCAGTTTTAAAGTCAACCAGATCTTTCAACTTGAGAGCTTTTAATTTAAGAAAAAGTGGGTTTATTGGTTCCCTGTAAGCTGCTTTGTTTATTATTCTAATAGCTCTCTTCTGAAGCATAAAGACTGGATATATGTTTGTTTTATATGTATTTCCCCATACTTCAGTACAATATGTCATGTATGGGAGTATTAATGAATGATACAAGGTATATAGTGTGGGTTGATTCAGCAAATATTTCACTCTGTGTAGTATTGCAATTGATTTGGATATTTTAATATGTGACTTCCAACACAGTTTATTCCAACACAGTTTATTATCAATTATTACACCAAGAAATTCAGTTTCGGATACCCTTTCAATCTCTACACCATTTACACTGAGTTTAGATACGAAGTTGTTGTGATGGTTGTTAAAAACTATAAATTTTGTCTTACTTAAATTGAGCATTAATTTGTTTGAATCAAACCACAGTTTAAGCTTTCCTAATTCCTTTCCGAGTGTATCCAAAAGTTGTTCCAAATTGCTTCCACGGCATTATAAACTAGAAAAGCACTCGGAGAGCGCAGACCTCCGCCAAGCAACACAGTTCACCCAATACAGTGTTTGTGTGTACGTTTTCAGATTCCTTGACCATGAAAACATATGACTAGCAATTGGATTCACAATGATAGGATTAGTGGTTCAGTAGTTATTGACGAAAATGGCATTTTCCGTAATGGCGGTTTAGCACCACAGTTCCCCCCCATACAGTGTTTGTGTGTACGTTTTCCGATTCCTTGACCATGAAAACATATGACTAGCAATTGGATTCACAATGATAGGATTAGTGGTTCAGTAGTTATTGACGAAAATGGCATTTTCCGTAATGGCGGTTTAGCACCACAGTTCCCCCATATAGTGTTTGTGTGTACGTTTTCAGATTCCTTGACCATGAAAACATATGACAAACAATTGGATTGACAATGATAGGATTAGTGGTTTAGTAGTTATTGACGAAAATGGCATTTTCTGACTGACTGCTGCAGACTGACTGCTGCAGCAGATGAAAAAAGGACCCGCAGGAAGAACCGCCACAGACCCAGCAGCACGGAGACCACCCACAAGTGTGACCTGTGTGACAGGGACTGTCATTCGCGCATCGGCCTGTTCAGCCACAGGCGGTGCTGTTCCAGCAGAGTAGACGTTTAGGATTCTCTTCCATGGTCATCATAGACCGACGGAGGCCGACGACGACGACGAGTTATTGACGAAAATGGCATTTTGCGTAATGGCAGTTTAGCGCCACAGTTCCCCCCATACAGTGTTTGTGTGTACGTTTTCCGATTCCTTGACCATGAAAACATATGACTAGCAATTGGATTCATAATGATAGGATTAGTGGTTCAGTAGTTATTGACGAAAATGGCATTTTCCATAATGGCGGTTTAGTGACACAGTTCCCCCCATACAGTGTTTGTGTGTATGTTTTCAGATTCCTTGACCATGAAAACATATGACAAGCAATTGGATTTACAATGATAGGATTAGTGGTTTAGTAGTTATTCACGAAAATGGCATTTTGCGTAATGGCGGTTTTCTTGTGGACAGTGATCCGGATCACCACCAAAATCTAATCATCTGTAGGATACCCCATTTCTGACAATCTGTGAAAATTTCATGAAAATTCGTCCATAACTTTTTGAGTTATCTTGCTAACAAACAAACAGACAAACAAACAAACAAACAAACAAAGAAACAAACCAATGCCGATGATCACATAACCTCCCCCTTTGGCGGAGGTAATTAGTGTCATCGGCAAACAATATTAAATGCATTTTTTTCTGAAACTTTACATATATCATTTATATACATATTGAATAACAATGGCCCCAAAACTGAACCCTGTGGGACTCCACAAGTAACCTTCAGTAACTGTGAGTTTTTGTTACCAACACATACGTACTGATATCTATTCTTTAAGTAACTACATAACCAGGACAGTGCTACTCCCCTAATACCACAATTTTGTAGTTTCTTTAATAATAAGTTATGATCCACTGTATCAAATGCTTTTTTAAGATCCAGGAATACCCCAACTGAATACTCTTTATTTTCAATGGCAGTTGATATTTTTTTTATAAATTCCATTTGAGCAAATGCAGTTGTCCTCTTGTGTCTGAACCCATATTGCTGCTCACACAATAAATTATTCTTCAGTATGAAGTTGTCAATTCTCCCATAGAATATTTTTTCAAGTATCTTGGAAAATTGCGGCAATAGTGAAATTGGTCTATAGTTTGAGAATTCCCCTCTGTCACCCGTCTTGTATATCGGAATTACTTTAGCTATTTTCATTGCATTGGGAAATATACCTGTTTGGAGAGACAGGTTACAGATATACGTCAGTGGTTTCACTAAGCATTCAATAATAGTTTTGACTAAGAGCATGTCAATACCATCAGAGTCCATAGATGCTTTACTTTTAAACGATTTAACAATTTCAATGACCTCTCTCTCGTCTGTGTTCTTTAAAAAAATGGAGTCTTTTATAGCAGTGTTTTTGCTTATTGTATCACCTGTGGGTGCTGTAATGGGTATTTCTCAAGCCAAATTAGGACCATTGTTAACAAAAAAGTTATTAAATTCATCTGCAGGTGAAGCTGCATTCACACTCTGAGTCGTTGTATTATTTTTTGAGAAATTGGTTGGGTAGCTTGTATTTCTGTTTTTATTTCCAAGAATATTGTTAAGTATTGTTCATGTATTTTTAATATTGTCTCTGTTTTTCTCCAGTTCTTTACTGTAATAGTCTCTTTTACTACATCTTATTATACAGTATATGTTAACTTATTTTTGTATGTTTTATACCGCTGCTCTGCTTCTTTTGTCCTTTTCTTTAGAAAAGCTTTATATAATAAATTTTTCTCTTTACACGCGTTTTGTAATCCTTTGGTTAACCATGGCTTATTGGCAAATTTATGTTTAAGCTTTTTCTTTACTAATGGACAATTTTTTTCATAAAGAGTGGTTACAATGTTTATAAATGTGTCATAGGCTTCATTTACATCTGATACATAGACTTTTGTCCAGTCTTGCTTCAGCAAGTCTTCTTTAAAAGGATTTCAAAGGAGTCTCCCTCAATCTTCCAACCATGGGGCATTGGTGGAGTTATGTCTGGCTGACTCTGCAGGCATCTTCTACAGATGGTTTCCTGGTAGTTTGTTCATTGAATGTGTTTATATAGTGAGTCTCTGTTTGGTGTAAAACTTCTGTCTGTGTACTTACCACTCTTAAACAGTTGGCATCTTGTGTAATTCACATCCTTGGAGCTTTTGAGGTCATACAGAACACAAGTTAATTTTTCAGTGGCCTCATACTGTTCTGGGAGAAGTTGAAAAGCTTTTCCCAGTGTCTTTAATGACACGCAATGTTTTTTGTTGGACAGTAGTATTTTCATTGCTTAAGTTTCTACCTTAGCCTCTTTCCATTATATTTTTGAGTTATATACTTTTCCCTTCTGCATATGATGCATTGCTTGGGAGCAGATGTGGTGCTCTTCTTAGGTGGACTAGAGCCTCTATTTTTGTTGACCGGAGAACCCAGTTTGGTTGGGGATTTGTAGCGGAAGTATGTGGTTCTTCATCTAAAATATTGTAAAGGAGACAACATTGGGTGGGATGGTTAATTTGGGACAACTATATATTTACTGCATAAGTGTTCATTCTAAAGATAACTACATTGTGTTAACATTGTCTATTCTGTTCTACAGGTACCTCCAGCTGCTCAGACATCCCTGATACACTCCTGGACCTGTCTGGATCTTTCTGTCTTGTCTTAAATTGACTATTGGGGCAGTGGCTAGACCTTGTTTGGAGCCGATCTAGAATGAAGAAGTAAGGCACCTCTTTCCCTCCACTAGCCTGGGTGTACACCTTGGGCAAGTGTTGGTACACCCTTGGCCTCCATCGGCTGGGGATATGGCCTAGGCCACTACACTCGATGGTTCTGCTTGTCAACTCGGCATCAGTCCTGGCAGTTCTTTTTGTGAACATACCACTTCTGGGCTTACCTAGCCAGCATGTGAAGTCAGCCTTCGGCGGAAAGCTTTGAACCATCAGATGCTTCAAGTAAGCTGGATAGCAATCACTGCAATGTGTTGTGGACTGCGAAGAGCGTGATGAGGCACAAGAAGTCACGTTCATCCACTGCATCTGTCTTCACTAGTAAAGTAACGTTGTTTAAACTGTATATAGTACCTCATTGTCAGAGCTCCATGCGCCTTGGACGAGAGCACTGCGCGGTACGCGAGGTGCCCAAGGCAGCAAGCGGCGCTGACGAGCTGGCTTCAGTTTTCCCCGGAGTGTGCAGGGCAAGTTGTCCAGTAACCAGAGGGTTGGTGGTTCGAATTACGTTTTTCTTCAGTTTGAGTCTCTTCATTTGTAAAGGACATTTCAAGGTAAGACAGCTGTGTTTTACATTAAACTATTTTCCTTCTTGCAATACTCTTAACTTTAGTGTTATGTGTGTTTTAAACTTGCTTGTTTGCAATAACTCACTGCCATCCATTGCAAAGTGAAATTCCATTTCCACGTTGTCGAAGTCACGCAGGGCTTAAATGACATAACAGCTGGTTTAACCTCTGGATTATCTTAGTGACTTTGAGTCTTTTGTGGTATACTGACTTGGCCGTTTTATACAGAGGTGGACTCTCCAACACTTGAGACTTTTAACTGGAACAGCAACCCCTTAAAGACAAAGCCAAAGCAAATTTTTTAACATTTTGTATGGAATCTGGTCCGTCCCATGAATGGTACTTGGAATGTTTGAGTGCAGGTGATCTGCAGGCAGAACTTCATTAAGGAATCCACAAGATTTTTATTCTTAAACGCTCCCAGTTGTATTCAGATTGATTGTTTTTGTGCAAGTCTTAAGTTGGTTGCAAATACTCTGCTTGTTTGAATTAAGATCTAAATGTGATCAAATGAAATTTTATGTTAAACGGCATATTGTATGATATAGTGTAGTTAGAAATGTACTTTAAGTCAGTTAACATTATTCTTAAAATGATGTTTTAAAAAGTCAAAGCAATCAGAAAGTGGCCATAAGGACTGGAAGAGAAGCGGGAAAAAAAGAAAGATCAGCAAATTTTAAAACAATGTGTCATGGGTTTAAGTTTCCCCTGAAGTTTATGTTTCCTGAAATTGTGACTTAGATTAACCATTATAATTCAATAAGTGACTCCGTGAAACACTCATGGCTGCTCTGTTCATTCACAGACCAGAAAATTGATGCTGTTATCCTGTTAAATCAAAGGGAATCTTGGTTCTTTTGCATGTCCTTTTGTTGTTAAAATTGTGTTAACAGGTCTGAGGAGTTGTTAGTTCCTAGTCCCCCCCCCACCTCAGTTGGGGGGGATCAGTGCTGCTGATAAAGCCACGTCACCCTTAAACCCTTTGGTTTCCATCTCAGCAGCAGCTCTGTTTGAATTGTCCTCAGAAAGGAATATGTAAATCAACAGAGGTGTGAGTGAAGTCTGGCCCAGCTGTTCCAACTGATGTCATGGGGAGGGGTGGGGGGTGATCTGTTGGGTGTCATGGGGTGTCATGTGTTTACCCTTCCTGGGTTAACTGGATTATTTCTGCTGCTGGGATCACCTATTCCTCTTCTTCTCCTGTTCCCTGCTGATTAGTGCAGATCTGCAGGATTTAACACCTCCGAACACCACCGCTTCGTTCCTCCTCATGGCTGTCATTTAAAAAAATGGCCAACACACGCCAATTTATCACGTCCTTTTTCTTGTAAATTAGAAATATTCTTTTGTAAATGTGAGGATTTTTCCTCACATTTTTCCAGTATGTGTTTATATATTTACGTTTATTCCATCTAGCTACAATGCTCCGCACTGTGTGTGTTTATATGTCTACATATTTATTCCATCTAGCTACAATGCTCCGCACTGTGTGTGTTTATATATCTACATATTATTCCATCTAGCTACAATGCTCCGCACTGTGTGTGTTTATATATTTACATATTTATTCCATCTAGCTACAATGCTCCGCACTGTGTGTGTTTATATATCTACATTTTGGTGACACATGGGGAGTGCATAATTGTATACCATCTTAGACAAGAACAAAGAGCAGAGTTTCCCTGGGAGATAACAGGGAGGTGTGAAGGATGAATGCAGTGTGATCTTTTGTGTGTTAGAAACTTCTAGAAGGATGTTAAAGGATTAAGGAGGTGAATGCGATGTGACCTTTTGTGTGTTAGAAGCTTCTAGAAGAATGCCATGCTTTTTAAGAGGAGAGTCTCTGCTGAGTATTCATTCTGCCTATGCTTCTTGTGTGAGATGTGTAATAAAATGTCTGAGTCAAATCCGCCTCGTTATTTACACGCTCCACACTGGTGACCCAAGACGAATCATGGAACACAACGAAAGACCCCCGGAGCCAGACTCGATGGGAACCCCCAGCCACGCATGTGCTGTTGCGACCAAGCTACCGGATTTTTGGCAGCACAACCCGCGCTCCTGGTTCCACCTAGTCGAGGCGCAGTTCGCCCTCCGGGGGATATCGGCGGATGACACAAAATTCTACTATGTGATCGCAGCGCTCGACGCCCGCACGGCTCAGCACGTAGAGAGCCTGCTCGATCAGCCACCAACCGACAACAAGTACGGCACACTGAAGGCTGCACTCATCCAGCACTTCACACTCTCGGATGGTGAGAGAGCAGAGAGACTCCTGACTCGGACTGGGTTGGGAGATGGGTCGGCTATAGACCTGATGGAGAAGATGCTGAGGTTAAAGGGCACAGAAGACGACCATTTCATTTTTACCCACCTCTTCCTCTGGAACCTTCTGTCAGCGGCAAGAGCGACCCTGGCTAATTCGCCGTTGCTGGCCAAGCGGGACTATCTTGCACTAGCCCGTGAAGCAAACCGGATCATCGTTGCCAGCAGGGAGTTCACGACCATTGTAGCAGCGACGGAGCTCGGCGCGACGCCCGGAGGAGGCGAGGGGCCATCGACGGCAGCAGCAGAGCCACCGACGGCAGCAGCAGCGGGGGCCAAGGAGCGCAGGGGAGACACGCTTTGCTTCTACCACCGCTGCTTCGCAGAGAGGGCACGCAAATGTATACCACCGTGCCAATTCAAGGGACTCGGGAAACGCCAAGACCGGGGGTCGGTTGCAGCCGCGACCCTCGGGGAGGAGAACAAGTTGCTCTACTTGACGGACGCACGCTCGGGGAGGCATTTCCTCGTGGACACCAGCGCCCAGAAGAGTTTCATCCGGCCGACCTACGCTGACCGGCTGGCAGGAGCTAGCGGCCCCGAGATGGCAGCAGCAAACGGCTCGGGGATTAAGACCTTTGGTGAGAGGACTCTACTCTTGTCTCTACACGGCCGTACATTTGAGTGGACTTTTGTCATAGCAGCATTGAATTTCCATATACTGGGGGCTGATTTTCTATGTGCACATGGTTTGTTGGTAGATGTCGCTAACAGACGCCTGGTTAATGCTTCTGGTTAATCTGGTTAATGCCTGGTTAATCTTTTGACTCTCTCCCCTGTATAGCTCGAGTGACCCAGCCAACAGCACAAGCCAACGTCACAGCTTCATGCGATAAGTTCCACATACTGCTCACTCAGTTCCCAGCACTCACTGTCCCGACGTTTTCGGCAGCCATCGCTAAACACGGGGTGGAGCATTTTATCACAACCACCGGGCCGTCGGTTTTTGCAAGACCTCGGCGCTTGGACGCAGCTAAACTGGCCATAGCGCGTGAGGAGTTCGCCAATCTGGAGAGGTTGGGCATCATTAGGCGCTCAAACAGCCCATGGGCTTCCCCGCTACACATGGTCCCTAAAGCTGAAGGTTCGTGGCGACCTTGCGGGGATTTCCGCAGGTTGAACAACGCCACAGCGCACGACCGCTACCCAGTTCCTCACATTCAGGATTTTTCCATTCACCTTGCAGGAGCGCGCATTTTTTCTAAAATAGACCTGGTCCGCGGTTACCACCAAGTCCCAGTGCGCGCTGAGGACATACCCAAAACAGCGGTAATAACTCTGTTCGGTTTATTTGAGTTTTTGCGCATGCCTTTTGGGCTTAAAGGGGCTGCACAGACATTCCAACGCATGATGGATGCAGTGCTGCGCGATCTCCCTTTCGTATTCGTCTACCTGGATGATATCTTAGTAGCCAGCGCTTCCGAAGATGAACACAAAACCCACCTCACGATGGTTTTCCGGAGGTTGGAAGAGCACGGGTTAATCATCAACCCAGCGAAATGTCAGTTCGGGGTGACTGGGATTGATTTTTGGGGGCATCGCGTCTCTGCCGAAGGAGCAGTCCCGCTGCCTGACAAAGTGCGCACAGTAGCAGATTTTCCCCGGCCGCAAATGGTCAGGGCGCTACAAGAATTTTTGGGTATGGTGAATTTTTATAACCGTTTCCTTCCCCGCGCAGCGCAGCTCATGCAACCACTGTACGCCGCGCTCAGAAAACAGAAATCCACGGATAAGGTCGAATGGACCCTGGAGCGAGAGCGGGCATTCTCGGAAGTCAAAGCAGCCCTGGAAAACGCCGCATTGCTGGCACATCCAGACCCAATGGCCCGCATAGCGCTCACCACTGGCGCTTCAGATGTGGCCATAGGGGCGGTTGTGGAGCAGCGCGTAGCCGGTGCTTGGCAGCCGCTCGCCTTTTTCAGCAGGACTTTGCGCGGCAGTGAACGTAAATACAACGCGTTCAACAGGGAGTTGCTGGCTCTCCACCTGGCCATTCGCCACTTCCAGTTCTGGCTGGAAGGGCGCAGTTTCACCGCGTTCGTTGACCACAAGCCGCTAACATTCGCGATGGCCAAGGTTTCAGAACCGTGGTTGGGCCGGCAGCAGAGACAGCTGGCCGCAATCTCAGAGTTTACTACCGATATTCAGCATGTCTCGGGTAAACTAAATGTAGTGGCAGACTGCCTCTCGCGCGCCGTGGCAGCCCCAGTCTGCGTGGGGACAGATTACGCAGCCATGGCCATGGAGCAGGTTAGTGACGTGGACGTGCACGCGCTCCAGTCTGGACCAACAGGGTTAAGGCTGGAGAGCAGAGTGCTGCAAGACGGCATGCCCCCCCAATCTGCGAAGTCTCCACGGGGCGCCCACGTCCCGTGGTCCTGGCCGCGTGGTGCCGCCGCGTGTTTGACTCTATTCATTCTTTGGTGCACCCGGGAGTGCGCGCGTCGGTCAAAATGGTAGGAGAGAAATTTGTGTGTCCGAACCTTCGCAAACAAGTGAAAGAGTGGGCGGCAGCCTGCATGGTGTGCCAACGAGCCAAAGTACACAGACACACGAAGGCTCCCTTGGAGCCGTTTCGCATCCCGGCTAAGAGGTTCGACCATGTTCACGTGGACCTCGTGGGCCCCCTCCCGCCATCACAGGGGTGCACGCACCTTCTGACAATGGTGGACCGCACCACGCGCTGGCCGGAAGTGGTTCCACTGGCGGCAACCACAGCCGTGGAGGTGGTGCGCGCGTTTTTTACAGCATGGGTGGCGCGTTTTGGAGTCCCGTCGGATATTATGTCCGACAGAGGCCCTCAATTTGTTTCCGAACTCTGGTCAACAATGGCCCGCAGCCTGGGTGTCACAATTCACCGCACAACCGCGTACAATCCACAGGCTAATGGGTTATGCGAACGTTTTCATAGGTCATTGAAAGCAGCTCTCAGGGCGTCATTGACGGATGCAAATTGGGTAGACAAGCTACCGTGGGTTTTATTGGGGTTACGTTCTGCGCCTAAAGAGGATCTGGAAGCTTCCCCGGCTGAACTCGTTTTTGCGCAGCCACTTCGGCTGCCCGGGGAGTTTCTTCCAGATAATCCCGTGCCGGGCAGCTCCCCATCTCAGCTGTTGCAGTGTAGCACAGACACAAGCACGCTGCTGGGCCCTGCCCACCACAGTTTTCCACGCGTTTTTGTGCCTAAAACTTTGAAAAACGCGGAGTTCGTTTTTGTCAGACACGATGCCCATCGCCCTCCACTGCGCCCACCTTATGATGGACCGTTCAGAGTGCTGGAAACAGGGGACAAGCATTTTTTGCTAGATTTGGGGGGTAGGGAGGAAAAGATTGGCATAGACAGACTCAAACCCGCTTTTGTGGTGGCGGACGAGCAAGTGCTGTTGGCTAGGACCCCTCGGCGTGGAAGACCCCCATGGGGAGCTTCCCAGAGAAAAGATTCCCCAGAGCACCCACACGGACAGACTTTTACCCCTCAAACATCAGCCCCCCAGCATGACAGCGCCGTGGAGGCAGTGAATCCTGGTTACAGCAGATACGGGAGAAGACTGAAGCCCAAGCAGCATGTGGATTGATGTGTAATGATTCTACCACAGCATATGGACTGTCATTCTATTGTTCTATCCAAGATGCTCGGGGGGGGTCGTTTGGTGACACATGGGGAGTGCATAATTGTATACCATCTTAGACAAGAACAAAGAGCAGAGTTTCCCTGGGAGATAACAGGGCGGTGTGAAGGATGAATGCAGTGTGATCTTTTTTGTGTTAGAAACTTCTAGAAGGATGTTAAAGGATTAAGGAGGTGAATGCAATGTGAGCTTTTGTGTGTCTCTGCTGAGTATTCATTCTGACTATGCTTCTTGTGTGAGACGTGTAATAAAATGTCTGAGTCAAATCCGCCTCATTATTTACACGCTCCACAACATATTTATTCCATCTAGCTACAATGCTCCGCACTGTGTGTTTATATATTCACATATTCATTCCATCTAGCTACAATACTCCGCACTGTGTGTTTATATACTCATATTTATTCCATCCAGCTACAATGCTCCGCACTGTGTTTATATATTTATATACCGGAGTGGTGGCTCAGTTGGTAGAGCATCCGCCCCACACCCGGGAGGCAGGGGTTCAAATCCCGGCCGGGTCATGCCGAAGACCATATAAAAGTGGAACTTCCTGCCGTCCAGCTTGGTGCTCAGCAAAAATGGAATGGAGGAGGGAAATTTGTGGTGGCGCCTTGCATGGCAGCGGCCCTCTGATTCTACACTTGGGGTGTGTGTGATTAACACAGTAGATAGGTAAAGCACAATCTCGTTCTAAGATAAGATAAGATAAGCCTTTATTAGTCCCACAATGGGGAAATTCCAGGATTGCAACAGCACAGGGATAGCAACACTCAGAGCAACAATCAGAAAGCAAGAAAAAACAACATCTAGTAAACATATAAGATAAGATAAGATAAGATAAGCCTTTATTAGTCCCACAACGGGGAAATTCCAGGATTGCAACATATTGGGCAAGTAATATGGACATATTGCATATGTCCATATTACTATAAATGTATATATATAGACACACAGTGCAGAGCATTATGGCTGGTGAATGTGCAGCAGAAAGTCTAAGCTCTCTCTCCGCGGATGCAGCGGGCCAGCTGGGAAGTCTTTGGGCATGATGGTGACCCCCTTAGCGAAGAAGAGACCACCAGGTGGGCCTCGCTGGTCTCCTGCAGAGCCATGACAGCGAAGCTCAGGAAACGCAGGACGGTCTTGAAGTCCTGAGCGATCTCCCTCACCAGGCGCTGGACGGGCAGCTTACGGATGAGCAGCTCCGTGGATTTCTGGTAGCGACGGATCTCTCTCAGAGCCACAGGCCTGTGACGGCGAGGCCTCTTCACTCTGCCGGTGGCCAGAGCGCCTCTCCAAGCAGCCCTGGTGGCTAGCTGTCTCCTGGGGGGCTTCTTCCTCCAGTAGATTTTACGGGCGGTCTGCTTGGTTCTTGCCATCGCTCTTTATTATTCTGTCTTATATTTCTTTCACGCCGCCTAAACTCCAGCCCGGCACCCGCGTCCTTTTCGCTACAGCTCCCGGTATGTCGAGTTTCCCATTAGCACCAGGCGGCGGCCAAGTGCTAGCTAGCACTAGCTCCTCCCCGCTGTAACGTCTCCCGCTGCAAACCGTGGCTCCGTCCGCCGACCCGGGAGACCCCCGGGGCGATCCGTGCGTCCGTGATATATATACAGAGTGAAAGGTGTAGAAAGAAGAAGGAAGATTAAAAAAAAAAAAAAAAAAAAAAAAAAAAAAAAAAGGCTGTTGCAACAGGCAGCCGACTCGTGTGGCGCCTTCTACTGTACATGATTGGTTGTACAGTTGAATGACAATAAAGGGTGATTTAATTTAATTTAATCTATCCCATCTAGCTACAATGCTCCGCACTGGGTGTGTGTGTGTATATATACAGTATATATATATATATATTTATATTTATATGTACATATGTATACTCGCTGCTCTTGTTTTTTCTCTTGCCTTCTGATTGTTGCTCTGAGTGTTGCTATCCCTGTGCTGTTGCAATCCTGGAATTTCCCCATTGTGGGACTAATAAAGGCTTATCTTATCTTATCTTATCTTATCTTTTCTCACAAATTTGCAGGATTTTCCTGCAGAGTTAGAGCCATTTTACTCAGAAATGTGCAGCTTCTTACTTGAAAATTTACAGCTTTTTATTATTCATAATTTTGCAGCTTTTTCCTCATGAATTTAGAACTTTTCTTATTCTTGAATTTGCAGTTTAAAAAAAAGCTTAAACTTGCAGCAGTTTACTCAAATCTTATATCTGAATGAATGAATGAATTTATTTATTTCGGATAGTACATTACAGGTTAAAAGAAACTGTATAATATAACAACAAGGTCAAATTAGACAAAGACTCCTTCTACTATACAATTCCACGTGAGTTATCCGAAATGGGTGATGGCTGAAGCCGCAGCTTATATTGCCCACCCATATTCCATCCAAGAATTCAAAGGAGAAAAAAGAGAAAACAAGACAAGAGCGATTACAATTTAAAACAAGGCTAAGACAAAATATGACTGAGAGAAAAAGAAAACTGAGCTAGTCTAAGTTAAGCGGTTACTATTCAAAAACAAATCTAAGACATAGTGTCACAGAGAAAAAAGAAAAACTAAGCTATAACACAACACAGGCTGGAAATGTCAATCCTTATGTGAGTTTACATGTCGTCTTGTAAATATGTTTGGAGTATTTCTTCCTTTAGTTTTTGTTTAAATTGTCCAAGCTTTGTACATGATTTTAATTCAGGTCCAAAATCGTTCCATAATCTGACACCTTGCACTGAAATACAGTGTTGCTTGGTAGTTGTTCTCACTGTAGGCTTTTGAAATATACATGTTCCTCTGAGGTGATATCGTTTCTCCCTTGTTTGGAACAACTTTTGGATATTTGCGGGCAGTGATAGATTCTTCACTTTGAACATTATTATTGCGGTTTTAAAGTCAACCAGATCTTTCAACTTGAGAGTTTTTTGTTTAAGAAAAAGTGGGTTTGTTGGTTCCCTGTAAGCTGCTTTGTTGATTATTCTAATAGCTCTCTTTTGAAGCATAAAGAGTGGATATATGTTTGTTTTATATGTATTTCCCCATACTTCATTACAATATGTCATGTATGGGAGTATTAATGAATGATACAAGATGTATAGTGTGGGTTGATTCAGCAAATTTTTCACTCTGTGTAATATTGCAATTGATTTGGATACTTTACCTTTTATATAATTAATATGTGGCTTCCAACACAGTTTGTTATCAATTATTACTCCAAGGAATTTAGTTTCGGATACCCTTTCAATCTCTACACCATTTACACTGAGTTTGGGTACTGGGTAGTTGTGATGGTTGTTAAAGACTATAAATTTTGTCTTGCTTAAATTGAGCGTTAATTTGTTTGAATCAAACCACAGTTTCAGCTTTCCTAATTCCTTTCCGAGTGTATCCAGAAGTTGTTCCAAGTTGTTTCCACTGCATAGCAGGTTAGTGTCATCAGCAAACAATATTAAGTCCATTTTTTCTGAAACTTTACATATATCGTTTATATACATATTGAATAATAATGGTCCCAAAACTGAACCCTGTGGGACTCCACAGGTGACCTTCAGTAGCTCTGAGTTTTTGTTGTTAACACATACAAACTGATATCTATTCTTTAAGTAACTTCTTAACCAGGACAGTGCTACCCCTCTGATACCACAATTTTGTAGTTTCTTTAATAATAGATTGTGATCTACTGTATCAAATGCTTTTTTAAGATCCAGGAATACTCCAACTGAATACTCTTTATTTTCAATGGCTGTTGATATTTTTTCTGTAAATTCCATTAAGGCATATGCTGTTGTCCTTTTGTGTCTGAACCCATATTGCTGCTCACACAATAAATCATTCTTCAGTATGAAGTTGTCAATTCTCTCATAGAATATTTTTTCAAGTATCTTGGAAAATTGCGGTAATAGTGAAATTGGTCTGTAGTTGGAGAGTTCCCCTCTGTCGCCTGTCTTGTAAATCGGAATTACTTTAGCTATTTTCATTGCATTGGGAAATATACCTGATTGGAGAGACAGGTTACAGATATACGTCAGTGGTTTCACTATGCATTCGATAACAGTTTTGACTAGTAGCATATCAATACCATCGCAGTCAGTAGATGTTTTACTTTTGAACGATTTAACAATTTCAATGACCTCTCTTTCGTCTGTGTTCTTTATGAAGATGGTGTCTTTTACAGCAGTGTTATTGCATATTGAATCACCTGTTGGCACCGTAGTGGGTATTTCTCGGGCCAGTTTAGGTCCAATGTTAACAAAAAAATTATTAAATTCATCTGCAGGTGAAGCTATATTCACATTCGGAGTCGATTTATTATTTTTTGGAGTGTTAGTTGGGTAGCTGGTATTTCTGCTTTTATTTCCAAGGATACTGTTGAGTATTGTCCATGTATTTTTAATATTGTCTTTGTTTTTTTCCAGTTCTTTACTGTAATAGTCTCTTTTACTACATCTTATTATATATGTTAACTTATTTTTGTATGTTTTATACCGCTGCTCTGCTTCTTTTGTCCTTTTCTTTATGAAAGCTTTATATAATAAATTTTTCTTTTTACACGCCTTTTGTAGTCCTTTGGTTAGCCATGGTTTGTCAGTAAATTTGTGTTTAAGCTTTTTTTTAACTAATGGGCAGTTTTTTTCATAAAGAGTGGTTACAATGTTTGTAAATGTGTCATAGGCTTCATTTACATCTGATACATAGACTTCTGTCCAGTCTTGCTTCAGCAAGTCCTCTTTAAAAGAACTGATTGCGTTTGGTGATTTGTGTCTGAACGATTTTGAGATTTTTTCTGGGTTGGGCCCCGTGTGGCCATGGATAAGTGCAAAGATTGGCAAGTGGTCGCTTATATCATTTATCAATAATCCACTTTCTATTTTCTTGTCGAGAACATTGACAAACAGGTTGTCAATAAGTGTAGCAGAGTGAGCTGTGATTCTACTGGGATGTGTTATTGTGGGATATAGACTCATGCTGTACATAGAGTTCATGAACTCTGTAACTACATTTTGTTGATGTGGATTAAGTAGATCAATATTGAAATCTCCACAAATTGCTACCATTTTCTTACTAGTAATATTATTGTACAGCTCGACTAATTTATCTCTGAATGTCTCAATGCAAGTTCCCGGCGTTCTGTATATGCAGCTTATGATTAGATTTTTTGTTTTGTCTAGGTCAATCTCAACAGTAACACATTCCAGAATCCCTGGTAGTGCTGAGGACATTTCATTTACAAGCTTACATCTATATAGGTCATCAATATACAGTGCAACACCACCACCCTTTTTTTGAGATCTGTTAATGTTAAACATCTGATATCCCTCTATTGCCATCAGGGGAGCCTGGTCTTCATTAAGCCAGGTTTCAGAGACTGCTATAGCTGTGAATTTTCTGTTTAGCTGTTTTAAATAGTCCTGAATCTGTGAGAAGTTTTTGTTAAGACTTCTGCTATTGAAGTGTATTATTGACAGTTTACCATCTAATTGCACTTGACTTTTGAATTGCTTTTCAGTGTAATATTCACAGTGGTTATGAATATTATTGAAAAAGTGGTTATCAGGATCAATATCATTCTCCATCTCTTGTGGTTTATGTTCAGCATAGTGGCATATTTTTAGAGTTTGAGTTTCCTCACTCTGTGTTTCATAGTCAGTGTTCATTTGTATTTATCTAAGTCAGTAGCATCTCTGATCATTATACTTTTTGCTTGCTCAGGTGTTCCATTTAGTTTATATCTGCAGCATTTTAGGATGTAAACAGTTAGAAATTTACACCTTTTTTGTCTTTTTGCTAAAGTTGCAGCTTCTTACCCATAAAATTCCACTTTTTTTGGTCAGAAATTGGCAGCTTTTAACTGAGAGTTGCATCCTTTTTTTTTTTTTTTTGTCTGTCAGGTCAGGCATTGGCTTGTTTGCTACCTGATAACCATGAAAACCGGTACTACCTGTCTCATGCGTCGGGCCGTCGGTGACTCAACCGGCATCCCCACCCTTCCAAGGGCGTGGAGGGTGAAACAGGGCATCCTGGCAGAAGTAAAAACAATATCTGCCACAGGTCTGTGGTGGACCACTCCCAGTTACATGGGGTGAGACTGGGCATCCTGGCAGATAAACACATCTGTCGCAAGGTCTGTGATGGACTGTGCCAGTCGGTGTATTGTGACATGCACTACACAAAGAGCAGACATAAACAAACCTATCATCTGGTCAGTCACTGCAACAGATAGTGGAGTCAGTTGTCTTGGCTTGTCCCTGCCACTGATAATACCTCTATCTGCCAAGAATATGCTGCTAGTCCAGCAAAAGCTAGCAGTACTCAAATACTTTGCAAGCAGTTTCATGAAATGGTCAATCAGAAAGCAACTCACTCACTCAGACGTTGCCCGGGCTTACAAGGTCCGCACTGATCTGTTCACACTCCGACAGGCAGCCAAAAGTAAGCTAGGAGCAGGAAGACAAAAGAAGAGGAAAACAGCAGCCTTGTGTGTAGCAGAATGGAATGTACGCACTCTGTTGGACAGAACAACATCACAGCGCCCAGAAAGACAGACCGCACTTGTGGCCCTGGAAATGAACAGGTACAATGTAGACATAGCTGCACTTAGGGAAACAAGATTGCCTGGATATGACAGCTTGGAAGACCATGGGTACATCTTCTTTTGGAGTGGGAGATCAACTCAAGAAAGGAGAGAAGCAGGAGTGGGCTTTGCAGTTAGAAAGGAGATAGCAACAATGCTTGATGAGGAACCGGTGCCAATCAATGACAGGATAATGACTATGAGACTCCCACTACAGCGGAAGATGTATGCCACACTCATCAGTGTATATGCCCCAACAGTGACCAACACAGAGGAGGTGAAGGAAGAGTTCTACAGTGATTTACATGAGACTATCAGGAGTGTATCGACTGATGACAGGCTGATACTCGTTGGAGATTTTAAAACTCAAGATGGCGACCGGGATGGTCACACTTTTTCAGTGCTGAGACAAAGTCACTGATTTTGCCATTAAAAGTGGCTGGCCTGCAGCGATCGGCGCTCGTGGCGAACACGCACGGGCTGAATTGCCACCTCCGCTGGATTGCCCTTTAATCGCCTTTCTCCAGTGACTTCCTGCGCCTTCCTGAAGCGATTGCTAAGCTAACACTAGTTAGCTTAATGCTACCTGAAGCGATTGCTAAGCTAACACTAGTTAGCTTAATGCTGGCGCCAGTCTCTAAATAACTAACCTACAGCGATCGGATATACCTCCGGTGGATTACCCCTTTGATCGCTTTTATCCGGCCACTGTGAGTAAACTGACCAGCGATTCCAGCGCTTCCTTGTGATTCACTGATGTGCCCTACCTGAAGCGATTGCTAAGCTAACGCTAGTTAGCTTAATGCTGGCGCCAGCCATTCCACCTAACACCAGCCTGAATCAAAGCCCAGCTGCGAGGCCCAGCGGAGATACTACCAGGCAGGCGGCTATTTGTTGACGGGGCTCAGCAGAGATTTCACCCAGGCAGACGGCGGTAGGCGGCGGTGCCCAGCGGAGGACTTACCGTGACTGCAGCGGCGGTGTGCGACGAGACTACCCGAAGCGATTGCTAAGCTAACGCTAGTTAGCTTAATGCTGGCGCCAGTCATTCCACCTTACACCAGCCTGAATCGAAGCTCAGCTGCGAGGCCCAGCGGAGATACTACCAGGCAAGCGGCTATTTGTTGACGGGGCTCAGCAGAGATTTCACCCAGGCAGACGACGGTAGGTGGCGGTGCCTAGCGGAGGACTTACCGTGACCTCAGCGGAGCTCGGTGGCAGCGGCGGTGTGTGACGAGACTCGGTTGGAGGAGCGGGACGGGAGACCAGTTACGGCGACTATGAGCAACGAGACCAGCAACGGAAGGGGCTAGTTGGCTAGCTGAGGCCCAGCTGGATTCGAGGACGATCGGATCAGATTCTGGCGATATAAGCAGAATTTATTTTACTATCCACAGATTTTCTTTTTCCTTCTTTCCAAGAAAGACTGAAGATGGCTGCCACCGGATTAAAAAGTGGGCTGATGGGCACCACTAATAAGCCTTCTCTACTTCTCTACTTCCTCTTCGTTTTGTCTTTGTGTGTCTGGACCTGCAACAAGAAGGATTTTCCGACAAACTCAACCAAAGGTGAAGTTAAAAAGTTTTATCTGTATGGATTTGGGCTTGGACATCTCACCCTACACTCTATGTGGTCTTTAAAAGCCCTGAGCAAAAACTTCCAAATTAAGGCAAACATGGCTGTTAAGCAAAAATCACAATATGGCAGAGGATATACAGTTAAAGTTCTGTTAGTTCTGCTACTTCTGGCAGGAGATATTCACCTTAACCCTGGACCTGCCACTATTAAACAGCAGACCACTGGGTTAGCACAAAACCGAGCTGTACAAAAGCAAAAACAACATTTATTTTTCCAAACTGTTAATCATGCACGAGTTCTTTGGGACACCAAGGCTAAACCAAAGGGGATCCTCGGCGGTCATTTAAACATACGGAGCATAATCCCCAAAAGAGATGAGATTTCGGTGTTGCTGTTGGACTCAAATCTGGACTATCTTTGTCTCTCAGAAAGCTGGCTACACAGGAACATAGACACTAATATGATCGATATTGTGGGCTACCAGTGTTTTAGAAAAGACAGGCAGGTAGGGAGGGGAGGAGGTGTTTTAATTTACATCAAAGAGAAATATAAATGTCAACTGGTTGATTTGAATACTTCACTTGAATGTTTAGCTGTTAATGTATGTCTCTCTCCGGTAATGAATTTCAACATTGCAGTAGTGTACAACCCACCGTCACACAACTCTTCCTTTTATAATGAATTAAGTGATCTGGTTAAACAACTTGAGAAGAACAGAGAAACGATAATTCATGGTGACTTTAATATCAACTGGTCTGATAAAAAAGACAAACAAAAACTGAAAAGCCTCATGACTAAATTTAATTACCAGCAAATCATCAAAGGACCCACCAGGATAACCAAACAATCCAGAACACTTATTGACATGGTATTTACTAATAAACCAGAACGAATAACCAGAACCTATAATCTTGTAACTGGTCTCTCAGATCATAACATGGTTCTTGCTGTCAGGAAACTTACTAAAAAGCGACTACAGTATTTTGGGGGAGTCGTTATTGACAAATCAAATTTTATTATCCCCAAATCAAAAAATGAGGAGTTTGAACATTACTTAGAGAATCAAAATTGGGAGCAGCTCATGTCAACATGTGAAGTAGATGATTGTTGTAATTTTATAACTGCAACAATCACAAAGTCTATAGAAAAATTTTCAAAGCAAATTAAAAGTAGACAACAGAAGATTAGCCTACCATGGTTAAATAATGAAATAAGAAAACTTATGAAGAGGCAAGACTATGCACTGAAAACATCACTAACCTCCAAACTACAAAATGATCACCTTGTGTACAAAAGTTTAAGAAATAAAGTGGTACATGAGCTGCGAAAATCAAAAATATCTTATTACAATAAACTGATAGATCATGCAAAGGGTAACAACAGTTCCCTATGGAGGCATTTAAATAACTTAACTAATAAAAAAAAACAATCAGAAGGGGGTAAAGGAACTTAGAATCAATGGCAAGACCGTCAGTGACAAGGCTACTTTGGCAAATGAATTTAATTCACACTTTGTGGGCTCTGTGGAAGACTTAACAAAAAATTTTGTGCTGCCAAATGTGCTCAACAACACAAATTCCATACTTCCAACAGATACTTTTCACATCGATGAGGTAAATGAGAAGTTAATTGCTGGTATTGTTAAAACACTGTCAAACTCAAAAACTAATGATATCTACAATATGAGCACCTCCTTTCATCAAAATGCACAGCAAAATATTAATCAAACCACTGACTCATCTCATTAATCTCTCCATTAGGTCTAGTACATTTCCATCTGGCTGGAAAAAAGCTGTCGTCATACCAGTTCATAAATCAGGCAGTAAAGACGATATATGCAATTACCGCCCAATCTCTATTTTACCAGTCCTATCTAAGGTTCTTGAAAAAGTTGTAGCTACACAGCTGATAGACTACTTACAAGACAGTCAACTTCTTCATCCACATCAATTTGGTTTTAGACCAGGATACTCAACAGAAACAGCAAATTGTTGCCTTATTGAAAACGTCAAACAGTCCTTGGACAGGGGTAATGTGGTAGGAGCTGTTTTTCTAGATCTCAAAAAGGCTTTCGATACTGTAAACCACAGTTTGCTTTTATCCAAAATGGTATCTTTTAACTTCTCCCCAAATACATTAGAATGGTTTGCATCTTATCTCCAGAATAGAGAACAGTGTGTAAAAGTTCACCAGGATAAATCCTCATTTTTAAACAACCGCATGGGTATCCCACAAGGGTCCATTCTTGGTCCTTTACTTTTCAGCATTTTTATTAATGACTTGCCGTTACACTGCTCAGCTGCAACATGCCAACTTTATGCAGATGATGCAGTTATTTACACAGCTGCCAAGACTCCAGCACAGGCTGCAGATGTACTGTCTACAAGTATGGTTGATGTCCAAGAGTGGCTCCTCAAGAACCATCTATTGCTGAACCTTCAGAAAACAGTCTCAATGTGCTTTTCAATCAAAAAATGTAACCTGCAACATTTTAAAGTTAATATACATGATCATGACATCAGTTTAGCTACAGAATTCAAATACCTTGGCATTGTACTAGATCCTCAACTCAAATTTAATCTTCATATAAAGAAAATTTCAAAAACAGTAAAAAAAAATCTGAACTGCTTTAAATTAATTAGATATTACATACCTTACGAAGCAGCTGCACTGTATATGCATTCTATGGTTTTTTCTCATATATCATACTGTTTGACAGTCTGGGCTCAAGCAGCCCCTTCCACAATAAGACATATAGGTTCATTATATAATCAAACCCTAAAAATCTTGGACAAAAAGCCCATTAGGTGGCATCACTGTAATGTTTTAAAAAAATACAACCTATTGAGTTTTGAGAGCTTCATTGACCTCTGTCTTCTGAAATTAACGTTCAAATGTTTCCATAAATCAGCACCCGAGCCACTTGCTGGTTTCGTCCAAAGACAGGACAGCAGCAGAGCCACCAGGAGTTCTGTTAACAATAACTGTAAAATATTCCACCGCAGAACCACATTTGGACAAACAGCTTTCTCTATAAAGGGCAGTCACATCTGGAACACAATGCCAAATGAAATTAAAATAATAACGGACTTTAAAACATTCACTAAAAATGTTAAAAACTGGCTGAAAAATAAACAAGAATGTACTCATGTATGAATTAATTGTCTGCAAAGTGAGAGTGAATGAAGGGAAGGAATAAATGTGTTTGTTTATAGTGAGTGACAGAGGGAGGAAGGCCTGAAATAGGCAAATGTGAGTTATGTTATATGTGTTAAATGTGAGTCAGGCTGTTATATTTGTGTATTTATAATATTTATAATATTTATGTTAAATGTGAGTCAGGCTGTTATATTTGTGTATTTATAATATTTATAATATTTATAATTGTGTATTTATAATTTTTCTGCATTGATGTATGTGGTTATTGTGTATATTTTTTATCTTGATTCTTTTTTCTAAAGCCCATCCAGGGACAAGAGTTGCAAATTAGCTAATAGCTATACACTCTATGTGCAACACATCAGATTGATTGTCTTTGATTAATTGTCTATGTTTATTGCACTGTCCCTGTCAAATAAACTAATCTACTACTACTACAGACAGACAGACACACACACACACACACACACACACACAGATTTCGTGCATTGATAGATAGATGTTAAATGGGAGTCAGCACACACCTGCCACCATTTAAAGTGCCTCTGATTAACCCCAAATAAAGTTCAGCTGTTCTAGTAGGCATTTCCTGCCATTTTTGTAGTCACATCTTACAGCACAAGCCATGGTCCGCAGACAGCTTCCAAAGCATCAGAGGGATCTTATTGTTCAAAGGTGTAAGTCAGGAGAAGGGTACAAAAGAATTTCCAAGGAATAAAATATACCATGGTATACCATAGTGGAATTGTACCTTAGGGGTTGCCGTAGCCTGGTCTGGGCGGGGCGGAGTGATGTCAGGCGGGCTACGGCTGGGAATATAAATATAAGTGTTCTTGTTTTCCATCCTCCCTCAGCCTACTCAAGAGTTTTTATCCAAATTTGCCGAATTCTTAGCTGATTTTGTGCTAAAATCAGATAGAATAATTATAGTAGAGGACTTTAATATACATGTAGATGTAGATAGTGACTGTCTTAATAAGGCATTTAATTCAATATTAGACTCGATGGGGTTTTCCCAGAAAGTAGAAAATTCTACCCATTATCTCCACCACACATTGGACTTTGTTCTGACATATGGCATAGAAATAGAAAATCTGGTAGTGTCTCCTCATAACCCTGTACTGTCAGACCATTGTCTGTTAACCTTTGATTTCACTATTCCTGACTGTTTGATTCCTAAAGAAAAATATTACTACAGCAGACGTCTTTCAGATGATGTTTTTACCAAATTTATGCAGATTGTCTCCTCTATGTCATGTGTCAACACAACGGAAATAAGCGATGGAGAGCTTGCTCCTTCCGTAATTGATAGCATGGTAGATAGTGTTACAGCTTCTCTGCATCAGACTCTAGACTTGGTGGCCCCTTTAAAAAAGAAAAAGTCTAACCAGAGATTCCGAACCCCTTGGTTTAACACAGAAACTCGTAGCTTAAAACAGAAGACTCATCAGTTAGAAAGAAAATGGCGTTCCACTAATTTAGATGAAATCTATTCAGCTTGGAGAAATCATCTTTTAATTTATAAAAAATCTCTTGGAAAAGCTAGAACAAGTTATTATTCTGCATTAATAGAAGAGAACAAGAATAACCCCAGGTTTCTTTTCAGCACTGTAGCCAGGCTGGCAAAGAGTCAGGACTCTGTCAATCCTCGCATCTCCCTCTGTTGAATGCTGGCTAAAAGTAACTAAAAGTAACTGTAAATACTCCACAATTGTTATTCACGCTGGCATTAATGACATCCGTCTCCGGCAGTCGGAAGTCATGAAACTTAATGTAGAATTGGTGTGTGACTTTGCAAAAACGATGTCTGCCACTGTAGTATTCTCTGGGCCCCTCCCCAATCTGACCAGTGATGACATGTTTAGCCGCTCGTCATCCTTGAACCGCTGGCTGTCTGTGTGGTGTCCTGCAAATGACGTGGGCTACATTGACAATTGGAGCTCATTTTGGGGAAAACCCGGTCTTATGAGACGAGACAGCATTCATCCCACTTTGGATGGTGCTTCTCATTTGTCGAACAATCTGGCATCTTTTTTATCCAAATTTCCAAAACCTTGACTACTCAAAGTTGGGACCAGGAAGCAGAGTCGCAGTCTTACACGCCTCTCTGCAGCTCCTCTTCATCCGCCACCCCTCAGCTTAGCCCCTGTCTTCCCCATCAGAGAATCATTGTCTGCTCCCTCCAAAGTAAATAAAAATATAATATATAAGCATCCCAAAGTGATTAAGCAAAATATTGGTAAAACTCAAATTAAACATAAAGCCTCTAAATTGAATGATTTGGCCTCTGTTCCTCCTCATAATTTAAAAATTAAATGTGGTTTATTAAATATTAGGTCTCTAACTCCCAAGTCTCTGTTAGTCCATGATCTGTTAATTGATTAGCAGATTGATTTAATTTCCCTTACAGAGACTTGGTTAGGGCAAGAGGATTATGTTGGTTTAAATGAATCAACTCCCTCTGGTTATTTAAACTGTCAAAATCCCAGAAGTTCTGGTCGTGGAGGAGGAGTAGCAACAATTTACCATTCCAAATTACTAGTTAATGTAAAGCAAAAAACATGTTATAATTCCTTTGAGGGCCTGGTCCTCAGTATTGGGCACTTTAGCAATTTTAGGTTAAACCCAATTTTATTTGCCATAGTTTATCGTCCCCCATCAACCTACTCAGAATTTTTATCCGAATTTGCTGATTTCTTAGCTGATTTAGTGCTGAAATCTGATAGAATAATTATAGTAGGGGACTTTAATATACATGTGGATGTAGATAGTGACTGCCTTAATGTGGCATTTAATTCAATATTAGACTCAACTGGGTTTTCTCAGAAAGTAGGAAATTCTACTCATTACCTCCACCATACATTGGACCTTGTTCTGACATATGGCATAGAAATAGAAAATCTTGTAGTGTCTCCTCATAACCCTGTACTGTCAGACCATTGTCTGTTAACCTTTGATTTTACTATTTCTGACTATTTGGCTCCTAAAGAAAAATATTATTACAGTAGATGCCTCTCAGATGATGCTGTTACCAAATTTATGCAGAATGTTTCCTCTATGCCATGTGTCAACACAACGGAAATAAGCTATAGACAGCTTGCTCCTTCTGTAATTAATAACATGGTGGATAGTGTTACAGCTTCTCTGCATCAGACTCTAGACTTGGTGGCCCCCTTAAAAAAGAAAAAGTCTAATCAGAGATTTCTAACTCCTTGGTTCAACACAGAAACTCGTAGCTTAAAACAGAAGACTCGTCAATTAGAAAGAAAATGGCGCTCCACTAATTTAGATGAAATCTATTTAGCTTGGAGAAATCATCTTTTAATTTACAAAAAAATCTCTTACAAAAGCTAGAACGAGTTATTACTCTGCATTAATAGAAGAGAACAAGAATAATCCCAGGTTTCTTTTCAGCACTGTAGCCAGGTTGACAAAGAGTCAGGACTCTGTCAATCCTAGCATTCCCTTAGAACTTACTAGTCAGGACTTTATGAACTTTTTCAATAATAAAATTTCATCCATCAGAGATAAAATCAATCAGATTCTTCCCACAGTTAACTTAAATACTGTAACTACTACAACTCCTTCAACTGATGTCTGTCTTGATGAGTTTACTCCAATCGACCTTTGTGAGTTAGACAAAATAGTTTCCTCATCCAAACCTTCAACTTGTCTTTTAGACCCTATTCCTACCAGGTTATTTAAAGAAGTCTTCCCACTTATTGGTAGCTTTATTCTTCATATAATCAATTCTTCATTAACTTCAGGCCATGTACCGCAGGCTTTTAAAACGGCTGTAATTAAACCCTTACTCAAAAAGCCAACGCTAGATCCAGGAGTTTTAGCTAACTATAGACCAATCTCTAATCTGTCTTTCATTTCAAAAATCTTAGAAAGAGTTGTTGCTATGCAATTATTTGACCACCTGCTGCCCAAGCAGGGATCGCCTTTATAAGTTTCAGGAGGAGGCCTTTGTGCCAGACCGTATCATAGGCGGCTGTAAGGGCTGTGTTTCTCGACCTTACAGCCGCCTATGATACGGTCTGGCACAAAGGCCTCCTCCTGAAACTTATAAAGGCGATCCCTGCTTGGGCAACAGCAATTATAAAAACCCTGCTGACCAACCGAAGGTTCAGAGTCCACCTCAGTCAGAAGACAAGTGCATGGAGAATGCAGAAAAACGGACTCCCACAAGGCTCAGTTCTAGCTCCAACTCTGTTCAACCTCTACATAAACGACCTGCCTACTACAAAATCCCGCAAATTCACCTATGCAGACGACATCTGTTTGGCATTCCAAGCACCAGACTTTGAACCACTGGAACGGGTGCTCACGGAAGATCTTGCCAAACTGGACCAGTTCTGCAAAATCTGGCGCCTAAAACCAAGCCCAGCAAAAACCATCTCCAGTGTATTCCATCTCCACAATGCAAAAGCTGCCAGAGAACTAAACATCCACCTGAGCGGACTCAAGCTTAAGCATGCCCCAAATCCAACTTATCTTGGAGTGACCCTTGATAGGACCTTATCCTTCAAGGAACATCTAAAGGGGACGGCTGCTAAGGTGAAGGTACGAAACAACCTGCTCTGCAAGCTCGCTGGTGCAAAATGGGGGGCGGCAGTCTCCACCCTGCGCACCTCAGCACTGGCCCTTTCATACTCTGTAGCAGAATATTGTGCCCCTGTCTGGTCCAGGTCATCTTACACACACCATGTAGACACCCAGCTCAACACAACCATGAGAACTATAACTGGAACAATCCGCTCAACACCACTCCCCTGGCTCTCTGTACTGTCAAACATAGCCCCTCCACACATCCGGCGAGCAGCATTAACTCAAAGGATGCTCCAAAAAGATAAAGATTCTCCTCACTTACCAATCCATGCAGATATCTACACTCCACCCACTGCCCGACTTTCATCCAGACGGCCGATTTGGAAAAACCCTCCCCCAGCTGACTTTACCATCCAGACAGCTTGGCAAGAGGAATGGGAGACCAAGGAGGTCCCAAACAAACAGCTGGTGATAAACCCCAACCAACAGGTCCCGGGCACCAACCTCCCAAGGAGACAGTGGTCTACACTCAATCGCTTCAGGACTGGACATGGCCCCTGCTTGGCCAGCCTTTACAGATGGGGCAGTAGCCCTAGCCCACTGTGCGCATGTGGAGAGGAGCAAACAATGGAACACATCATAGAGGCTTGCCCGCTCCAAAGACTGGAAGGAGGATTACACACCCTCCATACAGCAAACCAGGAGGCAACTGCTTGGCTTAAGGACTTTGCATTCGCTAAATAAATAAACCACCTGCAGGGAAATGGTTTATTTGAAGAGTTTCAATCTGGGTTTAGAATCCATCATAGTACTGAAACAGCCTTAGCAAAGGTCACTAACGACCTCCTCATCGCATCTGATAATGGACTGGTTTCTGTACTTGTCCTTTTAGACCTTAGTGCAGCTTTTGATACTATCGATCATAATATTCTACTTGATAGATTAGAACACTATGTTGGACTTAATGGAACTTTGTCGCAGTGGTTTAGATCTTATTTATCTGATAGGTTCCAGTTTGTTCATGTAAATAATGAGTTTTCTTTCAACTCAAAGCTTAGTCATGGAGTTCCACAGGGATCTGTGCTAGGCCCTACTCTTTTTAGTTTATATATGCTTCCGTTAGGCAACATTATTAGAAAGCACTGTACACATTTTCATTGTTATGCAGATGACACACAATTATACCTGTCAATGAAGCCAGATGATAGTAATCAATTAGCCAAGTTAGAAGCCTGTCTTAAGGAAATCAAAGCTTGGATGACTTGTAATTTCCTGCTATTAAATTCAGATAAGACTGAAGTCATTCTTGTTGGTCCAAAAAACCTTAGAAATACCTTTCCAAATCAAACTTTCAGTTTGGATGCGGTTACTCTTTCTCTTAATAGCTCTGTGAGGAACCTTGGAATTTTTTTTGATCAAGATCTGTCCTTCAATTCACATATTAAATTTGTTTCTAAGACTGCCTTCTATCATTTGCGTAATATTGCCAAGATTAGGAGCATCTTGTCTCAGAGTGATGCTGAGAAACTGATCCACGCTCTTGTTAGCTCGAGATTAGATTATTGTAATTCTTTATTATCAGGCTGTCCTAAAACATCTTTAAAAAGTCTTCAGCTGATCCAAAATGCTGCAGCAAGAGTTTTAACAGGTACTAGAAAGAGAGATCATATCTCTCCGGTTCTGGCCTCCCTTCATTGGCTTCCCATGGAGTTTAGAATTAAGTTTAAAATCCTTCTTCTTACTTACAAAGCTCTAAACAATCAGGCTCCTTTTTATCTAAAAGATCTGATACTACTGTATTATCCTAACAGAGCACTACGCTCCCAAAATGCAGGATTACTTGTAATACCTAGAATCTCCAACAGTACAATGGGAGGCAGAGCCTTCAGTTATCAAGTTCCTCTCCTGTGGAATCAGCTGCCAATCTGGATTCGGGAGTCAGACTCGATCTCTGTTTTTAAGAATAGAGCTAAAACCTACCTTTTTGATATAGCCTACAATTAGGGAGGGATCATGTGTTTCTGAACGCTCCCTTAGTTATGCTGCCAATAGGTTTAGTCAGCCGGGGGACCTCCAGTAATGCACTGGGCCTCACTCCTTTCCTCACTCTCAATGAAATATTTATTTTGCTGGTCATTAACATTTATTTGTTCTCTCCCATAGATTGAGTCCCCATCGTGCTGTTTGCTCTCTACATGTCTGTTCTTTTCATCTTCTCTATCCCCTCACCCCCAGCCAGTCACAGCAGATGACTGCCCCTCCCTGAGCCTGGTTCTGCTGGAGGTTTCTTCCTCTTAAAAGGGAGTTTTTCCTCTCCACCGTCGCCAAGTGCTTGCTCACAGGGGATCGCCTGATTGCTGGGGTCTTTCTGCAACTGTGGGGGTTCCCCCTACAGTTGATAGTGCTATGAGATGACTGTTGTTGTGAAATGGCGCTATATAAATAAAGTTGAATTGAATTGTTATGATCCGTGTGCTGACCTTGTCTGCACACGGGATCGTCGGTTGTTTCCCGTTCTCCTCCCTGGCTTTTGGCCAGGCCTTTGTTGTGACAGCGTCTCAGCAGTGCTTCCGGCTGTCAGAAGCCAAGCACCACGGGACGGCTGGAGGCCAATTATCGTTCATCAGCTGATGAGCTGTCAACCCCTATATTAAGGAGCTGCTCTGTTTCAGGGCTGTGACCTCACGCTGTCCACACATCCCTCACGTTGTGGATTAGGCTGGAGTCCCTACGCCCCGCTCCAGCCCTCCTCTCTTCCCTCATCGTAAATTGTAAGTGTTCCCATGTGTTATTTGTGTTCTGCCCCACGAGGCTCATTTCCTTTGTTGCTTTTCATTGTTAATAAATTACGCAAACTCATTAGTTGGCCTTTGGCTCTCATTAATGGCTCGCGAGAGCCATTCATAACAGTAGGTCGCAGCCAAGCGAGACGCCGGTCACCGTGAGTTTGCTGAATTGGGCTTGAATATTTTTCCTGTCTGGGTATTGCGTGCTGAAAGCATGCCGTCGCGGAGTGGCCGTACTCAGAGTCAGAGCTACGAGCTGGCAGACGCCCTGGAATACGTGGATGAGACGCTCATCTCTGCCTCCCTCCTCGACTATCACAGCAACGTGCGCTGGTACCTGGACCGTGCTGAGGATGTATTGAATCATCTCCCCCGCTACACCGACCACCCTGAAGTCAGTGCGAGGAGGGATGACATCGCCGCACAGCGCGAGATACTCCGTGGGCTGGAGGGAAACCCCGGCAGGAAGCCGAAGAGGAGGCATCCTCGCTACTCACGTCCGGATCCCATTCCTGTCTCCATTCCGGTCCAGGAGTTCGCACCGCCCTGGGGTGATCCCCGTGGGAGCGTGTCGTCATTCGGGAATCCCCTGGAGAAGCTTCAACGCACAGCTGCTTCCATCCGGGATCGAGTGGCGGCAGCTCGTTCCGCTGTTCACCCCACGCAAATAATTAAGCTTTTGACGGCGGCAGTCAGAATGGTGGAGAGGAATCCAGCGTTGAGTGACTTTCCTGAGTACGCCGACCTGCTCGCTTCAGTTTCCGCACAGGAGCGGCGATTCCCGGACCTCACCTTCGCCTCTCCTCCTGCAAGAAACCATCGTCACACCAGCTTCCAACCTCAGCAAGAACCCCGTCCGGATCCTGTTCCGGGCCGCCAGAGAAACTCAATCTCTCAGTCAGCTGCTTCCTTGGTGTCTCGCCAGGAGGGAATCCCCGCAGCCTCTCCCCCCGGGTCATCTTCTCCTGCTGTCCCATCAGCGCTCCATGCCCGGTTCATCTCAGCTGTCACCCCTTCCTCCTTGATGTCTTCCCCGGCTGCTGTGAGTGCCCTGAGTTCCGCTTCTGCGAGGCCCGCCATGGATCCACCGCGAGCGGCACCTCCTCGTCTTCCCGGGGGTCCCTCCATCTCTGTCCTGCGGGGGAAGGGAAGATCTCAGTCCACTGCGGCAGGTCCCATCCAGCCTCCAGGAAGCAGGCAAGTATTTATTCATTCTTTTCCCTCACTGGGTGAATTACCTTGTTTGGTTCCTGAGGGTGGAGTTCGGGGTTCACAGTCCCCCGAGCTCCCTCCGCCCGCTGCAAGAATTAATTATGAACCTGCCGTCTTTGTGCCTCCTTCCCCCGAGCATCCCCCGGCACCAGGACTACGCCGCCGGATGAGGAGGGAGCCTGCGGGCCTGGAGAGCCTGGATCCAACCCCGCAGCCACGTCATGGGCAAAGGAGGAGGGCGGACTGCAGACTGGAGCCCGTGCCGTCGACAAAGTGTCCTCGGGTCTCCAGTGAGGAGCAGCTCGACCCGGCAGGTTATGGAGCCCCTGCCTCCTCACCGTGCGGGCCCTCGGTGAGGATATCAGCAACAGAAGAGCTCCAGACTGTGAGTGTCATCATGCCGGCTGCGAAGCCCGCCATAGCCGAGTGGGAACCGGATGACGACCTTCTCCCAGCTGAACCTGGATCGTCGAAGTCCTGGACGGCGTTGGAACCCGAGATCAGGCAAGTGCTCTGTGTTGTCTTTCTCTTCTCCATTTTAAAGCATTTTTGCCTGTCTCTTGGGGAGGCGAGCCGGGTGCAGCCGTCCGCTGCATCTGAGCTTGTCTCGCTGGGTTCCGGCGCCACTGGTGATCCTGATCCCGGGTCTTCTTTCTCTTCTCCTGAGCCTTCTCCCAGGGTCACCGGTGCGGAGTTGATCCCGGTCGCTGAGCTGGAGGTTCCAGGTCTGGGTTCGAGGGTCATTCCTGGTGCTGCGCCGGCCCAGTCGGGGTCCATCGTGAGTGCAGCGTTGACCCAGTTGGGGTCTGTCACCGGGTTGGTTCCGGCCCAATCGGGGTCCATTGCGGGTGCAGCATTGGCCCAGTCGGGGTCCGTCACCGGGTTGATTCCGGCCCAATCGGGGTCGATCGTGGGTGCAGCCCTGGCCCGATCGGGGTCCATCACGGGTGCAACACAGTTCCGTTTGGGATCTGGCGACAGCGTAGCGCCAGTTCGTGTGGGGTTCAGAGAAGGTGCTGCAGATCCTCCGATGAGCAACACCAAACTGGCCCCTCATCTTCTCCCCGTTCCCTTTCCCCTCCCACCGGGTGCCGCGGGGATTCCCCGTAAGCAGCCCGGCTCTCCCACGCTTTTCTCCTCCACTGGGAAGCCGTCTCCGTGTTCTCCCCTGCGGTCCTGGTGGCAGGTTGATGCAGGTCGACCACCTGGGAGCCTGTTCCTTCCGTTTGGCGTCCTGGGTCAGCCTCCTGACAAGCCTGACTCTCTATTCGGCGACCTGGTCCGGCCACCTGACGCACTGTTTTTCCTGGCCTGGGATTCGGGTAGGCCGCCTGAACTCTTCCCGTTACCCCTGTTAGCGGTTTGGACGCTGGGTGCGGGGAGACCCCCTGAACTGTGTAATTATGCCTGTCATCCCTGTGCTTTTTCCCTGTCCTTCAGTAATTTTGTGGATGTTCTGGTATGATTATTGTTATGGCTCATGTAATTCATTGCTGTTAGCGTGTTTTTGTGTTCTCCTAGGCCTGGTTCTGGTATTTCCGTTTGGGGTCTCCAAATTTCGTTTCATGGGTGCTATATGGAGTGTTTTTCGTTTTTGTTCCTTGCTCTGTATTGCCCATATTGTTCTTGGTCTGTGTTTTTCGGGATACATTTGTTTCTGGCCCTCCTTGTCCTCGCTTCCCCCTCCCCCCTCCCTGGGGCGGTTCGGTGGACCTCCCGGGTGGGGGAAGGGGGCCTGATGTTACAGCGTGTCTGGAATCCGCATTGTGAATGGGGGCAACTGTTATGATCCATGTGCTGACCTTGTCTGCACACGGGATCGTCGGTTGTTTCCCGTTCTCCCCCCTGGCTTTTGGCCAGGCCTTTGTTGTGACAGCGTCTCAGCGGTGCTTCCGGCTGTCAGAAGCCAAGCACCACGGGACGGCTGGAAGCCAATTATCGCTCATCAGCTGATGAGCTGTCAACCCCTATATTAGGGAGCTGCTCTGTTTGTTCAGGGCTACGACCTCACGCTGTCCACACATCCCTCACGTTGTGGATTAGGCTGGAGTCCCTACGCCCCGCTCCAGCCCTCCTCTCTTCCCTCATCGTAAATTGTAAGTGTTCCCATGTGTTATTTGTGTTCTGCCCCACGAGGCTCATTTCCTTTGTTGCTTTTCATTGTTAATAAATTACGCAAACTCACTGGTTAGCCCTCGGCTCTCATTAATGGCTCGCGAGAGCCATTCATAACACCCTCGAGCTTACTAGTCAGGACTTTATGAACTTTTTCAATCATAAAATTTCATCCATCAGAGATAAAGTCAGTCAGATTCTTCCCACTGTAAACTTAAATACAGTAGCTACTACAACTCCTTCAATTGATATCTGTTTAGATAAGTTTACTCCAACTGACCTTTTAGTTAGATAAAATAATTTTCTCATCCAACCCTTCAACTTGTCTTTTAGACCCTATTCCTACCAGGTTATTTAAAAAAGTCTTCCCACTTATTTGCAGCCCTATTCTTCAAATAATCAATTCTTCTTTAACATTAGGCCATGTACCGCAGGCTTTTAAAACGGCTGTAATTAAACGCTTACTCAAAAAGCCAACGCTGGATCCAGGAGTTTTAGCTAACTATAGACCAATCTCTAATCTGCCTTTCATTTGAAAAATCTTAGAAAGAGTTGTTGCTACGCAATTATATGACCACTTGCAGGGAAATGGTTTATTTGAAGAGTTTCAATCTGGATTTAGAATCCATCATAGTACTGAAACAGCCTCAGTGAAGGTCACTAATGACCTCCTTATCGCATCTGATAATGAACTTGTTTCTGTACTTGTAGTTTTAGATCTTAGTGCAGCTTTTGATACTATCAACCATGATATTCTACTTGATAGGTTAGAACACTGTGTTGGACTTAATGGAACGTCGCTGCAGGCTTAGTTTGGATGCAGTTACGCTTTCTCTGAATAGTTCTGTGAGGAACCTTGGAGTTATTTTTGATCAAGATCTGTTTTTCAATTCACATATTAAATTTGTTTCTAAGACTGCCTTCTATCCTTTTCCATAATATTGCCAAGATTAGGAGCATCTTGTCTCAGAGTGATGCTGAGAAACTGATCCACACTTTTGTTAGCTCTAGATTAGATTATTGTAACTCTTTATTATCAGGATGTCCTAAAATATCTTTTAAAAGTCTTCAGTTGATCCAAAATGCTGCTGCAAGAGTTTTAACAGGTACTAGAAAGAGAGATCATATCTCTCCGGTTCTGGCCTCCCTTCATTGGCTTCCCATAGAGTTTAGAATTAAGTTTAAAATCCTTCTTCTCACTTACAAAGCTCTTAACAATCAGGCCCCTTTTTATTTAAAAGATCTGATACTACCCAATCATCCTAACAGAGCATTATGCTCCCAAAATGCTGGATTACTTGTATTACCTAGAATCTCCAAAAGTACAATGGGAGACAGAGCCTTCAGCTATCAAGCTCCTTTCCTGTGGAACCAGTTACCAATCTGGATTTGGGAGTCAGATTCAATCTCTGTTTTTAAGAATAGGGTAAAAACCTTCCTTTTCGATACAGCCTAAAATTAGGGAGGGATCATGTATCTCTAAACCCTCCCTTAGTTCTGCTGCTAATAGATTTAGACTGCCGGGGGACCTCCAATAATGTACTTGGCTTCACTCCTTTAATGTTTGCTCTCTATATGTCTGTTCTTCTCATCTTCTCTATCCCCCCCCCCAGCCAGTCGCAGCAGATGACCCCTCCCTGAGCCTGGTTCTGCTAGAGGTTTCTTCCTGTTAAAAGGGAGTTTTCCTCTACACCGTCACCAAGCGCTTGCTCACAGGGGATCACCTGATTGCTGGGGTCTTTCTGCAATTGTGGGTGTTTCCCCTACATTTGAAAGTGCTATGAGATAACTATTGTTGTGAAATGGCGCTAAATAAATAAAGTTGAATTGAATTGTTAGAAATAAAGAGAATGTTCCTTCCAGCTTCCTCCTGACTCTCCGTTATTTTCAGACATAACATTTTGGTGACGAGGAATATAATGGTGGCGTGCATTGGGCACATGCCTGTGTTTCTGAAGTGCCCAGGTTTACCGGCAGTGTCATGGCCTCACTGGAAGCAGAGCTTTGAGGCATTCATGACAGCGATGAGCCTGTATTTGGCCAGTGAGGAAAGACAGAAGAGTGTTTTAATCCAGCACCTCAGCACCGAAGGACAGAGAATCACTCTTGGTCGGTGCCAGGATGTCTCGCTGGAGGAATGCAGGAGGGTGTTGGATGAAGTGTTTGGCGACCCCTCTACAGTCTCAAGGAGCCGGTGGAAATTTTACTAGAGACGGCAATGAGAGGGTGAGTCGCTAAGCTCATTTCTATTGGAACTTCTTAACCTAGCGTGTAAAGGTAACATTGGGCCACAAGCATATGGACTGGTTAAGGATAGGTTAGCACATGGCACCAGATGCTCGCAGTTAGCATCTAGGTTGCTGCTAGCTGTGGAGCCGACGTCATGGGAGGAAGTGATGGAGTTGGCGAAGAGAGAGGACTCTGTGCCCCAGTTGGAGCAGGCGGCTAAGGCTAGCCGGGGGCCACCCAAGCAGTTTCTTGCTGAATGCAGAGGTTGGCGGGCTGACAGGGCGGCATAGTGGAAGTAGAAGAAAGAAAAAGGAGAAGAAGAGGCAAGTCGAAAATTGGAGCAGCTTTGCGGGTGGGAAGACCCGGAGGCCCGACTCAGGTTCACGCTGCACGAATGGGGAAAGGCCTGCTGAAGTGGTACGTCCTCCAACTGGACGGAGTTGACATACCGCTCATGGTGGATTCGGGGGCAGGGAGATCTATTCTGAGCCTCCCAACACTGCGGCGACTGTTCCCCGCAAAGCAAATTAAGGGTGGAGCAGTGAGACTTTTTGGATATGGCCACACAGAGATTGAAATGGCGGGCACAGCAGACTTCGAGGTGACCTGCAGGTCGAAGAGGGTCCCTAGTTTTACTTTTCAAGTAGCACGTCAGGGAACCGACCTGTTGGGAGTTGACCTGTTGGGACATTTGGGCTTCACCGTAATGGACCCGGGGGGCTCGCGAGTACTGTCCGTGGGTTTGGACTAGCACCTCCGCTGGCCGAAGCTATTTGAGGGTCTGGGCCGCATTGACACATTTCATCATCGGCCTATGGTGAATGAGAACATCATGCCGAAAATACAGCCTTTGAGGCACCTTCCACTGGCGCTATGGGCTGAGGTGTCGGCGGAGTTAAACAGATTGCTGGAGTCAGGTGTCATCGAGAGAACCGACGCTTCTCCGTGGATCTCCAACCTTGCGGTGGTGAAAAAGAAGGGCGGGAGCAATAGACTGTGCATCGACCTCAGAGCGGTGAATAAGGCGGTTGTCCCGGATAAGAACCCGCTGCCCACTATGGAGGAACTCACGGCGACATTCAGTGGGGCGAAGGTATTCTCGAAACTGGATCTGTGGCAGAGCTACCTGCAGGTGCCACTACACCCGGACAGCAGAAATCTGACGGCCTTTGTGACACACATGGGGGTGTTCCGGTATACCAGGATGCCTTTTGGGTTGAGCTCGGTGCCGAGCTGCTTCCAAAAGGTTATGGCTACTATATTAGCTAGCCTGAAGGGTGTGGTCATGTACCTAGATGACATCGTGGTGCACAGGGCGTCGAGTGAAGAACACGACGAGAGGTTAGAAAGGGTCCTGGGGACACTGCAAGTACAAAGGGGTCACGCTGAACGGCGACAAATGTGTCCTGGCTGCAGAGACAATGGACTTTGTGGGATTCCAGCTGTTGGGAGATGGGTTGAAGCCACTGGTTTCGAACGTGGAGGTGGTGCTCCACCTCACGGACCCCCCCCTCGCTGGCTGAGATCTCATTGTTCCTGGGGATGGTGAACTTTTATGGATGGTTCATTCCCAGGTACTCCGAGACAACTGAGGCGCTTAGGGCATTACTGAAACAGGACGCACCTTGGCTCTGGACTCCAGCCTGCTCAGCAGCAGGGGAGAGGCTGAAACAGCAGCTCACCTCGCCTCCGGTCTTGGCTCATTTTGTCCCGGACTGCACTATGATTGTGACTTACGACGCATCTGGTTTCGCCCTGGGGCAGTGATGTCGCAGGTGCAGGATGGTACAGAGCGTCTGGTTGCTTTCGCATCAAGATCACTGTCGGAGGCTGAGAAGAAGTATGCCGTCGGTGAGAGGGAGGCGCTGGCTTGTGTTTGGGCCTGTGAGAGGTGGCATATGTACCTCTATGGCGGCGCTTCACGTTGAGGACAATCATCGAGCACTGACAGCTTTGCTGGAGGCTTCGGGGTCAGGCCACAGGCCACTGAGGATCCACAGATGGTCCGAGACACTGAGGCCTTACAATTTTGAGACGAAATACACTCCGGGCAAGGACAACATCATAGCGGACCTTCTGTCTAGGGCCCCGACATGTGCTTTGATACCGGATTTGGGGGCTGTGGACTCAGTCGAGACAGAACTGGTCCACGCCCTACATGGGGCTCTCTGGGACATTGTGTCTCCTCAGGAACTTAGAGAGGTTTTGGAGAACGACTAGGTGATCAGGGAAGGCTGGCCGGCAGGAGCGTTAGGTGAGCTGGCCCCATTTCATCAGTTTAAGGACGAGCTCAGCTGTTGGGACGAGATGTGTGTGGCCAGGAGACATTGTGCAGTAATCCCGGCGGCGCTGAGAGGGCGTGTGCTGGATATGCTACATGAGGGTCACCTGGGGGTGGTTAAAGTCAAACAGTATGGCAGGGATGCATTTGGTGGCCGGGGATTGACAAGGACTTTGAAACAATGGTCAAAAACTGTGTTCCATGTCTGGAGAGCGGAAAGACTGGGAGACCTCCACCACCTCCCCTGCAGCCAGTCGCATATCCTGTGGGGCCCTGGGAGCACACTGAACTGGATATCTGTGGCGAACTGCATGTGTCCCCCACCCCACCCCGGGTAGCAGGTTCCTGGTGGTGGTGTATGACCCGTTTTCTAAATGGCCGGAGGTACTTCCGACTGGCTCGGTGATGACTGAGGTGATCACGGGCTTCCTGTCATCGTTGTTTGCCAGATGGGGGACTCCAACTTCGGTCACCACTGACAATGGCCCGCAGTTCATTTTGGGGGCTTTTGAGGATTTCCTGAGAGCCAGAGGGGTGGAACATATTAGAATGGCATTGTATCACCCTCAGGCTAACAGGGGTGTTGCGAGAATTAATAGGACACTGAAGAATGGCTTGAGAGCTCATCTGGCAGATGGATTTACATTCGCCGATGCACTGCACAGCACCCTGCTCCATTATAGGGCATCGGTGCACACCACAACAGATCGCTCTCCGGCGGCTCTGATGTTGGGACAGGAGTTTCCGCTTCCGGTGAGACAACTGGGGCTGGGTCACAGGGAGTGCAGTGAGGACTCAGGGACTCTGAGGCGCCGGGTCACGGAACGTCAACGGAAAATGAAGGACTTTTTCCATAGGAAGCATAGAGCAAAAGGACATGGCCTGGATGTAGCAGATAGGGTGTGGATCATGCACCCTGTATGCACCCACAAGCTTTAGCCGCTGTGGGTTGGGCCACGTACGATTGTGAGACGGAGAGGACCAGACACTTTTGAACTGGATGATGGGTCCAGGTGGCATGCGAGTTGGCTGCGGAGGTCCCCACCAGAGGTGGTGAGTGACCCCGCATTGGACAATTTGAGTGGCACTTGAGACTGGAGGGGTCGGACGAAGGTCGACCCTCAGTTGGAACCGACGGTTCCAGTGGCGGAGCGTTCCTGCGAGGGCCACCCGGTTAGGGAACGTCAGCGACCCAAGTACTTTGACGATTTCGTTACCTGGGTGACTGAGAATGGCTCTGCCGTGTAATGTTTCGGATAGAGGTTGGACTTGGTTGGACTTGATGTTCTGAGGTGTATATACACTACCGTTCAAAAGTTTGGGGTCACTTAGAAATTTCCTTATTTTTGAAAGAAAAGCACTTTTTTCAATGAAGATAACTTTAAACTAATCAGAAATACACTCTATACATTGCTAATGTGGTAAATGACTATTCTAGCTGCAAATGTCTGGTTTTTGGTGCAATATCTACATAGGTGTATAGAGGCCCATTTCCAGCAACTATCACTCCAGTGTTCTAATGGTACAATGTGTTTGCTCATTGCGTCAGAAGGCTAATGGATGATTAGAAAACCCTTGTGCAATCATATTAGGTCTACAATGCTGTAATTGCTGCAAATGGAGGATTCTTTGACGAAAGCAAAGTTTGAAGGAAAAAATTATTATTTCAAATACAAATCATTATTTCTAACCTTGTCAATGTCTTGACTATATTTTCTATTCATTTTACAACTCATGGTGGTAAATAAGTGTGACTTTTCATGGAAAACACAAAATAATTGTCTGGGTGACCCCAAACTTTTGAACGGTAGTGTAGTTGTTTTCCGTTTGCATGTTTTGTTAATGTTCTTGATTTTTCCAAGGAGGGGGGAGGATATACCATAGTGGAATTGTATCTAAGGGGTTGCCATAGCCTGGTCTGGGCGGGGCGGAGTGATGCCAGGCGGGCTACGGCTAGGAATATAAATATAAGTGTTCTTGTTAGAAATAAAGAGAAAGTTCCTTCCAGCTTCCCCCTGACTCTCCATTATTTTCAGACATAACACATGGAACACAGTGAAGACAGTCATCATCAAGTAGAGAAAATATGGCTGCAGTGACATTACAAAGAACTGGACGTCCCTCCAAAACTGATGAAAAGACTAGAAGAAAACTGGTCAAGGAGAATGCCAAGAGGTCAACAGCAACATTGAAGGAGCTGCAGGAATTTCTGGCAAGTACTGGCTGTTTAGTATATGTGACAACAATCTCCTGTCTTCTTCATATGTCTGGGCTATGAGGTAGGGTGGAAAGACGAAAGCCTTATCTTATGAAGAAAAACATCCAAGCCCGGCTACATTTTGCAAAAACACATTTGAAATCTCCCAAATGCATGTGGGAAAATGTGTTATGGTCTGATGAAAAAAAGGTTGAACTTTTTGGCCATAATTCCAAAAGGCATATTTGGGGCAAACACAACACTGCTCATCATCAAAAGAACACTATACCTACAGTGAAGCATGATGGTGGCAGCATCTTGCTTTGGGGCTGTTTTTCTTCAGCTGGAACTGGGGCTTAGTCAAGGTGGAGGGAATTATGAACAGTTCCAAATACTAGTCAGTGTTGGCACAAAACCTTCAGGCTTCTGCTAGAAAGCTGAAGATGAAGAGGAACTTAATCTTTCAGCACGACAGTGACCCAAAGCACACATCCAAATCAACAAGAGAATGGCTTCACCAGAAGAAGATTGAGGTTTTGGAATGGCCCAGCCAGAGTCCAGACCTGAATCCGATTGGACATCTGTCGGGTGATCTGAAGAGGGCTGTGCACAGGAGATGTCCTCACAATCTGACAGATTTGGAGCATTTATGCAAAGAAGAGTGGACAAATACTGCCACATCAAGATGTGTCACGCTGATAGACTCCTCCTACCCAAAAAGACTGAGTGCTGTAATAAAAGCCAAAGGTGCTGCAACCAAGTACTAGTTTAAGGGTGTGCATATTTAATAATAATTAATCTTTATTTCAGACACACAGGTGGGTCCATATAAAATAAGGAGGGGCAGGGGTATCAGGGAAACAATAAACAACACAGCAGCAATAAGAACAGCATAACAGTCTTTAAAAAGAGTTCTTGTAGAGGCTGTTGTGCCAGTGTCTTCTGAGAGCAGAGGTGTATCCGAGACTGCTCTTCCTAGGGTTTATCAGGGTCTGTATGGTGCTGTTTTCTTAGTCATCAAGACAACACATAAAATTGTACATAAGTTTCCTCAGTAGTGCCTTATACGTAGGAATACCACATGTCACAAACAGCGAGCTGGCGCTGTGCCATCTGGGCACCCGAAGCAGCAGCCTCAGAGCATCATTGTAGGCCACAGTCAACCTTCTAATACTATCAGTCCTGTAGCTGCTCCACAGGTGTGCAGTGTACAGAGGAGTACAGTAAGCTCTGAACAGAGAAGATTTTACATTTACAGAGCACATACTTAACTTTCTCAGTAAAATATTGGCTTGGGCATACAATTTACAGCACTGCCTGTAGATATCTCTGTCATCTCTCAAATCATCAGTGATGATGTGACCCAGATATTTTATTTCCTTGCATGTCGCAAGCAAAGTATCACACAATTTAAAGGTAGGGAAGACTAGTTCCCTGTCCTCTCTGCATCTCACAATCATGGCATTACTCTTCCTAGCGTTAAATTTGATGTTGTGATCATTACCATTCTGTGAGCAAACTCTTAATAGTTGTTGCAACCTGGCACTATAAGGGCTCATTATTACTAGGTCATCGGCATACATGAGATGATTGATGACAAAGCCACTCACAATGCAATTATTTATGCATATATTTATGCAACCAGGTTATTGTAATTTTTTTATTTTTCCCCTTAAAAGATTTTAGTTTGTTTTTCAGTTGGGTTGTACAGATTATAGGTCACATTAATGGTGCAAAAAGTTTTGAATTGATTTATCTTGATCTCATTTTTTTACATCACAAAAAACTGGCATCTGAACAGGGGTTTGTAGACTTTTTATATCCACTGTACATTAAAACATAAATAACTACTGTCTCCAGAGTCTTGGTCAATTGGCAGCAGGGATGAAAAGTCCATGAAGATCCATGTGGACGGAAGCAGGGATAGAGGCCCTGGCTAGCTCCTTGAAAGTTTTGGCATTGAGGACAAGCATGAATGGCGAAATGCTGGGATCTGGAGAAATGACGGATGACAAGATGACTCCTGGTGGAATAAGAACACAAAAAAATCTTCAAGTATCTGTGAAGAAACAACTCCTCCACCCCGATGAAAACAAAACTCTCACCATCATCTTCCTCCATGGCTCTGGGAGAAGCTACGAACACCGGCTCTGAGGGGTAGCAGTTTTCTTGCTCCCAGTAGATGTGTTTCCTTGTAACGATATCAAACTTGGTGATCTGTTTTTTAGAGTAAAATACCAGAATGATGTTTTGTCAGACTGACAAATACCAGAATTACTCACTCATGTATCTTCCAGTGGTGAAATTACTCTTTGGTAGATTGGACAAATTCAGAAGTACCAGGACAGCTCTTCAATAGATGTTTTGATTCAGTTGAATGTTTAAAGCACCACCGTGAAAGATTTTCAACTAAAAATATGTTTCCCAAAATTATTTTGATGGTGCATGAACCTTTGACCAGAGGAATGTCATTTTGCCCATAGCCTGAGTGGGCCCTACAACAGCTGTCTTCTTGGTAGGAACACTGAAAGGACTACAACTATGGTGTCTATGACCTGAGTCCAAACAGCCATTCACAGGGCACAACTGTAGCCACCAACAGCTAAGAACCCTTTACTTTTTGACTGGTTCTGGAGGTGAATTGCCCAAAGAGGATGGACCTACAACTCTAATAAAGGCAGTACTGCTGGGTATAAAACTCATAAAGCAGTTGATTTTGATTCTCTACAGTGGTTTGCTAAAAGTATCAACAAGGTCTGGCTGTATTTGTCTCATAAACAAAATTATATTTCTGACTTTTTTGTTGTTTTTTGTGCCGTAGCTGCTCTGAAATGTTTCACCTTGTTGGGATATGGTGACCATTCTAGTCTAGAGCCATAGAAGTACCGGTACTTCTGAGCGTTGAAGTTGTAGTTGATTCCCGGCAGCTCCAGTCCTTAAGGAGGAACCATTTCATTAGCTTAGGAGATTCAGATATCATTAACATACTGTAAGTCAAACAGGGCAAAATTTAATGACAAACCTTCAAAGAGAGTATCGGGCTGGCAGTACACCGATCCATCCTCCTGCATCACCGCTGTGGCCGTGGTGTTGGTTAGAGTCACCAGATTTGTGCCCCTAGGACACTCCTGTGAGAAGATGTCAGAATTTAGCTGTTGGCGAAGCATAAGAGAACAATGACAGATATTTGACTGTCCGAATCAATCTGTTCAGGATGGTTAGACTCGACACAAATTTTGGATAATCAACAGAATTTTTTTCTGGAATATTTGGAGCCACAGGATTGGTACTGGAGCCAGCCCTTAAAGAGCATCCTTGGGTCTTTCAGGACCTTGTGGAGGTTGAGTGGTACAATGAATCTCTGGCACAACGGTAGCGAGAAGCTCTTGTTGGACTCGATGAAGTCGCTGGCATCTTTGGTCATGTTGTGGATATAGAACATGTTGTACAGATTGCCATCTTTGTAGCAGATCAGGTCAAATACCACGTGGCCATCATCCTCATAAGCATTGATGTGGTGGAAAACCACCAGGGCGTCACTATAGAGACGGGTGGAAATCGCCTTCCCTGTCTTTTTATTGACGATGTGAAACAAGGTCTGAAAAGAAAGATGGAAAGAAGCATTCACATTTACAGTGCTGACTGGTTTGGTCTCCCAAAGATGACAGTAGAAATACACTGTTTGAGGTAAGAAAAAAAAAAATATTCATCAAACCTTACTGGTAAAGAAGGGGGTAGTGGCATCTTTGTTTTGTCTCTAGTTTTGTAATAATTGGTCAGAGCAATTTTGTCAAAATGGTCACCAGAATATAATTCGTTCTGACGATAAATATTCTATGTCATTCTACAAATGTTGGCTTATGCCCCAACATCTGTCCCATTAATTCAAACCAGAAACTACCCCAGTAGCACACATGTTGGGCCAACTTCAGCAAGTTTACATTGGGAATTCATCTTATAGAGGTTGTTTGCCCATTGGCAAGACTTAGGTTAGACATCGGCTTTACACCGACATCGAGCCTAAGTCTTGTCAATGAGCAAACAACCTCTATAAGATGAATTCTCAATGTAAAGTTGGCCCTTTGAGTCAGCAACAATGTCTTGCCATTGAGCAAACGACTTCTATAAGCTGTATTCCCTATGTAAAGTTGGTATGTCAGGCCTATGTTGGCGTGATGAACAGTATGTGTGCTGATGGGGTATATAGCTATGAGGCAAAAGTGTTAGCAAATATTCCATTATCCAATTGATAGCATGGGTGGATATTTCAACCACAACACTGTAATGAGGTGATAATATAAAAGACACACCAAAAGTGTAGAAGACCAAAGGTAAAACCCCGAGGAACCCCACAAATACAGTACTTCGTGCTTTGTTTGAGTTTCATTATTGACTCATTTGTCTGAGTATTAAAACTTTGCTAATTTACAGCTCTTTCACATTGAATAGGAAGGAAATATGTAAAGTTGAAAAAGTATCTCAATGACTTACAATATCATCTTCATCGAATTTGAGGCAGCCTCCCCAGTTGACTCCTCTGAAATAGGCGGTGGCCAGTTTGATGATGTCCAGTTTGAAGGGCTGCTCTACAAACACAATGTAGTTCTCGGTCATCCCAAAACTGTGGAAGTAGCTTGGGTACAGACTGGAGCGGAACGGGAAGGAACACACCTGCTGAAGTTGCCTTAGTGCTGGCTTTTTATTTTGTTTATCTGAAATAGAATTTTTTAAAAGTTTCACCTTTATTCCATCATTCAATAAACATATCTCAACTAAGATCCTACTAGAACAGGCGTCTGCAACCTGCGGCTCTGGAACCACATCCCTAACAGCACACATATGTTGGGCCAACGTTGGCAAGCTTACATTGGGAATACATCTTATAGAGGTCATGTGCTCATTGGCAAGACATAGGCTAGACATTGGCGTACGTTGAGCTGATGTATGTGTGCTGTTGGGGATGTGATTCTTTTGCCAGAGCCAGTGGCTCCTTAAGGCCTTAACAAAAACAAAATAAAACTAAAATTTCAGTAATAGAAAACAAATTTATGAGAAATTTATGAGAAAAGCTGAAAATTTATGTCAAATCTCTCAAATTTAGAAAAAAAGGTTGTAATTTTATAAACAAAGTGCCACAACATAGTTGCAAAAAAAAGTCACAATTTCTAGGGGGAAAAGTACAAAGTTCTTTTTAGAAGTTCTTTTAGAATAATGTTGCAGTTTCAGTGACAAGTGCTGCAAATATACCTGAAAAATGTAACTGTTGTGTGGGGATTTGGCACTTGAGGCTTGCCGTAGCTGGCACCAGGCACACAATGTGGTGACGTCAGGCGGGCTATGGCCAGTGTGTATAAGTACAACTTATGCTAATAAAGTTCAGTTCGTTGCTCGGCATAGCATGGCTCACGTCTCGCTCTTTTGGTACATGACATTTAGTGACTGTGGATTAAACTATGGGGGCATGCGCAAGACCACCATCTCCGTCCTTGAAGTCACTGGGTGTGTCAGCCACACCATGACACCGCTGGTTGGAGGCTTTTGATGCCTATATCACCGCGGCTGGCCTGGGTTGTGTCAACAAAGAAAGACGGAAGAGCGTAATCCATTATCTCGGCAAAGAAGGACAGCGAGTGCTTCGCACGCTGGGTAGCACAGGCTCTTTGGACAAGTGTTTGAGCATGATGGACAAATTTTTTGTTGACAAGTGTAACATCACAGTATGAAGATACAGATTCTTCGACCGCTGTCAGCAAGCAAGTGAGTCCACACATCATCTTATGGAGCTCCGAAACCTAGCGAGCATGGACGCCTGCGGGCCTTTGGAAGAAGAGCTCATTCATGACAAGCTAGCGTATAGCACGAGCAACGAGTGGCTAAAGGAGAAGCTACTTCTAACAAAGGACGATTTTGCACTAAGTCAAGTGATGCAAATGGCTAACCAAATCGAGTCCGCTACCCAGCTAGGAATGCAAGTACTGGCTAACGAACACCTAGCTGTCCAAGTTCCCTCTCCACGTCAGACCGATAGCAGCCCAACTAGCTACTCAGGGCAGACTCCCACACGGCGGCAGACCGCGGCACAGGCAGGAGCGGGAACCCAGGGACTGTGTGGTGGCTGTGGCTCTCCTTGTCACCGGATGGGCTTGTCTGCCTGCCCCGCTAGAGGGAAAGAGTGCTACAACTGCGGTTGAGCTAATCACCTGGCTAGGGTTTGTACCATCGCCGACAAGCCGATGGATTCGGGACTCATGGGTGTAGCCCTGGTGTGTGTAGCAGGCTCCAAGAGTTGGCCACTAAAATGATATGTGGTGCTGCTTGACAGAGCCGATTTGCCGCTCATGGTAGATTCAGATGCTGCAAAATCCATACTAAGCGTGTCCATGGTAAGAAAACTTTTTCCAAAAAAACCTATTGTATCGGGCGCTGTGAATATGCTTGGCTATGGGCATGCGAAGATTGGCATGGTGGGCACGGTCAGTTTCTCCGAGACGTGTGGGCCAAAGACTATTCCCGCATTCACCTTTCAGGTTTCGCACCATGAGGCTGACTTGTTGGGTATTGACTTCCTGGGAGAGTTAGGATTCCCCATCATGGATCCAGCAGGCTCCACAGTGCTGACTGTTTCTCCCGGGTGGCCTGTTTGCTGGTCAGCACTGTTTGCAGGCTTGGGCTGCGTGACGGCTTTTAACCACTGTCCGCTCATCGACCTGAGTGTGACGTCCAAAATTCAACCTCTTTGGCAGCTACCACTCGCCCTGCAGGATGACATCACAGTGGAGCTAAACAAATTACTCAGCACCAACATTATCAAGAGAGTGGATGCCTTGGCGTGGATCTCGAATATTGTGGTGGCCAAAAAGAAGACAGGTGGCATCCGACTGTGCATCGACCTCAGAATGGTTAACAAAACGATCATTCCGGACAAATATCTACTGCCCATGATGGAAGAGCTCACTGCGATGTTCAGCAGCTCCAAGGTGTTTTCAAAACTGGACCTCCGTGAAGGTTATCTACAAGTGCCCCTCCACCCGGCCAGCCGCAACCTGACGGCGTTCGTAACCCACATCAATCAAACTTTATTTGGATAGCACTTTTAAAACATTAGATGCTGCGCAAAGTGCTTTACATAGATAAAACAATAGGCACATTTAATTACATATTTTACGTGATACATCCCCATCCCTTCCAACCATCCCATAAACATACCCACAAACACAACACACACAGGCACATACATCACACCCTACTTCTCTTACACACATATGAAATAAAAGAGACATTGTTCGGCACCAAGGCACCACGTGAAGGAGCAACCACCCTGTGGAGCCCCCCATGCCGGGACACCACACAGCCAGTCACCACAGAAGGCGCCACAAGGGCCACCTCAACCAGGACAGGCCGGGGCCCACACCACAGCTGTAGGCAGTGGTATAAAGCCCCCACCCACCCAAGCTAGAGCGACCCACGAGACCAACACCCCTGCAGATGGGCCAGGCAGCATCCGGCATGAGGGGCCCCACTGAGGAAACACTGGAGCTAAAACATATAAATACAAAATAAAACTAAGAACATAAAGAGCATAGGGAACTAAAGACCCATACTTAGAGACTGCGCTAAGAACACATCAAAATAAGAAGATTTAAAAACAAAAAAAAAGCTAAGAAGAATGTAAAAACAATGGAACATAAATGACTACTTCAATAATAGTTAAACAGTTTGTTAAAAACCAAAATTTAAAAAGGTACAAAAAGAACTAAAAACAGGAATTAAAAACCCATACTTAAAAAAAAACTGAACTAAACACATCAATAAGAAGATGTGAAAATCTAAGAACAAATGACAAAAAGAACATCAAACGATGGAACATAAATGACTACTTCAGTAATAGTTAAACGGGTTTATTAAAAGCCAAATTAAAAAGGTGGGTCTTGAGCCTGTTCTTAAAAACATCTATTGACTCTGCGGCCCTGGGTGTTATCAGATATACCCACATGACTTTTGGCCTGAGTTTGGCACCGAGCTGTGTTCAAAAAATCATGTCCAGGATTCTCACCAGTCTCAAGGGTGTGGTGGTGTATCTAGATGACATTGTGGTACATGGCGCAGCACAGGTGGCATATGACGAACATTTGGAACAAGCGATGGCGGTGCAGCTGGAACACGGGGTTTTGCTGAATGAGGAAAAGTGCATCTTTACAGCTGAATCCATTGAGTTTGTGGGATTTCGGCTGTCGGCTGAGGGCCTGAGGCCCCTGCACTCGAATGTGGAGGTGGTCCTGCAACTTCTGGACCCCATGACACCTGCACAAATTTCCTCATTCCTGGGCATGGCGAACCTGTATGGACGTTTCATTCCCCATTATTGATAGACTATTGAACTTCTTCGAGCCCTCCTAAAGCAAAACGCTCCATGGCAATGGACCGCGGCCTGCTCAGCAGTGGTCACTAAACTGAAATTTCAACTCACCTTCCCGCCGGTGTTGGCCCATTTTGAGCCTCAATGCCCCACTTTTGTGACTTGTCTGTTTGACAGCGGGGAGGTCATGTCTCATCTTCAAAATGGTATTGCACGCCCGGTGGTGTTTGCTTCAAAGTCCCTCACATCGGCTGAACAGAGGTACGCGGTGGGTGAGAGAGAAGCGCTCGCGTGTGTTTGGGCACGTGAACGGTGGCACATCTCAGGTTCAGGTTCAGGTTCAGGTTACTTTATTTGTACCCGCAGGTAGATTTGTTTTGCAGTCTGGTGACATCCATATTTACAAGCCACAATTACATTCAACATAGACACAAACACAGGCACACATGAAGTTGACTATAAACATGATAAAAATACTCAAGGCTTCATCAATCAGGATATAAAGACAAAGAGATGTGAGAAAACCAGAGATAAGAGAGAAGGGTCATATTAAAAAGTTAAAGGCTAGTCAAAGAGGTTAAAAACTCAAAGGTCTAAAACCCAATAAAAGATTTAGAACCCAAATAAAATCCTACAAAAATAAGTAAATATAAAATGGAGTTAATAAATAGGTACCTAAATTATGTGCAATATATTGTTACAACTTGTTCAACTCTCTGACAGCAGCAGGAACAAAGTTGTTTTTGTAGCGCTGGGTTTTACTTTTTGGGACAGCAAACCTCCATCTGGAGGGAAGAAGCTGAAAGTGGCAGCGCAAAGGGTGGGAGTCATCATTTAAAATGGAGGCAGCCATCCTCTGTACTTGTCTGGTGTACAGGGATGTCAGGCTCAGCTGTGACTCACCAAGCAAACGACTGGACCATCTAACTACCTGATCCAAGGATTTCCTCTGTTTCAGTTTTATCTGACCAAACCATGACACTAAAGAAAAGGATAAAACAGATTCAATAAAAGCCCGATAAAACATTGTCATTATGATTCGGTCAATTTGGAAGCGTGCAAGTTTCCTCAAACAATGCAAATGTTGCTGACCCTTTTTGCACACCCTTTCACAGTTCTCTTCAAAGTTTAAATTACTATCAATAATCGTCCCAAAATATTTGTAGGATTGTACACCTTCAGTGGTTTGACCTTTTAGTACGGTGACTTTGTGCCTGGGAGTTTTCCTCCTAAAGTCAATAATCATAGCTTTAGTTTTTGTCGTATTCAGCTGCAGGTAGGAATCCTCACACCAGTGAACAAAATCATCAACTACTGGGCCGTGGCCACTCTCACCATCCTGGAGGAGACTGACAATAACTGAATCATCAGCATACTTTATAATGTGTCTGTTGTCATGTCTGCTCCGAAACGTTTGTGTACAGGATGAAGAGTAGTGGTGACAACACACACCCCTGAGGAGAGCCTGTAGAAGAACACTTTAGGTCAGACAATGTACCATTGACCCTTACTCTCTGCGTCCTGTTGGTTAAGAAATCCAGAATCCAACCCACCAGATTACTGCTCAAATCAAATTGCTGCAGGAGCCTTTCAACTAAAATATGAGGTTGGATTGTATTAAAGGCGGAGGAAAAGTCCACAAATAAAAGCCTGACATGTGTCCCATTAAAATCCAGATGTTTAAAAAGCACGTTAAACAGAGTGACAGTGGCGTCGTCCACTCCTTTGTGAGGCCTATATGCAAACTGCAAAGGATCCAATGCATGTTCAGTCTGCTTTAGGACCTCACGTCTGACCAGTTTTTCAAAAATTTTCATTAAAATTGAAGTCAAAGCAACTGGTCTAAAGTCATTTATCGTTTTAGGACAGCTGGATTTTGGAACGGGAACAACCACGGCTTCTTTCCAGATCTTGGGCACATGTTGTGTCTGTAAAGACTTATTGAAAATGTAATGAAATACAGGACTCTGTTCATGTGCACAGGACTTTACCAAGCGCCCACATATATTATCAGGGCCCTGACTTTTGTTCACTTTTACAGCGCAGAACTCCCTTTTAACATCCTGCACCTCAATATTAAAGCGCTGATTGTCTTTGAGTTTCTGTTTCAAATCTTGGGTTTCTGTGCTAAAATCAAAGGAGTCAAAACGACCATAAAAACAATTAAGAGCATTAGCCAGCTGAACCAAGTTTCTTTGTTGCCATCTTACTTTCCAATTCTGATTTATAATTCTGTTTTGCTCTTAAAATTTCGGACTTCAGCTCTTTTGTGGCAACCTGTAGCTCAGAAACAGACCCCTGTTTAAAGGCAAGTGCTTTCCTCTGTAAGCAGGATTTAACTGATTTTGTAACCCATGGCTTGTTGTTGGGATATATTTTGACACGTTTACGTGGAACGATCATATTTTTACAGAAAGCCATGTATGAGCATGTGACGTCCACCAAAGAGTCCAAATCATCCCCGCAGGACAGTGTGAAAACCTCCCAGTCCGTACAGTTAAAGCATTCCTGGAGGCAGTGCACTGAATCCTCTGTCCACACCTCTATGTCTCCACCTTGCCTCTTCTGAGAGCAGTTTTATATGTGGGCAGCAAATGTGCACAGTTGTGATCTGAGGATCCTAAAGGAGGAAGGGGAAGTGATTTATAGGCCCTCTCAATGGATCCATAGCACAGGTCCAATGTCTTTTTTCACCTGGTTGGGCAGGAGACATACTGATAAAAGTTTTTAAGTGTCTTCTTTAAAGAAACATGGTTAAAATCCCCAAGAATAAAGTTTGGTGCCTCTGGAAAAATTGACTGCAGCTGCTGGACCACATCAAAGACAGTGCTGGAGGCGGAGTCAGCGTCTGCCCTCGGGTGAGTGTACACAGTCGTGATAAAAAGTTGGGGGAGCTCGCGAAGCAGATAAAAGGGACGTAGCGATACGGACAGAAGCTCCACATCGGGTGTACAGATGCACTCTCTGACCGTGACAGATGTGCAGTACTGTTTATTAATGTATAAACATACGCCGCCCCCCTGACATTTCCCCGTTACCGCTTCTTGCCGATCTGAGCGAAGTGGGGCTCCAAAGCCATCAAGCCACAGGTCCGCATCCCGGTCATGCGCCTTAAGCCACGTCTCCGTGTAAGCCATGACACAGCAGTTCTTGAAGTCCTTCTGGTAGCGTACATTCCCTTGAATTTCATCTACTTTATTCCTCAGAGATTGTACGTTCCCAAAAATCATGGAAGGAAGAGGAAAGCTATTAAACTGACGTCTCCTCAGGCATAATTTCACGCCTCCACGCTTTCTGCGTTTCCTTCTCTTGTCTCTCTTTTCATCGCTGTGTCCATGAACGTCTCTTAAAATAAAGTCCAGCAGTTGCGGCATAGACTCAATCACAGATGCTGCATTATCCGTGTTTAAATGCAGTAACATGTCCCTGGAATATTGTATTCTCCCCGGCATGATCACGATCGCGCTTACCTCAGACACACAAAGCCGGTGGGAAAGAAGCAGCAGTGCAAAAATGGGGAGGAAATCCATATTGATGGAACCAGGGAGCGCTTCGTTATAGAGTCCACAAACATTCCAGGACAAAAACGACACAGAGAATTTCGTTAAAACACATTAAAGTGCGTAAAAACAGACACACAGACGACGGACTATTTTCACAAGCTTCCGGTCGCTGCGTGCGCATGCGCCCAAAATCTACCTCTATGGATGCCATTTCACCGTATGCACGGACCATGGGGCGCTGACGACCCTGCTGGAGACGACTGGCTTGGGACACTGACCCCTGCAGATCCACAGGTGGGTGGAATGGCTGCGAGCCTACAACTTCATTACTCAATTCACCCCAGGCAGAGAAAATGTGGTGACGGACCTCCTGTCTCGTGCCACAATTAACACTGCGCAGCCTGACAACTGTGATTCCTTGGAGGTGGACCTGATCAACATGTTCCACGAACCTCTCCAGAACATGGTGTCCCTCCAGGGACTCCAGGCAGAGTCGGAGTGAGGCCCAACTTTGTCACAACTGTGCTCATTCATCAGGGGGGTTGGCTCACGAAAATGCAAGGTGACCTGGCACCTTTTCACGGGGTCAGGGACAAACTGAGTTGCTAGAATGACGTGTGTGTGGTGAAAGGACACTGCATGTTGGTTCCGGTGTTGCTGAGATCTCGCGTTTTGGCTGTGCTCCATGAGGGTCATCTGGGGTGGTTAGAGTGAAACAGTGCTGCAGAGATTCAGTTTGGTGGGCAGGTATTGACAAAGACATTGAGACTATGGTTAAGAACTGTGTACCGTGTTTGGAGCGCGGAAAAACAGGAGTGCCACCTCTCACACCCCTGCGACCGCTACAATACCCAGAGGGTACCTGGAAGCACATCCAATTGGACATCTGTGGCGAGTTACACACAGCCCCCATAAACAGCCATTTCCTGCTGGTGGCTTATGGTCTGTTTTCAAAATGGCTGGAGGTGTTGCCCACTGGTTCGGTCATGACGGACGTGGTCACCGGTTTTCTCTCGTCGCTTTTCACTAGGTGGGGGGTTCCAAGCGACATTACAATGGACAATGGTCCACAGTTCATCCCCAGGGGATTTGAGGAGTTTTTGAGGGAAAGGGGCATGGAGCACATTAGAACCACATTTTATCATCCTCAAGCTAATGGGGGTGTGGAACGTTTCAACAAGATATTAAAAAATGGACTGAGTACATCTGGTGGATGGCTTCACGTTCTCAGATGCCCTTCAGAACACGCTCCTCCATTACAGGGCGATGGCCCACGCCACGACGAGGTATTCTCCAGCAAAGCTCATGCTGGTACGTGAACTACATCTGCCCCTGGATCGGCTGTGGCCCCCCGTGACCCCCTCTCCGGTAGACACAGAACCATCGCAAGATTGGGTCCTCGAACAACAGCGAAGAATGAAACAGTGCTTCGACAAGAAGCATAGGGCAAGGGCTCATGAACTCGGTGTGTTGGACTGGGTCAGAATCAGGCACCCCAACCGTACGCATACAGTGGGGCAAAAAAGTATTTAGTCAGCCACCAGTTGCGCATGTTGTCCCACTTAAAAGATGAGAGAGTTCTCCAATTTTCATGATAGTTATACCTCAACTATGAGAGACAAAATGAGAAAAAAAAAATCCAGAAAATCACATTGTTTGATTTTTAAAGAATTTATTTGCAAATTATGGTGGGAAATAAGTATTTGGTCACCTACAAACAAGCAAGATTTCTGGCTCTCACAGACCTGTAACTTCTTCTTTAAGAGGCTCCTCTGTCCTCCACTCGTTACCTGTATTAATGGCATCTGTTTGAACTCGTTATCAGTATAAAAGACACCTGTCCACAACCTCAAACAGTCAGACTCCATACTCCACTATGGCCAAGACCAAAGAGCTGTCAAAGGACACCAGAAACAAAATTGTAGACCTGCACCAGGCTGGGAAGGCTGAATCTGCAATAGGTAAGCAGCTTGGTGTGAAGAAATCAACTGTGGGAGCAATTATTAGAAAATGGAAGACATACAAGACCACTGATAATCTCCCTCCATCTGGGGCTCCACGTAAGATCTCACCCCGTGGGGTCAAAATGATCACGAGAATGGTGAGCAAAAATCCCACAACCACACGGGGGGACCTAGTGAATGACCTGCAGAGAGCTGGGACCAAAGTAGCAAAGGCTACCATCAGTAACACACTACGCCACCAGGGACTCAAATCCTGCAGTGCCAGACATGTCCCCCTGCTTAAGCCAGTACATGTCCAGGCCCGTCTGAAGTTTGCTAGAGAGCATTTGGATGATCCAGAAGAGGATTGGGAGAATGTCATATGGTCAGATGAAACCAAAATAGAACTTTTTGGTAAAAACTCAACTTGTCGTGTTTGGAGGAGAAAGAATGCTGAGTTGCATCCAAAGAACACCATACCTACTGTGAAGCATGGGGGTGGAAACATCATGCTTTGGGGCCGTTTTTCTGCAAAGGGACCAGGACAACTGATCTGTGTAAAGGAAAGAATGAATGGGGCCATGTATCGTGAGAGTTTGAGTGAAAACCTCCTTCCATCAGCAAGGGCATTGAAGATGAAACGTGGCTGGGTCTTTCAGCATGACAATGATCCAAACATACCGCCCGGGCAACGAAGGAGTGGCTTCATAAGAAGCATTTCAAGGTCCTGGAGTGGCCTAGCCAGTCTCCAGATCTCAACCCCATAGAAAATCTTTGGAGGGAGTTGAAAGTCTGTGTTGCCCAGCGACAGCCCCAAAACATCACTGCTCTAGAGGAGATCTGCATGGAGGAATGGGCCAAAATACCAGCAACAGTGTGTGAAAACCTTGTGAAGACTTACAGAAAACATTTGACCTCTGTCATTGCCAACAAAGGGTATATAACAAAGTATTGAGATGAACTTCTGTTATTGACCAAATACTTATTGTCCACCACAATTTGCAAATAAATTCTTTAAAAATCAGACAATGTGATTTTCTGGATTTTTTTTTCTCATTTTGTCTCTCATAGTTGAGGTATACCTATGATGAAAATTGGAGACCTCTCTCATCTTTTAAGTGGGAAAACTTGCACAATTGGTGGCTGACTAAATACTTTTTTGTCCCACTGTAAGCTGCAGCCATTCTGGATGGGACCACTGCAAATCGTGAAGCGGCTGGGCCCAGACACGTTCCGGCTCTCGGACAGGTCATGGTGGCATTCCAGCCACCTCAGGAAATCGTCGCCAGCCCAGGATCCGGGAGATGCAGTGGTCGAGATGGACATTGGTTGGGACTTGACTAATGGGACTCTGAGGGGCACCCGGGTACGGCCGACGGAGCCTGGAGCAAGTCCTCCACCTGTGAGGCGCTCGGCTAGAACCCGTCAGAGGCCTAAGTACCTGAAGGACTTTGTGATTGGACTGGGTTAACTAGTACGTGTTGACCTTTGGGTGGCAGAGTCATATACCTCAACATGGGGGCATGCTGGCAGTCTACCAAGATGCCCAGTTAGTTCATTGTTCTACTAGAAACGTGAAATTCTAACGCTATGCATGTGTTTTGGGGTTTTTACTTGCTATTTTTTTTTTCGGGGGGGGGGGGGTTGGTTTATTTGTTGTGGTTTTACACTTTGTGAAGGATGAGAGGGAGAATGTTGTGTGGGGATTTGGCCTTTGAGGCTTGCTGTAGCAGGCGCCAAACGCATAACGTGGTGGCGTCAGGCGGGCTACGGCCAGTGTGTATAAGTACAACTTATGCTAATAAAGTTCAGTTCGTTGCTCAGCATAGCATGGCTCACGACTCGCTCTTTTGGTACAAAACAGTAACAAATTTACAAAGAGAATAAAACAAATTTATCACAAAAGCTGAACATTTATGCCAGAAAAATGTCAAATTTAGGGGGAAAAAAAGATGAAATTTTATGAATGAAACACTTGCAAATTTGAAATTAAAAAAAAAATCACATTTGGTAAATGTTGTTTAATGATATAGTGTGGTTTTTTCTCATCTCTAGATGACCAAAGCTGTCATGTGTCTGAGCTCTTGTTTTTACTGAGCTCAGACTCTCACTTTATTTCAAAGTATTGTATGTCTTATTAGTTTGATTTTGTTAGTTTTCTGTATTTATTGTGGATTTGTTTTCACTTGTGCTTCCCCTTTCCCAGACACTCCCTCTCGCTGCTCACAGCCTGCCCCTCTCTTAGCTCAGCTGTGGGCAGTTGGGTTAATTAGGTTACCTGCTCACTCAGTGACTCACACCTGCAGCTCATTTCCCAATGTGTATTTAAGCTCTGCTCATTCACTGTGTGTTGAGGCTATATTGGTTTAACTATTCTTCATAAGATAAGATAAGATAAGCCTTTATTAGTCCCACAACAGGGAAATTCCAGGATTGCAACAGCACAGGGATAGCAACACTCAGAGCAACAATCAGAAGGCAAGAAAAAAAAAGCAAGCAAGCAAGAGCAGCTAATATACTACATATGTACATATTACTATAAATATACTGTATATATATACACAAAGACACACAGTGTAGAGCATTGTAGCTGGATGGGATAAATATATGAGTATATAAACACACAGTACGGAGCATTGCAGCTAGATGGAATAAATATGTAAATATATAAACACACAGTGCGGAGCAATGTAGCTAGATGGAATAATATGTAGATATATAAACACACAGTGCGGAGCATTGTAGCTAGATGGAATGAATATATAGATATATAAATATAAACATAAACATAAACACACCCAGTGCGGAGCATTGTAGCTAGATGGAATAAATATGTAAATGTATAAACACACACAGTGCAGAGCATTGTTGCTAGATGGGATGAAACAGCACAACCGTCTACTTAGTTATCCTACATGGTATGATTATGTGCCCATACATATTCTCACCCTCCGTAGCTACCGGTATTTTCCTAGTTGTATGCCGGAGGGGACCATTGTGTAAGTCTATTGCATCTTTTGCATTCAAAAAACTATTAGGTTGTTACGTCTTTTTGCTATCTCTGCGAGCAGCCCTGCTTAGGTTGTACAGTCTGACAGCCGTTGGTAGGAAGGACCTGCAAAACCTCTTGGTTGTGCACCTGGGATGATATAGTCTGCTGCTAAATGAGCTCCTCAGTGCATTCAGTATGTCCTGCATAGGGTGGAACTCGGACTCCAGCAGAGATGACAGTTTAGCCACCGTCCTTCTCTCTCCTATCTCCTCCACCGGATCAAGGCGCTGCCCCAGGACGGAGCTAGCTTTCTTGATCAGTTTGTTCAGTCTCTTCCTATCGGCTGCAGTAATGCCACTGCCCCAGCAGACCACTCCAAAAGTGATGGCTGATGCCACCACCGTGTCATAGAATGTCTTCAGCAGCGCCCCTTGTACACGAAAAGACCTGAGTCTCCTCAGTAGGAACAGCCTGCGCTGTCCCTTCTTGTAGAGTGCGTCAGTATTGTGTGACCAGTCTAGTTTATTGTTCAGATGAACACCCAGGTACTTGTAGGATGTCACCATCTCAATGTCTGTTCCCTGTATATTTACTGGTGCTGTGAGGGGTTGTCCTTGCCTGCGGCAGTCCACCACCGGCTCCTTAGTTTTCCTCGCGTTGATCTGGAGGCAGTTCCAATGGCACCAGTCCACGAAGTCCTGGATAAGCCCTCTGTACTCAGCTTCATCTCCATTGGAGATGAGGCCAACAATCGCAGAGTCATCAGAGAACTTCTGTAGATGGCAGCGTGTTGTGTTGTGTGAGAAGTCCGCAGTATAAAGAGTGACCAGGAAGGCAGCCAACACCGTTCCCTGGGGGGCCCCCGTGCTACTGATGATCGTGTCGGACACACAGTCCTGGGTTGTCACAAACTGAGGCCGGTTCGTGAGGTAGTCCAGGATCCATGATGACAGGTGCTGGTCCACCCCTGCGCGCAGCAGCTTGTCCTTCAGGATCATTGGTTGGATGGTGTTGAAAGCACTGGAGAAGTCAAAGAACATGATCCTCACCACATTCCTGGGCTTCTCCAGGTGGGACAGAGAACGGTGAAGGAGGAAGATCACCGCATCCTCCACCCCAATGCCATGCTGGTAGGCGAACTGGAGTGGATCCATCGCTGGTTCCACCAGGGGGCGGAGGTGAGCAAGGAGCAGTCTCTCCAGGGTCTTCATCAAGTGGGACGTCAAGGCCACCGGTCTGTAGCTGTTCAGGTCTTTGGGGTGGGAAGTTTTTGGTACAGGTACCACACAAGATGTTTTCCACAGCTGTGGTACCCTCCCCAGCTTCAGGCTCAGGTTGAAGATGTACGTCACAATCCCACACAGCTGGTCTGCACAGGACTTGAGGAGCTTTGCGCTGATGCCGTCCGGTCCCGACGCCTTCCTCGCCTTGATCTTCCTCAGCTCCATCCTCACCTGGGTCCTGGTCAGGGTCAGGATGGGGGGCTGTGTGTTGGGAGTGGGGGGGTGTTGGTGGAGTGGGGAGTGGGCAGCAGGACTTGATGTCTTTACAGGCAGCAGTGGTTGTTGTGCAGTCAGTGGGGAGGGCGGTTGGTCAAACCTATTGAAAAACAAATTCAGATTGTTCACCCACTCCCTGCCCCCCGTGGCCTGGGGGGAGGTATTCTGGAGCCCAGAGATGGTTTTGAGGTTTCTCCAGACCCCGCTGATGTCACTCTGTTGCAGCTTGTCCTCCATCTTCCTCCTAAAGCTGTCCTTGCCTTCTCTGATCTTTCTCCTCAGCTCCCTCTGTACGGACTTCAGCATCTCCCTGTTCCCCGACCTGAAGATCCTCTTCTTCTCTCTCAGAAGTATTTTAATCTCAGGGTTGATCCAGGGTTTGTTGTTTGAGCAACACCGTATGGTCTTGGTGGGAACGGATTTGTCTGCACAGAAGCTGAGGTAGCCCGTGAAGGTGTGAATGAGGCCATCGATGTCCTCACCATGTGGATCGCAGAGCTGCTTCCAGGTGGTGGCTTCAAAACAGCCCTTTAGAGTGTCCATTGCCTCCTCAGACTATAACATCACTGTGCGCATGGCCGGGGGTTGTCTGTGCACTAGGGTTTGTACACCGGCCGGAGATGAACCAAGTTGTGATCCGATCTCCCGAGTTGGGGGAGTTGTGATGAGTTGTACGCCTCCTTAGTGTTTGCGTAGAATAAGTCCAGTGTTTTATTGTCTCTAGTGTGGCATGTGACATACTGGGTAAACGTGGGTAGAAGGGGAGACAGTGAAACGTGGTTGAAATTGCCTGAGATGAGGAGAAGAGCATCTGGGTGTTCTGTCTGAAGCCTGCTGGTTACTGAATGGATGACGTCACGCACTGTCCCAGCGTTCGCCGTCGGATTTGCATAAACAACAATGCAGATCACGTGTGAGTGTTCTCTCGGGAGATATGTAGGCCGCATGCTAACAGCTAGCAACTCAATATCTTTGCTGCAGTGACGTTGTTTAACAGAAATATGTCCCGGTCTGCACCAGTTGTTGTTAACATACATTATCACTCCACCGCCCCTTGCTTTGCCACTGTCTGGTGTTCGGTCTGCCCCTTCACTTCCGCCTCCCAAAGAGAGCAGACGCTTTTTTCTTCTCTCCTGCTCTGACTTATCTCCTTCCTCCTCTAACTAACTGGATCCCAGCTTGCTATCGTCTGTCTGCGTGTCTCTACTGCTGATTATCGAACGAAATTATGGATTTAATAAGCTGGGCTTTGAACGCAATTGACACTATTTTTTCAACGAGGAAAAGTGCCCCAGGGGAGGTTGTTTGCCCCGCAGGAACGGCTGTTGCGGGCTATTTGAGGGACACAAGTAATTGGAAACTCTTGTGCCTGTCTGATCTTTCCATCGAAGATGTCGAAGATTTGTACGTCTTCGTAGTAATGGTCATCGGGATCGTTCTGATTGGATCTGGGATTGTCCTGGTGCACCGTAAATTGATGAAGATGGACATAGCCTATCAAAATGCAGGCCAGGCGAGGCTTATCCATCAAATTGAAAAAATGGAAAGGACTCTGACAGCGGCAAATGGAGAACTGTCTAGGAAAATGGATTACATCATGATCACGCTGAGAGCCGTCCATGAAGGATTCAATGTCCAGCACTGAAGGATTAAGTACTGAATCTGTAAGAGGATATAAAGTTTCTTTCTCTGGATCAGTACTATTCAACTAATCTGACCCCCTCACACACAAGTCCTCCAGATTATCTGCAGTTTTTTGTTTTCAAAACATTTGAGCTGCATTGACTCCACGGACAGCCAGCTGCATGGCCCAAGGACAAATGCCAGCAGCTAAGACAAAACATCTCCTGCCAAAGAGACTTTGTTGTTCTTAACTGATACAACACCTACACTCAACACTACACCCACACTGACTCAAAAACTGATGAAAAAGATCATTCACTCACTGCTCTCTTTGTGTCCTTGTGTACATTCTTGTCTGCTAACTGTGCATTGAGGGCTTTTTTTCTTGTAATCATAATATTGATCATATATGACCGGTATTCTGACAATCAATGATTTTTTGCTCTTTCCTATTGTGTTATCCTTTTCCTCCCTATGCATCCTGTACCCATCTGATGACAGGCGCGTTCTCAGACGCTGCCGTGTCACCGGAAATGCAGGTCGTTTTCTGTGTCAAGTCAAATCCCTCATATGTTATCAGTCCCTGTTAATGTACTTGGCAATAAATCTTTTCTGAGTTCTGAGTTCTGATCATGTGGAAACCCTCCAGCTCAATGTTAGCATCTGCTGCTAGTTCAGTTAACCATGTCTCAGTAAACAAAAGGAGAGAGCACTCCCGGTATGTGCTATCGTAACGGCAGATAGCCGCTAGCTCATCTACCTTTCCCAGTATAGAGCGTACATTCCCCATAATAACGGATGGGAAGGTGGGTCTGTACCTTATACTCATTATCCACCGTCTAACACCAGCCCGACAACCACGTCGTTTTCGCCTTATTTCTCTCGGTACGTCGAGTTTTTTCGTCAGCACCGAGTGGCGATTAAGTGCAAGATTCATTCCTCTACTCCCAGCCTTTAAAGTATTTCACTTCTCCGGAGCGCGCCCAGCTCTGAGGCAAATCCTGTAAGTTATTCTTGCTTTGCATTTTTGTATTGTTGGCACCTTTTTTGAACTTTGTTATTTTTGTTAATAAATGTCACAAATGCCATTCAGCGCGTGGGTTTGTCTCCCTGCCCCGAAGGGGCAATCATGGCAAAAGCGCTTTACAGATACACTGTTGCCAACTTCTCAGTAAGGAAAGTAGCTATTGGCTGTCCTAAAAGTCACTAGAAGTTACTAAATGACGCCATTGCTTAATTTGCATAATTGTCCATTTGCATGTTGCACCTACGGCTGTCAGATTTTATGACCTAACCAGGGCTGCTCGTAGAGGTCATATTGACTGTACTAAACATAACAACTTTTCACAATAGAGACTGTCCCGTCCAATACACAACTAGGACAATAACAATCATGACTGAGGGTGGCAACAACACTGCTGATTCAAATATGAAATCTACTGTCTGGGTTGGCCTCCGTCGGTCTATGATGACCATGGAAGAGAATCCTAAAAGTCTACTCTGCTGGAACAGCACCACCTGTGGCTGAACAGGCCGATGCGTGAATGGCAGTCCCTGTCACACAGGTCGCACTTGTGGGTGGTCTCCGTGCTGCTGGGTCTGTGGCGGTTCTTCCTGCGGGTCCTTTTTTCATCTGCTGCAGCAGTCAGTCTCTCTTCACCCGCCTTGAGCTGTCTGGTCAGGGTGCCTCTCCATTTGGAGCGGTCCGTTGCAAGGTCCTCCCAGCACTCTGTGTTGATCTCCAGGGCCTTCATGTCTCTCTTGCAAGCGTCTCTAAAGCGCAGCTGTGGGCGGCCAACGTCTCTCCTGCCAGTCGCCATTTCTCCGTAGAGGATGTCTTTGGAGATTCTTCCATCCTCCATACGGTGAATGTGGCCTAGCCAGCGGAGCCTGCGCTGCCTGAGTAGAGTGAACATGGAGGGAAGGCCGGCGCAGGACAGAACTTCTGTGTTGGGCACTTTGTCCTGCCAGGATATGTCCAGGATGTGGCGAATGCAGCGCAAGTGGAAGGAGTTCAGTTTCTTTTCCTGCCGAGTGTATGTTGTCTACATCTCACCTCCCATAGAGCAGTGTGCTGATGACGCAGGCGTTGTACACTGCCATCTTCGAGAGTTTGGGATTCTCCCACACTCGTGTGGTGAGGCGAGCGAATGTGAAGGCTGATTTTCCAATCCTCTTGTTGATCTCTGTATCAAGGGAGAGGTTGTTGCTGATACGCGAACTGATTCACGACCTCCAGCTCGTAGTCGTCGATGGTGATGGTTGGTGGTGCTTCCGTGCCTTGTGCCAAGACGTTAGTCTTCTTCAGGCTGATGGTAAGCTCGAAGTCCTTGCATGCCTGGGAGAAGTGGTCCATCAGGGTCTGAAGCTCCTGCTGTGTGTGGGTTGCGACTGCAGCGTCATCTGCAAACAGCATGTCTCTGATTAGAGCCTCGCGTACTTTGGTTCTGGCTTTCAGGCGGGCGAGGTTGAAAAGCCTGCCATCAGATTTTGTGTGCAGGTAGATTCCCTCTGTTGCTGTGCTGAAGGCATGCCTCAGGAGCATAGCAAAGATAATCCCAAAGAGGGTTGGCGCAAGTACACAGCCCTGTTTCACTCCACTGCGTATGTTGAATGGCTCTGAGACATTGCTGTCGTGCTGCACTATCCCCTGCATGTTGGTGTGAAACGATTCGATGAGGCTTTGCAACTTTGGTGGGCATCCTATCTTTGGCAGGATCTTGAAAAGGCCCTCTCTGCTGACCAGATCGAACGCTTTGGTGAGGTCGATGAAGGCGACGTACAGGGGCATGTTCTGTTCTCTGCATTTCTCCTGGAGTTGGCAGATGGAGAATATCATGTCTACCGTCGATCGCCCAGTGCGGAAGCCACACTGAGACTCGGGGTAGACACGTTCGGCAAGCTTCTGTAGACGAATGAGAACAACTCGTGCATAGACTTTGCCAGCAACGCTGAGGAGAGAGATGCCCCTGTAGTTGTTGCAGTCGCTTCTCTCCCCTTTGTTTTTGTAGAGGGTGATGATCTTGGCGTCCCTCATGTTCTGTGGTACGGCACCTTCCTTCCAGCACTGGCAGAGGACGTCATGCAATGGCAGCAGTAGGGCGGTCTTGCAGTGCTTGATCAGGTCGGGGGGTATGCCGTCGTTGCCGAGTGCCTCGCCAGCGGCCAAGCTATCAATGGCCTTGCTGAGTTCGTCGATGGTTGGCTCGGCGTCAAGTTCGTCCATGGATGGCAGGCAGTCCATGGCATCAAGGGCTGACGGTGTCACGGTGTTCTCTCTGGAGTAGAGGTCGGAGTAGTGTTCCACCCATCTCTCCATTTGCTTGTTCTTTTCTGTGATCATCTCCCCAGTGGAGGATTTGAGGGGGGCTGTCTTGCTCTGAGCCGGACCAAGTGCTTTCTTGATGCCATTGTACATGCCACGGATGTTCCCTGTTATGGCAGCGGTTTGAATGTCTTGGCTGAGCTGAGTCCAGTACTCGTTGGCACAGCGCCGAGCAGTCTGCTGAACTTTACTTCTCACAGCCCTGAGAATCTGGAGATTCTTCTCGTTTGGGTACTTCTTGTACTCAGCAAGTGCTGAGCGCTTGGCTTCAATGACGGGAGTCATCTCGGTCAACTTGGCATCAAACCAGTCCTGTGACTTCAAGGTCTTCCTCCCAAAGGTAGCCAAGGCTGTGCGGTGGATGGTGTTTTGCAGCGCTTCCCACTTCTGCTTTGCAGATTCTCCTTCTTGTGGTACACCAAGTTCCTTCTCAAAGGTGGAGGCAAACTGCTCAACAAGTTCTGGTTGAGCCATCTTGCTGGTGTCAATCCGTGCCTTTCCAGGGTGTCTAGCACGATGGAATTTCTTCAGCTGCAGCTTGACCTTGCAACACACCAATGAAGGGTCTGTGTCGCAATCTGCACTCTGGAACGAACGGGTGATTAGCACGTTCTTCAGTGAGGTGTGCCTGGTCAGGATCAAGTCCAGCTGGTGCCAGTGTTTTGAGCGCGGATGTTGCCAGGAAACCTTGTGTTGGGGCTTGGTCTTGAAGAACGAGTTTGTGATGCACAGATCGTGACATGTGCAGAACTCGAGCAGCCACTGTCCGTTGTCGTTCATTCTGCCCACGCCAAAAGGTCCAAGACAGGAGGGCCAGGAGTCGTGGTCAGCACCCACTCTGGCATTGAAGTCTCCAAGGAGAATGAGTTGTTCAGAGTTGGGGATGATCCTGACAGTTGTTGCGAGATTCTTGTAGAACTCGTCTTTTGCCTCTGGTGTGGCTGTCAGTGTTGGGGCATACACACTGACGAGGGTGACTGGGCCTTGAGTGGTGTTCAGGCGGAGGGTGAGGAGTCGTGCAGAGCCAGTGCTGCCCGGTTCCACCATCTTCAGCAAGGTGTTCTTCACTGCAAAGCCCACTCCGTGTTCCCTGTGTTCGTCACTGCCCTTTCCCTGCCAGTAGAACGTGTAGTCCTTCTCTCTCAGTGTGCCTGCGTCAGCCAACCGTGTTTCCTGGAGAGTGGCGATATCCACTCCCAGTCTCTTCAGCTCATTATTGATGATGGCAGTCTTCCTGGTGTCGTTGATGTCCTTGAGGTTAGCAGCGAGTCCTGTCATCATAGTGCGGACGTTCCAAGTTCCCAGTTTTAGAGTTGGTCTCTTTTGTTTTATTGTCTTGCCTGGTGCAAAGGTTCTCAGCCTGCTGTTCGGACTTCTCCTCATCCCCATGCACCCAATGAGGAAAGCAAGCTGTGGCGGGACAACACCTTATTGGCTGGGGGCTGCCCAGCTTGAGGCGGGCGGTAGCTGTCCAGTGAGATCCGATGATCCCTCCCACCGTCAGGAACAACCCCAGTAAAAGAGATAAAGAGATTAAAATTTAAAACGGCGCTAGTACAACAAACAAAAACAGACAAGAAAACGCTTTGACAGCATCGTGACAGTTTACAAACAGAGGCCGACACATGCCAACAGTCCAGCGTTTCCCCAGCTAAAGACGATGCAAAGATTCCATTAAAAGAATGGAAAAAAGTCACCAAGAGGGTTTGGAAAAGCCGCCAGATTTAGCAAGAAAGCCACCAAGTTGGCAACACTGTACAGATCCTGATACCCACACGTTCACACTAATGGCAGCTCTGCTACCATGCACCGGTGCTGGCCTGACCCATCAAGAGCAACTGGGGGTTCAGTATCTTGCTCAAGGACACTTTTACATGCAGAATGAAGACAGTGGGAATCAAACCGCCAACCCTTCAATCAGTAGTCAGCCACACTACACCTGCACCACAGATGCCCCATTTCTCAAAAAAGATAGATGATTGATCGATAGATAGATAGATGTACTTTATTAATCCCAAACTGGGAAATTACAGTGTAACAGATAGATAGATAGATCAGAATCAGAATCAGAATCAGAATCAGCTTTATTGGCCAAGTATGCACAACACATACAAGGAATTTGACTTTGGCTAAAAACTTGCTCTCGTTGTTCAAGTGGAGGATTTAAATACGGATTCAATGACAACAGAGTATGTACAGTAAATTACAGTCTGTCCACGTTTCTATAAAAGGATGCAAATATATACAGGAATATATGCAGTTATTTACTCAGACTAACCACACTTTGCAAAAATATATGAAAAAATATACAATCACACAGTATTTCAATGTGGACTCAGATTCAGTGATATAATGTGAATGAAGTAAAAAGCAGTGAGAGTTATGTGCAATGTAATAATGGATGAAAAGTCATGAGTACAGCAAACAGGTAGGACTAGGTGAATGTTAGGAGTTCATCAGAGTGATGGCTTGAGGAAAGAAACTGTTCCTGTGACGGGTGGTTTTGACCTTCAGTGATCTGTAACGACGACCAGAAGATAGAAGTTCAAACAGTTTGTGGCCGGGGTGTGATGGGTCAGCACAGATGTTTCCCGCCCGTTTCCTGGTTATGGACCGATATAAGTTCTCAATGGAGGGTAGGTCGGTACCAATGATCCTCTCCGCAGACTTAATGATCCGCTGCAGTCTGGTCTTGTCCTGTTTAGTGGCAGATCCAAACCAGACAGTGAAGGAAAAGCAGAGGACAGATTGGATGATGGCGGTGTAGAAGACAACCAGCAGCTCCTGAGGCAAATCAAACTTCTTGAGCTGACGCAGAAAAAACAACCTCTGCTGGGCCTTTTTCCGGACAGTGTCTATATGGGAGGACCACTTCAGGTTCCGGGAGATTGTGGTACCCAGAAACTTGAAGGAGTCCACAGTGGACACTGTGCTGTTGAGGATGGTGAGTGGGGGGAATGAAGGGGGGTGTCGCCTGAAATCCACAGTCATCTCCACTGTTTTGGCTGGGTTAAGTTCAAGATGGTTCTGGCTGCACCAGAGGATCAGCTGCTCCACCTCCCGCCTGTATGCAGACTCATCATCATCCCAGATCAAACCGATGACTGTGGTGTCGTCCGCAAACTTCAGGAGCTTCACCGAAGGGTCCTCTGAGGTGCAGTCATTGGAGTAGAGGGAGAAGAGCAGTGGGGAAAGGACACATCCTTGGGAGGCGCCAGTACTAATTTTTCGGGAGCTGGATGTAAATCTCCCTAGCTTCACCTGTTGCCACCTGTCAGTCAGAAAGCTGGAGATCCACTGGCAGGTGGAGGGGGGCACCTTGAGCTGGAGGAGTTTCTGATGAAGAATGCCTGGGATGATGGTGTTGAACGCTGAGCTGAAGTCGACAAACAGGATCCTGGCGTACGTCCCTGGGGAGTCGAGGTGTTGCAGGATGTAATGTAGTCCCATATTCACTGCATCATCCACTGACCTGTTGGACCGGTAGGCAAACTGCAGTGGGTCCATCAGGGGGCCTGTGATGACCTTCAGGTGGTTCAGCACCAATCTCTCCAAGGATTTCATGACCACAGAGGTCAGGGCAACAGGTCTGTAGTCGTTTAATCCTGTAATAGAGGGTTTCTTGGGAACTGGAATGATGATGGAGCGTTTGAAGCAGGAAGGCACTTCACGCAGCTCCAGTGATCTGTTAAAGATCCGGGTGAAGATGGGGGCCAACTCGTTGGAGCAGACTCTCAGGCAGGACGGAGACACACCATCAGGTCCTGCAGCCTTCTTGATCTTTTGTCTCTGAAAGACCCGGCGCACCTCCTCTTCACAGATCATTAGTGCTGGTGGAAGGTCAGAGTGGAGGAGGGATGGAGTTCCTGGGGCTGCAGATAATCCTTTTGTGTGGGTGGGAGGTGAGAACTGTAGGTTCTTTTCAAACCTGCAGTAAAAGCTGTTTAGGTCATTAGCCAGCTGGAGGTTTTCCGCAGGGTGGGGGGATGGTCTCCTGTAGTTGGTGATATTCCGTAGGCCTCTCCAGACAGAAGCAGAGTTGTTAGCTGAGAAGTTTTTTTGTAACTTCACACTGTAGCTCCTCTTAGCAAGCCTGCTCTCCTTCGTCAGCATGTTTCTGGCCCGCTTGTACAGAGTCCAGTCACCAGTCCTGTAGGCCTCCTCCTTGGTCTGACGTAGCTGCTTCAGTTTAGGAATGAACCAGGGTTTATTGTTGTTGTATATGCAGAAGGTCTTGGTCTGCACACACATGTCCTCACAGAAACAGATGTATGATGTCACAGTGTCAGTGAGTTCATTTAGGTTAATGGCTGCAGCTTCAAAAACACTCCAGTCTGTACAGTCAAAGCAGGCTTGTAACTTCAGCTTTGATTCCTCAGTCCATTTCTTCACAGTCCTTACAACAGGCTTGGAAGTTTTTAGTTTCTGTCTGTATGTTGGAATAAGATGGAGCAGACAGTGGTCAGAAAAACCCAGAGCTGCACGGGGGACGGCATGATAGGCATTCCTTAAAACTGTGTAACAGTGGTCAAGTGTATTTGTGTCCCTGGTGGGACATTTAATATGATGTCTGTATTTAGGAAGCTCATTTGTGAGATTAGCTCTATTGAAATCACCCAGAATGTTAAGCAGAGAGTCTGGATGTTTTTCCTCCACCTCTGCTATCTGGTCAGCGAGGTGCTGCAGTGCCTCCGTTGTACAAGCAGCAGGCGAGATATAAATTCCGACCAGAATAAATGAGGAGAACTCTCGCGGTGAATAAAAGGGTTTACAGATAGATAGATAGATAGATACATAGATAGACAGATGTACTGTAAGTACATCCCAGTTTGATCCCAAACTGGGAAATTACAGTGTAACAGCAGCATGACAGTAGACAGCCAAACAACTGAAACACACACATGACAGACAAAGGGATTACCCATGGAAAGTAAAACTAACACAACTATAAAAAAAAACCTATATACTGTACATCATAGCTTAATATATGATGACCCGTATAAACACATGAATCATCCCACTGCACAAAGAAGGACTATCAGGAGCAGAGTGAAAATGTGAGGTACCAGTTAGTCTGTAAGGTGCAGTGTGGAAGCATAGCTATGACCAGAATACAACATCATAGTGAGTTATTGTACAGTGAAATTGCATGTGGCAGGAAAGATTTCCTGTACCTGGCCGTTTGACAACGAAGCTGTAGTAGTCTACTGGAGAAAGTGCTTCGTTGTCTATCTAGTGTGTGGTGGAGGGGGTGATCAGGATTGTAAATGATGGATCACAGTTTATTTAGTGTTCTCCTCTCCACCACTGTCTCAAAAGTCTCCGGTCTGAGACCAATTTGAAAGGGTAAATGGAAAGTTAGTGCCAAAACAATAATTCTATAGGTAATCTCCCATTATGCTCTACACAGATTCCATATATATTCTGCTTGCATGCTTATGAACAAATATGTTATGATAAACTGATAAACAGGAATGAGGCAAAGCTATAGAGCTCTCTCTCTCTCTCTTTCTCTCTCTCTTCTCTATCTCTTTTTAGTCAGGTCTTTCACATTAGTTACAAACCCAAAACAACATTCACACACACACTTTTAATAGTGCATTTTAGGAGATCGGTAACATGAATAGCGGATGGCCTGTTCACGTCAGGGTTAAACTGGCCAATCAGACAGTCGCGTACAAGCCCATCCTATTGTACAGGGGATTGGTCCGACTCGCCAACCCAAAAAGATAACTGTAACATGCACCTGGAAGTCGTGGTCAGTGTGGCGATGCTCCAGAGGGAGCTGCGTCACGCTGCACCCAGCACTGCTTGCTTTACTTGTGAATTCTAAATAAATGTTTCATCTTAAAATTGAAGAAATCTCCGGCTTGTTCTTGGATCTTTCAATCAAAGAATCAGGTATTTTTCTAACAAATTGGTGCCGTGACCCGGATTGAAATATTCTGAGGTGAGCCTGAACGCAACAAATCGGAAGGACCCTTTGGCAGAGAGCGGTGGCGCCTGAACAAAAAAGGTTAGACAAAAGCCTTTTTTACTCAAATTTCTGCATTTGGCCATTCTAAATTTACAGTTAATTTCCAGATAAAAAGGGGTATATCCAATCTCAAAATTTATCATTTGGTTGGGAGTCACATGTAAAGTCTAAACAAATAGTTTGAAAAGTTAAAAGGGTGCACATGTTCTATTTTCAGTCTGAGGTAGAATGGTCGCGATCATAGACATACAATTCATGGGTGTATGGTCTATCAAATAAAACATTTTGGAGTCAGTCTGAACCAAAATGACGAGACTTAGGAACTAGAGTGACTAATAATCACCCTGGTACGTCTCCTCAAATAAAAAGAGCCAGGTTTTTGGAACCTGATGCTGGGGGAGCCATTGAAAGTGTTCAACCCGATGCCGCTGTGGAGCGAAGCCACGATCGTTTAATTTGCTGGAAACAAGGCACCGTTTGTACTCGGGCCTGAAAGAAGCCCGCAGTGAAAGTGTCCTCTGTGTATCAGAGTTAGTCACGGTACCGCCTGTGCGTGGGGGACCTGCCGAGGCCTCAGCGAAAGTGTCCACTGTCTAACAAAAGATTAAATGGATTTGTGAGGTTTTGGGATGCAGTCTGTACCCAGAACTTAATAAGACTTAGGGGCAACGGCCATGCCAGTCTTCTCAAATGAAAATAGTCAGGATTAGAACCTGATACCACGTAGGTGAAGTATTCCGGATGCAGCCTGTGCTGGAATAAGAGACTTAGGGAATAGCGGAACCAACCGTGTTTGTCTCCTCAAATATGGGAACTAGGGTTAGCCTGGTCCTGCAAATTTTGGTTACAGTCTGTGCCAGAATAAGAGACTTAGGGAATAGCGGAACCAACCATGTTCGTCTCCTCAAATATGGGAACTAGGGTTAGCCTGGTCCCGAATGTCTGTGTAATTCTGTACCAGGAAGTGGAAATATCTATTAAACTTTCCACATAGTGTGATTTAACTAATGGCGCGCTCAGGACCGCGTAGCCAGAACAAAAGATGGCAATGCGCCCCCACCACCGAGTGGAGGTGAGATTGGTAAAACTGGTTACTGAGAGGAGAATTATTTGAGGTAACGGTATTAAAATGAAGCACTAAATCAAAGTTGTAAGGTTATTCTGGCATGTGTACAGCTGGGATTAGGGAGGCAGTGCTCCCTTTCTTTAAATTAAATTTAAAAAAAGACGTCGTGGTTTGTGAACAATAGGCTCAGGAGCCATCTTGCGCGTGTTCCATTTACTGCGCATATGAGAGCACCATCTTGAATCACCTTCAAGCTGCGGCACAGTGCCTCCATCATGTGGCGAAATATAGGAAGTGCACTATACCACAAAATTACTGCCAACAAGAACTTAAATCTTAATAATAAATCTGGAGCTTTATCTCTCTGGCCGAAAGGAAAGCTTTAAGTCTATGCATGGCAAACAAAATAAAGTCCTCCCGCGCCTGCCAATGTGGGTTTGTTTGTAGTGAGGCAAAGCATGCCCACTCAGCTTGGAGAGAAAAGGCTCAACTTTAAATTAGGCAGAGGGAAGTATAAGAATAATAACCATTCCTACTTACACAATAAAACTGGAGAATAAGGAGATTTATTCCTCAATAAACCTGTAGGAAATCCTAGGCGGACACTATATAAAGGTGAGAGAATTTAAATGAAAAATGGAAAATTGCAGATTGGACCAGATAAGTAAATATATAAATGAATTAAATTATAAATACAAAAATAAATTAATAAATAAAACAAACAAAATGGATGAATAAAAATAAATAGGAGTTTTTGTTGTGGAGATGAACCTTGTGGAGGTGAGAGTGGGCAGAAAATGGAAAGGGAAATTTGTTTTCTGAAAAAATTGAAAACTGATGAAATGTTAAAGTTTTGTGCAGGACGCAAGACAAAAAATATGGAGAAACAATTGGAGGAAGGAAAGAAAAAAACGTTAAGAATAAGAGACTTATGCTGCAACGGTGAGAACAAACGCAAAATAATCAATAAACACGATATAACAGAAAAGGACAAAAACACGCTGTTTAATAGCCTGTCTGTTTCTCTCCATTAAATTTGAGATGATGGCGGAGTTGGACACCCCTCCTCCAGCAGCTGCGTCCATCCTCCTCCTTCACGCCATCGGCAACCCCCTCCTCCCTCTGCAACAGTAAAGGAATGCAAAGCAAAGGGAAAGATGAACTAAAGAGGAACAATTGAGCACATGTAAGTACAGTATTGTTGCTTTCCATAGCAGAGACGTGCCAAGACCACATATTGAGCAGACACAATACATGACCAATCTTCAAAAAGCCATACCCACACCCCATCTAATTTGCCCTATCAGTATGAGCTGCAGGGCCACAGGAGGTCAGAGTTTGAATAATAGTCAGAGGCCCCCATGGGACTAATACTTCCTATGTTAGCAATTTGGCCACTGAGCTCAAACACCCACAAGGGCACCCGGGGGGTCCCCCAATTAGCAACACAATGTGTATCCTCTCCTACAGGATGTTGAAAAAGAACGGCTTTGATATTAAGCCGTTCTGTTTCAAACGGGGAGAGTGAGACAGGAACGGATAGAAAAGCTACTAATTCATTAAGGTTTGCTGTCTTGAAGTCTGAAGTTGGGCATTTGAGTTGGCATCCTTTTTAGCAAGCAGGAAGTGAATCTAACAGCAAAACTAAGATAATTGATCACAATGTTCTCAACCTAATAGCTGAGAGGTTGTTGTGCTTTCTCATCTAAAACGCTACCATGTATGCAAACCATTGAGTAGCTATAGAAAGAGCGTATAAATGTGAATGAATCTTTATTTTTTGGAAAAGATTAAAAGAAAGGAACAGAACAATACATCAAGGAAAAATCCAACAGGATCAAATTAAACAATAATTCCTTGTGATTGTACAGTTCAACATAAGTTATCCAAAAAGGGTGATGGCTGAAGCCACAGCTTATATTGACTACCCATGTTCCATCCAAGAAACATCTAATAAAACAAAGGCTAGCAACGAAGACCAAAATCTGGAAAATTCTTGACGCTTGAAAGGTCGTTTTTCCAAAGAATATCAGGTAGTGTGAACTTTTGCTACAAGAAAACTAGCCAGCCACCTGCTGGCCAAGAGAAAGGATGCAGGTTTAGGGCTCCTTAATACTTAACCCCTTGCACTCCGGGCAATTTTCCTAAAAATGCCAAAAAATAACATGCCCAAAGTAAATCGAAAGCTGTTCTTCAACCCTTTGCAGCATCTTCATGGGGTTGGTCTCATTTAAAAGAAAACACTTTGAATTTTTTTGGCAAAAAAAACATAATCTCTCTACGTGTTCCGGCCACTGAGTTACAGTCATCTAAACATACTGAACTTGAAGAAAATAAATTTGGCCACGGTGTTTTTTTGGATACAAATGCTTGCAAATAACACACAGCTGTCCGATCCGGCTGGAAAATGCAACAGAAATGTAGAACCAAGTGTTACCAAGCTGAGATCCAAATTTGGTAACAATACCACAAAAAATGAATATTTTACACAGCTTTGTTCTCAGGTAGTTCCCAGGCGTTTTGGAACTGTGCCAAATTGTGCCAAATGGCACAGTTTGGAAAAACGTCTGTAACTTTTGAATAATTCAATGTAGAATCTTCATTTTGGGCTCTAATTTATTTAGCGAATGCAAAGTCCTTAAGCCAAGCAGTTGCCTCCTGGTTTGCTGTATGGAGGGTGTGTAATCCTCCTTCCAGTCTTTGGAGCGGGCAAACCTCTATGATGTGTTCCATTGTTTGCTCCTCTCCACATGCGCACAGTGGGCTAGGGCTACTGCCCCATCTGTGAAGGCTGGCCAAGCAGGGGCCATGTCCAGTCCTGAAGCGATTGAGTGTAGACCACTGTCTCCTTGGGAGGTTGGTGCCCGGGACCTGTTGGTTGGGGTTTATCACCAGCTGTTTGTTTGGGACCTCCTTGGTCTCCCATTCTTCTTGCCAAGCTGTCTGGATGCTAAAGTCAGCTGGGGGAGGGTTTTTCCAAATCGGCCGTCTGGATGAAAGTCGGGCAGTGGGTGGGGTGTAGATATCTGCATGGATTGGCAAGTGAGGAAAATCTTTAACTTTTTGGAGCATCCTTTGAGTTAATGCTGCTCGCCGGATGTGTGGAGGGGCTATGTTTGACAGTACAGAGAGCCAGGGGAGTGGTGTTGAGCGGATTGTTCCAGTTATAGTTCTCATGGTTGAGTTGAGCTGGGTGTCTACATGGTGTGTGTAAGATGACCTGGACCAGACAGGGGCACAATATTCTGCTACAGAGTATGAAAGGGCCAGTGCTGAGGTGCGCAGGGTGGAGACTGCCGCCCCCCATTTTGCACCAGCGAGCTTGCAGAGCAGGTTGTTTCGTACCTTCACCTTAGCAGCCGTCCCCTTTAGATGTTCCTTGAAGGATAAGGTCCTGTCAAGGGTCACTCCAAGATAAGTTGGATTTGGGGCATGCTTAAGCTTGAGTCCGCTCAGGTGGATGTTTAGTTCTCTGGCAGCTTTTGCATTGTGGAGATGGAATACACTGGAGACGGTTTTTGCTGGGCTTGGTTTTAGGCGCCAGATTTTGCAGAACTGGTCCAGTTTGGCAAGATCTTCCGTGAGCACCCGTTCCAGTGGTTCAAAGTCTGGTGCTTGGAATGCCAAACAGATGTCGTCTGCATAGATGAATTTGCGGGATTTTGTAGTAGGCAGGTCGTTTATATAGAGGTTGAACAGAGTTGGAGCTAGAACTGAGCCTTGTGGGAGTCCATTTTTCTGCATTCTCCATGCACTTGTGTTCTGACTGAGGTGGACTCTAAACCTTCGGTTGGTCAGCAGGGTTTTTATAATTGCTGTTGCCCAAGCAGGGATCGCCTTTATAAGTTTCAGGAGGAGGCCTTTGTGCCAGACCGTATCATAGGCGGCTGTAAGATCGATAAACACAGCCCCTGTCTTCAGTCTGCTCTCGAAGCCATTTTCGATGAAGGTGGTTAGGGCCAGTACTTGTTCTCCTGTACTGCGGTCCTTGCGGAAACCTGCTTGATCCACACTTAGAATATTCTCTATTTCTGGGGAAATGCGTTGCAGTATTAGGCGCTCCATGATTTTGTAAGGAACAAAATCATGAAAGGTCACATTCAGGGCTGTGTCTGTGTGTGTGTGGGGGGGCGGTTGTCTCCCCCCCTCGCTACAAAGGATGGAGTTCGGCCCTCGCTACATGACGGATTACACTCGTTGCATGTTTCCACAGCAACGCTGTCACAGCGGCTTCCCCCCCCCGCTACTGTGTGTGTGTGGCGGGGGGGGGGGGGTTGTCCCCCCCCTCGCTACAGAGGACGGCCATCGCTACATTACGGAATAGACTCATATGCTTCCCCCTGCAGACCGGGGGGCGTTCGGACCATGAACGCCCCCCCCCGCTCCTCTTCTGCAGCGGGGGGGGGGGGCGTTCACGGTCCGAACACGGCAAATGAACCGTTTATCGTGGCGCACGCACTTCGTACTTTGTGCGCCGTACAGTTGTAATTTACCGATCGGTCAAAAGTCATTTTTGGATTACAATTTTCAGGGAGAAATAATAATTTAGCTTATAACACCTTACCTCTTCACAGCAGCAGAGTCCTGGCGAACTTCTCTTCCCCATTGTCAGACGAACGCGACGCTGGTCCGCTCGTGGATCCCGGTCAAAACATAATTCCATTACTGCCATTTTGGTGAATGATTTACGACTTTTGTCGTCGGCCTCCGTCGGTCTATGATGACGGAAGAGAATCCTAAACGTCTATTCTGCTGGAATGAGTGCAGGTCCCACCTGTGGGTGTTCTCCATGCTGCTGGATCTGTAGCAGGTTCGTCCAGCGTCCTTTTTTTTTTTCATCAGCTGCAACAGTAAATCTCTCTTCACCCAGCCCGAACTTCTGTGTTTCAATTGGCTCCTGCATTCACAGTAGGCGGGTCCTCCTTCCTAGGTTTTCATTCATTGGTTCTTCAAGGTTTCAGAAACCCAATTCAGGGCTCTTATTAGTCGAATGAGAGGTCAATCAGATGAACTAATCTGTTCGCGGCTGTGTCTGCAGCTTTTTTTTTCAATGGCGCTTGGAGGTCACACCACCTACATCACCACCATCAGTATCTCTATCATGCGTCATGCATCCGAGCGCACACGAGTGCGCTCTCGTGCGCCCTCGTGCGCCCTAGGACGCAGATACTTGCCCGCCCGCGGAACAACGGAGCGCAAGTGGTTAAGGGCCAATACATATTTGGAGGTTCCCAGACCCTCCTATTTGTATTTTTTGCACATTTCCCAAAACTTTATGGATATGAACTAAACTTATTAGCACATTTTCTAGTCTCAAAGACAACCACTAGTGCTAGCCCTCTGTTCTGGGGGCCTATGGGAGAGGGATGTCTGGGGACAATTTGGAACAACCAATTAACCAAACGTGAGAGCAGTGCAGCCAAGAGTCCAAGAAAAGCGAGAGAAAAGTATTGACAAATCTGTTGAAATCTAATAACATTGTTAAAGTAAGAGATTTGCAGTAGGCATTTTTAACTCAACATAAGGTATGAACGTGTGAAGGTAAATCAAGTACAAATTTGTGAGATGGAGGTGTAAAATGTGATAAAAATGCTGATTTACAATCACAACTTAAGACAAAGGTTGAAAATTTATGCAAAAAGGTATAAGGGTAAACCTGCAAGTTTCAGAGAAAATTGCACATTTCAGGAAAAGTTGCAAATTTGCAAAAATATTTTGGAAAGAGTCACAAATTTCTGAAAAAATTTGCAAATTTACAAAGAAAAAAAATCCAAAATTTGTTAGGGGAAAAATGACAATTTAGAGAAAAGCTGTAAGCTTACATGAAAGTCACATTAAGATAAGATAAGCCTTTATTAGTCCCACAATGGGGAAATTCTAGGATTGCAACGGCACAGGGATAGCAGCACTCAGAGCAATAATTTAGAAGATAAGAAAATAAGAGCAGTGAATATACATATGTAAACATAAATATATATACACAGTGCAGAGCATTACACCTTTCCTTACACTTTGTATGGGGATGGGGGATGGCAGCGTAACAAGGGTTATGTTTTTTGATCATCCAGAGATGAGTAAAAAGCATTATAGAAGACGATGAATTAAAACAAACATGACTAGAGTAGACTAGAGAAACAAAAAGATAATTTGAGGTAAAAGCAGCAACCACTCGGCCGAGTAGACTCAAGAATGAAGCATATACTGTACATACATATCGCTATGTGCACACCGACCTTATCCAAAGGGTACAAGCATCATAGACACATGCACAGAGCGGAGGTGGAGCATAAACAAGGCTTTAATGTCCTGTGCACATAGATCTGCAGCTCTGACACACACAAGACAACCAGTGTAGCTTCATAAACAAACCAGCGGTTCACACACGGATGGTCCGTGTGTCACGTGGTTGTTGAGTCTTGATTTAAATATCATTTAGAATTGTTTTGGGGGGCTAATGAAAGTTTTACATTTTTGTATCTAAAAATTGTTATAGCTTTGTAGGCATGGTGTTAGCTCATCTGGAGGTTATCTGTTCAGAAGATAAAGACAGAAGACTCCACCACACCAAGATACAGATGACTCTGTTATACTTTAGTTTTCAGAGCAATCAGCAGATGTCTTATTTTAATACATTCCTCGAAAGGCAGATGTTAAGCCCCGGAGGCATTATTTAATTCCAAAACAAATTTGAAAGGTCAGTAATGGAAAAGCATCCAATGCCAGGGTAGAAATCAAGAGATAAGTTTTGCCACAAGACAGAATTTTGAATTGAGCCATGTTGGTTTATTATAAAGCTGACTTTTCAGAATGAAACCAATCACTTTTATGTGCAGGATCTTGCATGGAGCATTAGCTGTGGACAGTAGTCAGTAGTATGAACGACGGGGCAGTGAATAATGAATAAAACAAGCAGGTAGTAACAGAATGTTTATGAAGGCTGAAGAGAACGGAGACCAGATGAACGAAAGGAAGTTTTAATACTGAAAGAGATTATAGATGTGACGTGCAGCTTCATCAGCTAGTCCAGGGAAAGGTGAAGTCTTGTACACAGATGGATAGTGGATGGAAAAGAATGAGTGAGTGTTTCTGATGGAAAAAGTGCTTGGGGGAAGAAGAACGGAGGATTTAGCAAGTGTAGAAAATATTTCTGATGTTGAGATGGAAATGGAAAAACAAATGAAAGCAGAGTATGTGTAACCAAAGAAAAATAAAGATCCACGTAAGATTTGCAGCTGTAGCTTTAAAAACCAAACAAACAGAAAACCAACAATAAATAAATTAAATTTTCCTTAAGAGTGTCAGGAAGAAGGCACAAACGCAGGCAGCCATCTTAAATGTTTCCAAGTACTTAAAGCAGCAATGAGGCATTAGGTGTCATTCTTACAATGCATTTCTTTTAGTTGTGAATATTAACAATCAGTAACGAGCAAACATTCACTGCAACGATTATAGCCTTACTATATACTCAGTCATTTAAAGTCAATCTGACACCCTAGTTATGTTCCTCCCTAATAGAGGGTATGAATAGGATGTCATTGAACAGAAATCTTGGAAGATAAGAACACTGAGCGGAAGGAATTGGTGACAGCATGGAGGTGTATGCCAGTGCAACATAAAAGTCCGCGCAGCATTCAATTACAGTTGTGCAAATAATATCTCTTGGCATGGTGGAGAGTTAATCTTATTATCCCATCTTGTATTAATTAGCAAAATTAAATGAAGGCTTTGAAGCAGTTCTTTTCTTGACTCAAGGTTGGAAATCTAAGTAAGAAGGGAAAATAAAATTTGAAGGAAAAACACACTTATTTATGGAATGGCTGATACAAGGGGAGCCTGAGGCTCCCCATGAATCTGTTTCTCTTATAAAAGGAGGCCAAAAGGACAAGGGGGTGGACAGCAGAGGAGGAGGAGGAGGGAGCACGCCCCACAATGGCCGCTGCTGGCAGGAGGGAGGCGCCCACATCCACCACTGAAAAACTGGACTGCATACTTAAAGACTAGAACAGATAAGTGGACTCACTTCTACACCTATGCGGAAAATTAGCAAAAATTAAATTATTGCATGTAAAGTAGGAACTCTGGGTAATGACGTACAGGACTTTTCAAGGTCAGAAGAGTAACTTCTGCAACTTAAATTCTGCAAATGGCAAGCTACCAGTAGAACACCTATCAACATCTGTAAAAGTAGCATTGCACCCCATGTACTATAGGTGATTGAACAGATCTGATCTAAATTATTAACAACCATTATTTGCAAATCCATCCTCCAGATTGGTCATAAAATTGGACTGATAAACAAGGAAATGTGTGGAAGCATCCATTGTCCTAATTGAAGAGGATAAGAGACATTTCAATCTATGGGGGGTTCCACACATCCTGCTGGTTAGACCCAAACACATGGATTGGAAAATGTTGGACATGTTGACACCTCTACTGTGGAATAGAACCATCCATGGAAAACCAGTACCTGACTTTAACACAGAATATTCTCCCAAAATAAAACCATAAGCATTGTCTCTTAACTGGGTAACCACAGCACAAAAGGCGACTCACATTGATGCCCAGAAATCTCCTATATGACCAATCTTAACGTTAACAAATGAGGGGATGAGGAAAATTTGAAGCAAATTCCAAATTGGTTATGGTAAAAGGATAACTAGAGGTAGGTCTAACAAAAGGAGCAGAGTACGACACTATAGGCCATATATTCAGAAGCCCAGAAGGGTGTTAACAAATGCAATTTTCCACAGTGGGAGTCATCAGCAAGTCTTAGACCAATTGCTGGGTCGAGAGGAAGAGCTGAGGACCCCAAGACAGGGGATAATGACGAGGAAGACCATTCTGCCATCACAGATTATTTGTAAACACAGTGTGCTACTGATAATACATAAATCATACATAGCTCACCACACATAGGTACGGGTGTGAGACTTATAGTACTCTTGCGTGTTTATCTCCATCATGCTAATTACGGTTAGGTAGTCTGGATAAGGGTGTAGGTTAGAAGCTCTGAATGCCTGAATACAACAATGCATGGATAAGGATGTCTCCTAACGTTAAACGATGTTGTCTACTACTTACCACTGCTGAACATATAGGTCCCATCACCCAACACACTCATCACAACACAACCACCACTTGCAGATTTCATATAGTCAACAATCAATGGGCTGCACGGTGGCGCAGTGGTTTAGCACTGTGGCAGCACAGTTTTACCCTTGGCCGGGGGATCGCGGGGATCATGAGGTCATGGGTTCGATCCCAGCCCCCGACCAACAGTGAGCTGTGTGGAGTTTGCATGTTCTCCCCGTGTTGCGTGGGTTTACTCCGGGATTTCTCCGGTTTCCTCCCGCATACCAAAAACATGTAGGTTTAGGGCGCTCGCGCACGCAGCGACCAGCAGCCAGTGGCTTGTCACCAGACTGCAAACCAAATCTACCTACGGGTACAAATAAGTAACAAAAAAAAAAATTTAAAAAAATCACACACTCAAGGCTACTGGGAGATAACTTACAACACCACATAGATAACTACAGATGTAGTGAATAAGGATAAAATGGTACAGGCTCCAGCCATTGTGATGCCAACCCCTCAGGCCATTATTGGTCCTGCCCCGGCCGAGCCCTTTCTATCGGCACTCGATTAAAGGTGTAGGGTACAGGGAAGATGCATGCCAGAGGGCATCAGACCATCACGACGTGTGCCTACCATGTAGAAAAAGTTGTAGGGCGAGTGACTGTACGACTTCAGTCCCTAGAAGAAGAATGGACTGATACCTGAGCGCATCCACCGCACCTCCAGCATCCGGGGTGGAGCCAGGAGCTCGAGCCTTACCAACATCAGCATCTCCACCTCTGTCCAGTGACAGGGGGGTGGCATCCCTGGGACAGCATCACTGAACTGTTCACTGGCTGGACTGGATGTTATCTATCCTCTGCTGCACCCACCAGACTGTATGGATCTCATGGGACGAGATATGCCTCTCAGAGTGTGGGCACACAGTTGTTTGGCTTCTAATGGTACCGGTGTGTGTCAACGAGGTGGGACTGTGCTCCATAGCTGCGGATAGAGGAAGTAGACACAGAGGAAGGTCAAACCTCTGTCACAACCATGTGATGACTGCAACCGAATGATGCGAGCCCTGGCAAGGGTCAACCGGTGGACAAAGGCTTTATGGGCTTCGTGGATTGACCCTATTCGACACTATAACCCCCACATGGTCCACCCCACAGGTCAAAGAACTATGATCAGGAGGAGACCTCGGTGGGGGTACAGGACCTGGTGACAGTTCATCTCTTAGACACCGCTGCACGGCGCTAAGGTGTCCACAAGGGGGGAGGCAAGGGTAGCAGAACCAATGGTGCAAGCCTCTTGGGCTGACACACAATGCAGGGACCTGCCTCATTCACCATCTGTTACTTGCTAGCATCCCTCACACTATGCATGGTTGACATGATAAAATCATGTCAAAGGGGGGAGTGAAAGGGTTAATGGAAAGTTAGTGCCAAAACAATAATTCTATAGGTAATCTCCCATTATGCTCTACACAGATTCCATATATATTCTGCTTGCATGCTTATGAACAAATATGTTATGGTAAACTGATAAACAGGAATGAGGCAAAGCTATAGAGCTCGCTCTCTCTCTTTCTCTCTCTCTTCTCTATCTCTTTTTAGTCAGATCTTTCACATTAGTTACACACCCAAAACAACATTCACACACACACTTTTAATAGTACATTTTAGGAGATCGGTAACGTGAATAGCGGATGGCCTGTTCACGTCAGGGTTAAACTGGCCAATCAGACGGTCGCGTACAAGCCCATCCTATTGTACAGGGGATTGGTCCGACTCGCCAACCCGAGAAGATAACTGTAACATGCACCCGGAAGTCGTGGTCAGTGTGGCGACGCTCCAGAGGGAGCTGTGTCACGCTGTACCCAGCACTGCTTACTTTACTTGTGACTTCTAAATAAATGTTTCATCTTAAAATTGAAGAAATCTCTGGCTTGTTCTTGGATCTTTCAATCAAAGAATTGGGTATTTTTCTAACAAATTACAGAGCCAGCCCTCTTGATAATCTTGTCAAGTCTGTTGGTATCTCTGGCCCTAATACTGCTACCCCAACAGACAGCAGCAAAGATGGCGCTGGCGACAACGATCTCAGCTTTCTCAGGAAGTAGAGTCTGCTCATCCCCTTCTTGTGCTCCAGTCCAACCCGCTGCTGATCCTGACACCCAGATATTTGTAGTCCTCAACCACTCCCACATCCTCCCCCCTAATCTGCAGTGGCTGAGAAGGCGTCTTCCTCTTCCTGAAGTCAATCACCATCTCTCTGGTCTCTGGTCATTCAACCTCAGGCGATTCTGCTCCGTCCACTCCACAAATCTGTCTACCAGTGCCCTGTACTCCCCCTCCTCTCCTCCTCTTATACACCCACAACAGCTGAGTCATCAGAGAATTTCTGCAGGTGGCATGACTCAGTGTTGTACTGAAAGTCAGTGGTGTATAAGGTAAAGAGAAAAGGAGAGAGCACAGTCCCCTGTGGAGCTCCTGTATCACAAGCCACCACTCCAGACAAGACATTGCCCAGCCAGACAAACTGTGGTCTGCCTGTCAGGTAGTCAGTAATCCAGGAGATCACAGAGCTGAGATTAGCTCATGATGGTGGCGCGTGCACAACACGAGGCTCAGCGTCTTCTCAGATTTTGTGGATTAGCAGTGTTATTTCTGCTCATTTCGGGTCTGTTCGTTCAGAACAGCTTCGCTTTCACATCTTACACCCGAAATGAGCTTTTGGACATTGGATTACAAAATAACAATAATGATCTTCTTATCAGCAACCTGCGTCTCATCCCTGAGCTCCGGAGAACACCCGATGCTAGGCAAGCTACCCGGCCGACCGGAAGTGCTCGCAGGCGGCATAGAGACCGTAAACAAGGCGGGGGAAGCGCGGAGGGCTAAGAGCTAAGCTAAAGCTAACACCGCACCGGCTTTCTCTACCCAGCATTTTCCTCGCTAATGTACGGTCACTGGCGAACAAAATGGATGAGCTACGGCTTCGGATCACCAACAATAAGAGACTTATGAACTGCAATATCATGATTTTCACAGAAACATGGTTACACAGTGGAATACCCGACAATGCTATCGAGCTAGCCGGGCTACACACTCTCCGGGCAGACAGAGCAGCTGATGACTCCAGTAAGACCAGAGGTGGGGGAGTGTGCATTTATATTAACAAGGCTTGGTGCACGAACTCTGTCACTGTTGGGAGACACTGCTCAACTAACCTGGAGTTTCTCATGGTTAAATGTAGACCTTTCTATCTGCCACGGGAGTTCACTTGTACCATCATAACAGCTGCTTATATTTCTCCGGATGCTAATGCTAAGCTTGCTATGAAAGAACTGCATGCAGCTATTAGCAAACAACAAACTGCACACCGAGAGGCAGCATTTATTGTGGTGGGTGATTTTAACCACTCTAACCTCAAGACAGTGCTTCCTAAATTCTACCAGCATGTCTCCTGTCACACAAGAGGGGACAAAACATTGGACCACGTTTACACCAATATTATGGGAGCCTACACAGCAACTCTTCTCCCCCACCTAGGTCAGTCTGATCACTTATCTTCGTTCCTTATCCCCAAGTATGTACCGCTCATCAACCGGGTGAAGCCATCAGTGAGGACCATCAAAGTGTGGCCAGAGGGGGTTGACTCTGTACTCCAGGAAAAGTTTAGGAACACAGACTGGAGTATGTTCTTCTCTCAGGCTACCTGTGGCTCCCACATAAACATCGACTCTTACACCCACTCAGTCCTGGACCATATCAACACCACTATTGACAGTGTCACCACGGAAAGACAGATCACCACGTACCCAAATCAGAAGCCGTGGATGAACAGAGAAGTGCGGCTTCTGCTAAAGGCACGTAACAATGCCTTCAGATCTGGTGACGCACAGGCCTACAGTTCATCCAGGGCAGATCTGAAGAGGGGCATCAAGAAGGCCAACCACAGCTACAAGCTGAAGGTGGAGGAACATTTTGGGGACTCTGACCCCCGACGCATGTGGCAGGGCATTCAAGCTATCTCTGATTATAAGCCCAGCAACTCCATACCTATAGCCATGACTGTGTCCTTTCTCAATGAGCTAAATGACTTCTATGCTCATTTTGACAAGGACAATAACGAAAAGAATATCAATTTCCCACCCTCTGACGACCTCCACCACCTCACACTCACCCACACCGATGTCCGTAACACACTGAGTCATATCAACGTACGTAAGGCTGCTGGCCCTGACGGCATTCCTGGGCGCGTGCTGACGGCACGCGCTGAGCAGCTGGCAGGGGTCTTCATTGACATCTTCAACCTGTCCCTGGCGGTGGTACCAGCGTGCTTCAAGACCACTCCTATAGTACCAGTGCCAAAACATTCAACACCATCGTGTCTAAATTACTATCGCCCTGTGGCACTGACGCCCATAGTCATGAAGTGCTTTGAGCGACTGGTCTTGGCACAGCTCAAAAATTGCCTGCCCCCAGCACTGGACCCTCACCAGTTTGCCTACCGGAGTAATAGGAGTACAGAGGATGCGGTTTCTACAGCGCTGCACTGTGTACTCTCACATCTGGAAGACAAGAACACCTACGCAAGAATGCTGTTTGTTGACTTCAGCTCAGCATTCAACACAGTTATCCCCTCCAAGTTGATCACTAAACTTGGGGACCTGGGAATCAGTACCTCCACCTGCAACTGGATCATGGATTTTCTGACCAACAGACCCCAGCACGTTAGGTCAGGCCCCAACCGTTCTTCCATCATCACACTCATCACTGGTGTACCACAGGGCTGTGTGCTCAGCTCATTCCTCTACTCCCTCTTCACCCATGACTGCAGGCCTATGTATGGATCCAATTCCATCATAAAGTTCGCAGATGACACCACGGTGATTGGACTCATCAGGGACAATGATGAGTCAGATTACAGGGCAGAGGTTAAGCATTTGGCTACTTGGTGTGCTGACAATAACCTGCTCCTTAACACCAGCAAAACCAAGGAGCTCATAGTGGACTACAGGAAGGAGAGGGGAGAGACACATGACCCCATCCATATCAATGGCATAGCTGTTGAATGTGTCTCCAGCTTCAAATTTCTGGGGACCCACATCTCGGAGGACCTGTCCTGGTCAGTTAACACCACCAGCCTGATCAAGAAGGCCCATCAGTGCCTCTTCTTCTTGAGGACACTGAAGAAGAACCATCTGTCAACTGACATCCTGGGCAACTTCTACCGCTGCGTGATAGAGAGCACCCTGACCAACTGTGTCACAGTCTGGTATGGGAGCTGCTCTGTCGCTGACCGTAAGGTGCTGCAGCGGGTGGTGAAAACCACCCAACGCATCACAGGGACTCCACTTCCAGTTATAGAGGACGTCTACAGGAAAAGATGTCTGCGCCGGGCACGCAGCATTCTTAGGGACTCCAACCATCCTGCTCATGGACTGTTCCAGCTTCTCCCCTCCGGAAGGCGCTTCAGAAGCCTTCGGACTAGAACCAGCAGGTTTAGGAACAGTTTTTTTCCAACAGCTGTCACATTATTGAACTTAGTTCCCCGCTGAACCTCCACTTCTCTCCCCTTTAACACCCCCCTCCCCCCGTGCTTCCTCAAACTGTATACACATATATATCATATCTGCATATTGTCATTATATATTGATAATACTGCTCTTCTGTATATTATCATCACATATTTAACTACATACTGTTTTTCTGCACATTGCCACTCTGTATAGTTTGATAGATTGTCTGCTACTTACCTCACTTCACCTGTACTTTGCTCTTCTGTAATCTATGCTAACTTATTCCCATCTCTTACCATCCTCACCTGTACATAACTGCCCACCTAACTTATTGTACATTATTTGCACATAACGGTACTCTTAACTTTCTACACTGACCTATCTGCATATATTTGCTTAAATTGTACATACTGTCAATTACTGTATATACTGCACTGCTGTCCTTTGCACTTCTGATTGGATGCTAAACTGTGTTTCGTTACCTTGTATTCATACATGTGTAATGACAATAAAGTTGAATCTAATCTAATCTAATCTAAAGCTGTCAACCCCCATCACCCACAGCTTCTCACCCAGCAGCAGTGGCTGGATGGTGTTAAAGGCACTGGAGAAATCAAAAAAAGTGATTCTCACAGTATCTCCTCCATCATCCAGTATGACAAACTTACTGGAAATTTTGCAAGAAAAAATGTCACAAATTTAAGGGGAAAGAAGCTGCAAATTTACCAAATAAATTAACAAATTTTCAAAGAAAAATATAAGAAATTTATTAGAAAATTTATACCACAATCTCAAATTTTGGAAAATAGTTATAATTTTATGAGGAAAAACCTCTAAAGGCCAGTTTGTACTGGGTGGAAATGCTGTTTTACATTAGTTTTCAGGCGCTGATGTTTGTGTGGATTCTGGTGGTCAAACATCTGTCAAAATGGCACTTTGCATAGTAGAAGTTGCCGACCCTGGTACTAGAAGGAATAAGTATTCTCTTTAAAATGATTTTAACAGACTATGCACAGTTTAATCAGAGCTGTAAAACTCAGTTTTACAGCCGATGTATAGGACATTCTGACCAGTGATATCAAATCTTTCCAGGATGGTCTGATTGCAACATTGTAAACTGTAACTGAGTAAGTAAATTTTATTTATCTTGCACCTTTCACAGATTTAAAATCACAAAGTCCTTCACAAAACAATAAAAATAAAATACATAAAATACAGACAGGGAAAATTAAACAGTAAAATACTGTAACGTCTGTGGATTCTCTGAAGCACCAGATGATTAGCTCTTCTTCAGAATGGCTTTATTTTATTACTCACAGGAGCATAACAACACCTAAGCCCTAAATGGGTTACTGTTCTTGGCCACCATGCATGCCAGCTCTCTCTATCCTAGCTCGCTCACTTGTAGCCACCCTGACTCCCACAAAAACTCAGCTACATACAGTCCGTATTCGCGTACAACATTCGCTACATCTTAAAGGCACATGAATAACAGCAGAACACATAACAATAATAGTGAACACGTTCCAAACCAGCACACATTCAAAGATCATGACACTGTTCCCCAACACTAAGTTCCTCATCCTTGAGGGAACAACAAAGTCTCTGAAACGGGGTGGTAGTTTGCACTGTCTCCGTGATCGCCTGGAACCCCCAGCAGGCATAACGGTTTCTACAGTCGGGGGAACAGGGTCAGGAGAGGATCCCTGTACATAACAATCTCAGTGGCAAATGCGTGGGAGTATTAAGAGTGGAGGGGCAGTTTGCTCGTGTCCAGGGTTCTTGGGGGCTCTGTACTCAGGCAGGGGCTGGAAGAAGCTGTAGTGTTCATAATGCCCTGAACAAAACCAGGGGAGCATACCTGGCCTTCTGGAAAAAAAGGGAGGCACACCCTCTACACGGTGCCAATCTGTCCCTGTGTAGAACCACTTCTCTGCCCCGAGGTGGTAACTGTACTGTTGTCTGTCTCCCGTTACCCAAAATATTATAACCCAAGACAAATACAACATAACTTGATAAATACACGCCTCTCTGCAGCTCCTCTTCATCCGCCACCCCTCAGCTTAGCCCCTGTCTTCCCCATCAGAGAATCATTGTCTGCTCCCTCCAAAGCAAATAAAAACATAATGTATAAGCATCCCAAAGTGATTAAACAAAAAGTTGGTAAAACTCAACTTAAACATCAAGTCTCTAAATTTAATAATTTGGCCTCTGTTCCTGCTCATAATTTAAAAATTAAATGCGGTTTGTTAAATATTAGGTCTCTAACTCCCAAGTTTCTGTTAGTCCATGATCTGTTAATTGATCATCAGATTGATTTAATTTCCCTTACAGAGACTTGATTAGGGCAAGAGGATTATGTTGGTTTAAATGAATCAACTCCCTCTGGTTATTTAAACTGTCAAAATCCCAGAAGTTCTGGTGGTGGAGGAGGAGTAGCAACAATTTACTATTCCAAATTACTAGTTAATGTAAAGCAAAAAACATGTTTTAATTCCTTTGAGGGCCGGGTCCTCAGTATTGGGCATGTTGGCAATTTTAAGTTAAACCCAATTTTATTTGCCATAGTTTATCGTCCTCCATCAACCTACTCAGAGATTTTATCCAAATTTGCCGAATTCTTAGCTGATTTAGTGCTGAAATCAGATAATTTAATAATTAAAAATAATTACTAACCCAGTTGGGTTTTTAATTAATTAATTAAAAACCCAAATTAATTAATAATTATAGTAGGGGATTTTAATATACATGTAGATGCTGATAGTGACTGTCTTAATATGGCATTTAATTCAACATTAGACTCGATGGGGTTTTCTCAGAAAATAGGAAATTCTACTCATTACCTCCACCATACATTGGCCCTTGTTCTGACATATGGCATAGAAATAGAAAATCTTGTAGTGTCTCCTCATAACCCTGTACTGTCAGACCATTGTCTGTTAACCTTTGATCTGACTATTTCTGACTATTTGATTCCTAGAGAAAAATATTACTACAGCAGATGTCTTTCAGATGATGCTGTTTCCAAATTTATGCAGATTGTTTCCTCTATGCCATGTGTCAACACAATGGAAATAAGCTATAGACAGCTTGCTCCTTCTGTAATTGATAACATGGTGGATAGTGTTACAGCTTCTCTGCATCAGACTCTAGACTTGGTGGCCCCCTTAAAAAAGAAAAAGTCCAATCAGAGATTTCTAACCCCTTGGTTCAACACAGAAACTTGTAGCTTAAAACAGAAGACTCGTCAATTAGAAAGAAAATGGCGCTCCACTAATTTAGATGAAATCTATGTAGCTTGGAGAAATCATCTTTTAATTTATAAAAAAAAATCTCTGAGAAAAGCTAGAATGAGTTATTATTCTGCATTAATAGAAGAGAACAAGAATAATCCCAGGTTTCTTTTCAGCACTGTAGCCAAGTTGACAAAGAGTCAGGACTCTGTCAATCCTAGCATCCCCTTAGAGCTTACTAGTCAGACTCGATCTCTGTTTTTGAGAATAGTGTTAAAACCTTCCTTTTTGATATAGCCTACAATAAGGGAGGGATCATGTGTTTCTAAACTTAGTTATACTGCTAATAGATAAAAATTCTGAGTAGGTTGATGGAGGACGATAAACTATGGCAAATAAAATTGGGTTTAGCCTAAAATTGCTAAAGTGCCCAATACTGAGGACCAGGCCCTCAAAGGAATTATAACATGATTTTTGCTTTACATTAACTAGTAATTTGGAATAGTAAATTGTTGCTACTCCTCCTCCACCACCAGAACTTCTGGGATTTTGACAGTTTAAATAACCAGAGGGAGTTGATTCATTTAAACCAACATAATCCTCTTGTCCTAATCAAGTCTCTGTAAGGGAAATTAAATCAATCTGATGATCAATTAACAGATCATGGACTAACAGAGACTTGAGAGTTAGAGACCTAATATTTAACAAACCGCATTTAATTTTTAAATTATGAGCAGGAACAGAGGCCAAATCATTCAATTTAGAGGCTTCATGTTTAATTTGAGTTTTACCAACTTTTTGTTTAATCACTTTGGGATGCTTATATATTATATTTTAATTTGCTTTGGAGGGAGCAGACAATGATTCTCTGATGGGGAAGACAGGGGCTAAGCTGAGGGGTGGCGGATGAAGAGGAGCTGCAGAGAGGCGTGTAAGACTGCGACTCTGCTTCCTGGTCCCAACTCTGAGTAGTCAAGGTTTTGGAAATTTGGATAAAAAAGATGCCAGATTGTTCGATAAATGAGACGCACCATCCAAAGTGGGATGGACGCCGTCTCGTCTCATAAGACCAGGTTTTCCCCAAAATGAGCTCCAATTGTCTATGTAGCCCACATTGTTTGCAGAACACCACACAGACAGCCAGTGGTTGAAGGATGACGAGCGGCTAAACATGTCATCACTGGTCAGATTGGGGAGGGGCCCAGAGAATACTACAGAGGCAGACATTGTTTTGGCAAAGTCACACACCGATTCTATATTAAGTTTCGTGGCTTCCGACTGCCGGAGATTGATGTCATTAATGCCAGCGTGAATAACAATTGTGGAGTATTTAGCCAGCATTTTCAAATTTGACTCGATGTCGCCTGCTCTGGCCCCAGGAATGCATTTGACTATGGCCACTGGAGTCTCTAGGTTCACGTTTCTGACTACAGAGTCGCCAATGATCAGAGTTTTTTCCTCAGCGGGTGTGTCGCTGAGCGGGGAAAAACGATTAGAAACGTGAACAGGTTGGTGGTGAACCGGGTCTTTGCGGCTAGGCTTCCTTCTCACCGTCACCCACCCAGTCTCCTTGCTGCTGAGGAGGACCAGAGGACCACTAACGGGTCGCCCTATGCTAGCTAGCTCCGCTGCAGCTAGGGGACATCCGTCAAGAGTAACTGGCACAGACGGTGTTTCAATGCAGCGGAGCCGGGATTCCAAATCAGACAACCTCACCTCGAGCACCTCAAAAAAACAACATTTATTACATTTACTGTTATCACTAAAAGAGGCGGAGGTGTAGCTAAACATCTGACAGAAAGAGCACACCAGAGGAGGAGAGGAAGGAGAGCTAGTAGCCATAGCTAGTGGCTAACCCAAAGCTAACAAAAACACCAATGAAAGGCAAACAGAAGGCTAAAGAGGGTGATTAGATGACACTGAGTGCGCACACAGGTGCAAGAGGCTTGATAAACAGAAGTGAGAGCTAACGGTAGATGCAAAAAAGTGGTTAAAATACAATTAAAGGCAAAATCCTCAGGAGAGTGAGGAGAGCAAACCACATGGACAGACAGCAATACAGGAAGTGACGATACATTACCACAAGTGACGTTCACCAATCCACCAAACAAACTCCACTGTGACTCCACCGATGTGGCGCCCAACCCTTTTACCATTCCCGCACACATTCACACCTGGGGCCACTTTAGAGTCTCCAATTAACATAACTTGCATGTTTTTGGCATATGGGAGGAAACCGGAGAAATCCCGGGGTAAACCCACGCAGACACGGGGAGAACTTGCAAACTCCACACAGATCACTGTTGGTCGGGGGCTGGGATCGAACCCAGGATCCCCGGGCCAAGGGTGAGTTGCTGTGCTGCCGCAGTGCTAACCACTCTGCCACCACGCTGCCCCATACCTGCTAGCACTCTGTCCATAAGCCATTCAAAGGTGGCAGGAGCATTGCAAAAACCAAAGCTGAGGACCCTGAACTGCCACAGTCCCCTGTTGGTACAAAAAGCAGTTTTGGGCTTGGACTCTCGAGACAGTGGAACCTGCCAGTACCCATTCCAGCAGTCAAGGATAGAGAACCAGGAGGAGCCCGATACTAAATCCAGGGACTCGTCGATTCTGGGGAGCAGGTAACAGTCTTTTTTCGTGACATTGTTCAGTGGCCTATAATCAAGACAGATGCACATCCTGGTGTTATTCTTCTTGGGCACCATAACCACCACCAAGGCCCATGGACTTTTAGATGGCTCAGTGATGCCTGCCTTCACTATCTTGTCTAACTCCCTGTCTGCAGCCTCCTGGTGGGCCAGGGGAAGGCACCTTGGGTACGCTTTAATTAGGTGGGCATCACCAGGGTCTATTGCATGCACCACTAGATGAGTTAGGCCCACCTCACTCTCATTAAGGGCAAAAATGTCTCAGTCCTTCACAGTTCTTTGCCCAAATGTCTCACTGTAGCAGTCCATTCGTCCTCTCCCATTGTAGTGTCTTGGATGCTCAACATGGGGCCTGGAAGGGGAAGGCGAAAGATCGCAGGGTACTTGTGCTGGTGCAGGGGGCGGTGCTTGGCTCAGATTCACAGTGGCTGCTGGGTACATACTGCTCTCCGTGGTCATAACAGCAGCAGAGGGCGGCCCATGCAGACAGGAAGTGATGTAAGTGGCACACACTTCCCCCTAGGGAGGATGAGGCAGCCCTTACCCATGTTGAATATGCCACCAATAGTTCGTAAGGAATCCAACCCAAGGATGCAGGCGTCCTGCACTTCAGCCACCCATGCAGCAAAGGGCACCGAAAGGTCTCCCACCCAACCAGGAATTCCCCCCATCCTCCCATCCTCTAATGGGGGCGAGATTCCCAGTCACTGTTCTCAGCTGCACAGAGGTAGATTCAACAGCAGCCCCCGTGGGAACAATGTCAGGCCACACCAATGTAGCATTTGACCCAGTGTCCAGCAGGGTTGTTCATGTGACACCCGACAGTCACAGGAATGTGGCAAAAGTCTCTTAACATGAGTCCAGCCCACAGCAATTACTGTCCCCGGCTGTTGGGGCAATGGGGTATGGGTGCTAATGTCATGGGCCCACGTCTCCCCACCTACAAGGGCCCCCTGGAGTTTTCCTGCACAGAAGAGTGCCTGGGGCATTGCATGAGAAGGTGTCCTGATTGTCCACACCCCCAATATCTCTGAGCACAGCAGTGGCGAGCAATTTGGGCAGCAGGTTGCACAACAGATGCTCGAGCAGTGTCCTGCACCCCCTCGTCACCCCGGTGCTGAGTGTCCATCATCACTGCTCTTACTGCAGGTGTGTCCTCCAGCAGCTCATCCCCAATTAACAACTCTCTCTCCAGTGCTAACTCCAGGGCTTCACTCAGCAAGGCAGGGTGAGCTAGCTGTACGTGGACACGCAGCTCTTTGGGACTGAGTGCCTGTAAGAATTGGTCTCTGGCAAGCTCCTTCTGCAGTGCCAGTGGCATATCTGCATAGGCGCATCTGCACAAGCATTCAGTCTCATCAGCCAGGATGCGGAGGGGCTCACCAGGGCGTCTGTGTCTGTTGTTGAATTCAGAGAGCAGCAGAACAGGCTGATTGTATTTTCCAAAAATGCCTGTGAAGAGCCCCAACCAACGTGACACAGTCCTTTCTCTCTTCAGGGCTCAGCAATAACAGGCATGCAGCTGCATCATCAGTCAGGCACAGAGATGGTTGCAATGCTTTGAGTTCATCAGACCAGCCAGCAGCTTCCTCCAACAGTTCAAACTGGGCTCTGAAACCCTCCCAGGCTGTCATGACATTAAACTTTGGGGTTTTAATTGCAACCGGTGTTACAGATATCTGGGCGCCACCATCTTTGTTTACATCACGTGGCATTGTAATTTCCCAGTTTGGGATCAATAAAGTACATCTATCTATTGCATCGAGACGTACCAGCTCCTTCCTGCTCCACAGAGGGCGGGAGTCCCCGTTGACATGGCTGGATGACTCAGGGGGAAACCCGGCTTCAGCAGCAAGTAACCACACTGTCTCTCTGGGGGTTGCAGGCATACAGTCTGTTGTGTATGTAAACCGGCTGTATTACTAAGATGGCGGCCAGGTTGGTCAGGGGTTAGACTGGGGTGGCTACTGCCAGTTTCCGGTGGTGACGCTGCCCCTGGAAAAAGAGTGTGGGCGGAAGAGGCTCTGTCTCCTTCGTCGGGGAGCCACCTGGTCAGTGGGCTTGTGCCATAAGCCTCTTTATATATATGACTATTTATTTGTAATAAAGCTCCGTAAAACCTGCAAACAACGGTGTGCTCATTTTCACCAGTTATGGACATAACATTTGGCGACAAGGTAAAAGTGGGAATGGATGTCATCTGTGCTGAACTTCAGCCATTTCTCGAGGCCCCGGGCACGCCGCCTGTGCCATGGCCTCGCTGGTTCTCGTCTTTTACCAACTACCTCGTGGTCTTGGACCTCGGCGAGCGTGAGAGGCTCCGTATGAGGTCAGTGTTAATCCATATGTTGGGCACCAAGGGGCAAAGAGTGTTGGACAGTCTGGGTGGGGCCGACAGCTACGACGGCGTGGTGCAGCTAATGGCGCGCCATTTTCGCGCTAGTGAGAGCATCACGGTCCAACGCATCCATTTCTGACAATGCCGCCAGCATCCAGGGGAGTCGGTATCAACATTTGTGGCCGGGCTCCACCGGCTGGCGAGGGGATGTGAGTTTGGATGCCTGGAAGAAGAAATGATTCGGGACCAGCTAGCGGAACACGTTCGCAGTGAAGCGCTCTGGTCCAGGTTGTTGAGCTTCCCAGGGGAGTTGAAGTTATCCATGGCTGTTGAGCTCGCCCATCGTTATGAGGCAGCGGAGATCATCGTGAGGAGCCTGTCTGACGAGGCTCTTCGGAGTGAAGATAATGCTCGCATAAAGGCACCACATTTGGACCCAAATGACAGTGACGCCGGAGGTGATTCGTACACCACAATAGTGAAGATAGGGTCCGACCCTGGCACTCCCTGTTGTTATGAGTGTAGGTCCCCTGATCATCGCTATAAAGCCAGAGTGTGCCCAGCGGCAGGAAAGCGGTGTGGCAAGTGCAGTCTGCGTGACCACTTCGCCAGGACGTGCGACAACTTTGTACACAGGAGCCGTAGGAGATGCCCAGGTGCTGCGAAGAAGTCTCCCACCATCGTGCATACGGTCTCCCCAGTGACTACGGGGAGGATCGGTTGTGATGTCATGGTCGACGGTGTCGTGGTTCCGCTGTTGATCGACACAGGAGCGGTTATATCAGTGTTGAACATGACGACCGTGAACAGTCTCTTTCCTCATCGTGTCATTCATCCACCAAAGAGAGACTATTACGGCTATGGACTGGATAAACTGGCTGTGATGGGCTTTATGGAGGTACGAGCCCGTTATGGATCAGTCGTGGTGTCCCGAGCCCGCATTCATGTCACAGCCTGGGTTTTTCAGTTGCCAATGTGTTGGGTGAAGAATGGTCGGGCCACAGACTGTGGAATCAGCCGACTTTGCCGATGGGCGGCATAGAAATGAGGGAATCAGACTGGTTGGACATGTGTCAAGAAGGAGAGCATGTTCAGCACTACTCGAGGATGCCGTGGGTAGGACCCGATGCCAATCTGTTTGGTGCCCCAGTCCCAGGCACGGAATGGCACGACAGGACCCCACTGGCAGCCTGTAAGGATGAGGTGCCCACGCTGGATTTAGAAAGAGAGGGACGAGTGGGCAATTTGTTTCATTGCTCGGGAGATCGGTGGATAACATGGACTGGGCCCAAGAGTCGACCGGATCGTTGGTGGAGACGGGTCAGACACATCGTCCACAGAGGGCTTTCCTGCAGGTCGGCGATCTGGTGCGACCTAGGGTTGAGGCCCAGATGAGAGGAGAAAAAGGTTTGCGAGAGCAGCGCGATGGGAGGAGACGGCTTCATGTGGAGGCCGTACAGAGCGACGGGTTTCTGTGCTTGTCTAATCAGACCTGTCGGCACCCGAATGAACTGCGTAAGGTGGGGGAGACAGAGCAACACGGCGGGAGCCTGGAGGTCAAGAGATGGAGGCGTCGGGGAAAAGACCCGCCGGAGGACTGAGAGAATTATTTTATTTTATTTGTCTGTGTCTTTTCTGCTCAGTCCAGTTATTTTCTTTTCCCGGTTTTTGTTTGTTTGTTACTGGACGGTTCCCTGTTTAAATTTAAAAAAAATGTTAAAGTGTGAAAATTGTGTGAGGTTACGGAGCATTGGTGAAATTTGAGCTCTTTGTATAACAAATTGTTTAATTGTGATTATGGTAATTATTTGTGTAATTCTGACCAGTGGGGCTTATTAGTCTAAATTCAGCTATTTAGGTTCAATTGTGTAAATCTATTTCAGTAAATTGTGCTGTTTTTTGTGATTAGAAATTTTATTGATATATTGTCTATTCATTGTATTGGGGTGAAATTTTATTAGACTATGGTCTATGGGCCCAAACTGGGATGGTGGGGTATATCTGGCCCTGTTAATTAGTTTACATACCCAACGGTTTTAAGTGCCCAGAGTGTGAGGGTGTGTTGGGGGGGTGGCGCGAGTGGCTAGTCTTTGTCTTTTGCTTATGTCGTATATGTGGAGCTGTTCTGGGGTTATTTTGGATTTATTTTGGTTTTGTTCTATTTGATACACGGTTCAGTTCTGTGGTAGAATAATTCGCCCGGCCATGTGGGAGTGCCGGTAGTCTACTCGGCCCCCAGTTAAATGCATGCATGGATAGGCCATTTAAGTGTCTTTGTGTTTGCTGTGTTTAGTGCGTGAATCGGGATGTAAATTTGGGGGGGGGATCTATCTGTGTGCTTGACATTTTTTTGAAGGGGGGGTGGGGGTGTTGTGTATATAAACCGGCTGTATTAGTAAGATGGCGGCCGGGTTGGTCGTGGGTTAGACCGGGGTGGCTACTGCCGGTTTCCGGTGGTGACGCCGCCCTGGTACAAGAGTGTGGGCAGAAGAGGCTCTGTCTCCTTCACCGGGAAGCCACCTGGTCAGCGGGCGTGTGCCGTAAGCCTCTTTATATATATATGACTATTTATTATTACCTCCGCCAAGGAGGTTCTGTTTTTGCCAGCGTTTGTCTGTCTGTTTGTTTGTTAGCAACATAACTCAAAAAGTTATGGATGGATTTTGATGACATTTTCAGGAAAGGTGTATCATGGCACGGGGAACAGATGATTAGATTTTGGTGATGATCTGAGAGTGCACACCTCCACCAAGGCTCTTATATCCTCACAGACTGTTAGCAACAATACTCCAAAACTACTGGATGGATTTGGATGAAATTTTCACCAGAAGTGGTTCTTGGCCTACACACGAACCCATTACATTTTGGGGGTAATCCATGACTGCATACCTTCGCCAAGGCTCAATCTTCTTGCAGTGGTTTAGTAGGATTATGTAAAAACTACTGGATGGATTTTGCTGAAATTTTAACTAGAGATGGTCCTTGGCCTGCAAATGAACCCATTACATTTTGGAGCTGATCTGTGAGTGCATTCCTCTACCAGGGTCCAATCTTGCAATGTATGGTGGGATGGAGGTGAGGAGATACAAACAGATAGATGGACAAAGGGAGGGAAGGAAGGAGCCTTGGAGGAGGTATGAACTCTCTGAGTGCTTTTCTAGTTTGTAATAAAGCTCCGTAAAACCCGCAGACAACGGTGTGCTCATTTCCACCAGTTATGGACATAACACAATCATTTCTGGTTGTTCCACCTTAACCTCGGTGCCAGACATACCCAGTCGAGCTGAGAGCGCCTTCACTCGCATTAGCATTGCTAGCTATTAGCGCTGATGCCGGCTTAGTTACTTCTGACACCAGTGTAGTGTCTCTGGATTCCCTCAAGCAACAGACAATTAGCTCGTCTTCAGAATGGCTTTATTTTTTACTCACAGGAGCATAACAACACCTAAGCCCTACATGGGTTACTGTTCTTGGCCATCACCCATGCCATCTCTCTCTAATCCAGCTCGCTTGCTTGTAGCCACCGTGACCGTCACAACAACTCAGCTACTTACAGTCCGTATTCATGTACAACATTGGCTACTTCTTAAAGGCGCATGAATAACAGCAGAACACACAATAATAGGAACACATTCCCAACCACCACACATTCAAGGATTGTTACAATAAATAAATACAGCCCTTATCTATCTAAAAGCCTGTTTCTTGAATCGCCTCATGTCTTGAAATGAGTTTTTGGGACCAAAAAGTAACATTTGTCCTGCTGACCTTGTTAAGTCCACAAACCTGGTAGTAAAGGAGGCTGATGAAGAGGTTGCACTGGAACACTGCTTTATTAATAATAAGAACACACTGCATCCAACACACCATGGCGGAGTCATCCAGGGCAAGAGGAAGCCCTAATAGCAGATGCCCCATAATATGGGGTGGTGTGATAACGCAACAGGAAGGCGGCGTCATCACACCACACTTCAACATAAAATCCTCACATAACATCCTCCCCCTTTACAAAGTAGAAAAACACACCGAATTAAACCCACCCAAATTTGGAAACATAACTCAAAACACACAAAATAAAAGCAAGTGCAACACAACGTAAAACACTAAAACATAACTAGGACTGGTGGGTTGACTACCACGTGGCCCGGATGGCGAGGTGGATTATTCTGCCACCTGAACCCAAACCCGTTTTAAGGCGGATCTCTGGCGCCTTAAAACCAGATGCTTTGGGTAGATGGTGGCTCGTCAACCTGGGAAGGTAGCCCATCTAGGGGAAGGTAAACCCTGATTTCAAACCTCCGCTGCCTTGCGGCACACCCGGTCACAGGAAAGGCTTCGGGAGTCAACCCTGAGGAAAAATCCGGAGTCGGAGCCCCTAAGGCAGTTCTATGTTGTGCTCAACATCGTTCTGGCAGCTCCTGCGACGGCGCTGGTGCCAAACTATAGCAGCCCTGCTGTTCCTTTGGATTCATCAGTGACGTAGAGAGGGGGGACATGCTGCATGGGTAACATCTTGTCCTCCATATCTTCCTGCCCAGGCTTGAATCCTACCAACGCCCAACGCTGGAAGGTAGAACACTGGTGCGCATCGGCCTGTTCAGCCACAGGCGGTGCTGTTCCAGCAGAGTAGACGTTTAGGATTCTCTTCCATGGTCATCATAGACCGACGGAGGCCGACGAAGGAACCCGAACAGCCATGCTCCTAACTAAATAAGCAACTAAACAGTTTTAAGTCTTTTGCACACTGTTCTCCATGAAAATGGTAGGTTAGGCGGGGGGAAACAGTTCAGTCTGAGGGCTTTGAGACAGCCCTGTGGTGGCCTCCTCCCCAGAACTTTGACACAGGCTCGTGGCGGCCGCCCCCCTGGAGCTGTTGGATCCCCGGGGCTAATCTTCATGACGACGGGGCCTGGGTCCCACACTGCGGTAGCCAACTCCCACAGAGCCCCACTGCCAGGAACCGCCACCCGGACACGCCGTAGTCTGTTTGCATGCCAAACCAAATTGTCCGTCAACCGCAAGCATGTTGTCCTCAGCTTTGCCACGATCCTCAGCGGCGCCTGTTGTTTCGCTGGCTGCGGCCTGGTCAGTCACCGTCCCGATTTGCTTCCAGCGTGAACCCGAACCCAGTCCAAAACATTGAGTGGCGCCTTACTTGTTTTCCTGTGTTGATGCTATGCTCCCGTTGGCTCTGCATGCTCGCTCAGCCCGGGACCTCCGTCATGCTGCGGCGATATCATTGTTACCATGTTCGCTGTGGACCCTTCACCCTCTATCTCCGTCATCAGCCGAGGCTCGTCGCGGATATGGAAGGTGTTCGGAGCTTCTCCGGTGTCACTCGTTGAAGCAGACTCTTCACCCATCAGCTCAGTTGCAACCTCCATAGTTTGCCGAGCAAGAATACAGAAACAGTCCAGCCCCCCTCTCTGCCATCTGAGGTGCTCCCCTGTGCCTCGGGACTCTCAGCATGCTCATGCCCACACTCCTCTGTCGTGTTCTCCACGCCAGCTAACGCCATCTGTCCGGGTAACCTCTGTGCTTGGTGCCCACCTATCCCCGTGACTAATTTCTCCGTTGCTACTAGCTGGGATGTTAGCTCCCCCATGCTAGCTATCTTCGTGTATTTTGGCACCATCATCTGGGCGCATGCGCACGCAGCAACCGGCAGCTGGTGAAATAGTGCGTTGTCTGTGTGTGTGTTTTTAATGTACTTTTATATGTTTTTACAAAATCCTCTGTGTTGTTTCTGCCCTTGAGTGTTTGTGGACTATATGGCGAAGAGCTCCCTGGTATCTACAACATGGATTTCCTCCCCTTTCTTGCACTGCTGCTATCTGTCCTCTGGCTCTTTGTCTCTGAAGTAAACGCGTTCGGCTCCATGGCGGGCAGAATGGCGGGCAGAATACATTATTCCAGGGACATGTTGCTGCATTTAAACACGGTTGATGCAGCGGCTGTGATTGAGCCTAAGCTGCAACTGCCGGACTTTATTTTGAGAGACGAACATAGCGGTGAAAAGAGAGACGGGAGAGATGGCAGAAGGAAGCGCGGAAGGCGTGGAGGTGTGAAATTGCGCCTTAGGAGACGGCAGTTTGGTAACATTCCTCTTCCTTCAATAATTTTTGGGAATGTACAGTCTCTGAGAAACAAGGTGGATGAAATTCAAGGGAATGTAAGCTACCAGAAGGACTTTAAGAACTGCTGCGTCATGGCCTTCAACGAATCTTGGCTTACTGCGCATGACCGAGATGCAGACCTGTGGCTTGACAGCTTTGGAGCCCCGCTGCACTCGGATCGGCAGGAAGAGGTAACGGGGAAACGTCAGGGGGGCGGCGTATGTTTATATATTAATAAGCAGTACTGCACATCTGTCACGGTCAGAGAGCGCATCTGTACACCCGATGTGGAGCTGCTGTCTGTGTCACTACGCCCCTTTTATTTGCCTCGCGAGTTTCCCCAACCTTACATCACAGCTGTGTACATTCATCCAAGGGCAGACGCTGACTCCGCCTCCAGAACCATCTTTGATGTGATCCAGCAGCTGCAATCAATTTCTCCAGAGGCACCAAACTTCATTCTTGGGGATTTTAACCATGTTTCTTTAAAGAAGACACTTAAAAACTTTTATCAGTATGTCTCCTGCCCAACCAGGCGAAAAAAGACATTGGACCTGTGCTATGGATCCATAGAGAGGGCCTATAAATCACTCCCCCTTCCTCCTTTAGGATCCTCAGATCACAACTGTGTACATTTGCTGCCCATATATAAAACTGCTCTCAGAAGAGGCAAGGTGGAGACGAGAGACATTGATGTGTGGACAGAGGATTCAGTGCACAGCCTCCAGGAATGCTTTGACTGTACAGACTGGGAGATGTTCATACTGGCCTGCGGGGATGATTTGGACTCTTTGGTGGACGTCACACGCTCATACATGTCTTTCTGTAAAAATAAGATTGTTTCACGTAAACGTGTCAAAATATATCCCAACAACAAACCATGGGTTACAAAATCAGTTAAATCCTGCTTAAAGAGGAAAGCACTTGCCTTTAAACAGGGGTCTGTTTCTGAGCTACAGGTTGCCACAAAGGAGCTGAAGGCCAAAATTTTAAGAGCAAAACAGAATTATAAATCAGAGTTGGAAAGCAAGATGGCAACAAAGAAACTTGGTTCAGCCTGGGCCTGTATGAAAACTATTGCAGGCCTTCAGAGCACAGAGCGCAGTAATCGTGTGTTTTTAGATGGTTTTAATTCAGACACAGAGCTGGCTAATGCTCTTAATTGTTTTTATGGTCGTTTTGACTCCTTTGATTTCAGCACAGAAATCCAAGATTTGAAACAGAAACTCAAAGACAATCAGCACTTTAATATTGAGGTGCAGGATGTTAAAAGGGAGTTCTGCGCTGTAAAAGTGAACAAAAGTCAGGGCCCTGATAATATATGTGGGCGCTTGGTAAGGTCCTGTGCACATGAATTGAGTCCTATATTTCATTACATTTTCAATAAGTCCTTACAGACACAACATGTGCCTAAGATCTGTAAAGAAGCCGTGGTTGTTCCCGTTCCAAAATCCAGCTGTCCTAAAACGGTAAACGACTTTAAACCAGTTGCTTTGACTTCAACTTTAATGAAAATTTTTGAAAAACTGGTCAGATGTGAGGTCCTAAGGCACACTGAGCATGCATTGGATCCTCTGCAGTTTGCCTATAGGCCTCACAGAGGAGTGGAGGATGCCACTGTCACTCTGTTTAACATGCTTTTTAAACATGTGGATTTTAATGGGACACATGCCAGGCTTTTATTTGCGGACTTTTCTTCCGCCTTTAATATAATCCAACCTCATATCTTAGTTGAAAGGCTCCTGTAACAATTTGATTTGAGCAATAATCTGGTGGGTTGGATTCTGGATTTCTTAACCAACAGGACGCAGAGGGTAAGGGTCAATGGTACATTGTCTGACCTAAAGTGCTCTTCTACTGGCTCTCCTCAGGGGTGTGTGTTGTCACCACTACTCTTCATCCTGTACACAAACATGTGTCGGAGCAGACATGACAACAGACACATTATAAAGTATGCTGATGACTCAGTTATTGTCAGTCTCCTCCAGGATGGTGAGAGTGGCCACGGCCCAGTAGTTGATGATTTTGTTCACTGGTGTGAGGATTCCTACCTGCAGCTGAATACGACAAAAACTAAAGACATGATTATTGACTTTAGGAGGAAAAATCCCAGGCACAAAGTCACCATACTAAAAGGCCAGACCACCGAATGTGTACAATCGTACAAATATCTTGGGACGATTATTGATAGTAATTTAAACTTTGAAGTGAACTGTGAAAGGGTGTGCAAAAAGGGTCAGCAACATTTGCATTGCTTGAGAAAACTTGCACGCTTCCAAGTTGACCGAACCATAATGATAATGTTTTATGGGGCTTTTATTGAATCTGTTTTATCCTTTTCTTTAGTGTCATGGTTTGGTCAGATAAAACTGAAACAGAGGAAATCCTTGGATCAGGTAGTTAGATGGTCCAGTCGTTTGCTTGGTGAGCCACAGCTGAGCCGGACATCCTTGTACACCAGACAAGTACAGAGGATGGCTACCTCCATTTTAAATGATGACTCCCACCCTTTGCACTGCCACTTTCAGCTTCTTCCCTCAAGACGGAGGTTTGCTGTCCCAAAAAGTAGAACCCAGTGCTACAAAAACAGCTTTGTCCCTGATGCTGTCAAAGAGTTGAACAAGCTGTAAAAATATATTGTACATAATTTAGGTACCTATTTATTAACTTCATTTTATATTTACTTATTTTTGTAGGATGTCACTTGGGTTCTAAATATTTTATTGGGTTTTAGACCTTTGAGTTTTTTAACCTCTTTGACTAGTTTTTAACTTTTAATATGACCCTTCTCTCTTACCTCTGGTTTTTCCCTCATCTCTTTGTCTTTTTATACCCTGATTGATGGAGCCTTGAGTATTTTTTATCATGTTTATAGTCAGCTTCATGTGTGCCTGTGTTTGTGTCTATGTTGAATGTAATTAGTGGCTTGTAAATATGGATGTCACCAGACTGCAAAACAAATCTACCTACGGGTACAAATAAAGTAACCTGAATCTGAACCTGAACCTTAGCATCTCAATCCACAGCTTCGTGCTACATGTGTGTTCAGTCAAGTAGCTAGCAAGAAGCTCGACAGCATGCTCATATGACTCCGTCGGTTCTAATGTGTGGAGAATTCGCTGACCTTCTATGCCAAGTTTGTGAACAAGAAGTGCTCGTTTCCTTACTGTGTTGAGTTTACCCAGGCTCATCGTTGCAATACACGTCTCGAACGCATCGAGCTACTGCAGCCGCAGTATTGCTGGTTCTCCTGGGTAATCCAGAAACAGCCGTAAAGGTGCCCCTCACACCCCCATGGTTTAATCCTCCGTCACCAAATGTTTTGTCCACAAACCTGGTAGTACAGGAGGCTGACAAAGAGGTTGCACTGGAACACTGCTTTATTAATTAATGAGAACATACTGCATCCAACACACCGTGGCGGAGTCATCCAGGACAAGAGGAAGCCCTAATGGCAGATGCCCCATTATATAGCGTAGTGTGATGACGCAAAAGGAAGGCGGTGTCATCACACTGCACTTCAACATAAAATCCCCACATAACAGACCTCAGACTGCAAGTAGGGGTATAGAGCTGTAGCAGGTCTGAGCTATAAGGAGGAGCTTGTCCATGCAAGGCTCTGAAAGTTAAGGTCAAAATTTTAAAATTTATTCTAAAATTTACTGGTAACCAATACAGAGAGACTAAAACCGGCATAATATAGGCCCATTTGTATGTTCCAGTTAAAAGCCTTTCAGCAGAATTCTGAACAATCTGAATGTGGTCATGTTCCTTCTTATTTAAACAGGCAAAAAAGACTATTACAAAAGTCCAGATGCGAGGATACAAAAGTGTGGATACTCATCTCCAGTTCAATCTTGGACACAAGGGATTTCAATTAGGAAATATTACAGAGATTGAAGTAACAGTTCTTTATTAACTGTTTAGAATGATGCTCCAAAGACATTGCTGAATCAAAATAACCCCTAGGTTATGAACATAGGGCTGGACAGAAGATGCTTAAGGACCTATGTGCTGTTTTATTAAAGGAATGACACTCTCAAGGGTAACAGTTTCTGTTTTCTTAGAGTTCAGTTGTAAGTAGTTATCACTTAACCACTGATGGATGATAGACAAGCAGTTAGTTAAGGAAGTTAGTTTATGGAACTTGGTGGGCTTAAAAGAACAGTACAGGTGGATATCATCAGCATAAAGACGGTATGACACTTCATTGTACTTGCTAATTATCTGTTTCAAAGGAAGCACATATAAAAGGAAAAGAATTGGACCCAAGACAGAACCCTGAGGTACCCCACAGGTAAGGTGCGTCGATTCAGACAAAAACTGATTAATAAAAACAATAAAACTTCGGTCAGAGAGATATGAGAAGAGCCATTCTAAAACCACTGTACTTACAAAAACCGTAACTTAAAGCTGTAATCACATACACACATGACATATGGAGCATAAAGGCAGATAAGAAACTTTGACTGCTGTTAACAGACAGTCTGGCTGTAATGTAGGAGTGGTGCTTCCATACCTGAAGCATCAGCTGGGACTTTGAAGATGACATACTTGGGCTTGCCCAGGCCCATGATGGCAGTGCCCATGTTGTAAGTGTTGCCCTCGCTGTCATAGTGAGGGTGAGCCGTTGCCAAGTTCACAGCAATGTGGTTTCTGTAGTTTATCTGTAATTTAATGAAAAAATGTTATAAACTGTGCTCAGACTGAAGACAGAGGTACATGTGAATGGATGGTTGTCATCATGGAAATCTATATTAAGTGGTATCCCCCAAGGCTCACTCTTGGGTCCGGTCCTTTTTTGTCATCTATATTAACATCCCGGATAGCTTCTCTACAGTAAGCCTTTTCTTCTCAGATGATAATGAGCTGTAAAATACCAACAAAACTATCTTTGACAAGAAATCTTCAACAAGAACTTCTGGTTGGCTGCTGAGCTTTAACACAGGGGAACGTAAAGCTATTTCACTAGGTAAATGAACAATGTATGTAATTTCAGTGATATTGAGTTAGAAACCATAGATGAGGGTAAAACACCTTGGCATCATGGTGAACACTGATCTGAAGTTCCAGACACATATTCATTGTAAAGTGAACAAGGCTAATGCTATCATGGGAACCATCAGGAGAATGATAAGGTGTTTAATTTGTCCTTTGCTTCCCATGCCCAACTACACTTGGAATATGGCAACCAATTCTGGTATCCACACCTTGTTGAAGACAGTGACATGCTTCAGCCTGCTCTGAGAAGAGTCACTAGGCAGCTACCTGGTATGGATAAACTTGGCTATTCTGAACGACTGAAGAGACTAAAGCTCACCATACTGACCTAACCTCAGTTAAAGGTGCCATAATTGAAACCTCAAGGTTTTAGCTGTGTATTAGAAAGATTTAAACCCAATCTGTTGATGTAACCAGTCCAGCAAGAGGATACAACCAAAAACTGCATGTGTAGCGCCCATAATGGTAACATTATGTAGCTCACATATTTCACTGCAGAGACCCAAGCATAGAAGGACTTTAAGCTTGAGGTGTGTATTGACATCACGCCTCAGATGGACAATGAGTCTGGACCACCTGCGGACTTGGGAGGAAGTCAGAGGATCTGGAGCGAGAGCCTGAAAGGACTGTCTGACCTCCTGGGGTCAGACAGAAGAGCAAGGAGGACTTTGAAGTGATTAAGTGTAAATAGAAGGATTTGACTTGATTGTGTGATTCTGTGTTTGATGTGTGGGTATAAATGTATGTGGGTTTACCGCAGCTCTTTCTCTTTTTTCCTGACTGAGAGAGAGAGAGCTAGGGACTTGAGATGAATAAACCATACTGAGAAATTATCCAGTCTCATCATTTCATGATCCCCACATTGGTGACCAAGGCGTACGATGCCGGGAGAACGTTACCCTGACCTGGATTCACCGGAGGCCGACCGCACGAGCACAGGCTCGATTAAGCTCCCCGAGTTCTGGCAAGACGACCTGCACTCATGGTTCCAACACGCGGAATCGCGGTTCGTGCTTGGGGGAATATCAGCAGATGACACCAAGTTTCATAATGTCATCGCAAGACTCGACAGCCGCATAGCTCGATGTGTGCGGAGCCTGGTGCAGCAGCCGCTCACTGCTGACAAGTACGACGTGCTGAAAGATGCCCTCATCGAGAGTTTTGTGCCATCAGCCGAGGTGAGGGCCAGGCAGCTTCTGGACCTGCGCGACAGAGGAGGACACAGAGCGACCGACCTCATGGAGGACATGCTGCAGCTGATCGGGACAGACAACGATGCGTTTCTGTTCAAGCACATCTTCTTGAGGACCCTCCCAGCACACATGAGAGGTACCCTGTCTGGCATGAGGTGTGTGAACCAGCAAGACTTCCGCGCGCTGGCCAGGGAAGCGCAGCGGCTCCTCGACGCCTGCGACGAGCAGGAGACTTCCGTGGCAGCAGCAGACCTCGGCGCGGCGGCCGGAGGCAGTGAGGAGCCGGAGGCAGCAGGAGCAACCCCAGCGACGACGGCAGTGGCGCGGTCCCGAGGCAGAGGAGGGGACGGCCTCTGTTTTTACCATCGACGCTTCGCTGAGAAGGCGCACAGATGCATCCCGCCGTGCAGTTTCAAGAAACAGGGAAACGCCCGGGCCGGGGGTTGTTAGCAGCTTCGACTCTCGGTGAACAGAACAAGCTGCTTTATTTAACAGACGCGGGCTCCGGGCGGCAATTCCTCGTGGACACCGGAGCCCAGAGGAGTTTCATCACCACGACCTATGCGGATCGTGTGGCGGGGCCCCGCGGAGACGGAGCAACGGTGGCGAACGGCTTGTCGATCAAAACGTTCGGGGAAAGGACTCTACGCCTGTCCTTGCACGGCCGCACCTATGAATGGACCTCCATAGTAGCAGCGGTGAGTTTCAACATGTTAGGCGCTGACTTTTTGTGCTCACATGGCTTGTTAGTGGATCTGGTTAATAGACGCCTAGTAAATGCACTCTCCTTTTGTTCTATCCCTTGTGCAGCTCGAGTGTCCCCGCCGCCAGTACAGACCAACGTCGCCACAGCAGGCGGTAAGTTTCACACTCTTCTAACCCAGTTCCCAGCACTCACAGTTCCCACGTTTTCAGCTAAGGTTGTGAAGCACGGGGTGGAACACTTTATCACCACAAGTGGCCCACCAGTTTTTGTGAAAGCCCGGCGCTTGGATGCAGCTAAGCTCTCCATTGCGCGCGAGGAGTTCGCCAACCTGGAAAGGTTGGGCATAATTCGCCGCTCGAAGAGCGCCTGGGCCTCCCCGCTGCATATGGTGCCTAAGGCTGACGGCTCGTGGAGACCTTGTGGTGATTTGTCCTTCAATTCACATATTAAATTTGTTTCTAAGACTGCCTTCTATCATTTGCGTAATATTGCCAAGATTAGGAGCATCTTGTCTCAGTGTGATGCTGAGAAACTGATCCACGCTTTTGTTAGCTCGAGATTAGATTATTGTAATTCTTTATTATCAGGCTGTCCTAAAACATCTTTAAAAAGTCTTCAGCTGATCCAAAATGCTGCAGCAAGAGTTTTAACAGGTACTAGAAAGAGAGATCATATCTCTCCAGTTCTGGCCTCCCTTCATTGGCTTCCCATAGAGTTTAGAATTAAGTTTAAAATCCTTCTTCTTACTTACAAAGCTCTAAACAATCAGGCTCCTTTTTATTTAAAAGATCTGATACTACCATATTATCCTAACAGAGCACTACGCTCCCAAAATGCAGGATTACTTGTAATACCTAGAATCTCCAAAAGTACAATGGGAGGCAGAGCCTTCAGTTATCAAGCTCCTCTCCTGTGGAATCAGCTGCCAATCTGGATTCGGGAGTCAGACTCGATCTCTGTTTTTAAGAATAGGGCTAAAACCTACCTTTTTGATATAGCCTACAATTAGGGAGGGATCATGTGTTTCTGAACCCTCCCTTAGTTATGCTGCTAATAGGTTTAGTCAGCCGGGGGACCTCCAATAATGCACTGGGCCTCACTCCTTTCCTCACTCTCTATGAAATATTTTTTTTTGCTGGTCATTAACATCTGTTTGTTCTCTCCCATAGATTGAGTCCCCATCGTGCTGTTTGCTCTCTACATGTCTGTTCTTTTCTTCTTCTCTATCCCCTCACCCCCCAGCCAGTCGCAGCAGATGACTGCCCCTCCCTGAGCCTGGTTCTGCTGGAGGTTTCTTCCTGTTAAAAGGGAGTTTTTCCTCTCCACCGTCGCCAAGTGCTTGCTCACAGGGGATCGCCTGATTGCTGGGGTCTTTCTGCAACTGTGGGGGTTCCCCCCTACAGTTGATAGTGCTATGAGATGACTGTTGTTGTGAAATGGCGCTATATAAGTAAAGTTGAATTGAATTGAATTGAATTACCGCAGGTTAAACAATGCCATAGCGCAGGACCACTACCCAATTCCGCATATCCAGGATTTTTCAGTGCACTTGGCGAAGGCACGCATTTTTTCTAAAATAGACCTGGTCCGCGGTTATCATCGGGTCCCGGTTCGACCAGAGGACATTCCCAAAACAGCGGTAATAACCCCGTTCGGACTTTTTGAATTTTTACGCATGCCTTTTGGTCTTAAAGGCGCCGCGCAAACTTTCCAACGAATGATGGATGCCGCGTTGCACGACCTCCCTTTCGTTTTTGTCTACTTGGAAGATATTTTAGTCGCCAGTGCCTCCGAGGAGGAACACGAAAAACACCTCACCACGGTTTTTCAGAGGTTGGGAACGCACGGGTTGATAATCAACCAAGCCAAGTGCCATTTTGGCGTAGCGCAAATCGATTTTTTAGGACACCGCATCTCCCCAGAGGGAGCAATCCCTCTGCCGGCCAAAGTACGTGCAGTGGCGGAGTTTCCCCAGCCACAAACGGTCAAAGCGTTGCAAGAGTTTTTAGGAATGGTAAATTTTTATAACCGTTTCATACCCCACGCAGCGCAGCTTATGCAACTGTTATACGCCGCGCTTAAAAAGCAGAAGCTCTCCAATGCGATCGAGTGGTCCCCGGAGTGGGAGCGCGCATTCACAGAGGTTAAAAAAGCACTGGCAGATGCAGCGCTGCTGGCTCACCCAGACCCATCAGCCCGCATAGCGCTAACCACCGACGCGTCAGATGTGGCCATAGGGGCCGTTGTAGAGCAGCAAGTCGCCGGGGTTTGGCAACCGCTCGCTTTTTTCAGCAGGTCCTTGCACGATGCTGAGCGGAAATACAGCGCATTTGACAGGGAGCTGCTAGCGCTCCACCTGGCCATTCGCCATTTCCAGTTCTGGCTGGAGGGGCGACGTTTCACCGCGTTTGTCGACCACAAACCGCTCACTTTTGCAATGTCCAAAATTTCAGAACCGTGGTCAGGACGGCAGCAGAGACAGCTGGCCGCAATTTCGGAATTTACCACCGATATTCAGCACGTAGCCGGTAAACTCAACGTAGTAGCGGACTGTCTCTCACGCGCGGTAACAGCGCCTGTCCGCGCAGAAGTGGGTTGTACTACCGCAGACGCGGGGCGGGGTGACAGCACAGATGCACATGCGGCCCCTGTTCACGTGGGGATAGATTATGCAGCCATGGCAGCGGAGCAGAGCGGAGACGCAGACGTGCGCGCGCTTCTGTCTGGACCAACAGGGTTAAGGCTGGAGAGCAAAAGTTTACAAACCGGTTCACCCCCTCTAATCTGCGACGTATCCACCAGGCGACTGTGCCCGGTGGTACCGGCCGCGTGGCGCCATCGCGTTTTTGACGCGGTGCACTCCCTGGCGCACCCGGGAGTACGCGCTTCGGTGAAAATGGTAGCGGAGAAGTTTGTTTGGCCGAGCCTGCGCAAGCACGTGAAAGAGTGGGCAAAAGCCTGCATGGCTTGCCAGCAGGCCAAAGTCCACAGGCACACGAAGGCCCCTTTAGAACCGTTCCACATTCCGGCTAAGAGATTCGATCATGTGCACGTAGACCTAGTGGACCCCCTGCCGCCGTCACAAGGGTTCACACATCTCTTGACAATGGTGGACCGAACCACACGTTGGCCGGAAGTGGTCCCGTTAACGTCGACCACAGCGGCAGAGGTGGCTCGCGCTTTTTTAACAGCCTGGGTAACGCGGTTCGGGGTTCCGTCGGATATTACGTCCGATAGGGGACCTCAATTTGTGTCGGAGCTGTGGTCAGCAATGGCCAGCGGCTTAGGAGCGGCAGTCCACCGCACTACCGCTTATCACCCCCAGGCCAACGGTTTATGCGGGCGTTTTCACAGGTCTTTGAAGGCAGCCCTCAGAGCGTCGCTCACGGATGCAGATTGGGTAAACAAACTACCATGGGTTTTATTGGGGTTGCGTTCGGCACCCAAAGAGGACTTAGATGCCTCACCCGCAGAATTGTTTTTTGTGCAACCTCTCAGGCTGCCCGGCGAGTTCCTACCAGCCCATGCGGCACCAGCGCGCCCCCCGGTGCGGGGACCTCTGAATGGCACGGGAGCAGAAATGCTCCCGGGCCCCGCTCATCACACTTTTCCGCGTGTTTTTGTTCCCAAGGCGTTACAAAACGCTGAATTTGTTTTTGTCAGGCACGACGCTCAGCGACACAGTCTCCGCCCACCATATGACAGTCCATTTCGAGTGCTGGAAACCGGGGAGAAATATTTTGTGCTAGATTTGGGGGGCAGGAAAGAAACAATCAGTATTGATAGATTAAAGCCTGCCTTTGTGTTGCATGACGAATCTGTACGACCGGCGAGGATGCCTCGACGCGGCAGACCACCCAGGGAACGGCCCCTGGAGCCCCTGCAGGGGACAAATAATCTTTCTCCCCCTCATTCCACAGATTCGCCGCAGGACGGCACAACACAGGCTGTGAAACCTGCGTACAGCAAGTTTGGGAGGAGGTTGAAACCCAGGCTACGGGCAGAGTGATGTGTGTTTCGATCAAACTGTGTAGGCCGTGCTGTAAATTCCGCAGGTGGGGGGTGACATATGCTGTATTGCCATTAGGATACGGTTATCGGGTGTGTCCATTCTTTGGCGTTTGGGGGGGAGTGATGTAGCGCCCATAATGGTAACATTATGTAGCTCACATATTTCACTGCAGAGACCCAAGCATAGAAGGACTTTAAGCTTGCGGTGTGTATTGACATCACGCCTCAGATGGACAATGAGTCTGGACCACCTGCGGACTTGGGAGGAAGTCAGAGGATCTGGAGCGAGAGCCTGAAAGGACTGTCTGACCTCCTGGGGTCAGACAGAAGAGCAAGGAGGACTTTGAAGTGATTAAGTGTAAATAGAAGGATTTGACTTGATTGTGTGATTCTGTGTTTGATGTGTGGGTATATATGTATGTGGGTTTACCGCAGCTCTTTCTCTTTTTTCCTGACTGAGAGAGAGAGAGCTGGGGACTTGAGATGAATCAAGCATACTGAGAAATTATCCAGTCTCATCATTTCATGATCCCCACACATGCCTCATTGTCCGAAAAGACTAATTCAGTCGGTGAACAGTCAGAGCTTGGCATACTTTACCTGGCTATATGGTAAATGAATAGGACCACCTTCAAAACATGGCTGGATAGAGCAGAGATGAGGATCCCGAATAAAGCCATGGGCCAGAGAGTCACTATAATAACTGTTATTTTACTTGAATTTTCACAAAAATGTAAGTGTGCACAAAATTGCAAATATATGAGGGGGAAAAAAACTGCATATTTTAAAGGCCAGATGAAATATGTGGGAGGATCATATCTGGACCGCAAGCCTTGATGTTCACATGTGAAATGGATGATGGAACAAGCACCCAGTCAACCCATAATATGCTGCTGACCACAGAGCTGGACACAGAGGTGTAGTAGTCGTCATGCAGAATCATCAGGCATCACTAGGTAGGTCGGTGTTTGAACCTGATCTTTGGTATGGGGTCACAACAGGAGAAGGTGGAGGAGGACTTACCCTGCCAATTGTTTCCAGGGTTTCTGGGTTGATCTGGTTGATGTAGTTGACTTCTGAGGAAGCATAGTAGTCTTCACCGTAACGAATGATGTTGATCAGGTTGTTGTCGGTGAAGTCTGGGATGACATTGCAGAGGTGGGTGAATACCCTGAAAAGAAAGGATATAGAGTTTTAAATCTAGACCAGAAGCAATTTTCAAGATTTTCTCATTGGAGGACTCCCATCTTTTTCATCATTTTTAAATTTTTTACCGTTTTTTTTTTTTTTACCGGAATTTACCGTTCCAAATTACTAGTTAATGTAAAGCAAAAAACATGTTATAATTCCTTTGAGGGCCTGGTCCTCAGTATTGGGCACTTTAGCAATTTTAGGTTAAACCCAATTTTATTTGCCATAGTTTATCGTCCCCCATCAACCTACTCAGAATTTTTATCCGAATTTGCTGATTTCTTAGCTGATTTAGTGCTGAAATCTGATATGAATAATTATAGTAGGGGACTTTAATATACATGTGGATGTAGATAGTGACTGCCTTAATGTGGCATTCAATTCAATATTAGATTCGATTGGGTTTTCTCAGAAAGTAGGAAATTCTACTCATTACCTCCACCATACATTGGACCTTGTTTTGACATATGGCATAGAAATAGAAAATCTTGTAGTGTTTCCTCATAACCCTGTACTGTCAGACCATTGTCTGTTAACCTTTGATTTTACTATTTCTGACTATTTGGCTCCTAAAGAAAAATATTATCACAGTAGATGCCTCTCAGATGATGCTGTTTCCAAATTTATGCAGATTGTTTCCTCTATGCCATGTGTCAACACAACGGAAATAAGCTATAGACAGCTTGTTCCTTCTGTAATTGATAACATGGTGGATAGTGTTTCAGCTTCTCTGCATCAGACTCTAGATTTGGTGGCCCCCTTAAAAAAGAAAAAGTCTAATCAGAGATTTCTAACTCCTTGATTCAACACAGAAACTCGTACCTTAAAACAGAAGACTCGTCAATTAGAAAGAAAATGGCGCTCTACTAATTTAGATGAAATCTATTTAGCTTGGAGAAATCATCTTTTAATTTATAAAAAATCTCTTACAAAAGCTAGAACGAGTTATTACTCTGCATTAATAGAAGAGAACAAGAATAATCCCAGGTTTCTTTTCAGTACTGCAGCCAGGTTGACAAAGAGTCAGGACTCTGTCAATCCTAGCATTCCCTTAGAGCTTACTAGTCAGGACTTTATGAACTTTTTCAATGATAAAATTTCATCCATCAGAGATAAAATCAATCAGATTCTTCCCACAGTTAACTTAAATACTGTAACTACTACAACTCCTTCTATTGATGTCTGTCTTGATGAGTTTACTCCAATCGACCTTTGTGAGTTAGACAAAATAGTTTCCTCATCCAAACCTTCAACTTGTCTTTTAGACCCTATTCCTACCAGGTTATTTAAAGAAGTCTTCCTACTTATTGGTAGCTTTATTCTTCATATAATCAATTCTTCATTAACTTTAGGCCATGTACCGCAGGCTTTTAAAACGGCTGTAATTAAACCCTTACTCAAAAAGCCAACGCTAGATCCAGGAGCTTTAGCTAACTATAGACCAATCTCTAATCTCCCTTTCATTTCAAAAATCTTAGAAAGAGTTGTTGCTACGCAATTATTTGACCACCTGCAGGGAAATGGTTTACTTGAAGAGTTTCAATCTGGGTTTAGAATCCATCATAGTACTGAAACAGCCTTAGCAAAGGTCACTAACGACCTCCTCACTGCATCTGATAATGGACTAGTTTCTGTACTTGTCCTTTTAGACCTTAGTGCAGCTTTTGATACTATCGATCATAATATTCTACTTGATAGATTAGAACACTATGTTGGACTTAATGGAACTTCGTTGCAATGGTTTAGATCTTATTTATCTGATAGGTTCCAGTTTGTTCATGTAAATAATGAGTTTTCTTTCAACTCAAAGCTTAGTCATGGAGTTCCACAGGGATCTGTGCTAGGCCCTACTCTTTTTAGTTTATATATGCTTCCGTTAGGCAACATTATTAGAAAGCACTGTATACATTTTCATTGTTATGCAGATGACACACAATTATACCTGTCAATGAAGCCAGATGATAGTAATCAATTAGCCAAGTTAGAAGCCTGTCTTAAGGAAATCAAAGCTTGGATGACTTGTAATTTCCTGCTATTAAATTCAGATAAGACTGAAGTCATTCTTGTTGGTCCAAAAAACCTTAGAAATTCCTTTCCAAATCAAACTTTCAGTTTGGATGCGGTTACTCTTTCTCTTAATAGCTCTGTGAGGAACCTTGGAGTTATTTTTGATCAGGATTTGTCCTTCAATTCACATATTAAATTTGTTTCTAAGACTGCCTTCTATCATTTGCGTAATATTGCCAAGATTAGGAGCATCTTGTCTCAGAGTGATGCTGAGAAACTGATCCACGCTTTTGTTAGCTCGAGATTAGATTATTGTAATTCTTTATTATCAGGCTGTCCTAAAACATCTTTAAAAAGTCTTCAGCTGATCCAAAATGCTGCAGCAAGAGTTTTAACAGGTACTAGAAAGAGAGATCATATCTCTCCAGTTCTGGCCTCCCTTCATTGGCTTCCCATAGAGTTTAGAATTAAGTTTAAAATCCTTCTTCTTACTTACAAAGCTTTAAACAATCAGGCTCCTTTTTATTTAAAAGATCTGATTCTACCGTATTATCCTAACAGAGCACTACGCTCCCAAAATGCAGGATTACTTGTAATACCTAGAATCTCCAAAAGTACAATGGGAGGCAGAGCCTTCAGTTATCAAGCTCCTCTCCTGTGGAATCAGCTGCCAATCTGGATTCGGGAGTCAGACTCGATCTCTGTTTTTAAGAATAGGGCTAAAACCTACCTTTTTGATATAGCCTACAATTAGGGAGGGATCATGTGTTTCTGAACCCTCCCTTAGTTATGCTGCTAATAGGTTTAGTCAGCCGGGGGACCTCCAGTAATGCACTGGGCCTCACTCCTTTCCTCACTCTCTATGAAATATTTTTTTTGCTGGTCATTAACATCTGTTTGTTCTCTCCCATAGATTGAGTCCCCATAGTGCTGTTTGCTCTCTACATGTCTGTTCTTTTCTTCTTCTCTATCCCCTCACCCCCCAGCCAGTCGCAGCAGATGACTGCCCCTCCCTGAGCCTGGTTCTGCTGGAGGTTTCTTCCTGTTAAAAGGGAGTTTTTCCTCTCCACCGTCGCCAAGCGCTTGCTCACAGGGGATCGCCTGATTGCTGGGGTCTTTCTGCAACTGTGGGGGTTCCCCCCTACAGTTGATAGTGCTATGAGATGACTGTTGTTGTGAAATGGCGCTATATAAATAAAGTTGAATTGAATTGAATTGAATTGACTTTCTGTCTGTCCCTCTCCTTTCCTCTTCTCATCCCATCCTCCCCTACCTATATATATCAGACTTAGAAGAATGTAAGCTTTGGGGATCCTAAGCGTGTCTGAATGCCATGCTTTGTAATTCCTCCCCCAAAGTGGCCATTGGGGTGACTCCTTAATAAATGTACATAAATTCAACTTTCCGCCTGATTATTTGACTTTGAATAATTTAAGCTCAAAATTATTCCAACAACAACATAAAAGGTAAAGTAGAAAATCATAACACAGGATAACCAGCAAGACCCTACCAAAATAAAATTAAACAGAACCAAAACAGGAAGTACTTTCACAATCAACCTCAGACCAGAGGAACTAAACTGGTCAGGTTAACAAGAAATACTCTCAGTAGGAAACTTGGAACAGGAATAATGATAATAAAACCAAATAACAGAATAACACAAAGTGTGGGACATGATCACAAACCATGCCCGCCATGACATACTGGTGTAGATCTTTGGGTCTCCAACTTGAACCTTGCTAGATGTTCATATTCTGAACACACTACATCTCAACTCTTTGTCTTGAGACCTACCTAGAGAAGATGTTTTTGCAGGGATCTGGATAGATCATGGTTCCAAACTCGGAGACAACGATCTTGTCGGCTTTGATGTTTCTCCTATAGGTCTCACTCTTCAGAAACTTACTTCGGTAGGTCACCTCGCCTAAAAGATTATAGGACACAGCTGAGCTTTTGATTTCAACACAAATGATGTTAAAGTAAAACTTGAGGGAGAGGTAACACAGAGACAATTCTGCTCATCAGGCTGACCATTACTGAAGGTGAAGCTGTGGATGAGTGACATGCCATCAAACCAGTGGTTGTACTTGGAATTGCCTATGGAGAAAAGACCGGGCCCGTTCCTTAGCAGGGTGCCCTGAAGCCAGGAAGGGAGGGATCCTGCAGGTCAGAGGTCACAAACACAACTGTTCAGTTCTGGTTCTGGAAACAGCAGCTTCCATCCATCCATCCATCCATCCATCCATCCATCCATCCATTCATCCATCCATCATCTGGGGTTCTGGATCTCAGACTAAGCAGAGAAGCCCAGACTTCTCTGTCCCCAACCACCTCCTCTAGGTCTTCAGAAGATACTATGTTGTTCCCAGGCCAACCAGGAGAAGATGAGCCTGAATGTAGAGGAGCAGCAACTCAACTCTCAAAGCCTCTCTCAGACAACTGCTCTCCTTACTGTATCTCCAGGGGTGACTCCAGTCACCCTACAGAGAAAGCCTAATTCCCCTGGATGGACTGCCACCTTATAGTGGTGGACGGGTTTGTGTGATCCCAGGAGCTGTTTCACAGACCCTGTCAGATCCTGGGTGAAGAGCCAGATGGATAGTTGTCCAACAAACTCCCATGAAAGACTTAAAAACAAAGATTCAGATTGTGCATTCCTAAACCTCAGAGCAACACAAAAGGTAGGGTGAACCTGTTGTAACCCCAGATCATGTTTGGGATTCCTAAAGTCAGACTCCCTCTGCCCTTGGTTCAGAAGTCCCATCTAAGGAAGTTAAAAAGTTATATAGACAGATCAGCCCAAAGGAGCCATATGGGTCTGCCCTCCAGAGGGCTGACCACCTGCAGGAGAAGATCATGGGGGTCTGGTGATGTGTGGACTTGGTGACAGCTGAAGCTGTAGACCTTGGCAGTCTGGTCCCCAGCTTCCTAAATTAGCTCTGGGATGTGGAATCAAGGGTTCAATAGAAATAAATGATGTACAGATGTGGACAAAATTGTTGGTACCCCTCTGTTAATGAAAGAAAAACCCACAATGGTCACAGAAATAACTTGAATCTGACAAAAGTGGTAGTAAACAAAAATTCTATGAAAATTAACCAATGAAAATCAGACAATGCTTTTGAATTGTGGTTCAACAGAATTATTTTAAAAAACAAACTCATGAAACAGGCCTGGACAAAAATGATGGTACCCTTAACTTAATATTTTGTTGCACAACCTTTTGAAGCAATCACTGCAATCAAACCATTTCTGTAACTGTCAATGAGACTTCTGCACCTCTCAGCAGGTATTTTGGCCCACTCCTCATGAGCAAACTGCTCCAGTTGTCTCAGGTTTGAAGGGTGCCTTCTCCAGACGGCACGTTTCAGCTCCTTCCACAGATGTTCAATAGGATTTAGATTAGGGCTCATAGAAGGCCACTTTAGAATAGTCCAGTGTTTGGCTCTTAGCCATTCTTGGGTGTTTTTAGCTGTGTGTTTTGGCTCATTATCCTGTTGCAAGACCCATGACCTGCGACTGAGACCAAGCTGTCTGACACTGGGCAGCACATTTCTCTCTAGAATACCTTGATAGTCTTGAGATTTCATTGTACCCTGCACAGATTCAAGACACCCTGTGCCAGATGCAGCAAAGCAGCCCCAGAACATAACAGAACCTCCTCCATGTTTCACAGTAGAGACGGTGTTCTTTTCTTGGTATGCTTCATTTTTGTGTCTGTGAACATAGTGCTGATGTGTCTTGCCAAAAAGTTCCGGTTTTGTCTCATCTGTCCATAGGACATTCTCCCAGAAGCTTTGTGGCTTATCAACATGCAGTTTGGCAAATTCCAGTCTGGCTTTTTTATGATTTGTTTTCAACAGTGGTGTCCTCCTTGGTCATCTCCCATGAAGTCCACTTTGGCTCAAACAACGACAGATGGTGCGATCTGACACTGATGTACCTTGACCTTGGAGTTCACCATGAATGTGTTTAGAGGTTGTTCTGGGCTCTTTTGTTACCATTCGTATTATCCGTCTCCTCCTGCGGCCACGTCAAGGGAGGTTGGCTACAGTCCCGTGGATCTTAAATTTCTGAATAATATGTGCAACTGTAGTCACAGGAACATCAAGCTGCTTGGAGATGGTCTTATAGTCTTTACCTTTAACATGCTTGTCTATAATTTTCATTCTAATCTCCTGAGACAACTTTCTCCTTTGCTTCCTCTGGTCCATGTTTAGTGTGGTACACACCATGTCACCAAACAGCACAGTGACTACTTGTCACCCTTTAACCCTCCTGTTGTCCTCGGGTCAAAATGACCCGCTACTGTGTTAAAAACCAAAAAAATTCCCCCAAACAATATTTTTTCAACTTAAAATTGTATGACTTTTCCTAGATTGACCCCAACATTAGGATAAGTGAATAGCCTTTATTCACATTTCCATATAAGCTGTACAAAAAAAGTTACAAAGGTCGTCTTCGGGTCAAAATGACCCAACAGTCAAATTGAGTTGAAATCACGGTCACTGAGTTATTTACACACCACAAAATGTGAGAATGTTTTAGTTCTGTCTCAGATCAATCAGTAGCAGACATAAACAAGACAAGACAGGTGGATTTCCAGAGGTTATAAAGGTGCTGCAGATGACAGTACCCCAAATTCTCTCTGTGCTGAAGCCATGAGTGTACGTTATACCGTCAAACAGGCTATAGAGCTGATTTTTTCAGATGTCCAGCAAGACAACAATGATTCAGAAGAGGAAGTGGAGGATGTATCAGAAAAAGAAGATGGGGAGGAATACAACCCAGAGCATGATGAATCATCTTCAGAAGAAGAAGAAAACCCTGAAGCTGAAAGAGAGACTTTCCTTTCAAAAAACGACAAAATCACATGGTCCTCGGCAGCATATGACCAACACGGCAGGGAGGCAGAACAAAATGTCATAAAGATGGCCCCAGGACCCACAAGGTATGCTGTTTCTCATGCCCATGACATTGTCTCTATATTCTACCTGTTCATCACACCAGCAATACAAAAAATTATCCTGGAGACGACAAATCTGGAGAGTTTTCGCAAATATGGAGACAGCTGGAAAAAGATGGATGAGACTGACCTGCAGGCCTACTTAGGGCTGCTAATCTTAGCAGGTGTATACAGGTCCCGAGGTGAGGCTGCAGCTAGTCTATGGGATGCAGAGAGTGGAAGGCCAATTTTCCGAGCCACAATGCCACTCAAAGTCTTTCACACCTACTCAAGACTGCTACGATTTGATAACCATGAGTCAAGACCAGCAAGACGTGTGACAGACTAACTTGCAGTTTCTTGCTTAGTTTCTTCATCTTGAGCAACAATAACATCATAAAGACACATTAGTCTAGGCATCGCAAGTGATGGTCTATATGACATCATGACATCATAAAGACACATTTATCTATGAGCCATATGACATCATAAAGACTCATTAGTCTAGGCATTGTGAGTGATGGGTCTATATGACATCATAAAGACACATACAGTATGTCTATGTGAAGTCATATAGACATCATATCTTTATGACGGCATTGCGAGTCCTATGATGCCTGAGTTCATAGGACGTCCTATGATGATCAGGCAGAGATCATAGGCCATCCTATGATGTCCTATAAACGTGGCAGACACCCATACACACAGACACAAAGAAATTTCTTGCTTTAAAATTTGATTAAGCTGCTTATATTGGGGGTTTAGTGAAGACGGGTCATTTTGACACCAAGGACACGGGGTGTAAACAGAATATGAGGACAACAGGAGGGTTAAATAGGCCGACTGACTGATTACAAGTTTGTAGACACCTGTGATGTTAATTAGAGGACACATCTTGGTTGAACATGTCCCTATGGTCACATTATTTTCAATCTTTTCTAGGGGTACCATCATTTTTGTCCAGGCCTGTTTCATGAGTTTGTTTTTTAAAATAATTCTGTTGAAACACAATTCAAAAGCATTGTCTCATTTTCATTGGTTAATTTTCATATAATTTTTATTTATTATCACTTTTGTCAGATTCAAGTTATTTCTGTGACCATTGTGGGCTTTTCTTTCATTAACAGAGGGGTACCAACAATTTTGTCCACATCTGTACCTGAATGCTGTTTACTCAGAGGTTAAGGTGATGGGCAGTGATCTCTCGAACCAAGTCAGTGTGTCTCTGGGACTTTAACTGATATTTTGGACAGATGTTTTATGGACCAGTTAACGTTTTAGGTTGTAAATATATCCCATAAACCTAAAAAAAAAAATACCTGAACATTTAAAATATTTGGTCTAAAATTGTAAAAATCATAATTTTTATGGACAGGATTTCTAGGCGCAACCAGGGAATGGAGGGTGTCATGCTTGGTGACCACAAGATCTCATCTCTGTTGTTTGCAAATGATGTTGTCCTGTTGGCTTCATCCAGCAATGACCTACAGCTCTTGCTGGGATGGTTTGCCGCTGAGTGTGAAGCGGCTGGGATGAGAATCAGCACCTCCAAGTCAGAGTCCATGGTCCTCAGCCGGAAAAAGGTGGATTGTCTTCTCTGTGTTGGGGACAGGCTCCTGCCCCAAGTGGAGGAGTTCAAGTATCTTGGGGTCTTGTTCACGAGTGAGGAGAGAATGGAGCGAGAGATTGACAGACGGATCGGAGCAGCATCTGCAGTGATGCAGACGTTGTACCGGTCTGCTGTGGTGAAGAGGGAGCTGAGTTCTAAGGCAAAGCTGTCGATTTACCAGTCAATCTACGTTCCTACTCTCACCTATGGTCACGAGCTTTGGGTAATGACCGAAAGAACACGATCGCGGATACAAGCGGCTGAAATGAGCTTTCTCCGTAGGATTGCTGGACTCACCCTCAGAGATAGGGTGAGGAGCTCAGTCATCCGGGAGAGGCTCAGAGTAGAACCGCTGCTCCTCCACATTGAAAGGAGCCAGTTGAGGTGATATGGGCATCTGATGAGGATGCCTCCTGGACGCCTCCCACTTGAGGTGTTTTGGGCACATCCCAGTGGGAGGAGACCCCGGGGCAGACCCAGGACTCAGTGGCGAGACTATGTCTCCCAGCTGGTCTGGGAACGTCTTGGTATCCTCTCTGAAGAGCTGGAGCAGGTGGCTGGGGAGAGGGAAGTCTGGGCTTCTCTGCTTGAACTGCTACCTCCGCGACCCGGACCTCCGGAAAAGCGGTAGAAGATGGATGGATGGATGGATGGATGGTCTAAAATTGTATTTTAAGCAGATTTTCATATAAATTAGTCAATTTAAGCCATTTTATTAGCAGAACATTCTGTTATTGTTTCCAGATGTGTATATTATCCATAAATAATGGTTAAAATATGCTGGTAAAAGTACTTTTCATAACAGAGAAAAACCCCTCTGATGACCAAACCAAAGCCTTTTTCAATTCAACTGAATTCAAACAACTTCATTTATCCCTCAAGGGGGCAATTGATTTAAAAAGCAACTTGTACATTGATGGACCAAGTCGTGCAAACACCAGAGACAATAGACGATACAGGAAGAAGCTAAAACTCACATTTGACCAACCATTAGAGTGAGTGCTATAATAAATAGCACTATAAAAAATACAACAATAAGACAAGATTGGGGGTTATTAAAAGAATAAAAGAACGGTCATGATAAAAACAAAAACCTAAAACCTGTATGATAAATAATAATATATGCTGAAAAAAAAACCTATGTGTGACATTTAACTACCTTAAGAAGCATTTAGTAGCTTTATTGCTAAGGGAATAAAGGACTTGGCATACCGATTAGTTTTGCTAGCAGATAAAAGTTAACAGTGCCCTGATGGCAAAAGAGAGAATTCATTTGAGAGGACATGATCAGAAGATAGAATGCATTCTGCTTTGTGAATAATCTGCTGGTTACAAAAGGAATTCAGATCTCTCTGTCTCACGCTGATAATCTTGGAACAGATCTTCACAATATTGTTCAGACTATTCCTATCTTTAACTGTGAGGCCATTAAACCAGCAGATAAAAAAAGGCAACCTATCAATAAAAGACTGATAAAAATGGCAGAGAATCATTTGACTCACTGAAAAGGAGTTCAGTTTCCTTAAAAGGTAGATTCTCTGTTGCCCTTTCTTTGCAATGACCTCAGTATTTGCACTGAACTTCAGTTGATCATCAAAATACTGTAACATCGGGGCTTTTTCCCAGCATGCTTTGCCAGCAGAGGACGTTATTTTGTGTGTGTTTAATTGTTATTGTTGTGTTATTATACTGCTGTGTCATTATAACAGCAGTGTTATAGGTAGAATTAGAGCAAGACTGGTTATGTGTTGTGTAACCCTGATTGAAACGGAGGTCTGGGAGAATGACCTCCCCTCCTGTCTGTGCTCAGGGTGTGTCTTCAATAAAGCCTGTTTTGTCGCAGCCATCTGCTCCTCTTCTTGTGTGAACCTCGCCTACGTCACACTGGTGTCAGAAGTGGGATCATGGAACAGATGGAAGCCAGGATCAGAACGGAGATCCAGCAGCTGGAGCGACTCATCACTCAGCTGGCGACGGACGACAGAGATGAGACACCGACCCCCGGAGCTGCTCACTGGGACAAACGAAGCAGCGGACCCAACGGGACCAGCGTGCCCTTTTCAGGGCAGGACGGGCCAGCGATTCCACTGCGACCAGGGGCAGCGATCGACCGGGAGATGACCATCCCATCCATCCGGCAGCGGGCCAAGATTCCCCATTTCAATGGAGAGACCCTGCTGGACGACTACCTGGTCCAGGTCAAGCTGGCTGCCGCGCTGAACGGCTGGCCACCAGAAGAAACCGCCTTGCAGGTCGCGCTGGCCTTGGAAGGGACAGCTCTCTGCGCGCTGTCTGACCTCCAGCCCGAGGAGCGCCGCAGCTGGCCAGTGCTACAAGGTGCGCTCCGAAGACGATTTGGGATAACGGCTGACGCCGAGCACGCCCAGGAACAGCTGGCCAACTGCCGTCGAGGCAGCCGGGAGAGCCTAGGAGCCTACGCGGTGGACATACAGCTGCTGACACGGCGCAGTTACCTGGACTTCGAACCGGAGGTAGTGGAGAAGCTCGCCCTCCGGAACTTCATCCAGGGTATCCGCCCGGCCCAGCTCCAGAGCCATGTACGGATTAACGCCACGAGCAACTGGGAGACTGCAGTGGCAGATGCAGAGCGGGTGGAACCACTGATGAATTGTACAGCCGAGACATTGGCACCAAGACAAAGAGCCTTCCAGGCCACGGCTGAGAGCGAGAGGGAGGAGGAGGGGTTACGGCAGACCACGGCAGCGCGTTCACGGAGAAGACGGCCGTGGCGACGCAAGGAAGGGTACTTCCGCTGCAAGGAGCCAGGACACATCGTGCAGAACTGCCCCGCACCCACCCCACGACAAACCGGCCCCTCGCCACCGTTAAACTAGAGCGAGGTGGCATGGATGGGGACAGGCTGCCTCCCGCAGATGTTTCCCTGATGAGCCGTCACCGCACGTGGGCCGAATTGGACACTTGCCAGGGATGTATTTACAGTGTAGCCTGGACAAGACGCCGATCCGGGCTCTGATTGACACCAGTTCCACCATCTCCTTGGTCCGACCCGGTGTGCTGCCGGGCACGGACGTGACGACACCGCAGGGGTAGGAACCCACCGGGCGCTATGTCACCACAGCTACCGGTGAGCACACCAGATTGGGGGGGCAAGACCCCCTTATTATTGGACTCGACCTGCTCGCAGCATGGAACGCGAAGATCGACACCACCAGACCGTCCCTCCAGCTGGGAACCCAGACCATCACGCTCCGCAGTGGGACCCAGGGAAGGAAACTGGAGGCCTGCACGATCGAGGGACCGCCAGGACGGACTGGACCATGCGGGCCACTGCAAGGACTGGGCACAATGGCGCCACCAGCACGAGCAGAGGGAGCACGAGCACACACAGGGACAGCAAGGGGAGGGGTCAATGTGTCGGCAGAGACACAACAGGCGGTCAAGGAATTATTCCAGCAGAGCTGCAGCGGGCTGGAGCCGGGACAGAGATGCCAGCTGCGGGAGCTGTTGGACTGGTATATGGGCATCTTCGCTGCGAAGGACGAGGATTACACCTGAACCGGCTTGGTGCAGCACAAGATCGACATCGGTGAGACCAGGCCGATTCGGCTCCGCCCACGCTGTTTGCCTTTTTCAAGGCGGGCAGCAGCAGAACAAAAAGTGCGAGAAATGCTGGAGGCAGACATTATTAAGCCCTCCAGCAGCCCCTGGGCGGCGCTAGTGGTGCTGGTCAGGAAGAAGGACGGTTCGTGGCGGTTCTGCATGGATTACCGACGCCTGAATGACGCCACCCGTAAGGACTCCTACTCCCTGCCCCACATCGATGACGCGCTGGACCACATCGCTGTCTCCGGCTGGTTCAGCTCGCTGGATCTACGCAGCGGCTATTGGCAGGTAGAGCTGTCACCTGAGGCCCGCCAAAAAACAGACTGTATCAGTTTAAAGGGATGCTGTTTGGACTTTGCAATGCCCCGGCCACCTTCGAGCGCTTGATGGAGTGGGTGCTGGCTCACATGCCCCGGAGTTGCTGCATTGTCTACCTGGATGACCTACTGGTGCATGCAGCTGATTTTGACAGCACCCTGTCCGATCTCCAGGAAGTGTTGGACGCCATTCGACAGGCTGGGCTGCGGTTACACCCGAGAAAATGCCACTTATTCCGGCGGGAGACCACCTTTCTGGGACATGTCGTCAGCGCAGCGGGACTCGCCACCGACCCAGAAAAAGTGGCAGAGGTGAGAGACTGGCCAGTGCCGCAGAATGTGGGAGAACTGTGGAGCTTTCTTGGACTGGCCTCCTACTATAGGAGGTTTGTGAAAAACTTCGCCACCATCGCCAGCCCACTGCATCAGCTGACGCAGAACGGACACGCATTTCAGTGGAGTGAGAATTGTCCTGCTGCTTTTTCCCAACTTCGCGCAGCGCTCATCAGAGCCCCCATCCTGCAGTATCCCGACCCGTACCGCCCTTTCATCGTGAACATGGACGACAGCAACCAGGGCATCGGGGCGGTGCTATCCCAGGAGGGAGAACATGGAGAGCAGGTAGTCGCTTTTTTCAGCCGCACTCTCAGCAGAGCCGAGAGGAATTACTGTGTTACTTGCAGAGAGCTGCTGTTGACTGTCATCCAGGGGCTTCGACATTTCCGCCTGTATGTGTACGGGGGGAAGTTCCAGCTCAGGATGGATCACGCTTCCCTGACCTGGTTGTTGAACTTTAAGGAACCGGATGGACAGTTGGCGAGATGGCTGGAGGCACTGCAGGATTATGATTTTCAGATTGTGCATCGGGCAGGCCACCCCCATGCCAATGCTGACGCGCTGTCTCGGCGCCCCTGTGCGACAGAGGATTGTTGTCACTGCCAGCGGGCTGAGGATCAAGACCAAGCCGTCCCATGGGTTGCTGCTCTCCGGACCGCTGTGATCAGAAATAACGCAGCGATGCACAGCCCCTCCATGGATGATCAGGCAGCCTCCCTCAGCGATGACATCACAGAGGTCCTTGGCACGCAGCAGCTGCAGAGCGAGCAGGACAGAGACCCGGTCATTTCTCGGGTTTGGCAGTGGCTGGACGCAGGCCAGCGGCCCCCCTGGGAGGTTGTGTCAGTGCTGGGCCCAGAGACCAAGGCCCTACACTCCCAGTGGGCCAACCTCTGCTGTCACGAGGGCGTGGTGTATCGGCAGTGGCAGACTCCAGCTGGGCAGCGGCACGTCTGGCACCTGCTGGTTCCCCATCAACTCCAGCCCAGCGTACTCCAGCTGGTTCATGGGGCAGTAGGAGCGGGCCACTTCGGGGTGACAAAGACTCTGCAGTGTCTTCGAGCCCAGTTCTACTGGCCTGGATGTCACCAGGATGTAGAGCTCCACATCCACCACTGCGACACCTGCACAGCTCAGAAAGGGCCAACTCAGCAATCCCACGCTCCCCTGCAGCAGTACCGGGTGGAGCACCGATGGAGCAGGTGAGAGTGGACATTCTGGGCCCTTTTCCGACTACGGACCAGGGGAACCGCTACGTGCTGGTCGCAATGGATTATTTTACCAAGTAGCCAGAGGCGTACGCAGTCCCGGATTAGAGCGCCGCTATGACGGCATCAAAGCTGGTGGACGAAATGTTCTGCCGGTTTGGCGCAGCGGAGGAGCTGCACAGCGATCAGGGTCAGAACTTCAAGGCAGAGGTCTTCGGAGAGGTCTGCAAGTGGCTGGGCATCTGGAAGACCCGGACCACCCCGCTGCATCCACAGAGCGACGGCCTGGTCGAACGATTCAACCGGACCCTCACCACCCAGCTCACTATCCTAGTGGACCAGCGACAGCGAGACTGGGACCTGTATCTGCCTTTTGTTCTGTGGGCATACCGGACGGCAGTGCAGGAATCCACCCGGTGCACCCCTGCGGCGCTGATGTTTGGACGCGAGCTGCGCACACCAGTGGATTTGGTATTCACACACACACACCCCCGAGCTGGAGGTGGAGGGCAAACCCGGGTTGGATTATTTGTTTTGTTTGAAGGAGCGCCTTCACACGGTGTATGAACTGGCTCGGGAGGCCCTGGCAGCGGCGGGGGGTCGGCAGAAGCGAGCGTATATGACTCATGCTGCCAGGGGAGGGACTTTACACCAGGAGATCGCGTCTGGGTTTTCTGCCCTGAGAGGAAAAGAGGATGATCACCGAAATTGTGATCTGCGTTATCTGAAATTGTGATCTGCGTGATCTGTGTTATAATGACACAGCAGTGTTATAGGTAGAATTAGAGCAAGACTGATTATGTGTTGTGTAACCCTGATTAAAACGGAGGTCTGGGAGAATGACCTCCCTTCCTGTCTGTGCTCAGGGTGTGTCTTCAATAAAGCCTGTTTTGTCGCAGCCATCTGCTCCTCTTCTTGTGTGAACCTCGCATACGTCACAATACGTACCAAGGTATTTGTATGACCTTACTGTTTTGACTTTGTCATTGTGAATTCTAGTCTCCTGTACAGCTTATTTTTTCTTTCTAAAATCAAGAATTAATTCCTTGGTTTTAGACACATTTAAATCCAAAAAGTTTTTGTCACACCAGGAGATAAACTCATTAAAATCTAAGCAATGCTCTGATTGTGGACCTTGAAGAAGGGACAGCAAAGCTGTGTCATCAGAAAATGTGACAATATAGCTGCCCTCATAATTGCTCCTGCATTGATGTGTGCATATAATAAAAAGAAGGGGTGAAAGGACACACCCTTGTGGTGACCCTCTAGAAGTGCTCAGACAGTCTGAAAGGTGATCATTTACAAGTACCCTTTGAGTCCGACCAGTTAAAAAGTCTGTAATCCAAAGCACAAGTTGGTGAGATAAATTAAAATCATAAATTAATATTTCTGTTAAAATATGAGGTTGCATGGTGTTAAAAGCTGATGAAAAATCAGCAAACAAAAGCCTGGCATGGGCCTGTGGTTTTTCTAGATGTTTATATACACAATTTAAAATGAAAAGCTTAGCATCCTTGACACCCTTTTTTGTTTGGTATGCAAACTGAAGTGGATCAAGTTTATCTTAGAACAGACTGTAGAACAAGATTTCTTACAATTTTCTCAAAGATTTTCATCATTAATGATGTTAGAGCCACAGGTCTGAAATCTTTGAGTTCTTTAGGAGACGTGGACTTAGCAATAGGAACTACTGTAGACGATTTCCAGATAGCAGGAATATGACTGCAGTTCAAAGACATCTGGAACATATAGTGAAGGACACTGCTAAGCTGATCAGCACAATACCGGAGTGTACAGCCACAGATAAGATCTGGACCTGGAGCCTTTCTAATATTAACCTTTTTAAGGTCATCCCTAACACTTTCCTTTTTAATAATAATATTTTTAATAACAATATTGTTATTTGAAGAAAGAGACTGTTTAAGGTGGGACATTTTCACAGAAAAATCGTGCTTTTCAAAACAACAAAAGAAGTCATTAAAAACATAAGCAAGATTCACATCATCCACTCCCTCAATTCTTTCAAGTTTTCTGTTGTCTTCATTTACTTTCTGATTTATAGAGGACATGGACTTAATTCCTCTCCAGGCTGCTCTCATATCATCACTGCTGTATTTCAATTCCACCTTTTCCTTATACAGTCTTTTTGCTTTCCTTATCTCATTCCTAACCTCTCTTAATTTCTTTCCTTTCCTCAGTGTTACCAGTGGGGAAAAAAAAACACGTTTTTTCTTATTTATGACAGTTTTTAACTCTTTTGTCACCCATAGCTTGTTATTAGGGAAGACTGTAATGGTTTTACATGGAATGTTTATGTCCACACAGAGATATAAGATGAGACAGTCTCTGCTAGTTTATCCAAGTCTGTGCATGAGCTATAAAAAACATCCCAGTCAGCACAGTCCAAACAAGACTATAAGTTGCTGATGCTGTTTTCTGACCAGCACTTCACTGTTTTCACAGTTTGCTTTTGTTGCTTACACCTGGGCTTGTAAATAGGAATGAGGTGAAAACTATTATGATAGGATGCTCCAAAAGGGGGCAGAGGCAAGGATCTATAAGCACCACCATAATTTCATACACCAGTCCACTCACTGCTGTAAAACCACTTCAACTCACCTTTCACCTCAGCTTTCAACGGCTCTGGAGTCTCCGTCCCGTTCTGTGCAATAATCGACTGCATGTTTGCTTTCCCTGAGCCCGTGTGTCTCCCAGAATGCACTGCTCCAACAGCAACTGTACACTGCTTGATCCTTTCCTGTCCTCTCAGACATGAGTGTAGTGGGTTGCGTAATCCTGCTGCTGTGGACTTCAGCTCTTCACAATAAAACTGCATGGAGTGTGTCTGCCTGTGTCACACATCCATCTGTTATCAGCTTTATAAGGTCCATAAATGTCTGAATGGCTGAGTGATGTAGTGCCTGAGACCAGTCTTGGTCTGCCCCACATATAGGTCGGCCCAATATACAAAGTTTAAATCAGCTATTCATCTTATGGAGGTCATTTACTCATTGGCAAGACATTGGCTAGATGTCAGGCCAATGTCTTATAGAAGTTGTTTGCCAATGAGCAAACAACCTCTATAATATGTATTCCTGATGTAAACTTGCTGACATTGGCCCGACGTGTGTTGTGGCATCTTCAAACTGTCAATATCAGCTACGTTAATATTAATCGATATCACCTGGTGATAGTAATAATAACAGATTAGATTTATATGGCACTTTACATGTCAAGTGACATCTCAAAGCACTGACAGTGAGTCCATTATTCATTCATTCCAGACAGACATTGATGGTGGTAAGCTACTTCTGTAGCCTCAGCTGCCCTGGGGCAGACTGATGGAAACATGGCCGTCAATCTGCACCAACGGCCTCTCCGACCACTACCGAACATTTATACACAATGAATTCTACCAACGCCCAATGCTGGAAGGTAGAACACCGGATCACTGGAGAGGACACTCCACCTTCGCCTTTGGCGTAGACAAAACACGGGGAATGACAGTTACCAGTTATAAGCCACCGCTCAATTGGCGTAGAGCGCGGTGCCAGGGGTTGTTCCCGACAGTGGGAGGGATCATCGGATCTCACTGGACAGCTACCGCCCGCCTCAAGCTGGGCAGCCCCCAGCCAATAAGGTGTTGTCCCGCCACAGCTTGCTTTCCTCATTGGGTGCATGGGGATGAGGAGAAGTCCGAACAGCAGGCTGAGAACCTTCGCACCAGGCAAGACAAAAAAACAAAAGAGACCAACTCTAAAACTGGGAACTTGGAACGTCCGCACTATGATGACAGGACTCGCTGCTAACCTCAAGGACATCAACGACACCAAGAAGACTGCCATCATCAATAATGAGCTGAAGAGACTGGGAGTGGATATCGCCACTCTCCAGGAAACACGGTTGACTGACGCAGGCACACTAAGAGAGAAGGACTACATGTTCTACTGGCAGGGAAAGGGCAGTGACGAACACAGGGAACACGGAGTGGGCTTCGCAGTGAAGAACACCTTGCTGAAGATGGTGGAACCAGGCAGCACTGGCTCTGCACGACTCCTCACCCTCCGCCTGAACACCACTCAAGGCCCAGTCACCCTCGTCAGTGTGTATGCCCCAACACTGACAGCCACACCAGAGGCAAAAGACGAGTTCTACGAGAATCTCGCAACAACTGTCAGGATCATCCCCAACTCTGAACAACTCATTCTCCTTGGAGACTTCAATGCCAGAGTGGGTGCTGACCACGACTCCTGGCCCTCCTGCCTTGGACCTTTTGGCGTGGGCAGAATGAACGACAATGGACAGCGGCTGCTTGAGTTCTGCACATATCACGATCTGTGCATCACAAACTCGTTCTTCAAGACCAAGCCCCAACACAAGGTTTCCTGGCAACATCCGCGCTCAAAGCACTGGCACCAGCTGGACTTGATCCTGACCAGGTGCACCTCACTGAAGAACGTGCTAATCACCCGTTCGTTCCAGAGTGCAGATTGCGACACAGACCATTCATTGGTGTGTTGCAAGGTCAAGCTGCAGCTGAAGAAATTCCATCGTGCTAGACACCCTGGAAAGGCACGGATTGATACCAGCAAGATGGCTCAACCAGAACTTGTTGAGCAGTTTGCCTCCACCTTTGAGAAGGAACTTGGTGTACCACAAGAAGGAGAATCTGCAAAGCAAAAGTGGGAAGTGCTGCGAAACAACATCCACCGCACAGCCTTGGCTACCTTTGGGAGGAAGACCTCGAAGTCACAGGACTGGTTTGATGCCAAGTTGACCGGGATGACCCCCGTCATTGAAGCCAAGCGCTCAGCACTTGCTGAGTACAAGAAGTACCCAAACGAGAAGAATCTCCAGATTCTCAGGGCTGCGAGAAGTAAAGTTCAGCAGACTGCTCGGCGCTGTGCCAACGAGTACTGGACTCAGCTCAGCCAAGACATTCAAACCGCTGCCATAACAGGGAACATCCGTGGTATGTACGATGGCATCAAGAAAGCACTTGGTCCGGCTCAGAGCAAGACGGCCCCCCTCAAATCCTCCACTGGGGAGATAATCACAGAAAAGAACAAGCAGATGGAGAGATGGGTGGAACACTACTCCGACCTCTACTCCAGACAGAACACCGTGACACCGTCAGCCCTTGATGCCATGGACTGCCTGCCATCCATGGACGAACTTGACGCCGAGCCAATCATCGACGAACTCAGCAAGGCCATTGATAGCTTGGCCGCTGGCAAGGCACCTGGCAATGACGGAATACCCCCTGACCTGATCAAGCACTGCAAGACCGCCCTACTGCTGCCATTGCATGACGTCCTCTGCCAGTGTTGGAAGGAAGGTGCTGTACCACAGGACATGAGGGACGCCAAGATCATCACCCTCTACAAAAACAAAGGGGAGAGAAGCGACTGCAACAACTACAGGGGCATCTCCCTCCTCAGCGTTGTTGGCAAAGTCTACGCACGAGTTGTTCTCGTTCGTCTACAGAAGCTTGCCAAACGTGTCTACCCCCCGAGTCTCAGTGTGGCTTCTGCGCTGAGCGATCGACGGTAGACATGATATTCTCCATCCGCCAGCTCCAGGAGAAATGCAGAGAACAGAACATGCCCCTGTACGTTGCCTTCATCGACCTCACCAAAGCGTTCGATCTGGTCAGCAGAGAGGGCCTTTTCAAGATCCTGCCAAAGATAGGATGCCCACCAAAGTTGCAAAGCCTCATCGAATCGTTTCACACCAACATGCAGGGGATAGTGCAGCACGATGGCAACGTCTCAGAGCCATTCAACATACGCAGCGGAGTGAAACAGGGCTGTGTACTTGCGCCAACCCTCTTTGGGATTTTCTTTGCTATGCTCCTGAGGCATGCCTTCAGCACAGCAACAGAGGGAATCTACCTGCACACAAGATCTGACGGCAGGCTTTTCAACCTCGCCTGCCTGAAAGCCAGAACCAAAGTACGCGAGGCTCTAATCAGAGACATGCTGTTCACAGACGATGCTGCAGTCGCAACCCACACACAGCAGGAGCTTCAGACCCTGATGGACCGCTTCTCCCAGGCATGCAAGGACTTCGGGCTTACCATCAGCCTGAAGAAGACTAACGTCTTGGCGCAAGGCACGGAAGCACCACCAACCATCACCATCGACGACTACGAGCTGGAGGTCATGAATCAGTTCACGTACCTGGGGTCCACCATCAGCAACAACCTCTCCCTTGATACAGAGATCAACAAGAGGATTGGAAAATCAGCCTTCACACTCGCTCGCCTCACCACACGAGTGTGGGAGAATCCCAAACTCTCTGTCAAGACGAAGATGGCAGTGTACAACGCCTGCGTCATCAGCACACTGCTCTATGGGAGTGAGACGTGGACAACATACGCCCGGCAGGAAAAGAGACTGAACTCCTTCCACTTGTGCTGCATTCGCCACATCCTGGACATATCCTGGCAGGACAAAGTGCCCAACACAGAAGTTCTGTCCCGCGCCAGCCTTCCCTCCATGTTCACTCTACTCAGGCAGCGCAGGCTCCACTGGCTAGGCCACGTTCACCGTATGGAGGATGGCAGAATCCCCAAAGACGTCCTCTACGGAGAACTGGCGACTGGCAGGAGAGACGTTGGCCGCCCACAGCTGCGCTTTAGAGACGTCTGCAAGAGAGACATGAAGGCCCTGGAGATCAACACAGAGCGCTGGGAGGACCTTGCAACGGACCGCTCCAAATGGAGAGGCACCCTGACCAGACAGCTCAAGGCGGGTGAAGAGAGACTGACTGCTGCAGCAGATGAAAAAAGGACCCGCAGGAAGAACCGCCACAGACCCAGCAGCACGGAGACCACCCACAAGTGCGACCTGTGTGACAGGGACTGCCATTCGCGCATCGGCCTGTTCAGCCACAGGCGGTGCTGTTCCAGCAGAGTAGACGTTTAGGATTCTCTTCCATGGTCATCATAGACCGACGGAGGCCGACGACCCAGTGTCATGGACACTGGAGGCAAAGTGGGCAAAGTGTCTTGCCCAGGGACACAACAGCAGGATAAATGGGGAGAGCAGGATTCGAACTGCCAACCCTCCGGTTATTGGACAACCCACTCTACCTCCTGTGCCACTGCCCCACTTATAGAAAGTGTCTATAAAAGAAGCGGTGTATGATAGAAGAGCAACAGCATTCCAGTTCCAGGAGAGACATGAGGGTACTTTTAACTAGGGATGGGCGATACCAGCATTTTTCCTTTCAATACGATACCATTAATTTATGGGACTTTTTCTTCGATACCGATACTTTTTGCCCCAAATCACATGATTACAGTTTCATTAACAACTTTATTGCAAGGGCAATATGATTCAAGATTCAAAGATTTTATTGTCAATACTACTATACATGCAGGACATACAGGAGAATTGAAATGGCATTTCTCTCTCTCTTCATTGGTGTGCATTTTATAAAAAAAGAAAAGGAATAAGGCTGGAAAAAAGAAAAACAAACAGCAACAGCAGCAGTCTATGTGCAGTCTACGTACAGTAATGCAACCCGTGGTGCCAATGGCAGCCAGAAGGACTCTGATCTCTATAGAGATAAACAATTAGCTATAATAAATAATAAACCCAGCAATCCAGCTAGAGATGAATACCCATAGCTGCATTTCAATGCAGTAGTGTAGGTGCAGATAGTGACAGGTATGATTGCACATGGTCACTATTGCAGTGACATACAGACAGCAGCAGATATGGCATTTGTGCAAATGGGTGTTGTTAAAGTGCAGAGACATATAGCAGCAAAAGTACAACAAACAACAGTATTACTGTTGGTGTGCCAGTCTTCCTGTGCCAACAGCTGAGGTAGTTATTGTGCGGGGGGGGGGGGGCAGAGTTCAAGGTCCTGATGGCCTGATGAACGAAGCTGTTCAGCAGTCTTGTGGAGCGGGCCCGGAGGCTCTGGTACCTTTTCCCCGAGGGCAGGGGGCTGAACAGGGAGTGTAGGGGGTGGGAGGTGTCTCCTGTGATGCTGATGGCTCTGCGGGTGAGGCGGGTGGGGCAGATGTCTGAGAAGGGGTGCAGGGCCAAGGGGGCACTGATGATCTTGCTGGCTGCTTCCACTGTGCGTTGTGGTGTCTTGCGGCAGGCAGCGGTGCAGCTTCCATACCACACCATGATGCAGTTGGTGAGGATGCTCTCAATGGTGCCCTGGTAGAAAGACTGCATGATGGGGGTGGGAGTCTCCTCAGTTTGCGGAGGAAATGGAGGCGAGTTTGGGCCTTCTTGGCCAGCGATGTGGTGTTGTTGGACCAGGTGAGGTCCTCAGAGATGTCCACCCCAGGAACTTCGTGCTGCTCACCCTCTCCACAGCTGCACCATCGATGATCAGACGGGGGTGCTGTGTGTGACCCCTCCTGAAGTCGACCACAATCTCTTTGGTTTTTCCCACATTCCGGAAGAGGTCATTGTCTTCACATCACTGGACCAGTTGGCACACCTCATTTCTGTAGTTGGCCTCGTCGTTGTCGGTGATGAGGCCCACCACCGTTGCGTCGTCTGCAAACTTGATGATGCGGTTGGTGTTGTAGGCTGGTACACAGTCATGGGTCAGCATGATGAAGAGTAGCAGGCTGACCACACACCCTTGTGGGGCCCATGTGCTCAGTGTGATGGTCTGGGAGGTGTTGCTGCAAACCCGCACATTCTGTGGCCTCCCTGTGAGAAAGTCCAGCACCCAGTTACAGAGAGAGGTTTTGAGTCCTAGGTGTCAGGCGCTGGGGGATGATTGTGTTGAATGCTGAGCTGAAGTCCAAGAACAGCAGTCACACGTTGGAGTTCTTTGAGTCCAGGTGGGTGAGGGCTGGATGGAGAGCAGCAGCGATGGCATCTTCTGTGGATCTCTTTGACCTGTATGCAAACTGGAATGGGTTGTGGGAGGGAGGCAGGATGGACTTGATGTTCTGCATGACCAGCCGCTCGAAGCACTTCATTATAGTGGGGGTCAGTGCTACCTGTTGTGTCCGAATAATGAGGAGGCAAGGTGACGTTTATGAACTTTATTATAACAAGAACTACGTACACACAGAAGTCCCTACTACGAGTGCAGGAGTCACAGCGAAGAGACAGTATGTCTGCCGCTACCGGCTTATATACCAGAGGTGACGCCACCTTCCCAAAGGCGGGGCATCACCCCTTCCTAGCCTAGGGCACCGCCATACTAATATATATATTTCGATCCTACATTCTACTCCCCCCCCCTTTTGAAAAAATGCAAGCACACAAATTCTCCCAACCATATAATTTGCACCCGATTCACACACTAATACAAAGGGGTATAGGCCTACACATCCACACACCACACTGGCCCAGAGGAGCTCTCCACTAGTGGCTCTTTTCCATTAGCCCCGCTTAGCCTCGATTTGAGAACACGACTCGTTTCACCACGACTCGATTCACCCTCGATTGCTTTTCGACATTACTGCTGACACGCCTGCAGTGGGTGGGATTTCTTGAACAGCAAGGCGGCGCCACAATCTCGTGACGTGAAGCGCGCGACCCAAGCAAACATAACATGGCTGCTCTACAAGGCGACTCCTCGGTCTGTGGCTTTTTTCGCCGGAAATACCAAAAAGGACCGCCAGATAAGGGTACAGGCAGCGAGACGAAACACTCTGGAATAGTTCTGCAGCTTCTGGGAGAGCCGAAGACATGAGGATACAAACTAGGTCATATATGACGGTAAGCTAATGGTTGCTAATGCTAGTTTGCTGTAAGTACATCGTGCTACACTGTAATGTCTGCAAGTTAGGTACTAAAATATGTATGCTGTGTGTGTGTGTTTCAGATGGCTCTGTTGTTGGGAAATTACCTCTTCAAATGGTCAGTCTGGCGTTCCTCACAGCCTCTCACTGTCATCAGCCTGTCACTGATGTCATCAGCCTGTCACTAATGTCAGCACAGCTTCACCAACGATCAGTGGTTATAGAGCTTAAGAATGTCTGTAGAAATGTTTATTTCCTGTACAACAAATTGCTCTGCTCTGCGTGAAAATCATGGAGAGACTGTTCAGACATCATGGACGTACCTGCTTCTGCAGCAGTCTGAGGTGGTGTCATAGAAAAAAATGATCAGCTGACACAACTTGATCGCCAGTTTAATAACTATATTAGCCACAAAATATGTATTCAAAAAGTAAACAGTACTGAGTTACGTATAATAAGATATATTTTATAGTTATGATGTATTTTAGGCCAAAAAAAACTTGATCTAGGATTAAAGGCAATTAAAATAATGCAGTCACAAGGTTACATGGAAAATAATTGATTTACTAGATACATGTACTGTAGAAATATATATTCTCTGCATCAACAACGTACTATACATGCATTCATGTAGTATTGTACTGGGAATTGCACTGACAATAAACCTGTGAAGTTTTTGCAGATGTCTCTTTTTTATATATGTGAAGGTTGCCACCATGTGACACAAATTAAATACTGAAAGACTGGAAAAGCTGTCTAAGAACAATCCAGCAGTTTGAGAAATCACTTTTGGTTTGGTGTAAGTCTGTCAACAAAATTATGAACCATAAAGCAGTTTGTGTTAAAATGTTAAATCCCATTAAACCTAATCCGGGGGCTTCCAATCAGGTGTCATGGGGGGCCAAGACCCTGCAGGTTCTCTCTTCTACCCAGTCTCTTCAGCAGGTGTTCTCACTGATCAGTCAGTGGAAGAAGTTCAGTGGAATCTGCTGTTGAAGACACTGGTTGGAGGTAAAGCCTGCAGGGTCTTGGCCCTCCATGGCACATGATTAGACACCCCTGCCTAAACCCATTATGATGAAGAGCAGATGCTAATATGACCCAGAATTCCTCCATATACATCTAACAATGCAGTCTTCAGTTAATAAAATAATTGTTTTGGTTACTTTTTTTCTTAAAAATGAGCCATTATTTTCAAGGTCACCGATAAATCCTTTGTACAGTTGACTCTTTTCCCACCGGTGTCTTAACAGACAAAATGGAAAATCATGATGCAAACACTTAAGTCACTAAATTCTTTATTACAATCAGCAGCAAATTCCAGATTATTCAGAATGTGCAAAATTCAAACTGTAAAAAAGAATAAAACTGGAATGGTCACACACGGCTGCCACGCTCCCTCACTGAGAAGCAACTGGATCGGCCCCTGGTACTGGTCCTGGTCCAGCAGATCTTCAGCCTGCATCTCTGTAAATATTGAGGCAAGGTCCACTTGGGGTGGACATTTTCCCTCTTGCCTTGACAAAAGACAAATGGGTGGTGGTTAGTTAAAGCAAGTTTAAAACATATTTGGGAAATACACTTGTTGCTAAAAGCCAGTGGTGGAATGTGAATTAATGAATGAATCTTTATTTCGGATTGATTAAAGGTAAAGATTAAAAGAAAATAGAATAATATAACAAAGGGGAAAAAATCTAACAAGGTCAAATTAAACAATAACTCCTCTGATTATACAGTTCATCATAGGTTATCTGAAATGGGTGATGGTTGAAGCCGCAGCTTATACTGCCCACCATATTTCATCCAAGAATTCAAAAGAAAAACAAAACAGGAGGGATTACAATTTGAATGTGACAATAAAGTATTTCGTTGTTGTATTTAACCACAATTTTCATGTAGCTGCGCTTCACTAGATTTTACAAGGTCTGGGTTACATTTAAAATCATCTGCTTTTACTGTGGCTTCAGCAATCAGAATGAATTAATACATTAACTTGAATGGAATCTAGTACTTTAACTGATGCTGTGAATCACCGAGTATGGAGTCACTCAGTCAAAATATGAAGTTTTTATCAATAAAAGTTTGTCTTGTCTGTAAAAGTGTCTCTTCTTGCCCTGGCTTCATGTGTGGGCGGTGTTTTGTACTAGCATTGCTAAAATATAAAAGGAAGCACTACAATGGGTCTCAAATATTTGTAATGTGTCCTGTTACTGCATGGGTTTATTGATGATAGACTATAAACTACACATATAAAGTAAATTATATTGACGACTGAACATCTCACATTCGCCAAAACATACAGTTATGAACATAACTCACAAAGGATCACACAAGTGATCTGACAAAAAAATAAATACATTAAGAAGCAGTTTATTTTACAGTTGATGTGCCATATTCACACAGTCAAATAAATCTCAGTTCAGTCCCTTTTATATTAAGTGGAAATTGTGCTTTTGACACTTTACCTATAAAAGCAAAGGATTTCAGTACTTTCCACAGTGGCGAGGTAGGTTGTGGGGCGGCTGATTTTCTCTTGCCTAGACGATCGACTGAAATGGATGATGGTTAGTTTCAAGCAAGTTCAACACTCATACAGGCACATCTCAAAAATTAGAATACCATGAAAAAATTCAATATTTTTGTCACTCATTTCAGAAAGTGAAACCCATATATAGATTCATTACAGGAACAGTGATATATTGAAAGTGTTTATTTTAATATTGATGATTACGGCTACAGCCCATATTAACCAACACCTCAACGGCCAACATTTATATTTAAAAAAATATTTTTTAAAGTTCAATGTAATATTCCAAGTTTTTGCAAAATAGAATTTGGGGTTTTCAGGGGCTGTAAGCCGTAATCAGCAAAATTAAAATAAATAAATGCTTCAAATATATCACTGGCTGTGTAATGAATCGATATAATATACGGATTTCTCTTTCTGAAATGAGTGAGTGGTGGGATGTGACAAAAATGCTTCGTTTCCCTGACAAGCACTGCAGGATCCACAGAATGGGTGTGTGGGTCTATTCTGACGCTTCAGAAAATTATATGAATGACTTTATAAATCACTGGTTTGAAAAAGCAATTTTAATATGACGAGATTTCGGCTCCTGTGGTCCATTTCACCAGTATCACAGTATAAACAGGGAGGCTAACCCCTGGCATGTGGAAACACATTCTAGCATTAAATTGCACACAATTTAATGCGCAGGACCAAAGTGCAATACAAAACACAAACCAGGACTTTAACCAGGATTAACATTTTTCATCGTTTTGCTCTCACAAGCGAATATTTAGGAGAAAACAAGCACGATTCAGCAGTTGGTACTAGCTAGCTACTAGCAAAAAAAACGTTAGCTTAAAAACGTTAGCCAGCACAGAACAGCGCTGTATGGCTCAAAAAAAGTGAGCTTACCACCAACAGGATAAATAAGCAAACAGATGCACATTATTACAAATCACTCACCATCGATGGTTCTCTCACGTTCGTCTTCAGCTTGTCCATAGTCCAGTTTCTATGCTGTGCAGCCATATAGGTCCAGGTCACTCCTCACTGTGTATCTGCCACAAAGCAGAAAAAACTCCGCACCTCTTCGTTGGACCACGGTGTAAAGTTCCACAAAACCTACAACGCTGTCTGTATTAATATCATATTTACTCCGTGATCGAGTTAGTCCACGACAATATTGCAAATGGCGGTCATCAGAAGACGGTGAAGACGGTCACTTTCGTGACGTTACGACCTGACCAATCAGCGGCGACCAGTCTGTTGACGTCACATCACGGCCCAACTCGGCTCCAATGGACCCTGCCCTAGATCAGTTACGAAAATAGCGCCTGCTAACCGGTGCTGGGGCTAATGGAAAATTCTCAAATGCGAGGTGAGTGGTGCGGTGTTGGGGTAAGCGGGGCTAGTGGAAAAGGCCCTTATGTAGACATACAGTCAGTGAAAAGAAAAAGGGCCACACACCAAACTAAATCAATCCCAATAAAATAAACATATATACACAAAAGTAACTTACAAAATAAACAAAGGCGGTACCCGACCCCCCATAGCTCGCAGGATATACATAATAAACACAGAGACCCCCAATGCAATACACATTTTCCAAAACATAGGGCAATAAACCTCACACAAACATTCACACCCAGGTGTTACTGCACCTCCCACACACACACCAGTCAGCCTCAGGCATACACACTCACAACGGTGTTCAAGTGCAAACACCCAAACAGTCAAACAGGCAATAACACAACATTTGCATTACCATATTGACAAAGCAGTGTCTTTTTTTTAAACAAAACCACTGAACAGATCATGAACACCATCAATCAATAATAACAGACACAGCTTAAATGCACTACATCAGACACACCACAAGCCCTCATTCATAATTTAATCTAGGTCCCCCGAAGGCCTTCCCCCGGAGTGTCCATCCCACAGCCCACTTCCAGAGCGTCTCCGCTTATTCTTGACAGGAGATGAGCTGCATTGGCATCCTTTTCTGCTCAGACACCGCAGCTTGTTGGGATGCCATCTCGACCCATCAGTCAAACTCAGGTACCCGTTGCCACCGGACTGAACTACCCACAGATTATCCTGTCCAGCTTTCAGTTCCCTAGAACTGTGCATCCGACCAAGCCGAGGCTTTACCCTAGGGCGGACGTTATCACCCTCACCCAGGGGAACGCTCACTGGCTTCCTCCGTCGTCTGCATCATGATCTGGCACGCTTATGGCTCCTCAGCAGTTCACCGAGTTGACTCGAGCCAAGTTCCTTGCTTTTGGTGTCGGCACAGCCAGCGTTTGTGCCATCTGATGGTACCCCGGATGCTAGATGTTGATGATGTTATTGTTGCGTCAGAGCAGCACCAGCCACTGTTGACTCGGCAGCCGTATCCAGTAGGCCACCGGAGCCCTGTAGCTCACGCTCTTTGGACCTTTCCGCCACCGCAGAGGTAAAACCATGCCGCTCAAGTCCACCGTCCGTGGGACCATGAACATTGGTACAGGACCCTCACCTCGTTGGCGTACTATGGTGCTGGCAGCGACACTCTTCACTTGGAATGGGCCACCCAAAGTCCCACACTTCTTCACCACTTCCCACATAAACTGGCTGGACCCACAGACCACCATCTGTCCACTCCTCCACATTGCAGGTGATGGAGAAACCAAGCACGTAAAACAAGTCACAGCCTATCAGATTATTTCCTTCTTGAGACACCATGAACTCAGCAGCACACATAGAGGCTTCCTTATACCTCACCGACAACCACACTGAGCCCACGACATCAAGGGGATTACTGCCATAACTATAACAGACTATGCTCGCTTTATACACTGTGTAGTGGGGAAAACACCGATTTACTGTTTCCAAGTTCAAAATAGAGACCGCTGACCCCGTGTTGGGAGAGACAGTGTGGACCACCGTAGGCGCTTCCTTCCTTACACTGTCCTCTGCAGGTCCCCGTTCCTCCTTGTTGAAATTGCGGCAAACCCTGACGAAGTGATGGGGCAAACCATTCCGTCCACAACGCTTACCCTCCGCTGTGTACTCCCTGACTCGATAGCGGTGCCTGCTGGATCCACAGCCGTAGCATCTCGGCGTCCCTGGGGCGGACCGTATTTTTACAATGGCCTTATCCTCATCGTCACTTCCATCGTCCGAATCCAAGGCCAGAGTCTTCCCACGTGCGTCATTCTTTGGCAAGTCTTCGTTAACATTGAGTTGCTTCGTCAGCCGTTCCGCTGCCTCGTGTTGCTGCGCTAGCTCTAAGGCCACTAACAATATTAGCTCACCAGCGTGAGTTAGCAGGCAAACCCTCGCCGAGGAGTAGGCCATGTGCTCAGCCAACTGGTCGCTGACCATCGCCTCTTCCAGAGCCCCAAACCTGCACTCACCCACCAGCTGCCGAAGGTCTGCCACGAACTGCTGGACTGACTCTCCGGGTTGCTGGCACCGTTGTCTGAACAGGATGCGCAGCATAATGATGTTTTCGGGGGCATGAAAGTAACTGGCCATGAGCCTTGCAATGTCGTCGAAGCTGTTACCTCCTCCCAGCGTGCTCAGGATTTTCTGGCCCTCCATACCCAGGTTATGGACCAGAATAGCCCTCACTCTTAATTTGTCCAGGTCACCGAGGTCTAACGCCAACAGATAGTTTTTGAAGGCTGCAAACCACCTGGCCCAAGGGACCAGCGGCTCACCCGGAGCCTCCAAAAATGGATGAAGCGTGGTTGCAGCCCTCTCCATCTCTGTATATCCTCGTCGCCAAATGTTGTGTCCGAATAATGAGGAGGCGAGGTGACGTTTATGAAGTTTATTATAACAAGAACTATGTACACACAGAAGTCCATACTACAAGTGCAGGAGTCAATATGTCTCTCGCTACCGGCTTATATACCACAGGTGCCGCCACCCCCCCAAAAGCGGGGTATCACCCCTCCCTAACCTAGGGCACCGCCATACTAATATAATATATATATTACAATCCTACACTACAAGCCAGTAATATGATATATGAATAAAACTCATGAACATAAACACTTGAAAGAATTGCTTATAAAATGATAATAAAATAGAACAATGAGCAAAGTAAATAAAAAAAATGTCAATTATAATAAAAATAATTAAAGATTTAAAATGAATGCAAAATTAATTCAGTTTCTTAATTTGAAGATTCTCATCTGGATTCAAATGATTTTTACTTCTGAAATGTTTCACCATTCAAGCAGCATATATGTGTAATTTTTTTTTCACAATGAAGCGTTTTTATTATTATTTATTTTATTTTTACACTATCATTTTACAAACTTAAATAGTGCTTATTTTGTTTATTTTTTAAATTTTATGCTGCTTGGTGTCGCCACAGAATTGGGATGAATGGTGTAACATGTCAGAAGTAAAACTTCTGCCGCTGCGGAGCTCACTGCCCAGGAGCGATTGGCTGCCAGCGCACAGCGAGTCTTCGGCTCTGACATCTGATAGGCTGCCATGATCATGCGACACCTCAAACAATCTCTAAAATATGCTTGGGCTGGTTTTTCACCGGTTTTCACACATAAATTCAATGCTTAAAACTCTCAGAAGTGAAAACAAATTTCATGTTTTGTATTAGCATAGTGGTATCGTGATATTTTAAAAAGTATCGACTCCAAAGTATTGAACATCTGGTATCTGGTATCGATCGCCCAGCCCTACTTTTTTTTTTCAAAAATGTTTTTTTATTGTGTTTTGCATTATAAGCAAACACAACAAACATAAACAACCCCCAACCCTGCCCTCACACCATCTTATTTTCCGTGTTTACATCAGTTAAAACTTAATTGTCTATACAGATAACACTGGTGAACACCAATTTATTGTCTAAGTTGTTTTTTTTTTAGCTGATTTAGGACAGTTTTGATGTGCAGAATCCAAAAATCACTTTGGTTTTGTTCAATCAGGTCAACTTTTTGAATTATGGCTACATGTTGTTTTATACATTTTTGTTTACATGTACGGGTATTTTCACTTTATATGATGCAAAATTCTTTTTTATGTCTTGAAATTCTCTGAATTTTGAACAATGTTGACAAAACATTCAATTTACAAGTACATGCACAGTGCTAAGTAAGTACAGGTTTTTACTTAGCACCTGATCAAGAGAAACGGATCATTTTTGGATTCAGCGGTGCAAAATTGTCTTAAATCAGTTGAAAAAACACAGACAACTTACAAAAAAATTATTTTTGCAACCCTATGTAATTCCAATAAAAGTTGTAGAAAGGGTGTCCAAATCCCATATCAATCAATCAATCAATCAATCAATCAATTTTTATTTCAGATAGATTAAAAGTACAGATTAAAAGAAACAGAATAATATAACAAAGGGGGAAAGAAAATCCAACAAGGTCAAATTAGACAATAACTCCTCTGATTATACAGTTCAACATAAGTCAGTTGGTCGAACCTCGGATTCAAGAGGAGCAATGTGGTTTTCGTCCTGGCCGTGGCACATCGGACCAGCTCTTTACCCTCTCGAGAATTCTTGAGGGTTCGTGGGAGTTTGCCCAACCAGTTTACATGTGTTTTGTGGACTTGGAGAAGGCATTTGACCGCGTCCCTCGTGGATTTTTGTGGGGGGTGCTTCGGGAGTATGGGGTATCGGGCTTGTTGTTACGAGCTATTCGGTCTCTGTACAACCGTTGTGAGAGTTTGGTTCGTATTGCCAACTCTCGGTCAGAGTCATTCCCAGTGAGAGTTGGACTCCGCCAAGGCTGCCCTTTGTCACCGATCCTGTTCATAATTTTTATGGACAGGATTTCTAGGCGCAGCCAGGGAATGGAGGGTGTCATGCTTGGTGACCACAGGATCTCATCTCTGTTGTTTGCAGATGATGTTGTCCTGTTGGCTTCATCCAGCAATGACCTACAGCTCTTGCTGGGACGGTTTGCCGCTGAGTGTGAAGCGGCTGGAATGAGAATCAGCACCTCCAAGTCCGAGTCCATGGTCCTCAGCCGGAAAAAGGTGGATTGTCCTCTCCGGGTTGGGGACAGGCTCCTGCCCCAAGTGGAGGAGTTTAAGTATCTTGGGGTCTTGTTCACGAGTGAGGGGAAAATGGAGCGAGAGATCGACAGACGGATTGGAGCAGCATCTGCAGTGATGCGGACGTTGTACCGGTCTGTTGTGGTGAAGAGGGAGCTTAGTTCTAAGGCAAAGCTGTCGATTTACCAGTCAATCTATGTTCCTACTCTCACCTATGGTCACGAGCTTTGGGTAATGACCGAAAGAACGAGATCGCGGATACAAGCGGCTGAAATGAGCTTTCTCCGTAGGATTGCTGGACTCACCCTCAGAGATAGGGTGAGGAGCTCAGTTATCCGAGAGAGGCTCAGAGTAGAACCGCTGCTCCTCCACATTGAAAGGAGTCAGTTGAGGTGGTATGGGCATCTGATTAGGATGCCTCCTGGACGCCTCCCACTTGAGGTGTTTCAGGCACGTCCCACTGGGAGGAGACCCCGGGGCAGACCCAGGACTCGGTGGAGAGACTATGTCTCCCAGCTGGTCTGGGAACGCCTTGGTATCCCCTCTGAAGAGCTGGAACAGGTGGCTGGGGAGAGGGAAGTCTGGGCTTCTTTGCTTGAACTGCTGCCTCCGCGACCCGGACCTCCGGAAAAGCGGTAGAAGATGGATGGATGGATGGATGGACATAAGTTATCTGAAATGGGTGATGGCTGAAGCCACAGTTTATATTGCCCACCCATATTCCATCCAAGAATTCAAAAGAAAAACAAACAAGAGCGATTACAATTCAGAACAAAGCTAAGACAAATATATATATGTCTTCAATCCTTCCTTTAGCCAGATATGTCAGTTTTTCCATTGCAAGGTTCCAAGTCATTTCTTTGATCCATTGATTGGGAGTGGGTCCCTGCAGGTCCTTCCACCTCAGACAGATGTTTGACCTGTAACAGGCAGAAATTAACCAGATTCCTTTGCCTTCTGGTTATTCGGAACTGCACGGGGAAAATATGAAAAATACATAACTTTGCATCCACCGGAATAACATGTTCTATTAATCTTGAAATCAGCTTGAGAATCTCTCTCCAAAAAGTCTCAAGTTTAATAAGGTGCCTTTCTCTTTGTTCCACTTAAAGCAAACATCAGGAATGTTCGGATTAAAGTAGTGCAGGAGTGATGTCCGTTCTAAACAACCATTTGTACTGTGGCAACCTAAACCTGACATTAATGGTTTGGCTTTGGGCTGTGAGACAGGCCTCCTCCCAGTTTTCCACAGAGATTCCTGTTTGGAAGTCATTTTTCCAAGCAGACAACTGAGAAAGAGAGTTCTCTTTAGAACCTGCCAGCAGCACATCATAAAATTTTGATACAAGTCCTTTATCTTGAAGATGGTTCATTGTGATATTTTTAATAGTGAATACTGAGGGTTTTGATGTGGACTGAATTTGCATTTTGATAAAAAAATTTCTTATTTGCAGGTATTTAAAAAAAATGTTTTTTGGGCAGATTATTTTTATTAATTCATTGTTCCAAGGACATCAATGTGCTCTGACTGTACAGGTCTTTTATTTTACTTAACCTTTGTCTCTCCAACTTTTTTTTTTTTTCCACAATATCTTTATTGAACCTTTTTTTTTTTTAACAAACATGATACAAACAATCAAACACTAACACTAAAGTACTACAAAAAAAAAAAATGCACTAAGAACACCAACAACCACCAACAAAATCAAGTCTTCAACAATGCTCCTCTGTTTAGTCTAGACAATCCAATACATAAGTATACATATTATGTTCACCAGTTTGGAATTTACAAGGTCCACACACATCATTCACCTTCTTCTTCAAGAGTTATGTTTAAATTTTTTACATAATCAATAAAAGGTCTCCATATATTCTCAAACACAATTTCCTTTGATTTCAGTATATATGTTATTCTTTCTAATGGAAGGTTTGTTAACATCTGTCTTAACCACTGAGTCACATCTGGTCTATGAGTCTTTTTCCATAATAGTGCAATACATTTTTTGGCATTAAGCAAACTGAGGTCTATGAATGTTCTTTCACTTTTATTAAAATTATGCTTTTCTGGGTACAGACCCAACAAAAACAGTTTAGGATTCAATATGATTTGTTTTGAGATTATTTTTTCAATTGTTACCCTCACCTCTTCCCAAAACATTCTTATTAATCTACATTCCCATAAACAATGAAATAGGGTTCCTTTACTTTCCATGCATTTTGTGCATGTGTCTGGTATATTTTTGTTCTATCTATTTAACTCCTCCGGTGTAACATACATCCGCATTAACCATTTGAAATGTATCAATTTAAGGCGTGCATTTATTGATTTGGTTTGAGCTTCTGTACAAGCCAATTCCCATTGTTCCTCTGAAATTTCAGTTTGCAGATCTTCTTTCCAGTAGTTTAATCTTTTCAGTGAATTTTCACTTGAAAATAGTGTCAATGAGTTATAAAACTCTGAAATAATACCCTTTCTTTTACTATCTTTCATCATCATTTTTTCCAAGGATGAATAAATAGGTCGAGTGAGAGCTTTATTTTGATTTGATCGAATAAAGTTTCTAAGTTGAAGATATTTAAAAAAATGTGTTCTATTGAGATTAAATTTGATCCTCAGCTCTTCAAAAGACATTATGTTATCTGCACCTGGCAAATATAAATCCTGAATCTTTTGTATCCCTTTTAAATTCCATACTTTAAATACAGCGTCCGCTCTCCCTGGTTTAAAATATTGATTACCCCATATTGGACTAAATTGTGACAATAACTGTGGTTCTTTTAAATAGTTTTTAGCTTCACACCATATTTTGATCATATGCTTTACAAATGGATTTTTAACTTGTTTTTGTAATTTTTTTGCCGAATCTGAGTATATGAATATGGGAAGAGGTAAAGGTAAATTGTATGATTCCATTTCAGTCCAGTAAGGGAGATCATTTGATGAAAAATAATATGTCATAGACCTCAGTTGTGCCGACCAATAATACAACATAAAATTTGGACATTTCAGACCTCCTCGATCAAATGGTAAATATAATAAAGACAAACGTAATCTAGCCCTCCTGTTGTTCCATATAAATTCCACTAACTTTTTTTTTATTCTTGAGAATAGATCTAAAGGTGGTGATAAGGGAATGTATTGAAATAAATAAAGTATTTTAGGTAAAATATTACTTTTAAGTATATTGATTCTCCCGATCATCGACATTGGTAGTGACATCCATCTCTGAGTTAACTCATTGATATCTGACATTAAGGCTTCATAGTTGACACTGGCGACTGATTCTAGCTTAGGCACAATTTGGATTCCTAAATATTTAAACTGATTTACAACATTGAATTGATTTACCTCAGGGGCTGGGTAATTTCTCTGGGTCTCATTTAGCATTAATATTGAAGATTTAGTTTTATTTATTTTATATCCTGATATTTCCCCAAAATTCTTTATTAAATTCAACAAGGTTGGAATTGATTTTTTTTAGATTCGACATAAACAAAATTATGTCATCGGCGTACAGGGAGATTTTATGTTCTGTTGGTCCAACTTTAATTCCATATATTTGTGAATGTAAACGTATCGCTATCGCTAAAGGTTCAATTGCCATAGTAAACAGTAAAGGTGAAAGTGGACAGCCTTGTCGACATCCTCTATTGATTTTTATTGGTTTTGAAATATTGTTATTTGTTAGGATTTCTGCTGTAGCATTATTGTATATTATTTGAACCCATTTTATGAAATTATTTCCAAGTCCAAACCTTTGTAGGACTTCAAAAAGAAAGGGCCATTCAACTCTATCAAAGGCCTTTTCGGCGTCCAGTGATAGGAGAGCTGTATCCGGTGCTTCTTTATTAAAATAAATAATATTAAATAGTCTTCTTACATTATGGAAGCCTTGTCTACCCTTTATAAAGCCATTCTGATCTCGATTAATAATATTTGGTAAAATTTCTTGTATTCGTCTTGCTAAAATTTTACGGATTATCTTAAGGTCGGCGTTTAATAGGCTTATTGGTCTCATATTTTCACATTTATTAGAGGGCTTACCTGGTTTTGGCAGCAGTATAATTAAGGCATTATTTATGTATGATGGTAAATTATTATTTTGAAATGCTTCTAAAACCATTTCCAAAAAAGGTTTTATTAATTTATTCTTAAATTTTTTATAAAGGTCAACTGGAAGACCATCTGGTCCTGCACTTTTTCCTGATTTCATATTATCAATGGCTAGCCCAACTTCTTCTTGACTAATTTTAGACTCCAATATCTCCCTGTTTTCATTTGGAATACACGGTATAGATAGTTCGTTCAAAAACCCATTTAGTTTTGTTAAATCAGGTTCATTTTTGGTATCATATAATTTTTCATAGTAATCTCTAAAGGCTCTATTAATTTCTAAAGGATCTATAACTACCTGTCCGTTACTTATAATACTGGTAATTGGTGTTTTAATTTCTAATTGTTTAATCTGCCATGCTAATAATTTTCCTGATTTTTCACCTTGTTCATAAAAAGATTGTTTCAATCTTAGAAGACTCGAGGCAGCTCTATTCGCTGATTTTTTGTCGTATTCAGCTCTCAAAATCAGTAATTCATTCTCCAACCTTGGGTCACTTCCTGCATACACTTTTTCCTGAAGACTTTTTATTTTATGTTCCAATTTAGCTCTCTCCTCTCGAGTCTTCTTAGATTTTGATCCTGTATAACTAATAATATGTCCCCTAATAAAAGCTTTGAAAGCCTCCCACTTTACACATGCTGATGTTTGTGTAGTATTGATGTCAAAGAACTCGTCTATCTGTTTTTCTATATACTTGACAAATTCCTCATCCTGAAGCCATTTATGCTGAAATTGCCATCTACCTGATTCCTTTGTCAATTTTTTATCTACATATATTAGACAACAGGGTGCATGATCAGAGATCACGATGTTATCATAAAAGCAGTTTTGAATCTTGGACCTTAATTCTGTGGAAATCAAAAAATAATCAATACGTGAGAATGTCTTGTAGGTACTGGAATAACAAGAATAGGCTTTAACTTGTGGTTTCATTTCTCTCCATATATCTAACAATCTCAATTCTTTCATAAAATGATTAATAGTCATCCTACATCCAATGTGCGTACAATCCAGTCCTGTTGATCTATCTATACCTGGATTCAATGTACAATTAAAATCCCCTGCTATTATATGTTGCCCTGTAAGTGATGATAAGATAAGAAATAAATTAGCAAAGAACTTCTGATCATCTATATTGGGACCATATAAGTTCACAAGATTTATATTTTCTAATAGCAAAGAACCTTGAATGATTACATATCTTCCAAATTTGTCTCCAATTACATTTTTCACTTGAAAAGGAACTGATTTATGTATGAGAGTCATAACTCCCCTGGCTCGGGATGAAAATGAAGAGGTGAATACACTTCCTTGCCATCTACTCCTAATTCTTTTAACATCCTCCTCTATTAGATGAGTTTCTTGTAAAAACACAATTTTTGAACCCATGTCTTTTATTTTATTCATAACTTGTTTAAGTTTTTTAAATTTTGTAGACCTCTGCAATTCCATGAAGTTAAATTAAGATTAACACTTTGGTTTATGATCAATAGAGAGTTTGGGATTACCTTGCAGTGTAAACATGCTCATACAGAGAAGCAAAAACATGAGTGGTTGAACATTCATCCTACAAACTACACACAAACAAATTTCCCCTTCCCACACTTGTGGCAAACCCCCCAAAATCAAAAGAAAAATTCTGTCTCCCGATATAGCCATCGACCGTTCCACACCCACGGGGAACAGCCTAAGCCACTCCTTCTTCATCCTCCCAATCACCCTAACTCTACTGCTTTTAATGACGTAACATTAACTCTCCTCTGTAGTTTTCCAACTTAACTCCAAAATTTTTAACAACTTTGTACATCATAGTTTTTTTTTGTTTGTTTTGTTTTTGTTTTGTTTTTTTAATATATAATACAATCTATATTTTGTAAACTTACTATTTACTTCAAGTCAGTCAGATGCCTGTGCAAATGCTTAATTATTCTACCTTATATTTTGTTCATGCTTAGCTCCCACCAGTCTCTTCTTCTTCTTTGATCTTCTTGATGAACTCCTGTGCCTCCTCTGGGGTCTTGAAGATGTGGGTTCTGCCCTCATACGTGGTCAGCAGTCTCGCAGGATAGATTACACCATGACGAATCCCAAGGTTGCGCAGCTCCTTACGTATGGGATCAAACTGCTTCCTCAATTGCTGGATTCCTGTGGCCAAATCTGGGTAGAACCGCACCTGCTGGTCCTGGTGTTTAATCTCTCCTTTAGCTCGTGCAGCGTTGAAGATCTTCATCCTGTCTCTGTTGCTAAGAAACTTCATAATTAAGGTCCTCGGCGGTCCCTTATCTCTCCGTGGGCCAATACGATGTGCATTTTCCAGAACCACTGCTGATTGCAACTCCTCGCTGCCCAGCACCTCCGGAATCCACTTTTCCAGAAAGGAACATACGTCCCGACCTTCTGATTCCTCTGGAAGACCCACCAGCCTCAAGTTATTCTGTCTCGACCGAGATTCCAAATCCAAAATATTATTTTCCAGAGATTTTTTTTTTTTTTTCCAAAGTGCGCACCTTTAATTGAAGACGGGTGACGTCATCTTCAGCACTAGCGAGACGGAGCTCCATCTGCGCCGTTCGTTCTACACAGTCACCCAATTCCTTTCTTATTCCTTCCAACGCTGTCATAATCCCATCAAATCTAGAGGAAAAGTCCGCTCTCATTGAACTCATGGCAGCCATCAGCGCATCTGCGCCTCCCCCCGCAGACATCGCACCGTTGCCAGCCTCCTCCGCCATATATGGAGTTTTATTTGCTGCGTCACAGACCTGAAAGTCCGTTAATTTGGACTGTTTCGGCGGCTCGCTTTTTCCTTTACCTGGTTTTCCAGCCTTAGGCTTCGCCGACATATCCTCGCCCAAACGCTGGGATACGTTCTGTCCCAAATGAGAGAGTTATTTGCCGATTTTTTTTCTCCAGGAGCAGAGCAGAGTGAGACACGTCCGTCTTACGTGGCAGCCATAACCGGAAGTCGTCTCTCCAACTTTTAAATCCCATGTCAGCTCTTCCTAGTTTGAAATTGTGATTTCCCCAAATGGGTGAAAAAGGTGATAGCTTGAGAAGTTCATTTAAAAAGGAGTGGGCTTGGTGCCAGATAGCTATGGAATTCCTGAGAAGGGGATTTTGAGTGTTTTTAGTAAGTATTTTAACTTGTGCCGAGTTGAGATATAACCGTACTGGTAATGTTAATGAGTAATTTTCTATATGTATCCAGGATTGTTCCCTGTACCATGGAAGTATTGTGTGGCCACACTAAGTTGTGCAGCCCAGTAATAGAGTTTCATGTTGGGCAGTTTAAGCTCACCACGGTCATAAGGAAGATATAACAGGGACAGACGTAACCGTGGGCGTTTATTGTTCCATATGAATCTTGTAAAACTTTTCTGTAGTGTAGAGGAAAAGGTGGTAGGAAGAGGCTTCTGCAAACTTATTTGCAGAAGCCTCCCGCCTTTTTGGTCTTACCATCAGCTTCAGCAAGACAGAGGTACTGTTCCAACCAGCACCCGCCTCCACCGTCCTTCCCGCCTCTATCTCCATCGACGGTACCCAACTGAAGACGGTAGACAACTTTAAGTACCTTGGCAGCACAATCAGCAACGATGGCAGCCTGGATAAGGAGATCAACGCCAGAATCTGCAAGGCCAGCCAAGCTCTTGGTCGTCTCCGAGCTCGTGTCCTGAACCAGCACAACATCCAGCTGTCCACGAAGCTCAAAGTGTACAGGGCCGTTGTCCTCACCAGCCTTCTCTACTGATGTGAGATATGGACCGTGTACAAAAAACACCTGAAGCAGATGGAGAAGTTCCACATGAGAAGCCTATGGATGATCATGAACATTCACTGGCAAGACCGGGTCACAAATCTTGAGGTCCTGGACAGAGCTGAGAAGACCAGCATCGAGGCCATGATTCTGAAAGCCCAGCTCCGATGGGTTGGTCATGTGATCCGGATGAATGGCCACAGGCTGCCCAAGCAGCTCATGTACGGCAAACTCTGCTCTGGTAAGCGGAACCAAGGCAGACCACGCAAAAGATTCAAAGATTGCGTGAAGCTCAACATCAGACACACTGGCATCCTTCCCAAACAATCAGAGCTGTGAGCTATGGACAGGCCAGGCTGGCGCGCCCTCACTACCTGGGCGTGAGACTACTTTGAAGAGAAGAGGAGAGCTGATGTAGCTGAAGCACCGGCACGAAGAAAGGCATTATTACCTGAGCAGTTTCCTTGCCCCTACTGCCGCCATGTCTGCTGATCAAGGATCAGCCTAAACAGCCATCTCCGTGCGCACGCAAGAAGAGGACTTAACACATGAGGGACACTCATCATCGGATCAATGGACAACCAAGAGAGGGTAGGAAGAGGGAGTGCTATAGACTGAAAAAAAATACAAAAATTTTGGCAAGATTGACATTTTAATAATATTAATTCATCCCATCATTGAAATAGGTAACATATTCCATTTCTCTGAAGAATCTGACACACTCTGTGAAAGAGTCATAGTTGGTGGGAACTATTTTATTAATATCAGGTATTATTTTGATTCCTAGATATGTGAACCTTCAGGGGTGAATGCAAATCGTGACTGGATTGGGGGATTGTTTCTCTCCTCATTATTTAATAATAATAGAGCACTTTTTTGTTGTTAATTCTATAACCAGAAAACTGTCCAAATTTCTCCTGAAGATTTGTAAGACCTTGGAGAGACTTATTTAAGTCTGTTAAAAACAAAACAATATCATTTGCGAAAAGGGCCAGACGGTGTTCAGTTTCACTGATCCTGATGCCTGAAATATTGGTGGATTGACGAATAGTCATAGCTAAAGGTTCAATGGCAAATAGAAATAATAAAGGAGATAATGGACACCCTTGGTGTGTGGATCGTCAAAGGCTGATGGTTCTGATATGTAATTGTTTGTTAAAATTGTTATTTGTGGGTCTGTATAAAGTAATTTGATCCAATTAATATACTTTCCCCCAAACCAATTCTTTTAAGGGTTTCAAAAAGGTAATCCCATTCAGTTCTATCAAAAGCCTTTTCTGCATCTAATGATGGAATTGCATGGCCACTGACATCTTGTTTGATATATAATACAGGTACACTACCGTTCAAAAGTTTGGGGTCACCCAGACAATTATTTTGTGCTTTCCATGAAAAGTCACACTTATTTACCACCATGAGTTGTAAAAATGAATAGAAAATATAGTCAAGACATTGACAAGGTTAGAAATAATGATTTGTATTTGAAATAATAATTTTTTCCAGATACTCAACCTGCTCAAAGGAAGGTCAGTTTTATAGCTTCTCTAACCAGCTAAACTGTTTTCAGCTGTGCTAACATGATTGCACAAGGGTTTTCTAATCATCCATTAGCCTTCTGACGCAATGAGCAAACACATTGTACCATTAGAACACTGGAGTGATAGTTGCTGGAAATGGGCCTCTATACACCTATGTAGATATTGCACCAAAAACCAGACATTAGCAGCTAGAATAGTCATTTACCACATTAGCAATGTATATTAGATATTAGAGTGTATTTCTGATTAGTTTAAAGTTATCTTCACTGAAAAAAACAGTGCTTTTCTTTCAAAAATAAGGAAATTTCTAAGTGACCCCAAACTTTTGAACGGTAGTGTACATCTCAAAAAATTAGATTATCATGAAAAAGTTCAATATTTTTTGTCACTCATTTCAGAAAGTAAAACCCATATATTACTGTATATAGAGTCATTACACAGAGAGTGAAATATTTCAAGTGTTTGTTTTAATTTTGATGATTATGGCTTACAGCCCATGAAAACCCCAAATTCAGTTTCTCAGAAAATTAGAAAATTACATAAAATTAATTTTAAAAAAATGATTTTTAACAGAAATGTTGGCCGACTGAAAAGTCTGTCCATGTACCACTCAATACTTGGTCGGGGCTCCTTCTGGATTAATTACTGTATCAGTGTGGCGTGGCATGGAGGTGATCAGCCTGTGGCACTGCTGAGGTGTTATGAAGGTCCAGGTTGCTTTGATAGTGACCTTCAGCTCGTCTGCATTGTTGGGTCTGGTGTCTCTCATCTTCCTCTTGACAATCCTCCATAGATTCTCTATGGGGTTTAGGTCAGGAGAGTTTGCTGGCCAATCAAACACAGTGATGCCATGGTCATTAAACCAGGTTTTGATACTTTTGGCAGTGTGTGTGTGGGGGGGGGCAAGTCCTCCTGGAAAATGAAATCAGCTTCTCCATAAAGCTTGTCAGCAGAGGGAAGCACGAAGTGCTCTAAAATTTCCTGGTAGATGACTGTGCTGACTTTGGTCTTGATAAAACACAGTGGACCAACACCAGCTGATGACCTGGTTCCTCAAATCATCACTGACTGTGGAAACTTCACACTAAACCTCAAGCAATTTAGATTCTGTGCCTCTCTGCTCTTTCTCCAGACTCTGGGACTTTGATTTCCAAATGAAATGCAAAATTTACTTTTATCTGAACAGAGGTCATCTGCTGGTGTTGGTCCGCTGTGTTTTATCAAGACCAAAGTCAGTGCAGTCGTTTACCGGAAAATTTTAGAGCACTTCATGCTTCCCTCTGCTGACAAGCTTTATGGAGAAGCTGATTTCATTTTCCAGCAGGACTTGGTACCCACACACACACTGCCAAAAGTATCCAAACCCGGTTTAATGACCATGGCATCACTGTGTTTGATTGGCCAGCAAACTCTCCTGACCTAAACCCCCATAGAGAATCTATGGAGGATTGTCAAGAGGAAGATGAGAGACACCAGACCCAACAATGCAGACGAGCTGAAGGTCACTATCAAAGCAACCTGGACCTTCATAACACCTCAGCAGGACCACAGGCTGATCACCTCCATGCCACATTGATACAGTAATTAATCCAAAAGGAGCCCCGACCAAGTATTGAGAATAGAATATAGAATATTGAGAATAGAATAGAATATTACATAAAATTAATTTTAAAAATTGAACATACTTTGGACATACTTTTCAGTCGGCCAACATTTCTATTAAAAACTATTTTTTAAAATTAATTTTATGTAATATTCTAATTTTTTGAGAAACTGAATTTGGGGTTTTCGTGGGCTGTAAGCCATAATCATCAAAATTAAAATAAATAAACACTTGAAATATTTCACTCTCTGTGTAATGAATTTATATAATATATGGGTTTCACTTTCTGAAATGAGTGACAAAAAATATTGAACTTTTTCATTATATTCTTATTTTATGAGATGTACCTGTATATTTAATAACCTGCGAGTATTGTGGTACGCTTGCCTACCGAGGACAAATCCATTTTGATCGTTATTAATTAAGGAGGGGATGTGTGATTCAATTTTGGCCAAGGCTTTACATAATGTTTTCATGTCACATGACATTAGAGACATGGGGTGGTAAGAGTCCATTTCTGAGGGGGATTTACCGGGTTTTAACAGAACTGAAATAACTGAACTCAAAGACTGTGGGAGGCTGCCCCTTTCATAGGATTCATTAATTACTTCAAGAAGGTGGGGGAGCAGTTTCCCTGAGAATGTTCTGTATAGTTCAATAGGTAGGCCGTCTGGCCCCGGTGCCTTGCTGCTGTTCATATGGTTCAGTGCCTCTGCCAACTCCTCAATCGTCAGATTTCCATCAATACCTATTTGAATTTCCTCTGTTAATGTTGGTAATTGAAGTTGATCCAAAAAGCTGTTTTGTTTTCCTGTGTTGTCCGGGTATTCTGATTTATATAAGTCTTTACAGTAATTTGCAAATGCATTATTTATTTCAAGAGGGTCGACAAGTTGCTCCCCGTTCTCCAATGTTACTGTGTTGATAGTCCGGTTGGTTTGGCTTTTCTTAATTCTCCATGCTAGAAGCTTGCCTGCTTTCTCATCCTGATAATAGTAGGATTGCTTCAGTCCTAATAGGCTGGTAGCTATTTTGTTAGTAATTAGCTCCTTATAACTGGCTTTCATCAGGACCAGTTTTTGTTGTTTTTCAGCATTATCATTATGGTGGAATTCCTGTTCCAACAACTTAATTCATTTTTCAAGGGAGTCTAATTGTTTATATTTTTTGGTTTTGCTTTTAGTGTAGCTTATACCCCCCCCCCCATGTACGCCTTGAATGCCTCCCACCTCACTGAAGCACTCCTGCAGCACCTCCATCACCCGTCTCAAATGACTGTTGTGTTCTTCCTGCGACGCGCTGTGGACCACGATGTCATCCAGGTACACCACTACACCCCTGAGGCCAGCCAGAATCATGGACATGATCTTCTGAAAGCAGCCAGGTGGTGAGATCAGACCAAAAGGCATGCAGGTGTACCTGAAAACACCCATGTGGATCACAAACGCCATCAGGTCCCTGCTGGCTGGGTAAAGAGGCACTTGTAGATAACCCTGGTGGAGATCCAGCTTTGTGAACACCCTTGAGCCACTGAACGTTGTGGTAAGTTCCTCCATTGTGGGGAGTGGGTATTTGTCTGGGACAATCGCCTTATTATCCATCCTAAGGTTAATACATGGCCGGATGCCACCCATCTTCTTCTTGACCACCACGATGTTCGATATCTAGGGTGAGGCATCCACTTTCTCAATGATGCCAGCTTTAAGCAGTTTGTTCAGGTCCGCTGTGACGTCGTCCCGCAGGGTGAGGGGAAGCCGCCGTAATGGTTGGATCCTGGACGTCACACTTGGGTTGATGAGCGGGTGGTGGTAGAACACTTTGACACCTCCTAGGCCCACGAACAATGCCAGCCAGCGGACATGCCATTCGGGGGACACCGTCAGCACCAATGAGCCCGCTGGGTCCATGATGGAGAATCCTAGTTCAGCCAGCAGATCGATTCCCAGAAAGTCGGCCGCCTGGAACGAAACCTGGAAGGTAAACATGGGAATAATCCTTGACAAACATTTCACCAAGAAGCTGACCGTGCCCGCCATGTCAATTTTAGCGTGACTGTACCCAAACATTTTCCCTGCCCCTGCTTTGATGGTTTTGCACGGGAAAAGTCTTTTCAATGTAGTCATACTCAGAATGGATTTACCCCCCTCATAAGCAGCACATAAACCCTGTCTAGCTGCAAGATGTACCATTTTAACGGCCTCTTCCCGGCATCCGCCACACAGACCTGCGTCATGCTTTCGGGCTCCGCCAGTGTTGGTTTAATAGTGGTGGTGCAGACCCTGGCCCAGTGATCAGAACGGCCACAGTTATGGCACTTTTTCCCTCTGGCGGGGCAGGTGGACGAGCCCGCCTGGTGACGGGGGTAGCCGCAGCCGTCACACAGACCCCTAGCCCTCACACCTGCTCGTGCCACAGTCCGGCGCCTTTTGGGATTTGGCCCGAAGTGTTAGCTGTGCTGTTAGCGGCCAGATGTGGGGGAAAACTTGGGTGGATAGGTTCTTCTTAGCTAGCAATTGTAGGCCTGGCTGGTCAATTCAACCACTTTCTCCAGCATGAAGACATCCGTAATTAGCTTTAGCTTGTCTTTTAGCCACTCGTTGCTCGTACCATGTGCTAGCTTGTCCCAGACCAGCTCCTCCTCAATCAGCCCGAAGGCGCACTTTCTTGCTAGGCAACGGAATTCCATTATGAAGTGTTGGGCGGACTCACCAGGTTGTTGTCGGCAGTCGAACAATTTAAATCTTCACGTTGTGATGTTGGAATGGTCCATAAAGAAATTGTCCATTACGTCCAGACATTCCTTCAGTGAGCCCTTGCCACCCAGCATGAAAAATATCCGTTGGCCCTCCTTACCGAGGCAGTGAAGGAGTAGGCTCCTCTGTCTCTCTTCGTCAGTGCCACTCAAGCTGGCCACAGCAATATACACCTCGAACGCCTCCCACCAGTGGCACCATTGTATAGTTGGCACACCCAGAGACTATAAAAATCGAGGTGGCATTTTTTTGTTTTTTTTTCCCCCCTTGCCCTGTCAGGCAGCTTGGCAAACAGAACAGGGATCTGTCACCCTTGTTCTACCAAAACAGATTTACTTTGCCAAGAGGAGCTTATACAGTACCTAACTGTGTATTGTATATTGTTGTAAACTCCTCCTGTAATAACTTTTAATACTTTATTTTAATTATTTTACCCATGGAAGACCCAACAGGATGGGGAAGAGGGAAAGGAAGTGTGTGAAGGGGGAAAAGAAAAGGGAGGGGAACAGACAAAAACAAACAAACAAACAAACAACTAAAACAAACAAAAGACAAACTGCTTCTTCCACCGAAAATGTCTCAACACGAGTCTGGTTTCCACACCTGTTAAAGGAGAGACACTTGTCCGTGTATGTGTAACCCAGCTGAGAAAATGACCCTTTTTCTCAGATTTCATTTGTATTAATGAAAGTGTGTGATTTTATTTTGAAAAATGGTTATTTTGGGAAGAGGAAGTGCGATCCTCGTTATCCAATTTATAAATTCCCGTTTCATGGTCACGTTGGGTGATCTGGGTCTTTCCATTCGTTGAGAGCGATATTAGCCCCGCCTTCCGAGCAAAGTGCTGAGGCGCTCTGCTGGTCATCGGTCTTTCACGATATGAGAGCGGACGAGAGAGGCTGTGAGCGGTCTGGTTCACACTGATACCTCTTCTTGTTGACGGGAGCACAAGCTTGAGAGGCCGTGAAGCAGTGACTTTTGCTGTGTTCACACTGAGACCTCATCTTGGCTAGGTTTTTTTGGTTGCCGACCAAAAACCTTCTGGATCCTGGATTTTCTCCAAATGGAGATGGCGAGCCTGACCCGAGATTGAACCGAGATTGAACAGAGGTCTGACCAAGATCTCGATTGAAGGACATCCCTCCTCTCTCCAGTGCACAACATTGAAGTGGTAACAACTCAAGCTGCCGCTTTAAAAGAGGAAAAGAAACCAGAGCCGGGAGATACAAGATATCTTGACTGGTCAAACGGCTAAACCAAACGGACAAACAAACACTGAGCTCAGTAGGACATTTTTGGGGTTTTATTTCATGCCGGCCGTTGTTATATTTGTAAGTTGTTTGTATATTTTGTCCCTTTTATCTTTAATAATAACGGATATGAATTGCTCATTTCCTGCCTCCAGCTATTTCATTCCACATTCACTTTAATTCCCTATTGTAACCCTTACGAACCTAACAACTGGTCTACACTTAATAATTTCCCTTACCTAATTAACATAAGGCAGGGGTTACAATAACAAGTGGCGAGCCCAGCCAGGAGCCTTTTTTTCTCTCCCTTACGTTATTTCAAGCCTATAACATACCCAAAATGGATATTGTTGAACGTGAATCTGTGAAAATTCCAAATGCAGTGATAGTGAGTGAAATCGCTGGAGATGAGCAACTTGATGAAGTGACTGAGTTTTTGAAACAGTATGGATCGATTTCAAGAGTCATAGAAGTAACAGATAGTAAGTCTGAGTTTTCCCAGAGTGCTATTTTTGAGTTTCACTTGGGTATTGCTTTTGAAGCTCTTGACCCATTGCCATGTACTCATGTATCTGATAGTGGAGCCAGCTATATGATACAACCCCTTGCCAGTGTCTATACGCACCGTGTAGGGAGCAATATGAACAAGTTATATCTCACTGACATTAAAAACCTAGAGAAGATGAGTGGCTGAGATTTTGCAGATGTCCTGAAAGACATGATGTCACAGATTTCTGAGTCAATCAAAGAATCTGAAAATGATCAATCAGAGCAAGTTAAGTTACCTGATAACTTACCTGAAGCTTTCTTGGATGAACCTCAACCTCAGCCTTCTGCAGCTGAGTCCAGTATTCGAGGTGCACAACCAGCTAACCAGTCAAATCACACTGCGAGCACCCCAGCTCGAAGTATGCCCACCATTCCTGCACATGATTCAAATCCCCCAGAAGTGCAACGTGTGGTAGTCGAGCACATTGTAAAAAGGGAGGATTTTTCCATGCAGCCGTTTTCACAAAAGCTCGGAGCTTTTTCTGGCAAAGACCTCCGACCAACTTATGAGCTAGATTATGATACTTGGCGCTCCAGTGTAGAATTAATCTTGACTGATCCTGCTATGTCCAAATTGCAACAATCCCGAAAGATCATTGAGTCTCTTTTACCCCCAGCAGCTGATGTAGTCAAGTACTTGAATCCCAACAGCTCACCATCAGAATATCTTCAGCTGTTAGATTCTGCTTATGGTACAGTTCAAGATGGCGGAGAGCTTTACGCCAAGTTTATTGACACCTTCCAAAACACAGGTGAGAAACCCTCATCATATCTACAACGTCTTCAAGTAGCTTTGACTCACACTGTGAAGCGTGGTGGTGCTTCAAGCCAGGATTTTGACAGGCTGCTTGTCACACAGTTTTGTTGAGGTTGTTGGGATGATTCCCTTTTAACTGCACTCCAGTTAAAACAAAAATGAACAAATCCCCCAACTTTTCCTGATTTGCTTCGCTTGCTACGTACTGAAGAAGACCAAAATGTTGCCAAAGCCTTGCGAATGAGACAACATTTGAGCAGTTCAAAACAAAAAGTGACATTCCACGTGCAAACTGTGCAATGCAGTGCAGATGAAAATGAGGACAAAATCACGGTAAACTCAATTCAAGAACTCTCAAAACAAGTTGCAGAAATTCAAAATCAACTAGCAAAACTAACTGCAAAACCAAAAGCTCAAAACTCAAAAAGTACACCCAGTACAAAGCCAAAAGAGAAACGAAAGCCGAATAAAGTGACAAAGGAACCCACAGAACAAACGGTCAGAACTCGAAGTACCCCACCCAAACCGTGGTACTGTTTCCAATGTGGAGAGGATGGCCACATCAAGCCGAGCTGCGAAAACGAACCAAACCCAGCTGTAGTTACCGAAAAGCGTAAGCTGTTTAAAGAGAAACAAGAGAGATGGGGGTCTGAAAATCCCGCAGCTAATAAAGACCGGTTAAACTAGAAACAGTCTCTATTACGGGGCAAATGGAGACTGTAGCCAGACACTCACGTCCCCCTAAGTACAAGCAATGCGCTAGCCTTAAGCAATCTGTTACTAACCCACCTAAGTATAGCCTACCAAAAGGGTTAGTTGGTTCCAAATGCACAGCTGTAGTTAGCATTTCTGATGTTAATGTGCATTATCTTCTTGACTCAGGGTCACAAGTGACTACAGTCACCGAGTCATTTTACAAACAGAACTTTCCCGATCAAAATCTTAAACCACTCTATGACCTTTTAGAAGTAGAGGGCGCTGCAGGTCAGCCCGTCCCCTATTTAGGTTATATAGAGATGTGTATTACCTTTCCAAAAGACTTCTTATGCAGAGAATAAATAAATAAATTAAATAAATAAATTATTTAACATATATATAAATGATATATTCCAAGTTTCTAAATTATTAAAAATAATATTATTTGCTGATGATACTAATATATTTTATTCTGGAAATAATTATAATCAACTAATCCATACTCTAAATAATGAATTAAATAAGCTAAAAAAAATGGATGGATTGTAATAAACTATTACTAAATACTGTATAGAGAAAACTAAGGTAATGATATTTGGTAATTGTAAAAATAAAGAAGATATACACATTCATATAGATGAAATGAAGAAGCTGAGTGATTTTATAATTCAGATTTAATGTCGGCTTCGCCTCCCCAACATGTCTCACCCAAGGCAGAAAGCAGAAAGAGGCTGATCACAGTCAGACCCCCATACTTATACACCACACAACAATAGCCAACATCACACATCCTTGTCATATCCTTCTCATCATCCCATGTCTCCTTCCAATGTCCTCCGGTTCTTTCGTCTGACCCTAGGGGGTCAGGAAGTCTTTTCAGGTCTTCACCGCCGCGCCTCCATCTCCTCGTTGTTCTCCGCAGGCGGTCCAGATCTATTGTCCTCTTCTGAGACGTGAGGTCATTCCACACATGCAATCACAAAACATCTCCCTGTGTCTATACATAAGTAGATATCTAACTAACTAACTACTAACTAACCTGCACTTATATAGCGCTTTTCTAGTCACAAAGACCACTCAAAGCGCTTTCACTAATACTAACCCTCTATTCTAAGGGCCTATAGGAAACAGATATCTAGGGACAATTTAGAACAGCCAATTAACCTAACATGCATGTCTTTGGATTGTGGGAGGAAACCGGAGCCCCCGGAGTAAACCCACGCAGCACAGGGAGAACATGCAAACTCCACACAGAAAGGTTCCAACCCCTGCCAACCTGGGGATTCGAACCAGGAACCTTCTAGCTGTAAGGCAACAGTGCTAACCACTGCACCACCGTGCTGGCATCCAGATATGGATATATGCACTACAGCAAGTATACATATGCACATATAAATATTAATATATATATACAGTATATATACTATATACACTACCATTCAAAAGTTTGGGGTCACTTAGAAATTTCCTTATTTTTGAAAGAAAAGCACTTTTTTTCAAAGAAAATAACTTTAAACTAATCAGAAATACACTCTATACATTGCTAATGTGGTAAATGACTATTCTAGCTGCAAATGTCTGGTTTTTGGTGCAACATCTACATAGGTGTATAGAGGCCCATTTCCAGCAACTATCACTCCAGTGCTCTAATGGTACAATGTGTTTGCTCATTGCGTCAGAAGGCTAATGGATGATTAGAAAACCCTTGTGCAATCATGTTAGGTCTGCAATGCTGTAATTGCTGCAAATGGAGGATTCTTTGACGAAAGCAAAGTTTGAAGGAAAAAATTATTATTTCAAATACAAATCATTATTTCTAACCTTGTCAATGTCTTGACTATATTTTCTATTCATTTTACAACTCATGGTGGTAAATAAGCGTGACTTTTCATGGAAAACCCAAAATAATTGTCTGGGTGACCCCAAACTTTTGAACGGTAGTGTATATATGTATATAGACACACAGTGCGGAGCATTGTAGCTGGATGGAATAAATATATGAGTATATAAACACACAGTGAGGAGCATTATAGCTAGATGGAATAAATATGTAGATGTACAGGAAAAGACAAAATGGAGACCAAGTGACTCACCAGCTCGTTCTTCCCGAGGAGCTCAGAGCTCCCGTACTCCAAAGCCTGCACAATGATATGGGCCACTTAGGTACTGACAGAACCCTTGATCTGGTCAGAACACGATTCTTTTGGCCACGTATGGCAACAGATGTCAAGCAGAAGGTAAAAACATGTGATCGGTGCATACGAAGGAAGAGTCCTCCTGAAAAAGCGGCTAGCCTGGTCAACATAACCACCACACGACCTTTAGAGCTAGTCTGCATGGACTTTCTCAGTCTGGAGCCAGACAGTAGCAATACCAGCAATATTCTCGTGATAACTGATCATTCTACTAAATTTGCCCTTGCGTTGCCTACCTCAAATCAAAGGTCCAAAACAGTTGCCAGATGCTTGTGGGATCAATTCATCGTTCACTACGGTATAGCTGAATGCCTGCACAGCGATCAGGGTCCTGATTTTGAGGCAAAACTAATAAAAGACCTTTGTGAGATCTCAGGCATAAACAAAATAAGAACAACCCCATACCACCCCAGGGGTAACCCCACTGAAAGATTCAACCGAACGCTACTGAGTATGTTAGGAACGCTTGAGTCCAAACAAAAGTCCCACTGGAAAGACTATGTTATGCCGTTAGTACATGCATACAACTGCACACGCAGTGATGTAACCGGGTTTACCCCCTACGAATTAATGTTTGGTAGGAAACCCAGATTGGCAGTTGATCTAGCGTTCGGACTTCCTCTCAACAAAGATCAGAAAGTTACTCACTTGCAATACGTTGAAAATCTCAAGAAAAGGCTCGAAGAGAGCTACAAGTTAGCTTCACAAAATGCACAAAAGATTGCAGACAAGAACAAGGCCAGGTTTGACCGCAAAATCACTGTTTCTGAACTTGAACCTGGGGATAGGGTTTTGGTTAGAAATGTGAGACTGCGTGGAAAAAATAAGCTTGCTGATAAATGGGAGGCTGACATTCATGTGGTAGTCAAACGTGCAGGTAATTTACCCGTTTACACGGTTAAACCCGAGTCAAAGCAAGGTCCCCCAAGAACTATACACAGAGACCTTTTGCTTCCCTGCAGTTTCCTCCCTGTTGCCACAGCAGAAACACCTGAGCCAGAGCCTATTCACCATCCTAAGACACACCAAACAACTGTTGCAGAGAACAATGACCACGAAGAGTTAACCAAAATTGAAAATGAATTTTTGATTCCGTGGGTTGAGGATTCCCCATGTGGGGAGATAACCAGATTTACTACTGTACATGATTATCCAAAACCTTTGCAAACACTGAAAATGACAAACCCACCTGGTTGTGATTTACCTGAGACCACTGCCAATGCAGAACTGGATAGGGAGCGTAATGCAATTGAGACTGAACCTTACTATAATTCACCTGTGGAAATGATACTGGAAGGAGACAATACAGAGAATGACAAACCTGTGGAAAATGAAACAATGTGGAGTGCGTAAATGATGAGGCAAGTTTGTCTCAGGCAGTTTATTACACATCTCACACATGAGCATAGTAGAAAAGAGGACAACTCAGACAGAACTCTTCTCTTAAATACCCAGGTCCTTCTACATATCAAAGGTCACATTGCATTCACATCAAAGATCACATTGCATGCACTTCCTTAATCCCTTAACATCCCCCTCGCAGTCTCTAGCACACAAAGGATCTTCCTAGCAGTCTCTGACACACAAAAGATCACACTTTCACAGCTTCCTATTATCGCCAAGGAAACTCTGCCCTTTGTTCTTATCTAAGATGCTGCTCATTATGTTGTGGCCATGTGCGGCCACACCACCCCCCTGAGCATATTGGATCGAACAAAAGAATAACAGTCTGTATGCTGTGACAGAATCATTACACATCAATCCACATGCTGCTTGGGCTTCAGTCTTCTCCCGTATCTGCTGTAACCAGGATTCACCGCCTCCGCGGCGCTGTCATGCTGGGGAGCTGCTGTCTGGGGGTGAAAACCTTTTGTCTGTCCCTGCGGGTGTTCTGGGGAAATTTTACTCTGGGAAGCTCTCCGTGGGGGTCTTCCACGCCGAGGGGCCCTCGCCAACAGCACTTGCTCGTCCGCCACCACAAAAGCAGGTTTGAGTCTGTTTATGCCAACCTTTTCCCTCCTACCCCCCAAATCTAGCAAAAAATGCTTGTCCCCTGTTTCCAGCACTCTGAACGGTCCATCATAAGGTGGTCGCAGTGGGGGGCGATACGCGTCCTGTCTGACAAAAACAAACTCCGCGTTTTTCAAAGTTTTAGGTACAAAAACGCGCGGAAAACTGTGGTGAACGGGGCCCGGCAGCGTGCCTGTGTCAATGCTACGCTGCAACAGCTGAGACGGGGAGCTGCCCGGCACAGGATTATCCGGGAGAAACTCCCCGGGCAGCCGAAGTGGCTGCGCAAAAACGAGTTCAGCCGGGGAAGCTTCCAAGTCTTCTTTAGGCGCAGAACGCAACCCCAATAAAATCCACGGTAGCTTGTCTACCCAATTTGCATCCGTCAGTGACGCCCTGAGAGCCGCTTTCAATGGCCTATGAAAACGTTCGCATAACCCATTAGCCTGTGGATTGTACGCGGTTGTGTGGTGAATTGTGACACCCAGGCTGCGGGCCATTGTCGACCAAAGTTTGGAAACAAATTGAGGGCCTCTGTCGGACGTAATGTCCGACGGAACTCCAAAACGCGCCACCCATGCTGTTAAAAACGCGCGCGCCACCTCCTCGGCTGTGATTGACGCCAGTGGAACCATCTCCGGCCATCGCGTGGTGCGGTCCACCATTGTCAGAAGGTGCATGCACCCCTGTGATGGCGGGAGGGGGCCCACGAGGTCCATGTGAACATGGTCGAACCTCTTAGCCGGGATGTGAAACGGCTCCAAGGGAGCTCTCGTGTGTCTGTGTACTTTGGCTCGTTGGCACGCCATGCAGGCTGCTGCCCACTCCGTCTTGCAGCACCCTGCTCTCCAGCCTTAACCCTGTTGGTCCAGACTGGAGCGCACGCACATCCGCGTCACTAACCTGCTCCGCGGCCATGGCTGTGTAATCTATCCCCACGCGGACCAGGGCCGCCATGGCGAGTGAGAGGCAGTCTGCCACTACATTCAGTTTACCCGACACATGCTGAATATCGGTAGTAAACTCTGAGATCGCGGCCAGCTGTCTCTGCTGCCGGCCCGACCACGGTTCTGAAACCTTGGTCATCACGAATGTTAGTGGCTTGTGGTCAACGAACGCAGTGAAACAGCGCCCTTCCAGCCAGAACTGGAAGTGGCGAATAGCCAAGTGGAGAGCCAGCAATTCCCTGTCAAACGCGCTGTATTTATGTTCACTATCGCGCAAAGTCCTGCTGAAAAAGGCGAGCAGCTGCCAAGCCCCGGCTACACGCTGCTCCACGACTGCCCCTATGGCCACATCTGACGCGTCAGTAGTGAGCGCTATGCGGGCCGTTGGGCCTGGATGTGCCAACAACGCAGCGCTTGCCAGGGCTGCCTTGACTTCCGAGAACGCCCGCTCCCGCTCCGGGGACCATTCGATCTTATTCGCGGGTTTCTGTTTTTTGAGCACGGCGTACAGTGGTTGCATGAGCTGCGCTGCGCGGGGGAGGAAACGGTTATAAAAATTCACCATTCCCAAAAACTCCTGTAACGCCCTGACCGTTTGTGGTCGGGGAAAACCTGCTACCGCGCGCACTTTGTCAGGCAGCGGAACTGCTCCTTCGGAAGAGACGCGGTGCCCCAAAAAATCAATCTGCGTCACCCCGAACTGACACTTCGCTGGGTTGATTATTAAACCATGCTCTCCCAACCTCTGGAAAACCGCCGTGAGGTGGGTTTCGTCTTCGTCTTCGGACGCGCTGGCTACTAAGATATCGTCCAGGTAGACGAATACGAAAGGGAGATTGCGCAGCACCGCATCCATCATGCGTTGGAACGTCTGTGCAGCCCCTTTAAGCCCGAATGGCATGCGCAAAAACTCGAATAGACCAAACGGAGTTATCACCGCTGTTTTGGGTATGTCCTCAGCGCGCACTGGGACTTGGTGGTAACCGCGGACCAAGTCTATTTTAGAAAAAACGCGCGCTCCTGCCAAACGAACGGAAAAATCTTGGATGTGGGGAATTGGGTAGCGGTCGTGCGCTGTGGCGTTGTTCAACCTGCGGAAATCCCCGCAAGGTCGCCACGAACCGTCAGCTTTAGGGACCATGTGTAGTGGGGAAGCCCATGGGCTGTTTGTACGCCTGATGATGCCCAACCTCTCCAGGTTGGCAAACTCCTCGCGCGCTATGGCCAGTTAAGCTGCGTCCAAGCGCCAAGGTTTTGCAAAAACGGGTGGCCCGGTGGTGGTAATAAAATGTTCCACCCTGTGTTTAGCAATGGCTGCCGAAAATGTCGGGACCGTGAGTGCTGGGAACTGAGTGAGCAGTGTGTGGAACTTACCGCTTGCAGCTGTGACGTTGGCTTGTGCTGTTGGCCAGGACGCTCGAGCTGTACAGGGGATAGAATCAAAAGACAGTGCATTAACCAGGCGCCTGTTAGTGACATCAACCAACAAACCATGTGAGCACAAAAAATCAGCCCCCAATATATTAAAATTCAATGCTGCTATGACAAAAGTTCATTCAAATGCACGGCCGTGCAGAGACAGAAGTAGAGTCCTCTCACCAAAGGTCTTAATCTCCGAGCCGTTTGCTGCTGCCATCTCGGGGCCGCTGGATCCTGCCAGCCGGTCGGCGTAGGACGGCATGATGAAACTCAACTGGGCGCCGGTGTCCACGAGGAAATGCCTCCCCGAGCGTGCATCCGTCAAGTAGAGCAGCTTGTTCTCCTCCCCGAGGGCCGCAGCTGCTACCGACCCCTGGTCTTGGCGTTTCCCGAGCGCTTGAACTGGCACGGTGGTATACATTTGCGTGCCCTCTCTGCAAAGCGGCGGTGGTAGAAACAAAGGGTGTCTCTTCTGTGTTCCTTGGCCCCCGCCCCCGCCGTCGTCGGTGGTTCTGCTCCCGCTGTCGGTGGCTCCTCGCCGTCTCCGGCCGTGGCGCCGAGCTCCGTCGCTGCCGCCGTGGTCGCGAGCTCTCTGCTGGCCATGATGATCCGGTGTGCCTCCTGGGCCAGCGCATGGTAGTCCCGCTTGGCCAGCAACGGCGAACTGGCCAGGGCCGCTCTCGTCGCTGACGGAAGGTTCCGGAGGAAGAGGTGGATAAAAATGAAGTGGTGGTTGTCCGAGCCTTTCAATCTCAGCATCCACTCCATCAGGTCAATAGCCGTGCAATGTCCTAACCCGGTCCGCATCAGGAGTCTCTCTGCTCTCTCCTCAGCCGAGAGTGTGTAGTGCTGGATGAGTGCGGCCTTCAACGCGCCGTATTTGTCGATCCAGCAGGCTCTCCACATGCTGAGCCGTGTGGGTGTTGAGCTTTGCGACCACATGGTAGAATTTCGTGTCATCCACCGATATCCCCCGGAGGACGAACTGCGCCTCAACCAGGTGGAACCAGGAGTGCGGATTGTGCTGCCAAAAATCCGGTAGCTGGATTGTAACGGCATATGCTTGGCTGGGGGCTCCCAACGAGGCTGGCTCCGGGGAATTCTCTTCGTGTTGCATGCTTCATCTTGGGTCACCAGTGTGGAGTGTGTAAATGATGAGGCAAGTTTGTCTCGGGCAGTTTAATTACACATTTCACACATGAGCATAGTAGAAAAGAGGACAACTCAGACAGAACTCTTCTCTTAAATACCCAGGTCCTTCTACATATCAAAGGTCACATTGCATTCACATCAAAGATCACATTGCATGCACTTCCTTAATCCCTTAACATCCCCCTCGCAGTCTCTGGCACACAAAGGATCCAATCCTCTAGTGACTGTTAAGTCCCTTTTTCAAGGTTTGAATACATCCTTCTCAGAGTTTCTAAATACTGACGATGGACAGTCTTGGTTACACATGCAACGGGACGTGCATGATATTTAGCGGGGGAGGGTGTAACCCAGCTGAGAAAATGACCCTTTTTCTCAGATTTCATTTGTATTAATGAAAGTGTGTGATTTTATTTTGAAAAATGGTTATTTTGGGAAGAGGAAGTGCGATCCTCGTTATCCAACTTTTATATTCCCGTTTCATGGTCACATTGGGTGATCTGGGTCTTTCCATTCGTTGAGAACGATATTAGCCCCGTCTTCTGAGCAAAGTGCTGAGGCGCTCTGCTGGTCATCGGTCTTTCACGATATGAGAGCGGACGAGAGAGGCTGTGAGCAGTCTGGTTCACACTGATACCTCTTCTTGTTGACGGGAGCACGAGCTTGAGAGGCCGTGAAGCGGTGACTTTTGCTGTGTTCACACTGAGACCTCATCTTGGCTAGGTTTTTTTGGTTGCCGACCAAAAACCTTCTGGATCCTGGATTTTCTCTGAATGGAGATGGCGAGCCTGACCCGAGATTGAACCGAGATTGAACAGAGGTCTGACCAAGGTCTCGATTGAAGGACATCCCTCCTCTCTCCAGTGCACAACATTGAAGTGGTAACAACTCAAGCTGCCGCTTTAAAAGAGGAAAAGAAACCTGAGCCGGGAGATACAAGATATCTTGACTGGTCAAACGGCTAAACCAAACGGACAAACAAACACTGAGCTCAGTAGGACATTTTTGGGGTTTTATTTCATGCCGGCCGTTGTTATATTTGTATATTTGTAAGTTGTTTGTATATTTTGTCCCTTTTATCTTTAATAATAACGGATATGAATTGCTCATTTCCTGCCTCCAGCTATTTCATTCCACATTCACTTTAACTCCCTATTGTAACCCTTATGAACCTAGCAACTGGTCTACACTTAATAATTTCCCTTACCTAATTAACATAAGGCAGGGGTTACATATGTCTGTGTGCATATATATGAGAACGTGCAAAAAGTAAGTGTGTGCATGTGAGTGGTTTGTCAGGAAACATACGAAGCGGAGGGCCGGTCGCAGCAGCTCTCCCCCCGGGAACCCCAAGCAGGCAAGGCAGCGCCACCAACCCCCACAGGGCACAAACGTCTGAGGTCAGCAAGCCCCAGGAAAGCCAGGCATCCGCCCCCAGAAAGACGATCAAGGGAGGCCAGGCTGCTCAGCGGCCGGCGCAGTGAGCCCACACCCCCGGACCCGCCCGAGGTGGCGTTTAATGCACGCTACCATGATTTATTCTCGTCACCAAAATGTTATGTCTCAATAACAGGAGACCGGAACCATGTTGAACTGAGCAACAAACTGAACTTTATTAAGGAAAACAGGCACAATATACACACTGGCTGCAGCCCACCTGACATCACCAAGTTGACCGCCTGGCGTCAGCTAAGGCAAGCCCCAAGGGCCAAATCCCACACAACAGTTCTTATCAAGAATGTCTCTGTACATTTGTCCATTCATCTTTCCTTCAATTATATGCAGTCTGCCTGTACAATGTGCTGAAAAACACTCCCACACCATGATGGGATGTGCAGTGCCATTTCTCCTCCACGCATGCTGTGTGTTGTGGCATCCAAAAAGTTCAATGCTGGTCTCATCTGACCAGACTATATCCTCCCAGTATGATAATGCCTTGCCCAAATGTTGTGCAGCAAACTTTAAACAAGCTTCAACATGCTTTTAATTCAGCAATGGGGTCTTACGGGGTGAGCGGGCATAGGACCCATGTTGGTTGAGTGCATTACTTATTTTCTTTGAAACAGCAGTACTTGCTAACTCCAGGTCTTTATGGAGCTCTCCACAAGTGGTCTTTAACTCTTGGATAGCTCTTCTGGTAATTGTTTTGACTCTTCTGTCAGAAATCCTGTGAGGCGCTCCTGGTCATGGCCAGTTTATGGTACAATGATGTTCTTTCCACTTCCAAATGATGGCTCCAACAGTGCTCACTGGGACTTTCTGCAGTTTAGAAATGCGCCTGTAACCAATGCCATCATTATGTTTTGCAACAATAAGGTTACAAAGGTCTCGAGAGAGCTCTTTGCTTCTACCCATCATGAGTTCTTTGTGGTGTCACAATCTGATATTCACAGACCTTTTTAAAGGCTATGAGTAAGGACTTAACCAGCTGGAATTAATTTGCACTGATCAGGGATGGAATATCTTCCTAAATTCTGATGGATTTCAGCTGGTTTCTTGGCTTTCTATGCCTTTCTGCACCTATCTTTCTTCATGTTGTGGGTGACCCCCACAACAGACTGGGACAAGCAAAGCGCTCAGCTGGAGCAATTGGCAGAACAATGAGATGTGTGTATTGATATCAATAGGCAGCCTCACTTTGTCTAGCTCTTTCCTGCCAGTAATCTTCCTACTGTTATGGGTGACTCTCAAATGCAAATGTCTTCCTGTCAGTAATCCTCCTATTGATGTGGGTGACTCTCAAATGCAAATGTCCATGCCTACTGCTGTGAATGCATTGTCTGTAGTGGGGTATTTAAACTGCATCGCTCTGTAACTCTTTCTCTCTCTCTGACACACGCATTCCGTGTCTCCTGACGAGAGCCTCCGAGCTCGCTCTGGCGCGCCTGCACGGCGCTGGAGTGAGTTCTGTGATGGCGGTATGATTAATAAACTCCCTTAAAAACTCTCAGTTCGCCACTTATTATTTCATGCCGCCACACTGGTGACCCTGAGAAAGCACACGCTTTGTGCAACACAACCTTCTGGTCTGGACAGCCACACTGGTGACCCGACGACAACGAACGCAGCACCTGGCGGTGATTCTCCGATGACAAGCGAACGCAGCAGCCTGACGCAAATGGACTGCCCTCCCTTCTGCTACAGGGAGACCTTGACGCAGAGCCACCACCAGGCGAACTCTCCGGAGATCACCCACAACCGGGAAAGCGGCAGAAAGCTTCATGGTGAGATCTGCACGCCTGAGATCTGCACATCCACGCTGGGACCGGCTGTTCTCACAGCTCCTCCACACAAGAGCGCACGCACCTCGTCCTCTCTCCACGACGGCGACCTCCAGGGCCGACAGAGAACGCAGCGCGTGGACCTGAACGCATCATGACCGAACTACAGCAACAACCTGAACAGGGATGACCATCGGCGCCGACTACGCTGATCTCCAGCAAGCTCCCTGACCCCGACTCGCCTCTACAGCGGACCTGCCAAGCACCGAACCCCGCACGCATACCGGGGGGTTACGAGGATGGCGCACCACGCACGGGACAATAACGGCTCCACAGACCGCCATCGTCCTTCGCCGCTGCACACAGAACCTTCAGGGCTGCTCAAACACCTGAAGCACACACGCAGCTCGCTCACAGGATTTTGTATCGGTCTCAGCCACGGCGCACAAGGGAATTCAGCCGCCTGCTGTCCCCGAGGGCTTTAGGGCTGCGTGCGCACCTAAAGTCAACACGCCAAGTCCCTCACTGCTGCAGCTCCTTTTTTTCTTCATGGCCGCGAGAGGAGTCAGAGACTAATTTTTCTTCTTACAGCTGCTGTGGACCTCCGCACGTTCAAAGGGACAGCCCCTCAACATCGCGGATCCACAGGCAATTTTTGCGCGGCCCAGACAATTTCGCCGTCCCGGGCCGGCACTTGCTACCCCCACCCCCCTCCCTCCACCGCCGCCTGCAGCGAGTTTTCCCCGCAGCTCGCTCCCAAAGCCGGACTATCGAGGCCTCAGCTTCCCGCTGAGCCCTCTGGGGGGGGGGGGGGGGGGGGAGTACTGTGGGTGACCCCCACAACAGACTGGGACAAGCAGAGCGCTCAGCTGGAGCAATTGGCAGAACAATGAGATGTGTGTATTGATATCAATAGGCAGCCTCCCTTTGTCTAGCTCTTTCCTGCCAGTAATCTTCCTATTGTTATGGGTGACTCTCAAATGCAAATGTCTTCCTGTCAGTAATCCTCCTATTGATGTGGGTGACTCTCAAATGCAAATGTCCATGCCTACTGCTGTGAATGCATTGTCTGTAGTGGGGTATTTAAACTGCATCGCTCTGTAACTCTTCCTCTCTCTCTGACCACTGCTTCTGACTATCTGCTGACGAGAGCCTGAGAGCCCGCTCCGGCGCGCCTGCACGACGCTGGAGTGAGTTCCGTGATGGCGGGATGAAATAAAACCCACTTTTAAACCTCAGTTCGCTGCTTATTATTTCATGCCACCACAATGTGTTAAATACTTATTCCGTGACATTCCACTTTATCAAATATAACTTTTGTGAACACAGTTGCCTTGATTTCTTTATATGTATGGATTACGTGGGTTGTTACTGATTTCTGGTGAAAATCTCAGGTCAATGGCTCCATCAGAAATATGTTTGATTGATTGATTTTATTTATTTTAACATCCAGACAAAAAAGAAAAAAAATTTAAAACCAAAAAAATAAATTGTTCAAAAGGAGTGGGAAGAAGCCAACCTTATATAGCCCCACCCCTTCTCCAAACCCAATAAATTATAATAACATTCTAGTCATTATTCATCCCACAATTACATTCATTATACAATACCATAATATATAATACATCTTATAATTAAATTATGCAATAGAAATGACACAACAATGATAGTTTATATTGACAATAATACCATCCATCCATCCATCCATCTTCTACCGCTTTTCCGGAGGTCCGGGTCGCGGAGGCAGCAGTTCAAGCAGAGAAGCCCAGGCTTCCCTCTCCCCAGCCACCTGCTCCAGCTCTTCAGAGGGGATACCAAGGCGTTCCCAGACTAGCTGGGAGACATAGTCTCTCCACCGAGTCCTGGGTCTGCCCCGGGGTCTCCTCCCAGTGGGACGTGCCTGAAACACCTCAAATGGGAGGCGTCCAGGAGGCATCCTAATCAGATGCCCATACCACCTCAACTGACTCCTTTCAATGTGGAGGAGCAGCGGTTCTACTCTGAGCCTCTCCCGGATGACTGAGCTCCTCACCCTATCTCTGAGGGTGAGTCCAGCAATCCTACGGAGAAAGCTCATTTCAGCCGCTTGTATCCGCGATCTCGTTCTTTCGGTCATTACCCAAAGCTCGTGACCATAGGTGAGAGTAGGAACGTAGATTGACTGGTAAATCGACAGCTTTGCCTTAGAACTAAGCTCCCTCTTCACCACAACAGACCGGTACAACGTCCGCATCACTGCAGATGCTGCTCCAATCCGTCTGTCGATCTCTCGCTCCATTTTCCCCTCACTCGTGAACAAGACCCCAAGATACTTAAACTCCTCCACTTGGGGCAGGAGCCTGTCCCCAACCCGGAGAGGACAATCCACCTTTTTCCGGCTGAGGACCATGGACTCGGACTTGGAGGTGCTGATTCTCATCCCAGCCGCTTCACACTCAGCGGCAAACCGTCCCAGCAAGAGCTGTAGGTCATTGCTGGATGAAGCCAACAGGACAACATCATCTGCAAACAACAGAGATGAGATCCTGTGGTCACCAAGCATGACACCCTCCATTCCCTGGCTGCGCCTAGAAATCCTGTCCATAAAAATTATGAACAGGACCGGTGACAAAGGGCAGCCCTGGCGGAGTCCAACTCTCACTGGGAATGACTCCGACCGAGTGTTGGCAATGCGAACTAAACTCTCACAACGGTCGTACAGAGACCGAATAGCTCGTAACAACAAGCCCGATACCCCATACTCCCGAAGAACCCCCCACAAAAATCCACGAGGGACGCGGTCAAATGCCTTCTCCAAGTCCACAAAACACATGTAAACTGGTTGGGCAAACTCCCACGAACCCTCAAGAATTCTCGAGAGGGTAAAGAGCTGGTCCGATGTGCCACGGCCAGGACGAAAACCACATTGCTCCTCCTGAATCCGAGGTTCGACCAACGGCCGGACTCTCCTCTCCAGTACCTTGGCATAGACCTTCCCAGGGAGGCTGAGGAGTGTGATCCCTCTAAAGTTGGAGCACACCCTCCGGTCCCCTTTTTTGAAGAGAGGAACCACCACCCCGGTTTGCCATGCCAAAGGCACTGCCCCCGACCTCCACGCAATGTTGCAGAGGCGTGTCAACCATGACAACCCAACAACATCCAGGGCCTTGAGGTACTCGGGGCGAATCTCGTCCACCCCCGGGGCCCGGCCACCAAGGAGATTTTTAACCACCTTGGCGACCTCAGCCCCTGTGATAGGCGAGTCATCCCCCTCGTCCCCAAACCCTGCTTCCTCTGTGGAAGGCGTATCAGTGGGATTGAGGAGATCCTCGAAGTATTCCTTCCACCGCCCGACGATATCCCCAGTCGAAGTCAACAGTGTCCCATCCGCACCATACACAGTGTGGACGGGGAGCTGCTTTCCCCTCCTGAGCCGCCGAACAGTTTGCCAGAATCTCTTTGAAGCCGACCGAAAGTCTTGTTCCATGGCCTCACCGAACTCCTCCCATACCCGGGTTTAATAAAAGCCCCCTCATGGATCGTCACCTTATCGTGGTGGGGGGGTTTGCGTGCCCCAGTGATCCCAGGAGCTATGTTGTCCGGGGCAATTTGCCTCTGATAGGGTCTCCCAAGACAAACTGGTCCTGGGTGAAGGGCCAGACGAAGAACGATCCAACAGACTCTCATGATAAATTGTATATCAAGGATTCAGTGTACCCCGCCCGGTATGGGGTTACCGGGGCCCCACCCTGGAGCCAGGCCTGGGGGAGGGGCTCGAAGGCTAGCGTCTGGTGGCCGGGTTTCCACCCATGGGACCCGGCCGGGCTCAGCCCGAAGGAGTTACATGGGTCCGCCCTCCAGTAGGTTCACCACCTGCAGGAGGGATCATGGAAGTCCGGTGCTATGTGGATTAGGTGGCAGTCAAAGGCGGAGACCTTGGCGGACTGATCCCAAGCTTTCTAAACTGGACAATAATACCAACATCTAATAATAATTGTAATAATAATAAATACTTCTGGTATGTTTAATATAATTATAGACAATATTGTCGTCATCATAATCACCATATATACCACCATATACCCCCACATGGCTTACAATACCGAGGCGCAATAAGTAATCATATAATAATAATAACCATAATAATAAGTAGCCATATGGTAGTTACAACAACAACAATAATAATAATACCACCTGGCCTATGTAATACTTCAAGTAATTACTTCCTAACAACAATCCTAATACTATAATTCTAGTAATAATGATGATATCAGTAATAATAGTACTCAGCATATACACTACCGTTCAAAAGTCTGCGGTCACCCAGACAATTATTTTGAGTTTTCCATGAAAAGTCACACTTATTTACCACCATGAGTTGTAAAATGAATAGAAAATATAGTCAAGACATTGACAAGGTTAGAAATAATGATTTGTATTTGAAATAATTTTTTCCAGATACTCAACCTGCTCAAAGGAAGGTCAGTTTTATAGCTTCTCTAACCAGCTAAACTGTTTTCAGCTGTGCTAACATGATTGCACAAGGGTTTTCTAATCATCCATTAGCCTTCTGACGCAATGAGCAAACACACTGTACCATTAGAACACTGGAGTGATAGTTGCTGGAAATGGGCCTCTATACACCTATGTAGATATTGCACCAAAAACCAGACATTTGCAGCTAGAATAGTCATTTACCACATTAGCAATGTATAGAGTGTATTTCTGATTAGTTTAAAGTTATCTTCATTGAAAAAAACAGTGCTTTTCTTTCAAAAATAAGGAAATTTCTAAGTGACTCCAAACTTTTGAACGGTAGTGTATATTCACAATAACAACCTTGTGTGACGTAGGCGAGGTTCACACAAAGAAAAGGAGCAGATGGCTGCGACACAACAGGCTTTATTAAACACAAACACAATCACAGACAGGAGGGGACGTCATTCTCACCGACCTCCGTTTATATCAGGGTTACACACACATAATCACTCCTGCTTTAATTCTACCTATAACACTGCTGGGTCATTATAACGCAGTTATAATGACCCAGCAGTATAATAGCACAGTAATAACATTAAACATACACATGAAAATAAAGTCTCTACTGGCAAGGCATGTTGGGAAAAAGCCCCGCTGTTACACTGCCCCCCCCCCCCCGACTGGTTTCTGTCCCCAGAAAAATGAGAGTCCAACTCAAAAGTCCAACATGAACCCGTCCAGGAGTCGGGGCAGCCTTCGATGCCGACGACAAGCACGTACAGGCCCACCAATGTCCATCTGAGTCTCGGTCGGAGTATCTGGTCGGGATGAAGGCTCCAGTTCGACCACCAGCGGGGCGGATGGCTGGTACGGGGCGAGACGGTCACAGTGAAGTACCACGACCCGGTCCCTTTTCTTAAGCCTCACCCTGTACACCACATCCGACAGTCTCTGCAGAACCACGCACGGTCCCGACCAATGGCTCGCCAACTTCCGTGATCATCCTCTTTTTCTCTCAGGGCAGAAAACCCAGACTCGATCTCCCGGTGCAAAGTCCCTCCCCTGGCAGCGGGAGTCATATGCTCGCTTCTGCGCCCCCCCCCCCCCCACCACTGCCAGGGCCTCCCAAGCCAGTTCATACACCGTGTGGAGACATTCATTCAAACAAAAAAATAATCCAACCCAGGTTTGTCCTCCACCTCCGGCTTGGTGGGGGTGGGAGGTGGGGGGGGGGGATATACCAAATCCACTGGTGTGCGCAGCTTGCGTCCAAACATGAGCACTGCAGGGGTGCACCGGGTGGATTCCTGCGCTGCTGTCCGGTATGCCCACAGAACAAAAGGCAGATGCAGGTCCCAGTCTCGCTGTTGCTGGTCCACTAGGATAGCGAGCTGGGTGGTGAGGGTCCGGTTGAATCGTTCGACCAGGCCGTCGCTCTGTGGATGCAGTGGGGTGGTCCGGGTCTTCCGGATGCCCAGCCGCTTGCAAACCTCTCCGAAGACCTCTGCCTCGAAGTTCCGACCCTGATCGCTGTGCAGCTCCTCCGGTGTGCCAAACCGACAGAACATTTCGGCCACCAGCTTTGATGCCGTCGTAGCGGCGCTCTGGTCCGGGACCGCGCACGCCTCTGGCCACTTAGTGAAATAATCCATTGTGACCAGCATGTAGCGGTTTCCCCGGTCCGTGGTCGGGAAAGGGTCCAAAATGTCCACTCCCACCCGCTCCATCGGTGCTCCCACCCGGTACTGCTGCAGGGGAGCGTGGGATTGCTGAGTTGGCCCTTTCTGAGCTGTGCAGGTGTCGCAGCGATGGACGTGGAGCTCCACATCCTGATGACATCCGGGCCAGTAGAACTGGGCTCGAAGACGCTGTAGAGTCTTTGTCACCCCGAAGTGGTCCGCTCCTACTGCCCCATGAACCAGCTGGAGTACGTTGGACCGGAGTCAACGAGGAACCAGCAGCTGCCAGACGTACCACTGCCCAGCTGGAGTCCGCCACTGCCGATACACCACGCCCTCGTGACAGCGGAGGTTGGCCCACTGGGAATGTAGGGCCTTGGTCTCTGGGTCCAACGCAGACACAACCTCCCAGGCGGGCCACTGTCCTGGGCCCAGCCACTGCCGAACCCGAGAAATGATCGGGTCTCTACCCTGCTTGCTCTGCAGCTGCTGCGTGCCAAGGACCTCTGTGATGTCATCACTGGGGGAGGCTGCCTGATCATCCAAGGAGGGGCTGTGCGTTGCTGTGTTATTCCTGCTTGCAGTGGTTCGGAGAGCAGCAGCCCGTGGGATGGCTTGGTCTCGATCCTCAGCCCGCTGGCAGTGACGACACTCCTCTGCCACACAGGGACGCCGAGACAGTGCGTCAGCGTTGGCATGGAGGTGGCCTGCCCGATGCACAATCTGAAAATCATAATCCTGCAGTGCCTCCAGCCATCTCGCCAACTGTCCATCCGGTTCCTTAAAGTTCAGCAGGCAGGTCAGGGAAGCATGAGCCATCCTGAGCTGGAACCTCACCCCGTACACATACGGGCAGAAATGACACAGCCCCTGGATGACAGCCAACAGCTCTCTGCAAGTAACACAGTAATTCCTCTCGGCTCTGCTGAGGGTGCGGCTGAAGAAAGCGACTGCCTGCTCTCCGTGTTCTCACTCCTGGGATAGCACCGCCCCGATGCCCTGATTGCTGGTATCCGTGTCCACAATGAAAGGGCGGTTCGGGTCGGGATACTGCAGGATGGGAGCTCTGATGAGCACTGCGCGAAGTTGGGAAAAAGCAGCAGCACAGCTCTCACTCCACTGAAATGCACGTCCTTTATGTGTCAGCTGATGCAGCAGGCTGGCGATGGTGGCAAAGTCCTTCACAAACCTCCTATAGTAGGAGGCCAGTCCGAGAAAGCTCCTCAGCTCTCCCACATTCTGTGGCACTGGCCAGTCTCTCACCGCCGCCACTTTTTCTGGGTCGGTGGCGACTCCTGCTGCGCTGACGACGTGGCCCAGGAACGTGGTCTCCCGAAGGAATAGGTGGCATTTCCTCGGGTGTAACTGTAGCCCAGCCTGTCGGATGGCATCCAGCACCTCTTGGAGATTGGACAGGGCGCTGTCAAAATCAGCTGCATGCACCAGTAGGTTGTCCAGGTAAACAACGCAGCGGCTCCGGGGTACGTGAACCAGCACTCGCTCCATCAAGTGCTCAAAGGTGGCCGGGGAGTTGCAAAGTCCAAACGGCATCATTTTAAACTGATACAGTCCCTGCCCGATGGAGAAGGCTGTTTTTTGGTGGGTCTCAAGTGACAGCTCTACCTGCCAATACCGCTGCGTAGATCCAGTGAGCTGAACCAGCTGGAGCCGGCGATGTGGTCCAGCGCATCATCGATGCGGGACAGGGGGTAGGAGTCCTTACGGGTGATGTCATTCAGGTGTCGGTAATCCACGCAGAGCTGCCATGACCCGTCCTTCTTCCTGACCAGCACCACCGGCGCCGCCCAGGGGCTGCTGGAGGACTCAATAATGTCTGCCTCCAGCATTTCTCGCACTAGTTTAGTTTATATATGCTTTGTATATATGCTTGTATATATGCACCGAGACAAATTCCTAGTTTGTGTACTACATGAACAATGGCAATAAATCTGATTCTGATTTGTTTAGTTTATATATGCTTCCGTTAGGCAACATTATTAGAAAGCACTGTATACATTTTCATTGTTATGCAGATGACACACAATTATACCTGTCAATGAAGCCAGATGATACTAATCAATTAGCCAAGTTAGAAGCCTGTCTTAAGGAAATCAGAGCTTGGATGACTTGTAATTTCCTGCTATTAAATTCAGATAAGACTGAAGTCATTCTTGTTGGTCCAAAAAACCTTAGAAATTCCTTTCCAAATCAAACTTTCAGTTTGGATGCGGTTACTCTTTCTCTTAATAGCTCTGTGAGGAACCTTGGAATTATTTTTGATCAAGATCTGTCCTTCAATTCACATATTAAATTTGTTTCTAAGACTGCCTTCTATCATTTGTGTAATACTGCCAAGATTAGGAGCATCTTGTCTCAGAGTGATGCTGAGAAACTGATCCACGCTTTTGTTAGCTCGAGATTATTGTAATTCTTTATTATCAGGCTGTCCTAAAACATCTTTAAAAAGTCTTCAGCTGATCCAAAACGCTGCAGCAAGAGTTTTAACAGGTACTCGAAAGAGAGATCATATCTCTCTGATTCTGGCCTCCCTTCATTGGCTTCCCATAGAGTTTAGAATTAAGTTTAAAATCCTTCTTCTTACTTACAAAGCTCTAAACAATCAGGCTCCTTTTTATTTAAAAGATCTGATACTACCGTATTATCCTAACAGAGCACTACGCTCCCAAAATGCAGGATTATTTGTAATACCTAGAATCTCCAAAAGTACAATGGGAGGCAGAGCCTTCAGTTATCAAGCTCCTCTCCTGTGGAACCAGCTGCCAATCTGGATTCGGGAGTCAGACTCGATCTCTGTTTTTAAGAATAGGGATAAAACCTACCTTTTTGATATAGCCTACAATTAGGGAGGGATCATGTGTTTCTGAACCCTCCCTTAGTTGTGCTGCTAATAGGTTTAGTCAGCCGGGGGACCTCCAGTAATGCACTGGGCCTCACTCCTTTCCTCACTCTCAATGAAATATTTTTTTTGCTGGTCATTAACATTTGTTTGTTCTCTCCCATAGATTGAATCCCCATCGTGCTGTTTGCTCTCTACATGTCTGTTCTTTTCATCTTCTCTATCCCCTCACCCCCCCAGCCAGTCGCAGCAGATGACTGCCCCTCCCTGAGCCTGGTTCTGCTGGAGGTTTCTTCCCGTTAAAAGGGAGTTTTTCCTCTCCACCGTCGCCAAGTGCTTGCTCACAGGTGATCGCCTGATTGCTGGGGTCTTTCTGCAACTGTGGGGGTTCCCCCTACAGTTGATAGTGCTATGAGATGACTGTTGTTGTGAAATGGTGCTATATAAATAAAGTTGAATTGAATTGAATTGAACTTTTTGTTCTGCTGCTGCCCGCCTTGAAAAAGGCAAACAGCATGGGTGGAGCCGAATCGGCCTGGTCTCACCAGTGTCGATCTCGTGCTGCACCAAGCCGGTCCGGGTGCATTCCTCATCCTTCGCAGCGAAGACACCCATATAGCAGTCCAACAGCTCCCGCAGCTGGCGTCTCTGTCCCGGCTACAGCCCGCTGCAGCTCTGCTGGAATAATTCCTCGACCGCCTGCTGCGTCTCTGCCGACACGTTGACCCCTCCCCTTGCTGTCCCTGTGTGTGCTCGTGCTCCCTCTGCTCATGCTGGTGGCGCCGTTGTGTCCGGTCCTCACGGTGGCCCACCTGGTCTGGTCCGTCCTGGCGGTCCCTCGATCGCGCAGATCTCCGTGTTCCTTCTCTGGGTTCCGCTGCGGAGCGTGATGGTCCGGGTTTCCAGCTGGAGAATGTTGCAGCATGGCACCGAGACAAATTCCTAGTTTGTGTACTACATGAACAATGGCAATAAATCTGATTCTGATTCTGATTCTGATTCTGGAGGGACAGTCTGGTGGTGTCGATCTTGGCGTTCCACGCTGCAAGCAGGTCGAGTCCAATAATACAGGGGTCTTGGATGTCAGCCAGCCAGAACGGGTGTTTTATGTTCTGACCGGCCACCCCCACCACAAGACCTCTCCGCCCCCCCAATCTGGTGCGCTCACCGGTAGCTGTGGTGATGTAGCACTCGGTGGGTTCCCACCCCTGTGGGACCATCTCGTTTATGCCCGGCAGCACACCAGGTCGGACCAAGGAGATTGTAGAGTTGGTGTCAATCAGGGTCCGGATCGACGTCTTCTCCAGGCTGCACTGTAAATACATCCCTGGCGAGTGTCCAATTCGGGCCACGCGCGGCGCCGGCTCGTTGGTGGAAACATTTGAGGGAAGCGGCCTGTCCCCGTCTATGCCACCTCGCTCTAGTTTAACGTCGGCCAGGGGCCGGTTTGTCGTGGGGTGGGTGCGGGGCAGTACCGTGCGATGAGTCCTGGCTCTCCGCAGCGGAAGCACCCTTCCTCGCGTCGCCGCGGCCGTCTTCTCCGTGGACGTGCTGCCGTGGTCTGCCGTAACTCTTCCTCCTCCCCCTCACTCTCAGCCGTGGCCTGGAAGGCTCTTTTCTTGGCTTGGCAGTATGATTCATCAGCGGCTCCACCCGCTCTGCTTCTGCCACCGCAGTCTCTCAGTTGCTTGCGCCATTAATCCGGACATGGTCCTGGAGCTGGGCCGGGCGGAGACCTTGGATGAAATTCCGGAGGGCGAGCTTCTCCACTACCACCGGTTCGAAGTCCGGGTAGCTGCACCGTGTTAGCAGCCGTATGTCCGCCGCATAGGCTCCTAGTTGCTCCTGGCTGCCTTGACGACGGTTGGCCAGCTGTTCCTGGGCGTGCTCGGCATCGGCCGTTCTCTCAAACCGTCTCCGGAGTGCTCCTTGTAGCGCTGGCCAGCTGCGGCGCTCCTCAGGCTGGAGGTCAGACAGGGTGCAGAGGGCTCTCCCTTCCAAGGCCAGCGTGACCTGCACGGCGGTTTCTTCTGGTGGCCAGCCATTCAGCGAGGCAGCCAGTTCGACCTGGAGTGGTCGCCGTTGAAGTGGGGAATCTTGGCCCGCTGCTGGATGGATGGGATGGTCATCTCCCGGTCGATCGCTGCCCCTGGTCGCAGTGGAATCGCTGGCTTGTCCTGCCCTGAAAAGGGCGGTGAGCGGGGCTGGTTTGCTCTGCTCAGCCCGCTCTACCTTGAAAGAGCAGAAAGCAGGGTACGCTGGTCCCGTCGGGTCCGCTGCTTCGTTCTTCCCGGCGAGCAGCTCCAGGGGTTGGTGTCTCAGCTCTGTCGTCCATTTCCAGCTGAGCGATGAGTCGCTCCAGCTGCCGGATCTCCGCTCGGATCCTGGCTTCCATCTGTTCCATCCCACTTCTGGCACCAGTGTGACGTAGGCGAGGTTCACACAAAGAAAGGGAGCAGATGGGTGTGACACAACAGACTTTATTAAACACAATCACAATCACAGACAGGAGGGGAGGTCATTCTCACCGACCTCCGTTTATATCAGGGTTACACAACACATAATCACTCCTGCTCTAATTCTACCTATAAAACGGCTGGGTCATTATAATGCAGTTATAATGACACAGCAGTATAATAGCACAGTAATAACATTAAACACACACATGAAAATAAAAGTCTCTACTGGCAAGGCATGTTGGGAAAAAGCCCCGATGTTACACTTGTTTAATGAGAAAAATGTTGACGTGTTCAATACTTATTTTCCCCGCTGTATATTCAATGAAAATAATGCAATTTTCCTGGAGTCACTGATGTCCTGAAGGTTTTCAGAAAGACCGGTCATCATTGTCCGAATATTCATACATCCCAGTTTCAAAGCTGGTTTCTTTCGTTATTTTGTTTTGTTTCCTGGTGCGACAATTGCAGTTTACTGTTTGGACGTTTCCTAATCCCCATGCATCCAATGAGGATGGCAGACTGTGGCGGGACAACACCTTACTGGCTGGGGGCTGGCTAGCTTGAGGCAGGCGGTAGTTGTCCAGTGAGATCCAAGGATCCCTCCCACTGTCGGGAACAACCCCTGGTACCAAGCTCTACGCCAATTGAGCAATGACTTATAACTGGTAACTATTGTTCCCCATGTTGTGTCAACACTGCAAGCAAAGCTGGAGTGACCTCTCCAGGGTGTATGGTGTGAGTTTGTGTTGGTGAGTGTTGCTGGATGCTAGCCTGGGCAATGTGATATGGAGGACAGGTTGTTGCCCATGTAGCATGTCCCCCCTCTCCACGTCGCTGATAGATCCAAAGGAACAGCAAGGCTGTTACAGTTTGGCACGAGTGCCGTCGCAGAAGATAAGATAAGATAAGATAAGATAAGCCTTTATTAGTCCCACAACGGGGAAATTCCAGGATTGCAACAGCACAGGGATAGCAACACTCAGAGCAACAATCAGAAGGCAAGAAAAAAAAACAAGCAAGCAAGAGCAGCTAATATACATATGTACATATTACTATAAAATATATATATACACACACACAGACACACAGTGCAGAGCATTGTAGCTGGATGGAATAAATATATGAATATATAAACACACAATGCAGAGCATTGTAGCTAGATGGAATAAATATATAGATATATAAAAACACAGTGCGGAGCATTGTAGCTAGATGGAATAAATATATAGATATATAAATATGAACACACCCAGTGCTGAGCATTGTAGCTAGATGGGATGAAACAGCATAACCCTCTACTTAGTTATCCTACATGGTATGATTATGTGCCCATACATATTCTCACCCTCCATAGCGACCGGTATTTTCCTAGTTGTATGCCGGAGGGGACCATTGTGTAAGTCTATTGCATCTTTTGCATTTAAAAACTATTAGTTTGTTACGTCTTTTTGCTATCTCTGCGAGCAGCCCTGCTTAGGTTGTACAGTCTGACAGCCGTTGGTAGGAAGGACCTACGAAACCTCTCGGTTGTGCACCTGGGATGATGTAGTCTGCTGCTAAATGAGCTCCTCAGTGCATTCAGTACGTCCTGCATAGGGTGGAACTCGGACTCCAGCAGAGATGACAGTTTAGCCACCGTCCTTCTCTCTCCTATCTCCTCCACCGGATCAAGGCGCTGCCCCAGGACAGAGCTAGCTTTCTTAATCAGTTTGTTCAGTCTCTTCCTATCAGCTGCTGTAATGCCACTGCCCCAGCAGACCACTCCAAAAGTGATGGCTGATGCCACCACCGTGTCATAGAATGTCTTCAGCAGCGCCCCTTGTACACCAAAAGACCTGAGTCTCCTCAGCAGGAACAGCCTGCGCTGTCCCTTCTTGTAGAGTGCGTCAGTATTGTGTGACCAGTCTAGTTTATTGTTCAGATGAACACCCAGGTACTTATAGGATGTCACCATCTCGATGTCTGTTCCCTGTATATTTACTGGTGCTGTGAGGGGCTGCCCATGCCTGCGGCAGTCCACCACCAGCTCCTTAGTTTTCCTTGCGTTGATCTGGAGGCAGTTCTGATGGCACCAGTCTACGAAGTCCTGGATAAGCCCTCTGTACTCAGCTTCATCTCCATTGGAGATGAGGCCAACGATCGCAGAGTCATCAGAGAACTTCTGTAGATGGCAGTGTGTTGTGTTGTGTGAGAAGTCCGCAGTATAAAGAGTGAACAGGAAGGGAGCCAGCACCGTTCCCTGGGGGGCCCCCGTGCTACTGATGATCGTGTCGGACACACAGTCCCGGGTTCTCACAAACTGAGGCTGGTTCGTGAGGTAGTCCAGGATCCATGATGACAGGTGCTGGTCCACCCCTGCGCGCAGCAGCTTGTCCTTCAGGATCATCGGTTGGATGGTGTTGAAAGCACTGGAGAAGTCAAAGAACATGATCCTCACCATATTCCCGGGCTTCTCCAGGTGGGACAGAGAACGGTGAAGGAGGAAGATCACCGCATCCTCCACCCCAATGCCATGCTGGTAGGCGAACTGGAGTGGATCCATCGCTGGTTCCACCAGGGGGCGGAGATGAGCAAGGAGCAGTCTCTCCAGGGTCTTCATCAAGTGGGACGTCAAGGCCACCGGTCTGTAGCTGTTCAGGTCTTTGGGGTGGGAAGTTTTTGGTACAGGTACCACACAAGATGTTTTCCACAGCTGTGGTACCCTCCCCAGTTTCAGGCTCATGTTGAAGATATACGTCACAATCCCACACAGCTGGTCTGCACAGGACTTGAGGAGCTTTGCGCTGATGCCGTCCGGTCCCGGCGCCTTCCTCGCCTTGATCTTCCTCAGCTCCGTCCTCACCTGGGTCCTGGTCAGGGTCAGGATGGGGGGCTGTGTGTTGGGGGTGGGGGGATGTTGGTGGAGTGGGGAGTGGGCAGCAGGACTTGATTTCTTTAGAGGCAGCAGTGGTTGTGCAGTCAGGGGGGAGGGCGGTTGGTCAAACCTATTGAAAAACAGATTCAGGTTGTTCGCCCACTCCCTGCCCCCCGTGGCCTGGGGGGAGGTATTCTGGAGCCCAGAGATGGTTTTGAGGTTTCTCCAGACCCCGCTGATGTCGCTCTGTTGCAACTTGTCCTCCATCTTCTTCCTGAAGCTGTCCTTGCCTTCTCTGATCTTTCTCCTCAGCTCCCTCTGTACGGACTTCAGCATCTCCCTATTCCCCGACCTGAAGATCCTCTTCTTCTCTCTCAGAAGTGTTTTAATCTCAGGGTTGATCCAGGGTTTGTTGTTTGAACAACACCGTATGGTCTTGGTGGGAACGGATTTGTCCACACAGAAGCTGAGGTAGCCCGTGAAGGTGTGAATGAGGCCATCGATGTCCTCACCATGTGGATCGCAGAGCTGCTTCCAGGCGGTGGCTTCAAAACAGCCCTTTAGAGTGTCCATTGTCTCCTCAGACCATAACTCCACTGTGCGCATGGCCGGACGTTGTCTGTGCACCAGGGGTTTGTACACCGGCCGGAGATGAACCAAGTTGTGATCCGATCTCCCGAGTGGGGGGAGTTGTAATGAGGTGTACGCCTCCTTAGTGTTTGCGTAGAATAAGTCCAGTGTTTTATTGTCTCTAGTGTGGCATGTGACATACTGGGTGAACGTGGGTAGAATGGGAGACAGTGAAACATGGTTGAAATCGCCTGAGATGAGGAGAAGAGCATCTGGGTGTTCTGTCTGCAGCCTGCTGGTTACTGAATGGATGACGTCACGCGCTGTCCCAGCGTTCGCCGTCGGATTTGCATAAACAACAATGCAGATCACGTGTGAGTGTTCTCTTGGGAGATATGTAGGCCTCATGCTAACAGCTAGCAACTCAATGTCTTTGCTGCAGTGTCGTTGTTTAACAGTGATATGTCCCAGTCTGCACCAGTTGTTGTTAACATACATTATCACTCCACCGCCCCTAGCTTTGCCACTGTCTGGTGTTCGGTCAGCCCGTATCATGTGGAAACCCTCCAGCTCAATGTTAGCATCTGCTGCTAGTTCAGTTAGCCACGTCTCAGTAAACAAAAGGAGAGAGCACTCCCGGTATGTGCTATCATAACGGCAGATAGCCACTAGCTCATCTGCCTTTCCCAGTATAGAGCGTACATTTCCCATGACAACAGATGGAAGGGAGGGTCTGTACCTTATATTTTTTGTCCTCCGCCTTACTCCAGCCCGGCAGCCGCGGCGTTTTCGCCTCAGTTCTCTCGGTATGTCGAGTTTTTCCAATGGGACCGGGTGGCGGTTGAATGCTAGCAGCTCTTCCCTGCTGTATCGTATCCTGCTTTAAACAGTGGCTCCGTCCACCGGCTCAGGAGACATTTGGGACGATCTGTGTGTCCGTGACATAAATGGAGTGAAAAAAAGGACGGATCAAAAAGAGAGAGGAAGGGAAAAAGACTCGGAATTGAGCCGCTGTTGCAAAAGGCAGCCGATTCGTGTGGCGCCGGGAGAGAAAAAAAAAAAAAAAAAAAAAAAAAAAGCTGCCAGAACGAAGTTTAAATCAACATCGGACTGCCTTAGGTGCTCTGACTTCTGATTTTACCTCAGGATTGACTTCCGAAGCCTTTCCCGTGACCAGATATGCCACAAGGCAGGAGAGGTTTGAAATCAGGGTTTCCCTTCCCCTAGATGGACTACCCTCCCAGGTTGTCGGGCCCCATCTACCCGAAGCATCTGGTTTGAAGGCGCCAGAGACTTGCCTTCGGCCCTTCTCCTGTCAGGAGAAGCAGTTCTGCCAGGCTTAGAAGCTAAACCACACAAGCAGGCCAGGAGTTGGACTTGGTTGTCAGAGGCTATTTGAGACGCACACCATAAGGAGCGTTTTTTTGAGCGCTGGGAGCTTATCCCCAGCACCACTCCTGGCTATGACAACCTTGGAACCACACTTTGAACCAACTGTATAAAACTCCTTTCAGCAAAGTAAATTTGTTTGGTGCAACAAGGGTGGCATATGTCTGTTCTGCTCACCTCGCTGCCTGACAGGACAAGGGTGAAAAAAAAGGAAGCACTTGCTCTGAATTTTGCAGACTGTGGTTATAAAAGGGATCATTTAGCTTCTGAGGACGATTTTTACCTTCTGTGACAGCACAAGATGGACTGGCGGATAGACACCTTGCATCTATAGTTGACGGAACAGCACGTGGCAGAGGAGAATGCTACTGGATCAACAGTGTTGCCTGAGATCTAGCTGGAATAAATCCCAAGATAAATGTGAGTTTCTAGTCATGGTGTTTGTGGTGTTGGGGTTTAACACCTTTATTGTGAGGTGCGGTGTAGTGATGGCCACTTCCTGTTCCACCACTGTACCGCCCTATAAATAGCAGAGGGCCTCCATTACACGATCTTTTCGACTTGTGCCCTCTGCCTGGTGTCTATCGTGTGTCCGTTGTGGTTCCACTGTTTAATAAAGCTGAGTTTGTCCAGTCACCCGGCCTCATCCTTTCAGAGGTATTTTACCATATGTAAGTTTTATGTATGGAAACCTGGTGATGAATGATGCAAGATGAGGTAGCATCAAACACAGCTTTACTGATAGCACACACAGTGGTTACACAGCAGGCACCTGGCGTGGGCATCCGGCGTAAAGAGGCTGTGCCATGGTGGCTCGCCCTGCTATATAGGGCAGTGTGGTGATGTGACAGGAAGTCCACATCACCACACTGCACTTGAATGAATGAATGAATGAATGAATGAATTTATTTCGGATAGTACAGTACAGGTTAAAAGAAACTGTATAATATAACAACAAGGTCAAATTAGACAAAGACTCCTTCTACTATACAATTCCACGTGAGTTATCCGAAATGGGTGATGGCTGAAGCCGCAGCTTATATTGCCCACCCATATTCCATCCAAGAATTCAAAGGAGAAAAAAGAGAAAACAAGACAAGAGCGATTACAATTTAAAACAAAGCTAAGACAAAATGTGACTGAGAGAAAAAAGAAAACTAAGCTAGGCTAAGTTAAGCGGTTACTATTCAAAAACAAATCTAAGACAAAATGTCACAGAGAAAAAAAAAGAAAAAAAAACTAAGCTACAACACAACACAGGCTGGATATGTCAATCCTTATGTGATTTTACATGTCGTCTTGTAAATATGTTTGGAGTATTTCTTCCTTTAGTTTTTGTTTAAATTGTCCAAGCGTTGTACATGATTTTAATTTTAATTTAATTTTAATTTAATTTTTATTTTTTATTCCATCCAGCTACAATGCTCTGCACTGTGTGTCTGTGTGTGTGTATATATATATTTTATAGTAATATGTACATATGTACTGTATATTAGCTGCTCTTGCTTGCTTGTTTTTTTTTTCTTGCCTTCTGATTGTTGCTCTGAGTGTTGCTATCCCTGTGCTGTTGCAATCCTGGAATTTCCCCGTTGTGGGACTAATAAAGGCTTATCTTATCTTATCTTATCTTAATTCAGGTCCAAAATCGTTCCATAATCTGACTCCTTGCACTGAAATACAGTGTTGCTTGGTGGTTGTTCTCACTGTAGGCTTTTGAAATATACATGTTCCTCTGAAGTGATATCGTTTCTCCCTTGTTTGGAACAACTTTTGGATATTTACGGGCAGTGATAAATTCTTCACTTTGAACATTATTATTGCTGTTTTAAAGTCAACCAGATCTTTCAACTTGAGAGTTTTTTGTTTAAGAAAAAGTGGGTTTGTTGGTTCCCTGTAAGCTGCTTTGTTTATTATTCTAATAGCTCTCTTTTGAAGCATAAAGAGTGGATATATGTTTGTTTTATATGTATTTCCCCATACTTCATTACAATATGTCATGTATGGGAGTATTAATGAATGATACAAGGTGTATAGTGTGGGTTGATTCAGCAAATATTTCACTCTGTGTAATAATGCAATTGATTTGGATACTTTACCTTTAATATAATTAATATGTGACTTCCAACACAGTTTGTTATCAATTATTACTCCAAGGAATTTAGTTTCAGATACCCTTTCAATCTCTACACCATTTACACTGAGTTTGGGTACTGGGTTGTTGTGATGGTTGTTAAAGACTATAAATTTTGTCTTACTTAAATTGAGCGTTAATTTGTTTGAATCAAACCACAGTTTCAGCTTTCCTAATTCCTTTCCGAGTGTATCCAGAAGTTGTTCCAAATTGTTTCCACTGCATAGCAGATTAGTGTCATCGGCAAACAATATTAAGTCCATTTTTTCTGAAACTTTACATATATCGTTTATATACATATTGAATAATAATGGTCCCAAAACTGAACCCTGTGGGACTCCACAGGTGACCTTCAGTAACTCTTGAGTTTTTGTTGCCAACACATACATACTGATATCTATTCTTTAAGTAACTACTTAACCAGGACAGTGCTACCCCTCTAATACCACAATTTTGTAGTTTCTTTAATAATAAATTATGATCTACTGTATCAAATGCTTTTTTAAGATCTAGGAATACTCCAACTGAATACTCTTTATTTTCAATGGCTGTTGCTATTTTTTCTGTAAATTCCATTAGGGCATATGCAGTTGTCCTCTTGTGTCTGAACCCATATTGCTGCTCACATAATAAATCATTCTTCAGTATGAAGTTGTCAATTCTCTCATAGAATATTTTTTCAAGTATCTTGGAAAATTGCGGTAATAGTGAAATTGGTCTATAGTTTGAGAGTTCCCCTCTGTCGCCCATCTTGTATATCGGAATTACTTTAGCTATTTTCATTGTATTGGGAAATATACCTGACTGGAGAGACAGGTTACAGATATACTGTATGTCAGTGGTTTTACTATGCATTCGATAACAGTTTTGACTAATAGCATGTCAATACCATCACAGTCCGTAGATGTTTTACTTTTGAACGATTTAACAATTTCAATGACCTCTCTTTCGTCTGTGTTCTTTATGAAGATGGAGTCTTTTACAGCAGTGTTATTGCATATTGTATCACCTGTAGGCACCGTAGTGGGTATTTCTCGGGCCAGTTTAGGTCCAATGTTAACAAAAAAATTATTAAATTCATCTGCAGGTGAAGCGATATTCACACTCTGAGTCGTTTTATTATTTTTTGGAATATTAGTTGGGTAGCTTGTATTTCTGCTTTTATTTCCAAGGATACTGTTGAGTATTGTCCATGTATTTTTAATATTGTCTTTGTTTTTCTCCAGTTCTTTACTGTAATAGTCTCTTTTACTACATCTTATTATATATGTTAACTTATTTTTGTATGTTTTATACCGCTGCTCTGCTTCTTTTGTCCTTTTCTTTAGGAAAGCTTTATATAATAAATTTTTCTTTTTACACGCCTTTTGTAGTCCTTTGGTTAACCATGGCTTATCAGCAAATTTGTGTTTAAACTTTTTTTTTACTAATGGGCAGTTTTTTTCATAAAGAGTGGTTACAATGTTTATAAATGTGTCATAGGCTTCATTTACATCTGATACATAGACTTCTGTCCAGTCTTGCTTTAGCAAGTCCTCTTTAAGAGAACTGATTGCATTTGGTGATTTGTGTCTGAACGATTTTGAAATTTTTTCTGTGTTGGGCCCCGTGTGGCCATGGATAAGTGCAAAGGTTGGCAAGTGGTCACTTATATCATTTATCAATAATCCGCTTTCTATTTTCTTTTCGATAACATTGACAAACAGGTTGTCAATAAGTGTAGCAGAGTGAACTGTGATTCTACTGGGATGTGTTATTGTGGGATATAGACTCATGCTGTACATAGAGTTCATGAACTCTGTAACTACATTTTGTTGATGTGGATTCAGTAAATCAATATTGAAATCTCCACAAATTGCTACCATTTTCTTACTAGTAATATTATTGTACAGCTCGACTAATTTATCTCTGAATGTCTCAATGCAAGTTCCCGGCGTTCTATATATGCAGCTTATGATTAGATTTTTTGTTTTGTCTAGGTCAATCTCAACAGTAACACATTCCAAGATCCCTGGTAGTGCTAAGGACATTTCATTTACAAGCTTACACCTATACAGGTCATCAATATACAGTGCAACACCACCACCCTTTTTTTGAGTTCTGTTAATATAAAACATCTGATATCCCTCTATTGCCATCAGGGGAGCCTGTTCTTCATTAAGCCAGGTTTCAGAGACTGCGATAGCTGTGAATTTTCTGTCTGTTTTAAATAGTCCTGAATCTGTGGAAAGTTTTTGTTGAGACTTCTGCTATTGAAGTGTATTATTGACACATGGTGTCTGCAGGTTTTAACAAGTGCAATTTTAGACTTTTTTAGACCATCATGGATTAAATTTAAGACCTTCACGAAGTATTAAAAAAAGAGAGAACAAACCCAGATTGCGGTCAATTGACGTTTGTCAATGAAACGAACATATATACACCCATTATTTTCATTATTTTACATGCTTCTAAGCTCTGCACTTTTGGTGGCAATTTCGTCCTCCAGAACCTTAAGCTGGGAGAGTTTGTCTTTAGCAGCCCTCCTCAGAGCATTTGATTTTGAGAGGAGCTGTGCCATTTTGCTCCCAGCCTTGCCCTCTGCTTGCTCTGCCAACTCATCTGCATCTTTGCCCAGGCTCTCAATGACTGTATGCAGACTGTCCCTCTTGACTTTCAGGTCTTGTAACTGCTCCTCTGCGTGTGCCCTTTTCTTCCCTTGTGTCTCTGCCTCCTTCCTCTTCCTCTCTTCGTCCAAATGCACACGATACCGTGACCTGGCAGCCATGACAGATTTCATTAAGTCAGATGTAAGTGGAACCCTGGTAACGCCCCCATGTATTGCAACGTAGTCGCAAACAAGCCTGTGTGCAAACCTTTGAGATACAATCTTTCTTGACGAACTCTGCTACTCCAAATAGGATGATATAGGCGGTCTTGTCTCTCCCGCATTGGAATGTTTTGGCTACTGTCAAGTCGGGAAACATTGCTTGAAACAGTTCCCCGATGTCGTCATTAGCTCTGTATGACTGGTGTTTAGCCACGGTGTTAAGCGCCCACAGAACTTCTGCCTTCATCGTTTCAGTCGAGCCCATTAGATCGCGAATATCATTTGTATTATTTCTTGACGTGCTGCTTGCAACCGAACAGAACTGAGCAATTCCATGAGAGTTGCGTGCTGCATTTGCTGATTCCTGGTGTTTGCTAGCTTTGATGTGTGACTCCAGTGCCCTGACGCCCAGGGTCCCGAGTTTAAGTGTTCTTTTGCACAACGTGCAGTACGCCTCAGTGTCGTCGTTGGGAACGCGTTTGAGCCAGTCTGCAAAGTCATCTCTTGAGAGCCAACTGTCATTAAATTTACATTTGCCCATCTTTTTAGTTTTGTCCTGCTAGCTTTCTCTCGTGCCATTCGCACGTTACTTCACAACTATTCCCGCCTTGCTCGCGCACACAGCTCATTCAGACCAGAGCCAAAATGCTTGCTCCAGCATCCTGTGACGACAGTACATTTCCGTTTCACATCTGTAGTTTTATTGTGCGTTCCACTAACAGCAACATTTCATGTACAGTGGGGCAAAAAAGTATTTAGTCAGCCACCAATTGTGCAAGTTCTCCCACTTAAAAGATGAGAGAGGTCTCCAATTTTCATCATAGGCATACCTCAACTATGAGAGACAAAATGAGAAAAAAAAATGCAGAAAATCACATTGAAGGATTTTTAATGAATTAATTGGTAAATTCCTCAGTAAAATAAATATTTGGTCACCTACAAACAAGCAAGATTTCTGGCTCTCACAGACCTGTAACTTCTTCTTTAAGAGGCTCCTCTGTCCTCCACTCATTACCTGTATTAATGGCACCTGTTTGAACTCCATCCATCCATCCATCCATCTTCTACCGCTTTTCCGGAGGTCCGGGTCGCGGAGGCAGCAGTTCAAGCAGAGAAGCCCAGACTTCCCTCTCCCCAGCCACCTGCTCCAGCTCTTCAGAGGGGATACCAAGGCGTTCCCAGACTAGCTGGGAGACATAGTCTCTCCACCGAGTCCTGGGTCTGCCCCGGGGTCTCCTCCCAGTGGGACGTGCCTGAAACACCTCAAGTGGGAGGCGTCCAGGAGGCATCCTAATCAGATGCCCATACCACCTCAACTGACTCCTTTCAATGTGGAGGAGCAGCGGTTCTACTCTGAGCCTCTCCCGGATGACTGAGCTCCTCACCCTATCTCTGAGGGTGAGTCCAGCAATCCTACGGAGAAAGCTCATTTCAGCCGCTTGTATCCGCGATCTCGTTCTTTCGGTCATTACCCAAAGCTCGTGACCATAGGTGAGAGTAGGAACGTAGATTGACTGGTAAATCGACAGCTTTGCCTTAGAACTAAGCTCCCTCTTCACCACAACAGACCGGTACAACGTCCGCATCACTGCAGATGCTGCTCCAATCCGTCTGTCGATCTCTCGCTCCATTTTCCCCTCACTCGTGAACAAGACCCCAAGATACTTAAACTCCTCCACTTGGGGCAGGAGCCTGTCCCCAACCCGGAGAGGACAATCCACCTTTTTCCGGCTGAGGACCATGGACTCGGACTTGGAGGTGCTGATTCTCATCCCAGCCGCTTCACACTCAGCGGCAAACCGTCCCAGCAAGAGCTGTAGGTCATTGCTGGATGAAGCCAACAGGACAACATCAACTGCAAACAACAGAGATGAGATCCTGTGGTCACCAAGCATGACACCCTCCATTCCCTGGCTGCGCCTAGAAATCCTGTCCATAAAAATTATGAACAGGACCGGTGACAAAGGGCAGCCCTGGCGGAGTCCAACTCTCACTGGGAATGACTCCGACCGAGTGTTGGCAATGCGAACTAAACTCTCACAACGGTCGTACAGAGACCGAATAGCTCGTAACAACAAGCCCGATACCCCATACTCCCGAAGCACCCCCCACAAAAATCCACGAGGGACGCGGTCAAATGCCTTCTCCAAGTCCACAAAACACACCTGTCTCAAAGGACTCAAAGACACCTGTCCACAACCTCAAACAGTCAGACTCCAAACTCCACTATGGCCAAGACCCAAGAGCTGTCAAAGGACACCAGAAACAAAATTGTAGACCTGCACCAGGCTGGGATGACAGAATCTGCAATAGGTAAGCAGCTTGGTGTGAAGAAATCAACTGTGGGAGCAATTATTAGAAAATGGAAGACATACAAGACCACTAATAATCTCCCTCGATCTGGGGCTCCACGCAAGATCTCACCCCCTGGGGTCAAAATTATCACGAGAACGGTGAGCAAAAATCACAGAACCACATGGGGGGACCTAGTGAATGACCTGCAGAGAGCTGGGACCAAAGTAACAAAGGCTACATCAGAAACACACTACGCCGCCAAGGACTCAAATCCTGCAGTGCCAGACGTGTCCCCCTGCTTAAGCCAGTACATGTCCAGGCCCGTCTGAAGTTTGCTAGAGAGCATTTGGATGATCCAGAAGAGGACTGGGAGAATGTCATATGGTCAGATGAAACCAAAATAGAACTTTTTGGTAAAAACTCAACTTGTCGTGTTTGGAGGAGAAAGAACACCATACCTACTGTGAAGCATGGGAGTGGAAACATTATACTTTGGTGCTGTTTTTCTGCAAAGGGACCAGGACGACTGATCCGTGTAAAGGAAAGAATGAATGGGGCCATGTATCGTGAGATTTTGAGTGAAAGCCTCCTTCCACCAGCAAGGGCATTGAAGATGAAACATGGCTGGATCTTTCAGCATGACAATGATCCCAAACACACCGCCCGGGCAACGAAGGAGTGGCTTCGTAAGAAGCATTTCAAGGTCCTGGAGTGGCCTAGCCAGTCTCCAGATCTCAACCCCATAGAAAATCTTTGGAGGGAGTTGAAAGTCCGTGTTGCCCAGCGACAGCCCCAAAACATCACTGCTCTAGAGGAGATCTGCATGGAGGAATGGGCCAAAATACCAGCAACAGTGTGTGAAAACCTTGTGAAAACTTACAGAAAACGTTTGACCTCTGTCATTGCCAACAAAGGGTATATAACAAAGTATTGAGATGAACTTTTGTTATTGACCAAATACTTATTTTACCGAGGAACTTACAAATTAATTCATTAAAAATCCTTCAATGTGATTTTCTGGATTTTTTTTTTTTTCTTATTTTGTCTCTCATAGTTGAGGTATACCTATGATGAAAATTGGAGACTGCTGTCATCTTTTAAGTGGGAGAACTTGCACAATTGGTGGCTGACTAAATACTTTTTTACCCCACTGTAGAACAGGGGTCGGGAACCTTTTTGGCTGAGAGAGCCATGAACACCACATATTTTTAAATGTAATTCCGTGAGAGCCATACAATATGTTTAAAACTAAAAATACAAGTAAATGTGTGCATTTTATGTAATTTCAACACTTTTAAAGTACAATAAGTCTCTGAATTCTTTTTAATAACATTGTTATGCTGTTGCTAATCAATGATGAGTATTTCTTACCATTAATGCGACTTCTGGTGCTCTGGAATACCCGGATGTACAGCGGCTTTTGGGATATTCAAATTCAAACGTTTATTTCAAACTCAGGGTTCATATTAAATGCAGAACTGAAACGAGTAGAAAATAAATAAATAAATGCTTAAATTCAGCGGGCCGTCTCGTGTGATCTGAGCTCGTAATGGATCTGAGCTCATAATGGCCGTGTGGAAAAGACATAAGAACAATACTTAAAAAAAACAACATTAATCCTTTATCGATATTTTGCATTGAAACGTAGGTCTTAAATTACTCAAACTCAATTTTAGACTCACAGTGCAAAATATCCCTGTATTTTAGACTTTTTTAGGCCTAAAATTGAAAATGTGTAATTTTAGACTTTTTTAGACATCGCGGGCACCCTGTTGACAGTTTACCATCTAATTGCACTTGACTTTTGAATTGCTTTTCAGTGTAATATTCACAGTGGTTATGAATATTATTGAAAAAGTGGTTATCAGGATCAATATCATTCTCCATCTCTTGTGGTTTATGTTCAGCATAGTGGCATATTTTCAGAGTTTGAGTTTCCTCACTCTGTGTCAGATGACTTCTTCCAGCTGGGGATAATTGATGTCTACTCGAGTCGATCATAAGTTTTTGTTTATTTTGCTTTTTTTTTTTTTTAAAGTACTTTGGCATGGTGTATCAAAAAAAAGTCACTTCACAATAAAGTGCCCATATAACACATAACATTTCCTCCCCCTTTAGAAAGTCCAAAACTAACTAACTAACCTGCTCTTATATAGTGCTTTTCTAGTCACAAAGACCACTCAAAGCGCTTTCACTAATACTAACCCTCTATTCTAAGGGCCTATAGGAAACAGATATCTAGGGACAATTTTAGAACAGCCAATTAACCTAACATGCATGTCTTTGGATTGTGGGAGAAAACCGGAGCCCCCGGAGTAAACCCACGCAGCACAGGGAGAACATGCAAACTCCACACAGAAAGGTTCCAACCCCTGCCAACCTGGGGATTCGAACCAGGAACCTTCTAGCTGTAAGGCAACAGTGCTAACCACTGCACCACCGTGCTGCCCTAAAACCACACATACAATTCAAACCCACCCCAATTTGGAACCCGAATCGCACTCTAAAATAACGAAAATTAATGTACTTAACTGGCCTAACACACTCACGCAAAATAACCTAAAATAGGGCTGGTGGGTGGACAACCACGCAGCCCGCACGGCATGGTGGATTATTCTGCCACCAAATAAACCAAAAGTCCTTTGTTAAACTAAAATCACAGCCGTGCTCCTAAACTACAACAATAATACACACCCCTAACATAACATACAGGAACTATAAACATAACTACAGCACAGTCACTTGGGAGAGGTAGAACCGGCATGGGGGGCCCAGGGCAGCCCCTCGGCAAGCGCGCCCCTGGAAGCAGCAAGCCCCTGGAACAATGGCTGATCTTCTGAATGTTGGAGCCTGATTTTCACACCTCCAGCACCGACTCCCATCCAGCCTCATCACCCGGAGTGTCCTCCTGGACACGCCGAAGCTGACTGACATGCCTCGATGAGCTATCAAACAACCAGAAGTATGCTGCGCTCAACTTTGCCACTATTCGCAGACACCCTCGGTGTTTTGCTGGCTGTCATTTGGCCCATCTTCGCCATGGTCATTCATCACCCCGAACCAAGTCCAAAACCCTCAGCGGGGCCCAGCTTGGCCTGATGTGCTGCTGATGAGCATGCGGTAACACCATGCTTGTCGGTCTGGCCCTGTCCTCTTCTAAAAACATTGTAGCGGTCACCGTCTTAGCTGCAGACCCCCCATCCCCTTGTGGCCAAGCTCCAGAGGCATCTGGGGCTAGCATGGTGTCACTCGCCAACGCAGGTGCCCTGCTGCCATGCTTGGTACCCCCCTCTACCATATTCCGAGTGCCAGTACTGAGACTTTCCTGCGCCAAACTTGAGTGAAACTGGTCCTGCTTGACCGCTGGAGTGTCCATTAGTCCCTCGTCCCACACAAAGTCCTCTTCGACCACCGGAACCGAAGGGTTCCAGCGGCCACAACCCAACCATTCGTTCCCGATATCGTCTTTATTGGCGAAACCCAGTCTGTAAAACAAATCACAGCCCATGATGTTACTGCCTTGCGCTGTCACATGGAACGTGAAGTCAACCATTTTTGCAGACTTGTAATGAACCGTTAACTCCAAAGTCCCAACCGTGCCCAGCCTGCCACCTCCATAATCATACAGCTGCGCTGGGTTACCTTTGATCCTGTAGTGGGGGAAGAACTTCTCTGTGGCCCAGATCAGCAACACCACCTCTGCCGCCGTGTCAAGCAACAGTGGCACCTCAACGCCATCCAACTCCAACAATGCGTGTACCCGTTTGTGCTGGGGGGACACTGTATGGATGGTTGTCGAGGCGGGTGGAGTGATTTCTTCCGTGGGCTCTCTGGTTCAGATAAGTGGTACACTCTAGCAAAATGGTTCAAGCGTCCATATCTGCTACATTTTCCTCTAGCCGGGCATTCCATCGCCTTATGGCGGTGCGTTGTGGACCCACAACCCTTGCATGGGGTCTTCCCGGGGCAGACCTTTGGCTGGCAGCATTGGTTTCTGTAACATCGTCCTCCAAGCTATCCTCGCTATCCGACTCCGTGGCATTTGCTGTGGTGGGTGGCTCCGGCGGCCGCTGTGACTGACACCAGTTTAGCTCCAAGGTTAGCTTGTCTGCAGCCTCCAGCTGAAAAGCTAGCTCGATATCTCTGGCTAATGTTAAGTCAGTCAGCACTGTAAGTAGCCTAGCTCGCAATACAGTGCTGCACATGTGCTCTGCTAGCTGGTCGCGCACCATTTCATCTTCCAACAGCCCAAAACGGCACTTGCTAGCTAGCTGTCTCAAGTCGGTGACAAACTAGTGGATGGGCTCACCTACCCGTTGATGTCGCTGTTGAAAACGAATCCTCCGCAGTCACGCTGTTGGGAGTGTGAAAATGGTTGGCTAGCACCTCCATGACGTCCTCAAACGAGTTCAATGTGCCGAGCGTCCGCAGGACTCGCTGGCCCTCAATACCCAGGTTACGGACGAGAAGCTCACGTGCCCTTAGCTTGTCGAGCTGCCCGAGGTCCAGCATGGTGATGTAGGTTTGAAAAGCCTCAAACCAGCGTGGCCAAGGCACTGGTGGTTCACCCGGGAGCTCTAAAGGATGAAGTGATGTTATGCACGCCTTCATGACTCAATCCTCGATCGTCAAATGTTATGTAATACCTGGAGATGAATGAGGCACGATGAGGTAGCGTCGAACACGGCTTTATTGATGGCACACACAGCGGTTACACGGCAGGCACCTGGCGTGGACATCTGGCGTAAAGAGACCATGCCATGGCGGCTTGCCCTGCTACATAGGGCAGTGTGGTGACATGACAGGAAGTCCACATCACCACACTGCACTTCATAATAAAGTGCCCATATAATGCATGGTAGAGAAAGGCAAGGACAGAAGACTGAACAGGGATCAGGACGGGTTCATGGATGTATGCCAACGCACGGTAGGTCTGATGTTTTTATTACCGTTTGTTTACATTGTACTGATTGTGGAACTAAAAAAGGCTCATCTTATCTTTTTTTCTAGTTCATATATTTTGAGGATTCCTGCAGATAAAAAAAATGCAAAAACAAAAAAATACTCTATGTAAATATGTCCAAAGTCCAGTTACCTAAGTCAAGATAGCTGCCATTACATTATGCAAATTAGATGAGTAAATTTACTCCCATCATAAACTTTGGATCATATTCTACATTTTTCTTATTTACAGTAAGCCATTATCTCTAACCACTTCCAAGTTAGTCTTTGGAATTTCTGATATCTAAAGTGAACATTTTCTTCAAAAAAACCTTGGCCGTTATTATAAATTTTGTTTTAACTCATTATTCGTTGTGCTTTTTACAGATGAATTTCCATTATCATGTGACAAAAAATAAAGCTGTTCTATAAAAATATGATTAATTTGTTTAATCGATGCACAACCAGACTTCCATAAAAACATTCACACGTTACATCAGAATCATTTTATTTTTATTACATCACCACTCGCAGCAGAAACACTTTAAACTCTTCTGTCAATCATCTGCCCCGCCCCTCCCACTGTTTCCAAGATGGCCGCCATGCCACAAAAACGCCATGTCAACATCAAAGTCTGTAACGTTGACGTAACTGCAGTCACTGGAAGAAAGAAAAAAAACCTGTTTCCTTCTGGAGGTGCTTGGCACAATCCCATAATGCACCCCTGGGGCCCATTAAGCTCGCTAGGTAGGGGGCGGAGCCTGGGACAGGAAGCAGCAGCAGAGAACCGGAAAAAAAAAATAAACAGGCACGTTGGAATACTGAAAGTCTAAACTATTACTGTTTAAAAAACAGTGGAAAACTGTTTGTTCCTCAGAGAAAAACATGTCAGGTCATTTTCATGGTTTTTGTTTTGTACGCTGGTACTCCTCTGTCGCCACCTCGTTGCCTGATGGAGGAGGAGCGACACGACCATGACTTCATATGGGTTTTTTTATTTATTCTTTTAAAAATTTATGTTTCAGGTTGTTCAGATGATTTCAAAGGTTTTCTTCAGCTCCATGATCAACTGCCAATCAGATTTCTGCATCTCGTCTCTGAACCAGTTCTTCAGAGCGTCGATGGACGCCCGCGTGATCTGAAACAAAAACACACCCACGTTATCACGCCGAAATAAAAATGTCTACCAACATCCACAATTCAGCAGAAAACAGAAATTTACCAGGAAAAAAGTAAATCTGAAAGAAAATTCACTAATTTATGAGAAAAAGAAGCAAAAAAGTCGCTAATTAAAGACGCAACAGACTTACACAAATGGTCCCCTCCAGTATACAACTAGGACAATATCAGTCGCTATGGAGGGTGACGATATGTATGGGTACATATTCATACTATGTAGGATAACTAAATAGATGGTTATGCTGTTTATTCCATCTAGCTACAATGCGCCGCACTGTGTATACATATTTATGTGTACGTATGTATATTCACTGCTCTTATTTTTCTTATCTTCTTAATTATTGCTGAGTGTTGCTATCCCTGTGCTGTTGCAATCCTGGAATTTCCCCATTGTGGGACTAATAAAGGCTTATCTTAAAAAGTTGCATTTACAAGAAAAAGTAAATTTTGCAAGTAAAAATGCAATTTTATGTGGGAAAGGTCAAACACTTGAGGGAGCAAGTCACAAATTTTGGAAAATTAAAAAAATTACAAAGAAAAAGTCGGTAATTTCCAAGGAAAAAGTTGGTTTACGAGGAAAAGGTCACTAATTTATGAGGAAAAAGTCGTTAATTTATGAGGAAAAGGTCACTAATTTACAAGGAAAAAGTGGCTAATTTTATGAGAAAAAAATGGACTAATTTACAAGGAAAAAGTGGCTAATTTATGAGAAAAAGACATTAATTTATGAGAAAAAGGTCGCTAATTTTACAAGGAATAAGTTGCTAATTTATGAGGAAAAAGTCAATTTATGAGGAAAAGGTCACCAATTTATGAGGAAAAAGCGGCTAATTTTACAAGGAAAAAATTACTAATTTACAAGGAAAAAGTCACTAATTTTACAAGGAAAAAGTTGCTAATTTATGAGGAAAAAGTCGCTAATTTACGAGGAAACAGTCGCTAATTTACGTGGAAAAAGTTGCTAATTTATGAGGAAAAAAATTATTAATTTACAAGGAAAAAATCGCTAATTTATAAAGTGACTAATTTACGAGGAAAAATTTTCTAATTTAGAAGAAAAAGGTTGCTAATTTACGAGGAAAAGTCACTAATTTACAAGGAAAAAGTGGCTAATTTATGAGGAAAAAGTCGCTAATTTACGAGGAAAAGTCACTAATTTACAAGGAAAAAGTGGCTAATTTATGAGGAAAAAGTTGTTAATTGACGAGGAAATAGTCGCTAATTTACGTGGAAAAAGTTGCTAATGTATGAGGAAAAAATTACTAATTTACGAGGAAAAAAGTCACTAATTTATAAAGAAAAGTGACTAATTTACGAGGAAAAATTTTCTAATTTAAAGATAAGATAAGCCTTTATTAGTCCCACAACGGGGAAATTCCAGGATTGCAACAGCACAGGGATAGCAACACTCAGAGCAACAATCAGAAGGCAAGAAAAAACACAAGCAAGCAAGAGCAGCTAATATACATATGTACATATTACTATAAATATATATATATATACACACAGACACACAGTGCAGAGCATTGTAGCTGGATGGAATAATATGTAGCTATATAAACACACACAGTGCAGAGCATTGTTGCTAGATGGGATGAAACAGCATAACCGTCTACTTAGTTATCCTACATGGTATGATTATGTACCCATACATATTCTCACCCTCCATAGCTACCGGTATTTTCCTAGTTGTATGCCGGAGGGGACCATTGTGCAAGTCTATTGCATCTTTTGCATTCAAAAAACTATTAGGTTGTTACGTCTTTTTGCTATCTCTGCGAGCAGCCCTGCTTAGGTTGTACAGTCTGACAGCTGTTGGTAGGAAGGACCTGCGAAACCTCTCGGTTGTGCACCTGGGATGATGTAGTCTGCTGCTAAATGAGCTCCTCAGTGCATTCAGTATGTCCTGCATAGGGTGGAACTCGGACTCCAGCAGAGATGACAGTTTAGCCACCGTCCTTCTCTCTCCTATCTCCTCCACCAGATCAAGGCGTTGCCCCAGGACAGAGCTAGCTTTCTTGATCAGTTGGTTCAGTCTCTTCCTATCGGCTGCAGTAATGCCACTGCCCCAGCAGACCACTCCAAAAGTGATGGCTGATGCCACCACCGTGTCATAGAATGTCTTCAGCAGCGCCCCTTGTACACGAAAAGACCTGAGTCTCCTCAGTAGGAACAGCCTGCACTGACCCTTCTTGTAGAGTGCATCAGTATTGTGTGACCAGTCTAGTTTATTGTTCAGATGAACACCCAGGTACTTGTAGGATGTCACCATCGCAATGTCTGTTGCCTGCGGCAGTCCACCACCAGCTCCTTAGTTTTCCTCGCGTTGATCTGGAGGCAGTTCCTATGGCACCAGTCCACGAAGTCCTGGATAAGCCCTCTGTACTCAGCTTCATCTCCGAGGCCAACGATCGCAGAGTCATCAGAGAACTTCTGTAGATGGCAGTGTGTTGTGTTGTGTGAGAAGTCCGCAGTATAAAGAGTGAACAGGAAGGGAGCCAACACCGTTCCCTGGGGGGCCCCCGTGCTACCGATGATCGTGTTGGACACACAGTCCCGGGTTCTCACAAACTGAGGCCGGTTCGTGAGGTAGTCCAGGATCCATGATGACAGTTGCTGGTCCACCCCTGTGTGCAGCAGTTTGTCCTTCAGGATCATCGGTTGAATGGTGTTGAAAGCACTGGAGAAATCAAAGAACATGATCCTCACCACATTCCCGGGCTTCTCCAGGTGGGACAGAGAACGGTGAAGGAGGAAGATCACTGCATCCTCCACCCCAATGCCATGCTGGTAGGCGAACTGGAGTGGATCCATCGCTGGTTCCACCAGGGGGCGGAGGTGAGCAAGGAGCAGTCTCTCCAGGGTCTTCATCAAGTGGGACGTCAAGGCCACCGGTCTGTAGCTGTTCAGGTCTTTGGGGTGGGAAGTTTTTGGTACAGGTACCACACAAGATGTTTTCCACAGCTGTGGTACCCTCCCCAGCTTCAGGCTCAGGTTGAAGATGTACATCACAATCCCACACAGCTGGTCTGCACAGGACTTGAGGAGCTTTGCGCTGATGCCGTCCGGTCCCGACGCCTTCCTCGCCTTGATCTTCCTCAGCTCCGTCCTCACCTGGGTCCTGGTCAGGGTCAGGATGGGGGGCTGTGTGTTGGGAGTGGGGGGGTGTTGGTGGAGTGGGGAGTGGGCAGCAGGACTTGATGTCTTTAGAGGCAGCAGTGGTTGTTGTGCAGACAGGGGGGAGGGCGGTTGGTCAAACCTATTGAAAAACAGATTCAGATTGTTCGCTCACTCCCTGCCCCCCGTGGCCTGGGGGGAGGTATTCTGGAGCCCAGAGATGGTTTTGAGGTTTCTCCAGACCCCGCTGATGTTGCTCTGTTGCAGCTTGTCCTCCATCTTCTTCCTGAAGCTGTTCTTGCCTTCTCTGATCTTTCTCCTCAGCTCCCTCTGTACGGACTTCAGCATCTCCCTGTTCCCCGACCTGAAGATCCTCTTCTTCTCTCTCAGAAGTGCTTTTATCTCAGGGTTGATCCAGGGTTTGTTGTTTGAGCAACACCGTATGGTCTTGGTGGGAAAAGAAAAAGGATGCTAATTTACGAGGAAAAGTCACTAATTTACAAGGAAAAAGTGGCTAATTTATGAGGAAAAAGTTGCTAATTTACATGGAAAAAGTTGCTAGTTTATAAGGAAAAATCACTAATTTACAAGGAAAAGGTAATTAATTTATGAGGAAAAAGTCCCTAATTTATACAGAAAAGTGACTAATTTATGAGGAAAAATTTTCTAATTTAAAAGAAAAAGGTTGCTAATTTACGAGGAAAAGTCACTAATTTATGAGAAAAAGGTCACCAATGACAAGGAAAAGTTACTAATTTATGAAGAAAAAGTTGCTATTTTATGAGTTAAAGGTTGCTAATTTACAAGAAAAAAAATACAAATTTACTATGAAAAGGTCGCCAGTTTACAAGGAAAAGTCACTAATTTATGAGGAAAAGTAACTATGAGGAAAAGGTCACTAATTTACGAAGAAAAGGTCACCAATTTACGAGGAAAAGTCACAAATTTATGAGGAAAAAGTTGCTATTTTACAAGGAAAAGGTTGCTAATTTGTGAGGAAAAATTTCTAATTTAAAAGGAAAAGGTTGCTAATTTACAAGAAAAAAGTTGGTAGTTTATGAGGAAAAAGTTACTAATTTACGAGGAATAGGTCGCTAATTTACAAGGAAATGTTAGTAGTTTATGAGGAAAAGTCACTAATTTCCGAGGAAAAGTTGCCAAATTACAAGGAAAAAAATTGCTAATTTACGAGGAAAAAGTTGCTAATTTATGAGGAAAAAATTACTAATTTCTGAGGAAAAGATTGCCAATTGACAAGGAAAAAGTTGGTATTTACAAGGAAAAGGTTGCTAATTTATGAGAAAAAGTTGCTATTTTAAAAAGAAAAGGTCACCAATTTATGAGAAAAAGGTTGCTAATTTATAAGAAAAGGATGCTAATTCACAAGAAAAAAGTTGCTATTTTACGAGGAAAAAGTTGCTAATTTATGAGGAAAAAGTCGTTAATTTATGAGGAAAAGGTTGCTAATTTACGAGGAAAGAGTCACTAATTTACGAGGAAAAACTTGCTAATTTATGAGGAAAAAGACAATTTATGAGGAAAAGGTCGCTCACTAATTTATGAGGAAAAAGTTGCCAATTTTATGAGGAAAAAGTTGCTAATTTATGAGGAAAAAGTTGCCAATTTTATGAGGAAAAAGTTGCTAATTTATGAGGAAAAAGTTGCTAATTTACGAGGAAACAGTGGCTAATTTACGTTGAAAAAGTTGCTAATTTACATGGAAAAAGTTGCTAATTTATAAGAGAAGATAAGCCTTTATTCGTCCCACAATGAGGAAATTCCAGGATTGCAACAGCACAGGGATAGCAACACTCAGAGCAACAATCAAGAAGACAAGAAAAACAAGAGCAGCGAATATACAGTGGGGCAAAAAAGTATTTAGTCAGCCACCAATTGTGCAAGTTCTCCCACTTAAAAGATGAGAGAGGTCTCCAATTTTCATCACAGGTATACCTCAACTATGAGAGACAAAAAGAGAAAAAAAAAAATCCAGAAAATCACATTGAAGGATTTTTAATGAATTAATTGGTAAATTCCTCAGTAAAATAAGTATTTGGTCAATAACAAAAGTTCATGTCAATACTTTGTTATATACCCTTTGTTGGCAATGACAGAGGTCAAACGTTTTCTGTAAGTCTTCACAAGGTTTTCACACACTGTTGCTGGTATTTTGGCCCGTTCCTCCATGCAGATCTCCTCTAGAGCAGTGATGTTTTGGGGCTGTCGCTGGGCAACACGGACTTTCAACTCCCTCCAAAGATTTTCTATGGGGTTGAGATCTGGAGACTGGCTAGGCCACTCCAGGACCTTGAAATGCTTCTTACGAAACCACTCCTTCGTTGCCCGGGCAGTGTGTTTGGGATCATTGTCATGCTGAAAGACCCAGCCACGTTTCATCTTCAATGCCCTTGCTGATGGAAGGAGGTTTTCACTCAAAATCTCACGATACATGGCCCCATTCATTCTTTCCTTTACACGGATCAGTCGTCCTGGTCCCTTTGCAGAAAAACAGCCCCAAAGCATGATGTTTCCACCCCCATGCTTCACAGTAGGTATGGTGTTCTTTGGATGCAACTCAGCATTCTTTCTCCTCCAAACACGACAAGTTGAGTTTTTACCAAAAAGTTCTATTTTGGTTTCATCTGACCATATGACATTCTCCCAATCCTCTTCTGGATCATCCAAATGCTCTCTAGCAAACTTCAGACGGGCCTGGACATGTACTGGCTTATGCAGGGGGACACGTCTGGCACTGCAGGATTTGAGTCCCTGGCGGCATAGTGTGTTACTGATGGTAGCCTTTGTTACTTTGGTCCCAGCTCGCTGCAGGTCATTCACTAGGTCCCCCCGTGTGGTTCTGAGATTTTTGCTCACCGTTCTCGTGATCATTTTGACCCCACGGGGTGAGCTCTTGCGTGGAGCCCCAGATCGAGGGAGATTATCAGTGATCTTGTATGTCTTCCATTTTCTAATAATTGCTCCCACAGTTGGTTTCTTCACACCAAACTGCTTACCTATTGCAGATTCAGTCTTCCCAGCCTGGTGCAGGTCTACAATTTTGTTTCTGGTGTCCTTTGACCGCTCTTTAGTCTTGGCCATAGTGGAATTTGGAGTCTGACTGTTTGAGGTTGTGGACAGGTGTCTTTTATACTGATAATGAGTTCAAACAGGTGCCATTAATACAGGTAACGAGTGGAGGACAGAGGAGCCTCTTAAAGAAGTTGTTACAGGTCTGTGAGAACCAGAAATCTTGCTTGTTTGTAGGTGACCAAATACTTATTTTCCACCATAATTTGCAAATAAATTCTTTAAAAATCAGACAATGTGATTTTCTGGATTTTTTTTTCTTATTTTGTCTCTCATAGTTGAGGTATACCTATGATGAAAATTGGAGACCTCTCTCATCTTTTAAGTGGGAGAACTTGCACAATTGGTGGCTGACTAAACACTTTTTTACCCCACTGTAGTTTACAAGGAAAAGGTCACCAATTTAGAAGAAAAAGGCTGCCAATTTACGAGGAAAAAGTTGCTATTTTACGAGGAAAAGACTGCTAATTTATGAGGAAAAAATTTCTAATTTAAAAGGAAAAGGTTGCTAATTTACACGAAAAAAGTTGGTAATTTATGAGGAAATAGTTACTAAATTACGAGGAAAAGTTGCCAATTTACAACGAAAAAATCGTAAATTTACGAGGAAAAAGTTACTAATATATGAGGAAAAAAATTACTAATTTATGAGGAAAAGATTTATGAGGAAAAAGTTGCTAATTTATGAGGAAAATTTGCTAATTTATGAGGAAAAAGTTGCTAATTTACGAGGAAAAGTTGCTAATTCATGAGGAAAAAATTGCTATTTTATGAGGAAAAGGTTGCTAATTTATGAGGAAAAAGTTGCTAATTTAGGAGGAAAAGTTGCTACTTCATGAGGAAAATGTTGCTATTTTAAGAGGAAAAAATTGCTAATTTATCAGGAAAAAGTTGCTATTTTACGAGGAAAAGTCACTATTGAGGATTTGCGCTCATCAACATCTGAAAACCCAGCTGTCATTTTCATCTTGTCTGATACTTTTCAGATCTCTGAGATGCAGATTACTGGATTAGTTGTCATTTTAAAGGATAAAGAAGGCCCTAATTTTGAATGTAAAACTGTAACGAGTGTGTGTGGCAAGGACTTTGGCAGGTACTCAAGAAATATGGTTGTACAGAGAAGTCTGTCAGCCTGATCGAGGCACTCCATACATGAACAGCTACGTGAACAGCTTCTTCCCCTCTGCCATCAGACTGCTGAACACTAAGTGACTTATTAGACCCTCGTGCACTATGTACAGCAGCTCAACCGGACTCATGATAATTATCACTGTTTTCTTTTGCACTACCGACTCACTATGTGGAACTCCACAATATCTGCTGCTTGTTAATATATTTAAAAATTGCATAGATTAGTATTACTCATTCATATTCTCCATTTTATTGCATGCATAGTTTTCTATTTTTATCTTTAGTGCTACTCATGTTTAATGTTGCAGCATTGCACCGAGACAAATTCCTAGTTTGTGTACTACATGAACAATGGCAATAAATCTCATTCTGATTCTGATTCCATACAGGTATGCAAGGGGTGAGTGAGTGAGTGTTCTTGTTTAGTGCCATGTCAGCATCGATGGCTATTTCATGGCAAAATTAAACCAATAGGATTCAGTGTACCCCGCCCGGTATGGGGTTACCGGGGCCCCACCCTGGAGCCAGGCCTGGGGGAGGGGCTCGAAGGCTAGCGTCTGGTGGCCAGGTTTCCACCCATGGGACCCGGCCGGGCTCAGCCCGAAGGAGTTACATGGGTCCGCCCTCCAGTAGGTTCACCACCTGCAGGAGGGATCATGGAAGTCCGGTGCTATGTGGATTAGGTAGCAGTCAAAGGCGGAGACCTTGGCGGACTGATCCCAAGCTTTCTAAACTGGCTTTTGGTACGTGGAATGTCACCTCTCTGGTGGGGAAGGAGCCTGAGCTGGTGTACGAGATTGAGCGATACCGGCTAGATATAGTGGGCCTCACCTCAACACACAGCTCCGGTTCCGGAACCAGTCTCCTGGAGAGGGGCTGGAGCTTGGCCTTTTCTGGAGTTGCCCCGGGCGAGAGGCGACGAGCAGGGGTAGGTATTCTTGTATCGCCCCACCTTGCTGCCTCTATATTGGAGTTTTCCCCGGTGGACGAAAGGGTTGCTTCCCTGCGCCTTCGGGTTGGGAAACGGGTCCTGACCATCATTTGTGCCTATGCACCAAATGATGTTTCAGAGTACCCACCCTTTTTGGAGTCTGTGACTGGGGTGCTGGAGGGTGCTCCTCCTGGAGACTCCATTGTCCTACTGGGGGACTTCAATGCGCACGTGGGCAACGACAGTGAAACCTGGAGGGGGGTGATTGGGAGGAACGGCCTGCCCGATCTGAACCCGAGTGGTGTTCAGTTATTGGACTTCTGTGCTAACCACAGTCTGTCCATAACGAACACCATGTTCAAGCATAAGGGTGTCCATATGTGCACCTGGCACCAGGACACCCTAGGCCGCAGGTCGATGATCGATTTTGTTATCGTATCATCAGACCTGCGACCGTATGTCTTGGACACCCGAGTAAAGAGAGGTGCAGAGCTGTCAACTGATCACCACCTGGTGGTGAGTTGGATCCGATGGCAGGGGAGGAAGCCATTCAGACCTGGTAGACCCAAACGTATAGTGAGGGTGTGCTGGGAGCGTCTGGCTGAGGCCCCTGTCCGTGAGGTCTTCAACTCCCACCTCCGGAAGAACTTCAACCACATTCCGAGGGAGTCTGGAGACATGGAGTCTGAATGGGCCATGTTCTCCACCTCTGTTGTTGAAGCGGCGGCCCAGAGCTGCGGCCGCAAGGTGGTCGGTGCATCTCGTGGTGGCAACCCCCGAACCAAGTGGTGGACACCAGTGGTGAGGGGGGCCATTAAGCTGAAGAAGGAGTCCTATCAAGCTTGGTTGGCTTGTGGGACTCCCGAAGCAGCTGAGGTGTACCGGCAGGCCAAGCGGAGTGCAGCTCGGGTGGTTGCTGAAGCAAAAACCCGGGTATGGGAGGAGTTCGGTGAGGCCATGGAACAAGACTTTCGGTCGGCTTCAAAGAGATTCTGGCAAACTGTTCGGCGGCTCAGGAGGGGAAAGCAGCTCCCCGTCCACACTGTGTATGGTGCGGATGGGACACTGTTGACTTCAACTGGGGATATCGTCGGGCGGTGGAAGGAATACTTCGAGGATCTCCTCAATCCCACTGATACGCCTTCCACAGAGGAAGCAGGGTTTGGGGACAAGGGGGATGACTCGCCTATCACAGGGGCTGAGGTCGCCAAGGTGGTTAAAAATCTCCTTGGTGGCCGGGCCCCGGGGGTGGACGAGATTCGCCCCGAGTACCTCAAGGCCCTGGATGTTGTTGGGCTGTCATGGTTGACACGCCTCTGCAACATTGCGTGGAGGTCGGGGGCAGTGCCTTTGGCATGGCAAACCGGGGTGGTGGTTCCTCTCTTCAAAAAAGGGGACCGGAGGGTGTGCTCCAACTTTAGAGGGATCACACTCCTCAGCCTCCCTGGGAAGGTCTATGCCAAGGTACTGGAGAGGAGAGTCCGGCCGTTGGTCGAACCTCGGATTCAGGAGGAGCAATGTGGTTTTCGTCCTGGCCGTGGCACATCGGACCAGCTCTTTACCCTCTCGAGAATTCTTGAGGGTTCGTGGGAGTTTGCCCAACCAGTTTACATGTGTTTTGTGGACTTGGAGAAGGCATTTGACCGCGTCCCTCGTGGATTTTTGTGGGGGGTGCTTCGGGAGTATGGGGTATCGGGCTTGTTGTTACGAGCTATTCGGTCTCTGTACGACCGTTGTGAGAGTTTAGTTCGTATTGCCAACACTCGGTCGGAGTCATTCCCAGTGAGAGTTGGACTCCGCCAGGGCTGCCCTTTGTCACCGGTCCTGTTCATAATTTTTATGGACAGGATTTCTAGGCGCAGCCAGGGAATGGAGGGTGTCATACTTGGTGACCACAGGATCTCATCTCTGTTGTTTGCAGATGATGTTGTCCTGTTGGCTTCATCCAGCAATGACCTACAGCTCTTGCTGGGACGGTTTGCCGCTGAGTGTGAAGCGGCTGGGATGAGAATCAGCACCTCCAAGTCCGAGTCCATGGTCCTCAGCCGGAAAAAGGTGGATTGTCCTCTCCGGGTTGGGGACAGGCTCCTGCCCCAAGTGGAGGAGTTTAAGTATCTTGGGGTCTTGTTCACTAGTGAGGGGAAAATGGAGCGAGAGATCGACAGACGGATTGGAGCAGCATCTGCAGTGATGCGGACGTTGTACCGGTCTGTTGTGGTGAAGAGGGAGCTTAGTTCTAAGGCAAAGCTGTCGATTTACCAGTCAATCTACGTTCCTACTCTCACCTATGGTCACGAGCTTTGGGTAATGACCGAAAGAACGAGATCGCGGATACAAGCGGCTGAAATGAGCTTTCTCCGTAGGATTGCTGGACTCACCCTCAGAGATAGGGTGAGGAGCTCAGTCATCCGGGAGAGGCTCAGAGTAGAACCGCTGCTCCTCCACATTGAAAGGAGTCAGTTGAGGTGGTATGGGCATCTGATTAGGATGCCTCCTGGACGTCTCCCACTTGAGGTGTTTCAGGCACGTCCCACTGGGAGGAGACCCCGGGGCAGACCCAGGACTCGGTGGAGAGACTATGTCTCCCAGCTAGTCTGGGAACGCCTTGGTATCCCCTCTGAAGAGCTGGAGCAGGTGGCTGGGGAGAGGGAAGTCTGGGCTTCTCTGCTTGAACTGCTGCCTCCGCGACCCGGACCTCCGGAAAAGCGGTAGAAGATGGATGGATGGATGGATGGAATTAAACCAATAAGAAAATTGAGTTAATTATACAGACAGTATGGTAAATGAAAGAATTAATAAATACAGTGAGATACATACAGTATGTACATATAACTAAAATAGAAAAATAAGATGCTTCAGATGCACATGTGCTAAAAATCCTAAAATTTTCTTTAGTGGTGCCATATTAAAAATATCCTTCAGTGACTTTTGAGTATAAAAACGTTGTCTTGCTGTCATGAGAGCAGGACAGTCAAGTAAAATGTGCTTTATTGATAAAAAACCTCCGCAAAACTGACAAGATGGTGGCACTTCACCTTTTAATAAAAAGCTGTGCGTAAGCCTAGAGTGGCCAATACGGCATCTAGTGTACACTACCTCATCATGTAGATTTTGAAAGTGATGCAAATGTCTGTGGCTTATGGTAGGTTTAATATCATGCAGTTTATTTGCAGTACATGTGTCCCATTCAGTCTGCCACTTCTTTAAAACATAGGAGGTTATTAGAGGCCTGAGGTCTGAGGCTGGGATCTGGCATTGAGTGACTTCTTGGGTAAGGGCTCTCTTGGCAGCAATGTCTGCCTGCTCGTTCAGGTATGCAAGGAAACACTGCAATGAGTGGTTCAGTATCTAAAGACTTTTCAGTAAGCAACGGGGTGAAACAAGGGTGTGTGCTGGCACCTACACTCTTCTCGCTATATCTGGCACCATGCTTGAGGTGGCCTTCAAAGACACTTCAGAAGGAGTATACATTCAAACAAGGAAAGAAGCAGACTTGTTCAATGTGGCACAGTTTAAAGCCAAGAGTAAGACAGTGATAAAGGTAGTAAGAGAAATGCTCTTTGCCAACGACAGTGCTCTAGTTGCACACAGCGTGGAAGATATGCAATCTTTAGTGGAAAAATTTGCAAGAGCAGCTAGCCAATTCAGCCTCCAAATCAACATCAAGAAGACAGAGTGCCTTTATCAACCACCAAAGTTCCAGTTATCAACATCACTACCAGAAGAGATCAACATTGGTACAGAGCCACTAGTCAAGTGCAAGACTTTTAAGTACCTAGGGGGTACTGTTTCAAAGAATGCTAGGCTGGAGGATGAACTATCTCTCAGAATGGGAAGAGCGAGCGCTGTGTTTGGAAACTTGAGGGAGAGACTGTGGAACAATGGACATGTGTCAATCCGTGTGAAATGCAAAGTGTACAGAGCGACAGTACTGGCTGCTCTATTGTACGGTGCTGAAACTTGGACTGTCTACAGAGTGCAGGTGAAGAAACTCCACGCGTACATGATGAGACACCTTTGAGCCATAATGAACATCTCATGGAAAGACAAGATAACCAACATAGAAGTGTTGAAACAAGCTGGTCTACCATCAATGGAGGACATGCTAATACAGCTGAACCTGAGATGGCTCGGACATGTTGAGAGGATGGACCACCAGCGTCTCCCTCGGCAGTTACTCTACTCACAGTTATGTGAGGGCAAACGCAATCAGGGTAGACCAAGGCTCAGATTTAAAGACACTGTGAAAAGAAACTTGAAGAAGTTGGACAGACAGGAGTTCCTGGCAGCGGAAGGCTAAGGACAGAGCTGTGTGGAGGAATCTGATCAGACCTAAATGAAACAGTCATTGTCGACCACGACAGACTGCTATGATGATGATGGGGTGTGGCCTCACCTTGCTGACGATGATGTCAGTGGCTTCAAAATGGCGTCCGTACATTTTTGGCGACTCCCCGGGAATGGGTTCGATCTTGACACAGATCTCTTGGCCCTTCTTGGCGATGTCCACAGACTTGTGGCTGACCTCGATGCTGGTGACTACGCCAATGTCCACGAACTGAGGAGACACAGACCCGGTTAGATACAGACGCTGACAATTCTGTTCTGTTCTTTCAATTCTCTCCCACTCACCCCCTTGCTGGGTACACAGAGCGGCGTTCCCTGCTTCAGGAGTCCGGCCTCCACGCTGACCCCCATCACGATGGGGTCTCTGGAGTTAAAGATGAACTGAGGAAGAACCCGCAGCTTCACTGGGAACACGGCCACGTGTCTGAGGAATAAAAGAGAGCGAGAGAACACGTGAAGAACATGGAGGGGACGGTGTCATGGAAACGTTCTCAGGACAAAAAAAAACAGTGTCGTCTCTTCATTTGTGGTTCTTGTCCTACTTGAACTCCTCCTGTTTGGCCTTCTTGTAGTCCTCTCTGTACTTGGTGAAGGTGTCAAAGAGATGGTAGATGATCTCGGCCGAGAAGATTCGCACGCCCAGACTGTCAGCCATCTCCTGAGACTCTCGCTCCACCTTCACGTCGAACGCCAGGATCACCGCGTACCTGGAGAAGGACGGAGAAATGCAACCATGACAACCAGAGAGCAACAGCAAATACATTATCAACAACTCTATTCATTTAAACTGGCAACTTTATTCCTGTCAATTTCAATTCAATTCAATTCAATTCAATTCAACTTTATTTATATAGCGCCATTTCACAACAACAGTCATCTCATAGCACTATCAACTGTAGGGGGGACCCCCACAGTTGCAGAAAGACCCCAGCAATCAGGTGATCCCCTGTGAGCAAGCACTTGGCGACGGTGGAGAGGAAAAACTCCCTTTTAACAGGAAGAAACCTCCAGCAGAACCAGGCTCAGGGAGGGGCAGTCATCTGCTGCGACTGGCTGGGGGGTGAGGGGATAGAGAAGAAGAAAAGAACAGACATGTAGAGAGCAAACAGCACGATGGGGACTCAATCTATGGGAGAGAACAAACAAATGTTAATGACCAGCAAAAAAAAAAAAATATTTCATAGAGAGTGAGGAAAGGAGTGAGGCCCAGTGCATTACTGGAGGTCCCCCGGCTGACTAAACCTATTAGCAGCATAACTAAGGGAGGGTTCAGAAACACATGATCCCTCCCTAATTGTAGGCTATATCAAAAAGGTAGGTTTTAGCCCTATTCTTAAAAACAGAGATCGAGTCTGACTCCCGAATCCAGATTGGCAGCTGATTCCACAGGAGAGGAGCTTGATAACTGAAGGCTCTGCCTCCCATTGTACTTTTGGAGATTCTAGGTATTACAAGTAATCCTGCATTTTGGGAGCGTAGTGCTCTGTTAGGATGATACGGTAGTATCAGATCTTTTAAATAAAAAGGAGCCTGATTGTTTAGAGCTTTGTAAGTAAGAAGAAGGATTTTAAACTTAATTCTAAACTCTATGGGAAGCCAATGAAGGGAGGCCAGAACCGGAGAGATATGATCTCTCTTTCTAGTACCTGTTAAAACTCTTGCTGCAGCATTTTGGATCAGCTGAAGACTTTTTAAAGATGTTTTAGGACAGCCTGATAATAAAGAATTACAATAATCTAATCTCGAGCTAACAAAAGCGTGGATCAGCTTCTCAGCATCACTCTGAGACAAGATGCTCCTAATCTTGGCAATATTACGCAAATGATAGAAGGCAGTCTTAGAAACAAATTTAATATGTGAATTGAAGGACAAATCCTGATCAAAAATAACTCCAAGGTTCCTCACAGAGCTATTAAGAGAAAGAGTAACTGCATCCAAACTGAAAGTTTGATTTGGAAAGGAATTTCTAAGGTTTTTTGGACCAACAAGAATGACTTCAGTCTTATCTGAATTTAATAGCAGGAAATTACAAGTCATCCAAGCTTTGATTTCCTTAAGACAGGCTTCTAACTTGGCTAATTGATTAGTATCATCTGGCTTCATTGACAGGTATAATTGTGTGTCATCTGCATAACAATGAAAATGTATACAGTGCTTTCTAATAATGTTGCCTAACGGAAGCATATATAAACTAAAAAGAGTAGGGCCTAGCACAGATCCCTGTGGAACTCCATGACTAAGCTTTGAGCTGAAAGAAAACTCATCATTTACATGAACAAACTGGAACCTATCAGATAAATAAGATCTAAACCACTGCAACGAAGTTCCATTAAGTCCAACATAGTGTTCTAATCTATCAAGTAGAATATTATGATCAATAGTATCAAAAGCTGCACTAAGATCTAAAAGGACAAGTACAGAAACTAGTCCATTATCAGATGCAATGAGGAGGTCGTTAGTGACCTTCGCTAAGGCTGTTTCAGTACTATGATGGATTCTAAACCCAGATTGAAACTCTTCAAGTAAACCATTTCCCTGCAGGTGGTCAAATAATTGCGTAGCAACAACTCTTTCTAAGATTTTTGAAATGAAAGGGAGATTAGAGATTGGTCTATAGTTAGCTAAAGCTCCTGGATCTAGCGTTGGCTTTTTGAGTAAGGGTTTAATTACAGCCGTTTTAAAAGCCTGTGGTACATGGCCTAAAGTCAATGAAGAATTGATTATATGAAGAATAAAGCTACCAATAAGTGGGAAGACTTCTTTAAATAACCTGGTAGGAATAGGGTCTAAAAGACAAGTTGAAGGTTTGGATGAGGAAACTATTTTGTCTAACTCACAAAGGTCGATTGGAGTAAACTCATCAAGACAGACATCAATAGAAGGAGTTGTAGTAGTTACAGTATTTAAGTCAACTGTGGGAAGAATCTGATTGATTTTATCTCTGATGGATGAAATTTTATTATTGAAAAAGTTCATAAAGTCCTGACTAGTAAGCTCTAAGGGGATGCTAGGATTGACAGAGTCCTGACTCTTTGTCAACCTGGCTACAGTACTGAAAAGAAACCTGGGATTATTCTTGTTCTCTTCTATTAATGCAGAGTAATAACTCGTTCTAGCTTTTCTAAGAGATTTTTTATAAATTAAAAGATGATTTCTCCAAGCTAAATAGATTTCATCTAAATTAGTAGAGCGCCATTTTCTTTCTAATTGACGAGTCTTCTGTTTTAAGCTACGAGTTTCTGTGTTGAACCAAGGAGTTAAAAATCTCTGATTAGACTTTTTCTTTTTTAAGGGGGCCACCAAGTCTAGAGCCTGATGCAGAGAAGCTGAAACACTATCCACCATGTTATCAATTACAGAAGGAGCAAGCTGTCTATAGCTTATTTCTGTTGTGTTGACACATGGCATAGAGGAAACAATCTGCATAAATTTGGAGACAGCATCATCTGAGAGGCATCTACTGTGATAATATTTTTCTTTAGGAGCCAAATAGTCAGAAATAGTAAAATCAAAGGTTAACAGACAATGGTCTGACAGTACAGGGTTATGAGGAGACACTACAAGATTTTCTATTTCTATGCCATATGTCAGAACAAGGTCCAATGTATGGTGGAGGTAATGAGTAGAATTTCCTACTTTCTGAGAAAACCCAATCGAGTCTAATATTGAATTAAAAGCCACATTAAGGCAGTCACTATCTACATCCACATGTATATTAAAGTCCCCTACTATAATTATTCTATCAGATTTCAGCACTAAATCAGCTAAGAAATCAGCAAATTCGGATAAAAATTCTGAATAGGTTGATGGGGGACGATAAACTATGGCAAATAAAATTGGGTTTAACCTGAAATTGCTAAAGTGCCCAACACTGAGGACCAGGCCCTCAAAGGAATTATAACATGTTTTTTGCTTTACATTAACTAGTAATTTGGAATGGTAAATTGTTGCTACTCCTCCTCCACGACCAGAACTTCTGGGATTTTGACAGTTTAAATAACCAGAGGGAGTTGATTCATTTAAACCAACATAATCCTCTTGCCCTAACCAAGTCTCTGTAAGGGAAATTAAATCAATCTGATGATCAATTAACAGATCATGGACTAACAGAGACTTGGGAGTTAGAGACCTAATATTTAATAAACCACATTTAATTTTTAAATTATGAGGAGGAACAGAGGCCAAATCATTCAATTTAGAGGCTTTATGTTTAATTTGAGTTTTACCAATATTTTGCTTTATCACTTTGGGATGCTTATACATTATATTTTTATTCACTTTGGAGGGAGCAGACAACGATTCTCTGATGGGGAAGACAGGGGCTAAGCTGAGGGGTGGCGGATGAAGAGGAGCTGCAGAGAGGCGTGTAAGACTGCGACTCTGCTTCCTGGTCCCAACTCTGAGTAGTCACGGTTTTGGAAATTTGGATAAAAAAGATGCCAGATTGTTAGATAAATGAGAAGCACCATCCAAAGTGGGATGAATGCTGTCTCGTCTCATAAGACCAGGTTTTCCCCAAAAAGAGCTCCAATTGTCAGTGTAGCCCACGTCATTTTTAGGACACCACACAGACAGCCAGCGGTTCAAGGATGACGAGCGGCTAAACATGTCATCACTGGTCAGATTGGGGAGGGGCCCAGAGAATACTACAGTGGCAGACATCGTTTTTGCAAAGTCACACACCGATTCTACATTAAGTTTCGTGACTTCCGACTGCCGGAGACGGATGTCATTAATGCCGGCGTGAATAACAATTGTGGAATATTTACAGTTACTTTTAGCCAGCATTTTCAAATTTGACTCGATGTCGCCTGCTCTGGCCCCAGGAATGCATGTGACTATGGCCGCTGGAGTCTCTAGGTTCACGTTTCTGACTACAGAGTCGCCAATGATCAGAGTTTTTTCCTCAGCGGGTGTGTCGCTGAGCGGGGAAAAACGATTAGAAACGTGAACAGGTTGGTGGTGAACCGGGGCTTTGCGACTAGGCTTCCTTCTCACCGTCACCCACCCAGTCTCCTCGCTGCTGAGGAGAACCGGGGAACCGCTGACAGTGGGACCTGAGCTAGCTAGCTCCGCTGCAGCTAATGGGCGTCCGTCGAGATTAACTGGCGCAGACGGTGTTTCAATGCAGCGGAGCCGGGATTCCAAATCAGACAACCTCGCCTCGAGCGCCTCAAAAAGACAACATTTATTACATGTACCGTTATCACTAAAAGAGGCAGAGGTGTAGCTAAACATCTGACAGAGAGAGCACACCAGAGGAGGAGAGGAAAGAGAGGTAGTAGCCATAGCTAGTGGCTGGAGAGCTGGAGAGCAAACCACACAGGCAGACAGCAAAACAGGAAGTGACGATACGTTACCACAAGGAAGTGACGATCCACACAACTTTGCAACACAACTTTGCAACTTTACTTCTGTCAATCAGCAACTTTATTCCTGTCAACATGCATCTTTATTCCTGTCAACTTGCAACTTTATTCTTGTCAATTTGCAATTTTATTCTTGTCAATTTGCAACTTTATTCTAGTCAATTTGCAACTTTATTCTTGTCAACTTGCAATTTTATTCTTGTCAATTTGCAACTTTATTCTTGTCAACTTGCAACTTTACTCGTCAATTTGCAATTTTATTCCTGTCAATTGACAACTTTATTCCTGTCAACCTGCAACTTTACTCATGTCAATTTACAATTTTATTCCTGTCAACTTGCAACTTTGTTCTTGTCAATTTGCAACTTTATTCTTGTCAACTTGCCACTTTACTCTTGTCAGTTTGCAACTTTATTTTTGTCATTCTGCAACCTGGGAGTTGTTATCTTTTACATTACAAATATTTTAGAATAATTTTTAGTGCACTGTAGGTTATTTTTTCTTGCAAAAAAAAGCCACACATTTTTTACGTGGCATGCTTCTTTGTGTGTGGGGGCTTGTTTGTTCATTCATTCATGAATGAATGAATAAACACCCCCCCCCCCACACACACACACACACAGCCCTCAGTGTCACCTTTCATTAGACTGAGATTGAGATTCAACTTTATTGTCATTACACATGTATGAATACAAGGTAACGAAACGTGACTTGGCATTTGGGCACGCTCTGCAGAGCGCATCCAAGGCCGGGGCAGCTTCATCTTAGAGCCCAAGATGAAGCTTCTACATTGAATCATTCAAAAGTTACAGACGTTTTTCCAAACTGTGCCATTTGGCACAATTTGGCACAGTTCAGAAACGCCTGGGAACAACCTGAGAACAAAGCTGTGTAATATATTAATTTTTTGTGGTATTGTTACAAAATTTTGACCTCAGCTGGATAACACTTGGTTCTACATTTCTGTTGCATTTTCCAGCCCAGATCTGAAGCTGTGTGTTATTTGCAAGCATTTGTATCCAAAAAAACACCCAGGCCAAATTTATTTTCTTCAAGTTCACTATGTTTAGATGACTGTAACTCAGTGGCCAGAGCACTTAGAGAGATTATGACTGTTTTGCCAAAAAATTCAAAGTGTTTTCTTTTAAATGAGACCAACCCCATGAAGATGCTGCAAAGGGTTGAAGAACAGCTTTTGATTTACTTTGGGCACGTTATTTTTTGGTGTTTTTAGGGAAATTGACCGGAGTGCAAGGGGTTAAAGTTGCAACTTTATTCTTGTCAATTTGCAACTTTATTCCTGTCATTCTGCAACTTTATTCTTGTCAATTTGCAACTTTATTCTTATTAATTTGCAACTTTATTCTTATCAATTTTCAACTTTATTCCTGTCAGTTTACAAAGTTATTCCTTTCATTTTGCAACTTTATTCTTGTCATTCTGCAACTTTGTTCTTGTCAGTTTGCAACTTTAAAGTTGCAACTTTATTCTTGTCAATTTGGAACATTATTCCTTCCATTCTGCAACTTTATTCTTGTCAATTTGCAACTTTATTCCTGTCAGTTTGCAACTTTAAAGTTGGAACTTTATTCCTGTCATTTTGCAACTTTATTCTTGTTAATTTACAACTTTATTCTTGTCAATTTTCAACTTTATTCTTGTCAATTTACAACTTTATTCCTTTCATTTTGCAACTTTATTCTTGTCATTCTGCAACTTTGTTCTTGTCAGTTTGCAACTTTATTCCTGTCAGTTTGCAACTTTAAAGTTGGAACTTTATTCCTGTCATTTTGCAACTTTATTCTTGTTAATTTGCAACTTTATTCTTGTCAATTTACAACTTTATTCTTGTCAATTTTCAACTTTATTCTTGTCAATTTACAACTTTATTCCTTTCATTTTGCAACTTTATTCTTGTCATTCTGCAACTTTGTTCTTGTCAGTTTGCAACTTTAAAGTTGCAACTTTATTTCTTGTCAATTTGCAACTTTATTCCTGTCATTCTGCAACTTTATTCTTGTCATTCTGCAACTTTATTCCTGTCAATTTGTAACTTTATTCCTGTAAATCTGCAGCTTTATTCTTTTCAATCTGCAACTTCACAACTTTAAATTTACAACTTTTATTTCTTCAAATATGCAACTCCATTCCTGTACATTTGCAACTTTATTTCTAAAACTTTCAACTTTATTCCTGAAACTCTGTCACTTAATTACTAATAAATGTGAAACTTTATTCCTGCAAATTGTTAATTTAATCCTGAGTGCGTTTGCGTACGTGGTGAGTCTAGTTTCATAAGTGTGCTGCTTTTTTCTTTCAGCTTTCCCATAAATGAGCATTTTTATTCCTGTAAATGTGTGACTTTATTCCTCTCCGATGTGAACGATGTTCTGTGTATCTGTTCGTACAGCGGGTCATGCTCCAACATGGTGGACGCCTTCATCACGTCCTTCTTGTGAACCGGGCCGATGTTGATGCCGGCATACTGCAGGACACACAGGTCACAGGCACAGTTACACTTTAGACTTCCTGATTTTCAGAATAAGAGCTCAGTCTTTAACACGGTCACTCACAGGGACTTTGGAGATCCTCAGGAACTCCAACAGCGCTTCCAGAGAGCCCAGCGTGGAGGCCTGGACGTAGACCCCTTTCTCCTCCAGTTTGATGGCGCTCAGAGTCTGTTTGAGTTCCCGCACCAGCTCGTCCTGTACACCAGCACACCAGAGTCAGACTGGCGGTCTTGGTGGGATTGGGTTCAGCTTTTCAGATTTTAACTGTGACCGCTGAGAAAACTCACCTTCAGGACGGGGATCTCGTCGTCCTTGTGAGCCACCAGCAGGGGGAGCCCTGCCAGAGCCTTCTCCAGGTCTTTACCCAGAATCTTCACACCCTGAGATGTTGACACCTCCTTGTGCTTCTCGTACTGGTTCTACACACAAAAATCGGAAACTTTATTCCTGTAAATATGCATCTTTTTTCCTGAAACAACTTCTTCTTCTGGCTTCTCCCTTCAGAGGTCTCCACAGCGGATCATCTGCCTCCATCCCTTCATCTTCCTCTGGAACACCAACCCTCTCCATGTCCTCCTTCACTACATCCATCAATCTTCTCTGAGGTCTTCCTCTTTTCCTCCTGCCTGGCAGCTCCATCTTCAACATCCTTTGTCCAGTATCTCCACTATCCCTCCTCTGCACATGTCCAAACCATCTCTGCCTTGACTCTCTTACTTTGTCTCCAAACCACTCAACCTGAGCGGTCCCTCTGATATACTCATTTCTAATCTTGTCCTTCCTTGTCACTCCCAATGAATATCTTAGCATCTTCAACTCTGCCACCTCCAGCTCCACCTCCTGTCTTGTTGTCAGCGCCACCATCTCCAAACCATACATCAGAGCAGGTCTCACTATAGTCTTGCAAATCTTCCCTTTCACTCTTGCTGCTACCTTTCTGTCATAAATCACCCCTGACACTCGTCTCCACCCACTCCACCCTGCCTACACTCTCTTCACCTCTCTTGTGCACTTTCCATTACTTTGGATGGTTGACCCCAGGTATTTAAACTCATCTACTTTCAGTTTTGCTACTCCTTCCATCTTCACCGTTACACCTGCCTCCCTGTCATTCACACTCATGTGTTCTGTCTTGCATCTACTGACTTTCATTCCTCTTCTCTCCAGACCATACCTCCACCTCTCCAGGTTCTATTCCACCTGCTCCCTACTTTCACTGAAGATCACAATGTCATCTGCAAACATCATGGCCCATGGAGACTCCTGCATGACCTCATCTGTCAGCCTGTCCATCACCATTGCGAACAAGAAGGGGCTCAGAGCCGATCTCTGATGTAACCCCACCTTGAATCCATCTGTCACTCCTACAGCACACCTCACCACCGTCTCGCTGTCCTCATGCATGTCCTGCACCACCCTCATGTACTTCTCTGTCACTGCTGACCTTCTCATACAGTACCACACTTCCTCTCTTGACACCCTATCATCTGCTTTCTCTAGATCCACAAAGACACAGTGCAAGTCCTTCTGACCTTCTCTATACTTCTCCATCAGCACTCTTGGAGCAAACATTGCATCTGTAATACTCTTTCTTGGCATGAAACCATACTGCTGCTCACTGATTGTCACCTCTCCTCTTAACCTGGCTTCAACAACTCTTTCCCATATCTTCATAGTGTGGTTGATCAACTTTATGCCTCTGTAGTTACTACAGCTCTGAGCATCAGCTTTGTTCTTGAAAATTGGCACCAAAACACTTCTCCACTCCTCAGGTTCCTCTCACTCTCCAAGATTGTGTTAAACAATCTGGTTAAAAAGTCCACTGCCATCTCTCCAAACCATCTCCGTAACTCCACAGGTATGTCATCTGGACCAACCGCCTTTCCATTCTTCATCCTCTTCAAAGCTGCCCTCACTTCTGCCTTGCTAATCCTCGGGACTTCCTTGTTCACCATCTTTCCTTCACCCATCCTCCTGTCGCTCATTTTCTTTATTCATCAACTCTTCAAAGTTCTCCTTCCACCTTCTCAACACACTCTCGTCATTTGTTAGTTCATTACCATTTCTGTCCTTAATCAGCCTAACCTGCTGCACATCCTTTCCAGCTCCATCTCTCTGTCTAGCCAGTTGATAAGTCCTTTTCTCCTTCTTTAGCATCCAGCCTCTCGTACAACTCACTACATGCCTTTTCCTTTGCCACCTCTCTCTTTGCCATGTGCCTAGAGTCGAAATACTCCTGTCTACTTTCTTCATCTCCCTGACTTTCCCACATTTTCTTTGCTAACCTCTTCCTGTGGATACTTTCCTGTACCTCCTCATTCCACCACCAAGTCTCCTCGTCATCCTTCCTCTGTCTACTGGATACACCACATACTTTTCTACCCATTTCCATCAATATTTTTGCTGTACTTTCCCAGTCATTTGGTAATCAGGGGTTAAAGAAAGAAAAATCCTGAGCCTGAACTTTTTTCCGGGGGCAGGGTCACAGGGGTGGAAACACATGCGCGCACACACACACACACACACACACACACACACACATATATTTATTTATATATATATGCTACTCACAAAAAGTTAGGAATATTCGGCTTTGGGGAGAAATTTCACGATGCACCTAAAATGCACTATAACCTTTACAAGTGAACTTAATTTGATCTAGATTGAATTCAACCTTTTGAATGCACATGTCCAACTGTTCAATGTTTCAGTACTTTTTGCATAACTTGCTGTTCTTTAAGACCATTGGACTATCCTGGGGAGAAGTAAAACCCACAGCCCAAAACAGGGAACAATGGCGGTTTGCAGTGAAGGCCCTATGTTCCGGACGGAACGAAGAGGACTAAGTAGGCTGTTCTCTAACAAGGTGCTTAACGGCAAAATTCACAACAGGTGTTTGATCCATGAATCAACCAATAAATCTTCTGGTTTAACCAGAATTGGTATTTAAACAGTCCTCTTCATCTTGCTGTTAACATCATGAAACCAAGACGACACCTAACAACTGATCAACAGGACCTCACCAGTGCGAGGCTTCAAAAAGGATGTTCTCAGAGGGGAGTGGCCACTGAGCTTAGAGTGTCACAGAGTGTCATCAGTAGGTTGCAACAGAGAGACTGGAGGAGTCACAGAAAGAAATAGAAGTGGACGTCCTTTGGCCACATCCCACGCTGATAACCGCTTCATTGTGAACAGTGCTCTGTGGAACAAGATGATGAATGCTACTCAACGCCAGGCACATTTAAGGGAGGTGAGAGGCACCCAAGTATCACGTTAGACCATTCAAAACCACTTACATCAGCATGGTCTGCGTGCTGAATGATCTGCAAGGGTACCTGACCACACCACTAGACACAGGCATCATCGTCTTGCATGAGCCAGGGAGCATTTATGCTGGACAAGGGACCAGTGGGCCTCAGTGCTGTTCTCTGATGCAAAATCCACAACCATCTGTCCTTCCACATTTCTCTCCTTAAGACCATACCTACCCAGGACCTCTTCATCACCTCTGTTCCCTCCATCTACGTGCCCATTAAAGTCTGCTCCAATTATCACTTTCTCCCCCCTGGGAACACTCTCTACCACTTCATCCAACTTAGTCCAGAATTCCTCTTTCTCTTCGACCTGACATCCAAATTGTGGGGCATACGCACTGACAGCATTCAACATCACACCTTTGACTTCTAGCTTCAAACTTATGATTCTGTCCGACTTCCTCTTTACCTCCTGAACACTCTTCACATACTCTTCCTTCAAGATTACTCCTACTCCATTTCTCTTCCTATCTACACCATGGTAAAACAGTTTAAATCCATCTCCAGTGCTCCTAACCTTGCTTCCCTTCCATCTGGTTTCTTGAACACACAGTATATCTACCTTTCTTCTCTCCATCGAATCAGCCAGCTCTGCCTTTTCCAGTCATAGTCCCTATATTTAATGTCCCTACTCTCACCTCCACACTTCTACCTTTCCTTTTCTCTCTCTCCCTCCTAACACTCCTTCCCCCTCTGCTCCTCTTCGATCTTTGACCAACAGTAGCCCAATTTCCACCAGCACCCTGTCAGTTAACAGCACTGGTGGTGGTCGTTGTTAACCCGGGCCTCGACCGATCCAGTATGAAAGTCTCATTCGTCATGAGCCGCATGTTTGATTTGGCAAAGATTTTACGTCAGATTCCCTTCCTGACAGAACCCTCCCCATTTACCCGGGCTTGGGACCGGTGTCAGATTGTAAATGGAACCCCATTGAAAATGGACCCCGGGGACTATATTCCACAGGGAAATATGCGCCCCTTCCCCAGTGGAATAAGGAACCTTCCCAAACTATTTGGTATACAAACACAATCACACATATTACACACACAGAGAGAGAGAGAGAGTGAGAGAGAGAGAGAGAGAGAGAGAGAGAGAGAGAGAGTGAGTTTGAGTTTTAAAAAATCTCTTTATTGCACAATTCAAAAATGTAAGATCACCAATATCATTCCACCAAGTGTCTCACATTTCAAAAGTGCAAACATAACTCATCCCCCTCTCCCACAGAACACAAAATATTCCCTACAGTCCATCTATTGGTGAATACCCCCAAATTGTCCACCATTTTATAGTAAGAGTACTCCACCTGGAGTCTGACTTTTAACAAGGCCTTGAAAACAAACACAGGATCTACACTGCCAGTGTTAGTAGTCCGATTTTTCCTTGTCAGCCAGATGGCAAGTTTAGCAGTACCAGATAGGAAGTTCATCAAAGTGTGCACAGACTTCTAACCAGAGGATCCCAGAGCTGCTGTATTGCACATTTGAGCACATGACTAAAAAAATATCCCTGCATTCTCGCATCTGCATCGCACCCGTAAATAAACAAACCAAAAGAGAAACATTCACCCAACTCATGAAACCACACTTTCAGAAGATCAAAAAGGCCAGATAAACGAAAACATTGAACAAGAGAGAGAGAGAGAAAGAGAGAGAGAGAGGTGTGAAAAAGTGTTTGCCCCCTTCCTGATTTCTCATTTTTTTGTATGTTTGTCACACTTAAATGTTTCAGATCATCAAACAAATTTAAATATTAGACAAACATAACACAAGTAAACACAAAATACAGTTTTTTTTTAAATGAAGGTGTTTATTATTAAGGGTAAAAAAAAAAAAAAATCCAAACCTACATGGCCCTGTGTGAAAAAGTGATTCCCCCCCCCCCCCGTTAAAACATAAATTAACTGTGGTTTATCACATCTTTGAAAAGCTGAGTTCAATTTCTCTAGCCACACCCAGGCCTGATTACTGCCACACCTGTTCTCAATCAAGAAATCACTTAAATAGGACCTGCCTGACAAAGTGAAGTAGAGCAAAAGATCCCCAAAAGCTAGACATCATGCTGCGATCCAAAGAAATTCAGGAACAAATGAGAAAAAGTAATTGAGATCTATCAGTCTGGAAAAGGTTATAAAGCCATTTCTAAAGCTTTGGGACTCCAGCAAACCACAGTGAGAGCCATTATCCGCAAATGGCGAAAACATGGAACAGTGGTGAGCCTTCCCAGCACTGGCCAGCCGACCAAAATTACCCCAAGAGCGTAGCGGCGACTCATCCAAGAGGTCACAAAAGACCCCACAACAACATCCAAAGAACTGCAGGCCTCACTTGCCTCAGTTAAGGTCAGTTTTCATGACGCCACCATAAGAAGGAGACAGGGTAAAAATGGCCTGCATGGCAGAGTTCCAAGACAAAAACCACTGCTGAGCAAAAAGAACAAAGACTCGTCTCAGTTATGCCAGAAAACATCTTGATGATCCCCAAGACTTTTGGGAAAATACTCTGTGAAGTGACGAGACAAAAGTTGAACTTTCTGGAAGGTGTGTGTCCCATTACATCTGGCGTAAAAGTAACACAGCATTTCAGAAAAGGAACATCACACCAAGAGTAAAATATGGTGGTGGTAGTGTGATGGTGTGGGGCTGTTTTGCTGCTTCAGGACCTGGAAGACTTGCTGTGGTAAATGGAACCATGAATTCTGCTGTCTACCAAAAAATCCTGAAGGAGAATGTCCCGCCATCTGTTCGTGACCTCAAGCTGAAGCGCACTTGGGTTCTGCAGCAGCACAATGATCCAAAACACACCAGCAAGTCCACCTCCATATTTTACATGACACCAATACTTTGAGTACACTGGCTGTACCCCCTATGGCTGGGTTAACTGTTTTCCTGAAACTCTGCAACTTTATTCCTGTAAATTTGCAACTTTGGCCTCCTGAGCACTTTAACTTTTGCAAACAGCTCTAAGTGTGAAATTTCTAAGAATACACATAATTTGCAGTGGGGAGGTTGAATGCAGAAACATAAAGAAAGAAAACATAATCACCGTGACCAAAAAATTCTAAATCCATTAAAATGCTCTTAAGACTGTGAAACCCAGAAAGGTCACGGTAGCAGCTTTTATTTTGAAACCAAGACCTTACCTTGACGCGTAGCTCTTTTAGCGGCGGCGGCAGCAACAATCCTCTGATCTGCGTCACGATTGGTCCTTCCACCCCCGGGACGATGATGGTCTCTCCCTCCCGCAGACAGCCATTGATCAGGATGACATCTATCGTGGTTCCCATCCCGGGCAGAGCTTTAACCTGAACACACAGACCATCAGACTCAACAGGAACCAGAGGACAAAAACGGCGTACTTCATTGAGAAAAGAAAAACCAGACTCACCTCCATGACCTGAGCACGCAGCTCATCACAGTGAGCTAGCTGGCGGGCTAACATGGTCTGGGTCAGTTCCACCAACAAACCGATGAGGTTTCCCATCCCGTCGCCACTGTGGGCTGAAGTGGGGACCAACGAGACAAACGTCCGTGGATCTTTGTTCTCATAAAACAAAGCCGCGTTAAGACCCTGAGAAAAAAAGAAAATGATAAAATGAAGCTGCTTCAATGCTCATTTTGTTTGCTGTTCCTTAAGGTTCAATCCTGGATCCACTTATGTTTCTGAAATGGTAAAAATGTCTGTTTGCAAGCAGACGATATGGTCCTATTTCCTCAAAAATTACTTTGAAGGAAAAATTGTGCAAAAGCTTCAAACCATAAATGAAAATGTTGACAAGTCCTCTCAAAATCAAAATATACAGTAGTGTTAAAGTGTTTCCCCCTTCATGACTTCTCTTTTGTTGTGTATTTGTCAAACTTAAATGTGTCAGATCACCAAACCAATTTAAATATTAGACAATGATAACACAAGTAAAGACAAAATGCAGTTTTTAAATGAAGGTGTTTATTATTAAGAGAAAAAAAAATTCCAAACTTACATGGCCCTGTGTGAAAAAGTGATTGCCCCCTAAACCTAATAACTGGTTGGGCCACCCTTAGCAGCAACAACTGCAATCAAGCCTTTCTGATAACTGGCAATGGGTCTTTTACAGCGCTGTGGAGGAATTTTGGCCGACTCAACCACTTTTTTCACACAGGGCCATGTTGGTTTGAATTTTTTCCCCCCTTAATAATAAGCACCTTCATTTAAAAACTGCGTTTTGTGTTTACTTGTGTTATCTTTGTCTAATATTTAAATTTGTTTGATGATCTGAAACATTTAAGTGTGACAAACATAAAAAAAATGAGAAATCAGGAATGGAGCAAACACTTTTTCACACCACTGTAACACAAATATGCCAGTAAACTAAAGGAGGGCCCCATAAGCATAAAAGACATAAGGCAGCAGCCAAATAAACAAGAGCAGTCTGAGGCAAATGCAATAGCCCCCGCCTCAGTTTTCTTTGAAGACCCAATACTTACTGGCAGAGAGTAGTTTTTAACTTTTCATTATAGTGACTGTGGAAGAACCAGGTGATGATAAATCCATCCATCCATCCATCTTCTACCGCTTTTCCGGAGGTCCGGGTCGCGGAGGCAGCAGTTCAAGCAGAGAAGCCCAGACTTCCCTCTCCCCAGCCACCTGCTCCAGCTCTTCAGAGGGGATACCAAGGCGTTCCCAGACCAGCTGGGAGACATAGTCTCTCCACCGAGTCCTAGGTCTGCCCCGGGGTCTCCTCCCAGTGGGACGTGCCCGAAACACCTCAAGTGGGAGACGTCCGGGAGGCATCCTAATCAGATGCCCATACCACCTCAACTGACTCCTTTCAATGTGGAGGAGCAGCGGTTCTACTCTGAGTCTCTCCTGGATGACTGAGCTCCTCACCCTATCTCTGAGGGTGAGTCCAGCAATCCTACGGAGAAAGCTCATTTCAGCCGCTTGTATCCGCGATCTCGTTCTTTCGGTCATTACCCAAAGCTTGTAACCATAGGTGAGAGTAGGAATGTAGATTGACTGGTAAATCGACAGCTTTGCCTTAGAACTAAGTTCCCTCTTCACCACAACAGACTGGTACAACGTCCGCATCACTGCAGATGCTGCTCCGATCCGTCTGTCGATCTCTCGCTCCATTTTCCCCTCACTCGTGAATAAGACCCCAAGATACTTAAACTCCTCCACTTGGGGCAGGAGCCTGTCCCCAACCCAGAGAGGACAATCCACCTTTTTCCGGCTGAGGACCATGGACTCGGACTTGGAGGTGCTGATTCTCATCCCAGCCGCTTCACACTCAGCAGCAAACCATCCCAGCAAGAGCTGTAGGTCATTACTGGATGAAGCCAACAGGACAACATCATCTGCAAACAACAGAGATGAGATCCTGTGGTCACCAAGCATGACACCCTCCATTCCCTGGCTGCGCCTAGAAATCCTGTCCATAAAAATTATGAACAAGATCGGTGACAAAGGGCAGCCCTGGCGGAGTCCAACTCTCACTGGGAAAGAGTCCGACCGAGTGTTGGCAATACGAACCAAACTCCCACAACGGTCATACAGAGACCGAATAGCTTGTAACAACAAGCCCGATACTCCATACTCCTGAAGCACCCCCCACATAAAACCACGAGGGACGCGGTCAAATGCCTTCTCCAAGTCCACAAAACACATGTAAACTGGTTGGGCAAACTCCCACGAACCCTCGACAATTCTCAAGAGGGTAAAGAGCTGGTCCGATGTGCCACGGCCAGGACGAAAACCACATTGCTCCTCCTGAATCCGAGGTTTGACCAACGGCCGGACTCTCCTCTCCAGTACCTTGGCATAGACCTTCCCAGGGAGGCTGAGGAATGTGATCCCTCTAAAGTTGGAGCACACCCTCCGGTCCCCTTTTTTGAAGAGAGGAACCACCACCCCGGTTTGCCATGCCAAAGGCACTGCCCCCGACCTCCATGCAATGTTGCAGAGGCGTGTCAACCATGACAGCCCAGCAACATCCAGGGCCTTGAGGTACTCAGGGCGAATCTCGTCCACCCCTGGGGCCCGGCCACCAAGGAGATTTTTAACCACCTTGGCGACCTCAGCCCCTGTGACAGGCGAGTCGTCCCCCTCGTCCACAAACCCTGCTTCCTCCATGGAAGGCGTATCAGTGGGATTGACGAGATCCTCGAAGTATTCCTTCCACCGCCCAACAATATCCCCAGTCGAAGTCAACAGTGCCCCATCCACACCATACACAGTGTGGACAGGGAGCTGCTTTCCCCTCCTGAGCCACCAGACAGTTTGCCAGAATCTCTTTGAGGCCAACCGAAAGTCTTGTTCCATGGCCTCACCGAACTCCTCCCATACCCGGGTTTTTGCTTCAGCAACCACCCGAGCTGCACTCCACTTGGCCTGCCGGTACACCTCAGCTGCTTCGGGAGTCCCACAAGCCAACCAAGCTTGATAGGACTCCTTCTTCAGCTTAATGGCCCCCCTCACCACTGGTGTCCACCACTTGGTTTGGGGGTTGCCACCACAAGATGCACCGACCACCTTGCGGCCGCAGCTCTGGGCCACCACTTCAACAACAGAGGTGGAGAACATGGCCCATTCAGACTCCATGTCTCCAGATGCCCTCGGAATGTGGTTGAAGTTCTTCCGGAGGTGGGAGTTGAAGACCTCCCGGACAGGGGCCTCAGCCAGACGTTCCCAGCACACCCTCACTATACGTTTGGGTCTACCAGGTCTGAATGGCTTCCTCCCCTGCCATCGGATCCAACTCACCACCAGGTGGTGATCAGTTGACAGCTCTGCACCTCTCTTTACCCGGGTGTCCAAGACATACAATAGCAGGTCTAATGACACGATAACAAAATCGATCATCGACCTGTGACCTAGGGTGTCCTGGTACCAGGTGCACATATGGACACCCTTATGCCTGAACATGGTGTTTGTTATGGACAAACTGTGGTTAGCACAGAAGTCCAATAACTGAACACCACTCGGGTTCAGATCGGGCAGGCCGTTCCTCCCAATCACCCCCCTCCAGGTTTCACTGTCGTTGCCCACGTGCGCATTGAAGTCCCCCAGTAGGACAATGGAGTCTCCAAGAGGAGCACCCTCCAGCACCCCAGTCACAGACTCCAAAAAGGGTGGGTACTCTGAAACATCATTTGGTGCATAGGCACAAATGATGGTGAGGACCCGTTTCCCAACCTGAAGGCATAGGGAAGAAACCCTTTCGTCAACAGGGGAAAACTCCAATATAGAGGCAGCAAGGTGGGGGGATACAAGAATACCCACCCCTGCTCGTCACTTCTCGCCCGGGGAAACTCCAGAAAAGGCCAAGCTCCAGCCCCTCTCCAGGAGACTGGTTCTGGAACCGAAGCTGTGTATTGAGGTGAGGCCGACTATATTTAGCCGGTATCTCTCAACCTCGTACACCAGCTCAGGCTCCTTCCACACCAGAGAGGTGACATTCCACGTACCAAAAGCCAGTTTAGAAAGCTTGGGATCAGTCCGCCAAGGTCTTCGCCTTTGACCGCCACCTAATCCACATAGCACCGGACCCCCATGATCCTTCCTGCAGGTGGTGAGCCCACTGGAGGGCGGACCCATGTAACTCCTTCGGGCTGAGCCCGGCCGGGTCCCATGGGTGGAAACCCGGCCACCAGACGCTAGCCTTCGAGCCCCTCCCCCAGGCCTGACTCCAGGGTGGGGCCCCGGTAACCCCATACCGGGAGGGGTGCACTGAATCCTTGATATAGAATTTATCATGAGAGTCTGTTGGATCGTTCTTAGTCTGGCCCTTCACCCAGGACCAGTTTGTCTTGAGTGACCCTATCAGAGGCAAATTGCCCCGGAGTGGGTTACATGTCAATTTGTAAATCCATCATCCACGAATATACAACAAAGTATACAACCCATAGTTGTAGGGCAGGATCCCAAGGTGAACCTGTGTATCAAGTATGGTGACCCTCGAGAGCTTTATATGTTTTTTTTTTTTTTTAATTTAACCCTTTATTTAACCAGGCAGGAAAGATTAAGAACACATTCTTATTTATAACCACGGCCTGGGGGGAAGGGGGAAGGGACATCTTGCATTCATGCCTCCCCTGTTGATGCCAATTAACCTATCCTGCATGTTTCTGGCCCCTGTGGGAGGAAACCGGATAAATCCTGGAGTAAACCCACGCAGACACGAGGACAACATGCAAACTCCACACAGAAAGATCACCGTTGGTCAGGGGGTGGGATTGAACCGAGATCCCATGGCCAAGGGTGAGTTGCTGTGCTGCCACAGTGTTAACCACTGCGCCACCGTACTGCCCATGTTCTATAGTAAGCGATCATAGGGAGTGTAAATCTTGAGCTGGGCCTTTTGATTCCAAAGGTGGATAATAATAATAATGGATTAGATTTATATGGCGCTTTGCATGTCAAGTGACATCTCAAAGTGCTTACAGTGAGTCCATTATTCATTCACTCCAGACAGACATTGATAGCCATAAGCTACTGCTGTAGCCACAGCTGCCCTGGGGCAGACTGACGGAAACAAGGCTGCCAATCCATGCCAACGGCCTCTCTGACAACTACTGAACATTCATACACATTCATACCCAGTGCCATAGACACTGGAGGCAAGGTGGGTAAAGTGTCTTGCCCAGGGACACAACGGCAGGATGTCTGGGGAGAGCAGGATTCCAACCATCAACCCTCTGGTTACTGGACGACCCGCTCTACCTCCTGAGCCACTGCCACCCACATTTCCCTCCTCCATTCCATTTTTGCTGAGCACCAAGCTGGATGGCAGGAAGTTCCATTTTGATATGGTCTTTGGCATGTCCCAGCCAGGACTTAAAACCTGACCTCCCCAGTTGTGGGGTGGATGTTCTCTAGGCCACCACTCCGGTTAATTTAATGTTTATTTGAAAGGGAGATTACATACTAATGAACATTAATACCAATGTAAGTATGCCAGATTTAGCAATATTGCTAATTTGCATCTGTAGTCCCCTGGCGAGTCACAAAAACACTCAATCATGCACGAGCAGAACAACTGCAATAAAACTGTCCAAAGTGTATGTGTTAAAGTGCAAGAGTTAAGGTGTTACAAAAAACAATCAAATGTCACACGAGTGAAGTGCTGTGTATGCGTGCATACACATGCACCCAAGCACCTCACAGCATCAACAAACAACGGCAACAAACAAGAGGCGGGGCATATGTGTGTGACACACACACACACACACACACACACACACGCATATGCCGCAGAGTAACCACTAGTTATGGGTACAGTTTTGGTTGTTTAAAAGCCAATTTTTACAATGAGTCTTAAAAGTGTTTAGTGTGGTACGTTCTCTGATTGCAGGTGGTATGCTATTCCAGATCTTGGTGCCCCTCACTGATAGCACAGATTAAGCAAATGTGGTGCATCTGTGGGGGACCTCACAGTCTCCCCTAGTGATTGCTCTGGTGGTTTTACCGGTGACAATCCTCAGTTTAACATATTCTGCCAGGGGGGCTGGTGCATAGCCATTTAATATTTTATAAATTGAACAGGCAAATTTCAGAGTTTTATCATTTTCAAAAGACAGAAGATTGTATTTCTTGTAAATGTGACAACAATGATATGTGGGATCTTTCTTATCAAAGGTTTTTGTGGCTTTTTTGTATAAAGATTCAGTGGGTTTGGTTATGGTTACACCAGTGAGTGACCAGTTGATAAAACAGTAATCAGTGTGTGATGAGATCATTGCATGCAGAAACATTTTGGCCGGATTAACTGCCAGCAATGGTCTAATTTGTTTAAAATCTCTTGGACTGAATTTGATTATGTTTGAGATTTTTTAAATGTGTTTTTTAAAGGTTAATGAGGAATCTAAAATCACGCTGAGGTACTTAAATTCCTTGACAAGTTGCAGCTCCTCCCCTTTTAAGAAAATGTTTGAGTTTGTAGTATTTGATCGTTGTTTGGTGAACATCATGCTAACAGTTTTTTTAGTGTTTAGTAGGAGACATGAATTATTAAGCCAGTCATGGATTTGGATCATCGCTGTTATAAGAACACAGCAGCTTCTTGTGTGTTTTTTGCAGGTGTGAATATTACCGTGTCATCTGCATACATTTGTATATGAATGTTTTACATGCATTTGGTAAATCCTTTATGTATAAGGAGAATAATATTGGTCTAAGTATGGAGCCTTGTGGAACACCCATTTGACATTTCAAATATGGCGATTTGGCACCGTTACCATTTATGTCCACATTTGTCATATTTTTGGTTTGTGGGGACATACTGTATGTCACTTTTTCATATGGGCATGGGCATTTGTCTCTTTTGTTTATAGGGACATCTGTTCATTCTTGGGGACATTTGTCTTTACTAGGTTTATGTGTTAATGTTTCTCGTTTGTGTTAACATTTGTCATTTTTTGTTTGTGGAGAGATTTGTCCTATTTTTTTATGTTGCTCATAGCGACATTTGTCTTATTTGTGGCTTATGGAAATATTTATCTAATCTCTGGTTTATGGGGACATATGTCTGATGATGTGTTTTGTTTCAGAAGATTGAATTTTTCTGCTCTTGACGGGATTATGTGTGTTCTTTTAATCAAAATTTACATAGAAATGGTATTTCCAATGTTTCAATCTAAAAAGTGAACTGATCAGAGCTGCTGATGTGTGTCTCTTTATCAATGGCAATATTTCCTCTATTTTAACTTATATTCTATAAAATACATGTAGTAGTTATGATTTCTTTTGCAGTTTAATGATGGCTAATAAAATCAAATATTTTTTTCAATTACAGATTAAAAGAGCAATTCTATTATCGATATTAAATAACTGATATTTCACTTAGCATTTCGTGAAATGTTTGATCTTTCTCATGCCATTCTAAATTATGAAGAATCTGGAGGTACGCTGTAGAGTTTTATTAGCATACAGGTACATCTCAAAAAATTAGAATATCACGAAAAAGTTCAATAATTGTCACTCATTTCAAAAAGTGAAACCCATATATTGTTATAGATTCTTTACACAGACAGTGATATATTTCAAGTGTTTATTTTAATTTTGATGATTATGGCTTACAGTCCATGAAAACCCCAAATTCAGTTTCTCAACAAATTAAAATATTACATACAATTTTAAAAAATAATTTTTAATAGAAATGTGGACCGACCGAAAAGTATGTCCATGTACCACTTCAATACTTGGTCAGGGCTCCTTTTGGATTAATTACTGTATCAATGTGGCGTGGCATGGAGGTGATCAGCCTGTGGTACTGCTGAGGTGTTATGAAGGTCCAGGTTGCTTTGATAGTGACCTTCAGCTCGTCTGCATTGTTGGGTCTGGTGTCTCTCATCTTCCTCTTGACAATACTCCATTCAATTCAATTCAATTCAGCTTTATTTATATAGCACCATATCACAAGAAAAGTCATCTCATAGCACTACCAAATGCAGGGAAAACCCCACAACTGCAGAAAGACCCAGCAATCAGATGATCCCCTGTGAGCAAGCACTTAGCGACGGTCGAGAAGAAAAACTCAACAGGAGGTGGAGAGGAAAACCTTAACAGGAAGAAACCTCTAGCAGAACCAGGCTCAGGGAGGGGCAGTCATCTGCTGACTGGCTGGGGGTGAGGGGATAGAAGGATGAAGAGAACAGACAAAGAACAGGAACAATGAGAAGCCAAGTACATTATTGGAGGTCACCCGACAGTCTGAATCTATTAACAGCAAAACAAAAGGGGGGTTAAGAGACACAAGATCCCTCCCTAATTGTAGGCTATATTGAAAAGGAAGGATTTTACCCTGTTCTTAAAAACAGAGTCTGACTCCCAGACCCAGAATGGTAACTGGTTCCACAGAAAAGGAGCTTGATAGCAGAAGGCTCTGCTTCCCATTGTACTTTTGGAGATTCTGGGTATTACAAGTAATACCCAGGTCGGGGAACAGGGAGATGCTGAAGTCTGTACAGAGGGAGCTGAGGAGGAAGATCAGAGAAGGCAAGGACAGCTTCAGGAAGAAGATGGAGGACAAGCTGCAACAGAGCAACATCAGCGGGGTCTGGAGAAACCTTAAAACCATCTCTGGGCTCCAGAATACCTCCCCCCAGGCCACGGGGGGCAGGGAGTGGGCGAACAATCTGAACCTGTTTTTTAATAGGTTTGACGAACCGCCCTCCCCCCCGACTGCACAACAACCACTGTTGGCTCTAAAGACATTGAGTCCTGCTGCCCACACCCTACTCCACCAACACCCCCCCCCAACCCCCAGCACACAGCCCCCCAACATGACCCTCACTAAGACCCAGGTGAGGACGGAGCTGAGGAAGATCAAGGCGAGGAAGGCCTCGGGACCGGACGACATCAGCACAAAGCTCCTCAAGTCCTGTGCAGACCAGCTGTGTGGGATTGTGGAGCACATCTTCAACCTGAGCCTGAAGCTGGGAAGGGTACCACAGTTGTGGAAAACATCTTGTGTGGTACCTGTACCAAAGACTTCCCACCCCAAAGACCTGAACAGCTACAGACCAGTGGCCCTGACGTCTCACATGATGAAGACCCTGGAGAGACTGCTCCTTGCTCACCTCCGCCCCCTGGTGGGACCAGCGATGGATCCACTCCAGTTCGCCTACCAGCTTGACATTGGGGTGGAGGATGCAGTGATCTTCCTCCTTCACCGTTCTCTATCCAACCTGGAGAATCCCGGGAATGCGGTGAGGATCATGTTCTTTGACTTCTCCAGTGCTTTCAACACCATCCAACCGATGATCCTGAAGGACAAGCTGCTGTGCGCAGGGTTGGACCAGCACCTGTCATCATGGATCCTGGACTACCTCACTAACCGGCCACAGTTTGTGAGAACCTGGGACTGTGTGTCCGACACAATCATCGGTAGCACGGGGGCCCCCCAGGGAACAGTTTTGGCTCCCTTCCTGTTCACCCTTTATACTGCGGACTTCTTACACAACACACTGCCATCTACAGAAGTTCTCTGACGACTCTGCGATCGTCGGCCTCATCTCAAACAGAGATGAAGCTGAGTACAGAGGACTTATCCAGGACTTCGTGGACTGGTGCCACCAGATCAACGCGAGGAAAACTAAGGAGCTGGTGGTGGACTGCCGCAGGCAAGGACAACCCCTCACAGCACCAGAAAACATCCAGGGAACAGTCATTGAGATGGTGACATCCTACAAGTACCTGGGTGTTCATTCGAACAATAAACTAGACTGGTCACACAATACCGATGCACTCTACAAGAAGTGACACCGCAGGCTGTTCCTACTGAGGAGAATCAGGTCTTTTGGTGTACAAGGGGCGCTGCTGAAGACATTCTACGACACGGTGGTGGCATCAGCCATCACTTTTGGAGTGGTCTGCTGGGGCAGTGGCATTACAGCAACCGATAGGAAGAGACTGAACAAACTGATCAAGAAAGCTAGCTCTGTCCTGGGGAAACGCCTTGACCCAGTGGAGGAGATAGGAGAGAGAAGGATGGTGGCTAAACTGTCATCTCTGCTGGAGTCCGAGTCCCACCCTATGCAGGACATAAGATAGATAAGATAAGATAAGCCTTTATTAGTCCCACAATGGGGAAATTCCAGGATTGCAACAGCACAGGGATAGCAACACTCAGAGCAACAATGAGAAGGCAAGAAAAAACAAGAGCAGCTAGTATACCTATGTACATATTAATATATGTGTGTGTGTGTGTATATACACTCACCGGCCACTTTATTAGGTACACCATGCTAGTAACGGGTTGGACCCCCTTTTGCCTTCAGAACTGCCTCAATTCTTCGTGGCATAGATTCAACAAGGTGCTGGAAGTATTCCTCAGAGAGTTTGGTCCATATTGACATGATGGCATCACACAGTTGGCGCAGATTTGTCGGCTGCACATCCATGATGCGAATCTCCCGTTCCACCAAATCCCAAAGATGCTCTATTGGATTGAGATCTGGTGACTGTGGAGGCCATTTGAGTACAGTGAACTCATTGTCATGTTCAAGAAACCAGTCTGAGATGATTCCAGCTTTATGACATGGCGCATTATCCTGCTGAAAGTAGCCATCAGAAGTTGGGTACATTGTGGTCATAAAGGGATGGACATGGTCAGCAACAATACTCAGGTAGGCTGTAGCGTTGCAACGATGCTCAATTGGTACCAAGGGGCCCAAAGAGTGCCAAGAAAATATTCCCCACACCATTACACCACCACCACCAGCCTGAACCATTGATACAAGGCAGGATGGATCCATGCTTTCATGTTGTTGACGCCAAATTCTGACCCTACCATCCGAATGTCGCAGCAGAAATCGAGACTCATCAGACCAGGCAACGTTTTTCCAATCTTCTATTGTCCAATTTCGATGAGCTTGTGCAAATTGTAGCCTCAGTTTCCTGTTCTTAGCTGAAAAGAGTGGCACCCGGCGTGGTCTTCTGCTGCTGTAGCCCATCTGCCTCAAAGTTCGACGTACTGTGCGTTCAGAGATGCTCTTCTGCCTACCTTGGTTGTAACGGGTGGTTATTTGAGTCACTGTTGCCTTTCTATCAGCTCGAACCAGTCTGGCCATTCTCCTCTGACCTCTGGCATCAACAAGGCATTTCCGCCCACAGAACTGCCGCTCACTGGATATTTTTTCTTTTTCGGACCATTCTCTGTAAACCCTAGAGATGGTTGTGCGTGAAAATCCCAGTAGATCAGCAGTTTCTGAAATACTCAGACCAGCCCTTCTGGCACCAACAACCATGCCACGTTCAAAGTCACTCAAATCACCTTTCTTCCCCATACTGATGCTCGGTTTGAACTGCAGGAGATTGTCTTGACCATGTCTACATGCCTAAATGCACTGAGTTGCCGCCATGTGATTGGCTGATTAGAAATTAAGTGTTAACGAGCAGTTGGACAGGTGTACCTAATAAAGTGGCCGGTGAGTGTATATAGACAGTGCGGAGCATTGTGGTTGGTGGTTGGTGGATGTGCAGCAGAAAGTCTAAGCTCTCTCTCCGCGGATGCGGCGGGTCAGCTGGATGTCTTTGGGCATGATGGTGACCCTCTTGGCGTGGATGGCGCACAGGTTGGTGTCCTCGAAGAGACCCACCAGGTAGGCCTTGCTGGCCTCCTGCAGAGCCATGACGGCGGAGCTCTGGAAGCGCAGGTCGGTCCTGAAGTCCTGAGCGATCTCCCTCACCAGGCGCTGGAAGGGCAGCCCACGGATGAGCAGCTCCGTGGACCTCCGGCAGCGACGGATCTCCCTCAGAGCCACGGCACCGGGCCTGCGACAGTGAGGCCTCCTCACTCCACCGGCGGCCGGAGTGCCTTTTCGAGCAGCCTTGGTGGTCAGCTGCTTCCTGGGGGCTTTTTCTCCAGTAGATTTACGGGCGGTCTGCTTGGTTCTTGCCATCGCTCTTTATTATTCTGTCTTATATTTCCTGCACGCCGCCCAAACTTCAGCCCGGCACCTGCGTCGCTCCCGCTTCAGCTCTCTCGGTATGTCGAGCCTCTCCGTTAGCACCGGGTGGCAGCCGAGTGCCAGCTAGCTCCTCCCCGCTGCATCGTCTCCCGCTGTAAACAGAGGCTCCGTCCGCCAACTTGGGAGACCCCCGGGCGCGATCTGTGTGTCTGTGATACACATAGAGTGAAAGGTGTGCCGGATCAGAAAGCCATCACCGGATCAGAAAGACAGACATACTGAATGCACTGAGGAGCTCATTTAGCAGCAGACTACATCATCCTAGGTGCGCAACCGAGAGGTTTCGCAGGTCCTTCCTACCTACGGCTGTCAGACTGTATAACCTAAGCAGGGCTGCTCGCAGAGATAGCAAAAAAACGTGACGACCTAATAGTATTGAATGCAAAAGACGCAATAGACTTAAACAAATGTCCCCTCCAGTATAAAACTAACTACTAACTAACAAACTAACCTGCCATTATATAGCGCTTTTCTAGTCACAAAGACCACTCAAAGCGCTTTCACTAGTACTAACTCTCTACTCTAAGGGCCTACAGGAAACAGATATCTAGGGACAATTTAGAACAACCAATTAACCTAACATGCATGTCTTTGGATTGTGGGAGGAAACCGGAGCCCCCGGAGTAAATCCACGCATCACAGGGAGAACATGCAAACTCCACACAGAAAGGTTACAACCCTTGCCAGCCTGGGGATTCAAACCAGGAACCTTCTCGCTGTAAGTCAACAGTGCTAACCACTGCACCACCGTGCTGCAGTCGCTACGGAGGGTGACAATATATATGGGTACATATTCATACTATGTAGGATAACTAAGTTGACGGTTATGCTGTTTATTCCATCTAGCTACAATGCTCCGCACTGTGTGTATATATATTTATGTGTACATATGTATATTCGCTGCTCTTGTTTTCTTGTCTTCTTGATTGTTGCCCTAAGTGTTGCTGTCCCTGTGTTGTTGCAATCCTGGAATTTCCTCATTGTGGGACTAATAAAGGCTTATCCTATCTTATCTTAATCAAGCATTTTGGGAGCGTAGTGCTCTGTTAGGATGATAGGGTAATATCAGATCTTTTATATATAAGGGGGCCTGATTATTAAGAGGTTTGAAAGTGAGAAGAAGGATTTTAAACTTAATTCTAAACTCTATGGGAAGCCAATGAAGGGAGGCCAGAACCAGAGATATTATCTCTCTTTCTAGAACCAGTTAACCTCTTGCACTCCGAGATACCGCGGGCAGTCACGTCTCTGCGTCCTAGTGTGTCTCAGTGCGCACTGAAAAAAAAAAAAAGCTGCATTTCCGTTCTTCCAGTACAGACACAGCCGCGAACAGAAAGCCAAAGGAGTGTTTTGATTGGTTTAGAATTGATTGACCTCTTATTCGACTAACAAGAGCCTTGAATTGGGTTTCTGAAACCTTGAAGAACCAATGACTGAAAACCTAGCAAGAAGGACCTGCCTACCAACGACTGCGAATACAACGAGCCAATTGAAGCAGAGAAGTTTGACGATTGAAACGCGTGCGTCCCGTGCGTAAAATCTGTTTTGTGTAAGCCGCTGGGTGACACACATTGAGACCTCTGTGTAACGGTAGGGTTCGCCAGTCTTTTTTAATTACTACTGTTCTTATTTGTTTTGAAAAATCGTTCGCCAAAACCGCAATCATGGAAGCACAAAACCGCAATAATGGAATCATGGTTTGACCGGGTTGGGTGACCAGAACCACGAGTCCGTAACAGGCGGACCAGCTTCATGTTCGTCTGACAATGAGGAACAGATGTTCACCAACGACACTGCTGTTGTGGACAGGCAAGTGTTATGAGCTAAATTATTCTTTATCACTGAAAATAGTAATAAAAATTACTTTTGACCGATCGGTAATTACAACGGTGCATCATGGCCATATGACGGACCGTTTTTTGTGCGCCGAGCTCCTCTGTAGCGGGGGTGGGGGGGAGTTGTTATCCTCTACATTGCAGATATTTTAGTATAATTTTTATTGCACTGTAGGTTATTTTTTCTTGTAAAAAAAGGCCACACATTTTTTTTACGTGGCATGCTTCTTTGTGTGCGGGGGGCTTGTCTGTTCATTCATTCATTAATGAATGAATCAACCCCCCCCCCCCCCACACACACACACACACACAGCCCTGAGTGTCACCTTTCATTAGAGCCCAAGACGGAGCTTCTATGTTTCAGCATTCAAAAGTTACAGAGGTTTTTCCAAACTGTGCCATTTGGCACAATTTGGCACAGTTCAAAAACGCCTGGGAACAACCTGAGAAAAAAGCTGTGTAATATATTCATTTTTTGTGGTATTGTTACAAAATTTTGACCTCAGTTTGATAACACTTGGTTCTACATTTCTGTTGCATTTTCCAGCCCGGATCTGACAGCTGTGTGTTATTTCCAAGCATTTGTATCTAAAAAACACCCAGGCGAACTTTATTTTCTTCAGATTCAGTATGTTTAGATGACTGTTACTCAGTGGCAGGAGCACTTAGAGATTATGACTGTTTTGCCAAAAAATTCAAAGTGTTTTCTTTTAAATGAGACCAACCCCATGAAGATGCTGCAAAGAGTTGAAGAACAGCTTTTGATTTACTTTGGGTATGTTATTTTTAGGCGTTTTTAGGGAAACTGACCAGAGTGCAAGGGGTTAAAACTCTTGCAGCAGCATTTTGGATCAACTGAAGACTTTTTAAAGATATTTTAGGACAACTTGACAATAACGAGTCACAGTAACCTAGAGCTGACAAAGGCGTGGATCAGTTTCTCAGCATCATTCAGAGACAAGATGCTCCTAATCTTGGCAATATTGCGCAGATGATAGAAGGCAGTCTTAGAAACAAATTTAATATCAGAATCAGCTTTATTGGCCAAGTATGCACAACACATACAAGGAATTTGACTTTGGCTAAAAACTTGCTCTCGTTCAGGTGAAGGATTTAAATAAGGATTCAATGACAACCACAGTATGTACAGTAAATTACAGTCTGTCCACGTTTCTATAAAAGGATGCAAATATATACAGGAATATATGCAGTTATTTACTCGGACTAACCACACTTTGCAGAAATATATGAAAAAATATACAATCACACAGTATTTCAATGTGGACTCAGATTCAGTGATATAATGTGAATGAAGTAAAAAGCAGTGTGAGAGTTATGTGCAATGTAATAATGGATGAAAAGTCATGAGTACAGCAACAGGTAGGACTAGGTGAATGTTAGGAGTTCATCAGAGTGATGGCTTGAGGAAAGAAACTGTTCCTGTGATGGGTGGTTTTGACCTTCAGTGATCTGTAACGACGACCAGAAGATAGAAGTTCAAACAGTTTGTGGCCGGGGTGTGATGGGTCAGCACAGATGTTTCCCGCCCGTTTCCTGGTTATGGACCGATATAAGTTCTCAATGGAGGGTAGGTCGGTACCAATGATCCTCTCCGCAGACTTAATGATCCGCTGCAGTCTGGTCTTGTCCTGTTTAGTGGCAGATCCAAACCAGACAGTGATGGAAAAGCAGAGGACAGATTGGATGATGGCGGTGTAGAAGACAACCAGCAGCTCCTGAGGCAAATCAAACTTCTTGAGCTGACGCAGAAAAAACAACCTCTGCTGGGCCTTTTTCCGGACAGTGTCAATATGGGAGGACCACTTCAGGTTCCAGGAGATTGTGGTACCCAGAAACTTGAAGGAGTCCACAGTGGACACTGTGCTGTTGAGGATGGTGAGTTGAATGAAGTGAGTGAATGAAGGGGGGTGTCGCCTGAAATCCACAGTCATCTCCACCGTTTTGGCTGGGTTAAGTTCAAGATGGTTCTGGCTGCACCAGAGGATCAGCTGCTCCACCTCCCGCCTGTATGCAGACTCATCATCATCCCGGATCAAACCGATGACTGTGGTGTCGTCCGCAAACTTCAGGAGCTTCACCGAAGGGTCCTCTGAGGTGCAGTCGTTGGAGTAGAGGGAGAAGAGCAGTGGGGAAAGGACACATCCTTGGGGGGCGCCAGTACTAATTTTTCGGGAGCTGGATGTAAATCTCCCTAGCTTCACCTGTTGCCACCTGTCAGTCAGAAAGCTGGAGATCCACTGGCAGGTGGAGGGGGGCACCTTGAGCTGGAGGAGTTTCTGATGAAGAATGCCTGGGATGATGGTGTTGAACGCTGAGCTGAAGTCGACAAACAGGATCCTGGCGTACGTCCCTGGGGAGTCGAGGTGTTGCAGGATGTAATGTAGTCCCATATTCACTGCATCATCCACTGACCTGTTTGACCGGTAGGCAAACTGCAGTGGGTCCATCAGGGGGCCTGTGATGACCTTCAGGTGGTTCAGCACCAATCTCTCCAAGGATTTCATGACCACAGAGGTCAGGGCAACAGGTCTGTAGTCGTTTAATCCTGTAATAGAGGGTTTCTTGGGAACTGGAATGATGATGGAGCGTTTGAAGCAGGAAGGCACTTCACGCAGCTCCAGTGATCTGTTAAAGATCCGGGTGAAGATGGGGGCCAACTCGTTGGAGCAGACTCTCAGGCAGGACGGAGACACACCATCAGGTCCTGCAGCCTTCTTGATCTTTTGTCTCTGAAAGACCCGGCGCACCTCCTCTTCACAGATCATTAGTGCTGGTGGGAGGTCAGAGTGGAGGAGGGATGGAGTTCCTGGGGCTGCAGATAATCCTTTTGTGTGGGTGGGAGGTGAGAACTGTAGGTTCTTTTCAAACCTGCAGTAAAAGCTGTTTAGGTCATTAGCCAGCTGGAGGTTTTCCGCAGGGTGGGGGGATGGTCTCCTGTAGTTGGTGATATTCCGTAGGCCTCTCCAGACAGAAGCAGAGTTGTTAGCTGAGAAGTTTTTTTGTAACTTCACACTGTAGCTCCTCTTAGCAAGCCTGGTCTCCTTCGTCAGCATGTTTCTGGCCCGCTTGTACAGAGTCCAGTCACCAGTCCTGTAGGCCTCCTCCTTGGTCTGACGTAGCTGCTTCAGTTTAGGAATGAACCAGGGTTTATTGTTGTTGTATATGCAGAAGGTCTTGGTCTGCACACACATGTCCTCGCAGAAACAGGTGTATGATGTCACAGTGTCAGTGAGTTCATTTAAGTTAATGGCTGCAGCTTCAAAAACACTCCAATCTGTGCAGTCAAAGCAGGCTTGTAACTTCAGCTTTGATTCCTCAGTCCATTTCTTCACAGTCCTTACAACAGGCTTGGAAGTTTTTAGTTTCTGTCTGTATGTTGGAATAAGATGGAGCAGGCAGTGGTCAGAAAAACCCAGAGCTGCACGGGGGACGACATGATAGGCGTTTCTTAAAACTGTGTAACAGTGGTCAAGTGTATTTGTGTCCCTGGTGGGACATTTAATATGCTGTCTGTATTTAGGAAGCTCATTTGTGAGATTAGCTCTATTGAAATCACCCAGAATGATAAGCAGAGAGTCTGGATGTTTTTCCTCCACCTCTGCTATCTGGTCAGCGAGGAGCTGCAGTGCCTCCGTTGTACAAGCAGCAGGCGAGATATAAATTCCGACCAGAATAAATGAGGAGAACTCTCGCGGTGAATAAAAGGGTTTACAGTTTATGAACAGTGACTCTAGGTTAGGGCTACAAAACTTCTTCAACACTGTGACATCAGTACACCAACCTTCGTTTATGTAGAAGCAGATTCCACCACCCTTAGTCTTTCCAGAAAATTCTCGGCTGCGATCAGCGCGAAACAGTTGAAATCCGTCCAGACGGACCGCGCTGTCTGGGATGTGTTCACTCAGCCAGGACTCCGTGAAACAAAGGCCGCCAGATCTGCTAAAATCCCGGTTTTTGTGAGTCAGGAGCAGCAGTTCATCCATTTTGTTCGCCAAACTGCGGATATTTGCCAGATGGATCGATGGGAGCGGCGTGCGAAATCCTCGTTTCTTCAGCCTGACTAACGCACCGGCACATTTACCACGCCGCCTTCGTTTCCGGCCAGTGCCAATAGCCGCTGCTCCCACAGCTAAGATGGACTGAAAAAACTTCAGATCAGCAGCAGTAACTGGCGGAGAAGTTGCATTGGGAGGTAGTCTGAGTGAAAGTAGTTCCTCCCTTGAATAGGTGATTCGGACAGAAGAGCAGAAGTCCAAAAAAACACACAAAATTATCAAAAACATCAGAGAGCAGAAGCCAGTGGCTGCCATCCGCGGCGCCATCTTGGATTTTTTTTTTTTTTTTCTTTTAAATGAGACCAACCCCATGAAGATGCTGCAAAGGGTTGAAGAACAGCTTTTGATTTACTTTGGGTATGTTATTTTTAGGCGTTTTTAGGGAAACTGACCAGAGTGCAAGGGGTTAAAACTCTTGCAGCAGCAAGAGTTTAATTTACAATATGTGAATTAAAGAACAGATCCTGATCAAAAATAACTCCATGGTTCCTCACAGAACTATTCAGAGTAAGAGTAGCGGCATCCAAATTAAGAGTTTGATTTGGAAAGGAATTTCTAAGATTTTTTGGACCAACAAGAATGACTTCACACTACACTTTATTACATGTATAGTTTATTTCTCTTATCTTATCATGTTTAATGTTGCAGCATTGTACCGAGACAAATTCCTAGTTTGTGTACTACATGAACAATGGCAATAAACCTGATTCTGATTCTGACTTCAGTCTTATCTGGGTTTAATAGCAGAAAATTACAAGTCATCCAGGCTTTGATTTCCTTAAGAGAGGCATCTAACTTGGCTAATTGATTGCAATCATCGGGCTTTACTGACAGGTATAATTGTGTGTTGTCTGCATAACAATGAAAATGTATACAGTGCTTTCTAATGATATTGCCTAACGGAAGCATATATAAACTAAAAAGAGTAGGGCCTAACACAGATCCCTGTGGAATTCCATGACTGAGCTTAGAGATTGAAAACTCACTGATGTGAACAAACTGAAGTCTATCGGACAAATAAGATCTAAACCACTGCAGCGAAGTTCCATTTAGTCCAACACAGTGTTCTAATCTATCAAGTAGAATGTCATGATCAATAGTATCAAAGGCTGCACTAAGATCTAAAAGGACAAGTACAGAAACAAGTCCGTTATCCGATGCGATAAGGTCATTAGTGACCTCCACTAAGGCTGTTTCAGTGCTGTGATGAACTCTGAACCCAGATTGAAACTCTTCAAATAAACCATTTCCCTGCAAGTGGTCAAACAATTGCGCAGCAACAACTCTTTCTAAGATTTTTCAAATGAAAGGCAGATTAGACATTGGTCGATAAGCCAAAACTCCTGGATCCAGCGTTGGCTTTTTGAGTAAGGGTTTAATTACAGCAATTTTAAAAGCCTGCGGTACATAACCCAAAGTTAAAGAAGAATTAATTATATGAAGAATACGGCTACCAATAACTGGGAAGACAATTTTACATAACATGGTAGAATAGGGTCTAAAAGGCAAGATGAAGGCTTAGATGAGAAGATTATTTTATCTAACTCTAAAAGGTCAAGAAGACCTTCTGGGGTGAAGAAATCAACTGTGGGAGCAATTATTAGAAAATGGAACCTGGGGATCAACACAAAAGCTCACCCTGTGGGGTCAAAATGATCACGAGAACGGTGAGCAAAAATCCCAGAACCACACGGGGGGACCTAGTGAATGACCTGCAGAGAGCTGGGACCAAAGTAACAAAGGCTACCATCAGTAACACACTACGTCGCCAGGGACTCAAATCCTGCAGTGCCAGACGTGTCCCCCTGCTTAAGCCAGTACATGTCCAGGCCCGTCTGAAGTTTGCTAGAGAACATTTGGATGATCCAGAAGAGGACTGGGAGAATGTCATATGGTCAGATGAAACCAAAATAGAACTTTATTGTAAAAACTTAAACTTGTCGTGTTTGGAGGAGAAAGAACACGATACCTACTGTGAAGCATGGGGGTGGAAACATCATGCTTTGGGGCTGTTTTTCTGCAAAGGGACCAGGACGACTGATCCATGTAAAGGAGAGAATGAATGGGGCCATGTATTGTGAGATTTTGAGTGAAAACCTCCTTCCATCAGCAAGGGCATTGAAGATGAAACGTGGCTGGGTCTTTCAGCATGACAATGATCCCAAACACACCGTCTGGGCAATGAAGGAGTGGCTTCGTAAGAAGCATTTCAAGGTCCTGGAGTGGCCTAGCCAGTCTCTAGATCTCAACCCCATAGAAAATCTTTGGAGGGAGTTGAAAGTCCATGTTGCCCAGCGACAGCCCCAAAACATCACTGCTCTAGAGGAGATCTGCATGGAGGAATGGGCCAAAATACCAGCAACAGTGTGTGAAAACCTTGTGAAGACTTACAGAAAACGTTTGACCTCTGTCATTGCCAACAAAGGGTATATAACAAAGTATTGACATGAACTTTTGTTATTGACCAAATACTTATTTTACAGAGGAATTTACCAATTAATTCATTAAAAATCCTTCAATGTGATCTTCTGGATTTTTTTTTTCTCATTTTGTCTCTCATAGTTGAGGTATACCTATGATGAAAATTGGAGACCTCTCTCATCTTTTAAGTGGGAGAACTTGCACAATTGGTGGCTGACTAAATACTTTTTTGCCCCACTGTAATATCTGATTTCAGCACTAAATCAGCTAAAAATTCAGCAAATTCGGATAAACTCTGGCGAAGAAAACTGGGTTCAAGCCAAGATAGCCAACATGCCCCACACTGAGGACCAGGCCCTCAAAGGAATTAAAACATGATTTTTGCTTTACATTACACACGTGGACAAAATTGTTAGTACCCCTCTGTTAATGAAAGAAAAACCCACAATGGTCACAGAAATAACTTGAATCTGACAAAAGTGGTAATAAATAAAAATTCTATGAAAATTAACCAATGAAAATCAGAATATGCTTTTGAATTGTGGTTCAACAGAATTACTTTAAAAAACAAACTCATGAAACAGGCCTGGATAAAAAATGATGGTACCCCTAGAAAAGATCGAAAATAATGTGACCATAGGGACATGTTCAACCAAGATGTGTCCTCTAATTAACATCACAGGTGTCTACAAACTTGGAATCAGTCAGTCGGCCTATTTAAAGGGTGACAAGTAGTCACTGTGCTGTTTGGTCACATGGTGTGTATCACACTAAACATGGACCAGAGGAAGCAAAGGAGAGAGTTGTCTCAGGAGATTAGAAAGAAAATTATAGACAAGCATGTTACACGTAAAGCCTATAAGACCATCTCCAAGCAGCTTGATGTTCCTGTGACTACAGTTGCACATATTATTCAGAAATTTAAGATCCACAGGACTGTAGCCAACCTCCCTGGACGTGGCCGCAAGAGGAAACTTGATGAAAAATGGAAGAGACGGATAATACGGATGGTAACAAAACAGCCCAGAACAACCTCTAAACACATTCATGGTGAACTCCAAGGTCAGGGTACATCAGTGTCAGATCGCACCATCTGTCGCTGTTTGAGCCAAAGTGGACTTCATGGGAGACGACCAAGGTGGACACCACTGTTGAAAACAAATCATAAAAAAGCCAGACTGGAACTTGACAAACTGCATGTTGACAAGCCACAAAGCTTCTGGGAGAATGTCCTCTGGACGGACAAGACAAAACTGGAACTTTTTGGCAAGGCACATCAGCTCTATGTTCACAGACACAAAAATGAAGCATACCAAGAAAAGAACACTGTCCCTACTGTGAAACATGGAGGAGGTTCTGTTATGTTCTGGGGCTGCTTTGCTGCATCTGGCACAGGGTGTCTTGAATCTGTGCAGGGTACAATGAAATCTCAAGACTATCAAGGTATTCTAGAGAGAAATGTGCTGCCCAGTGTCAGACAGCTTGGTCTCAGTCGCAGGTCATGGGTCTTGCAACAGGATAATGACCCAAAACACACAGCTAAACACCCAAGAATGGCTAAGAGTGAAACATTAGACTATTCTAAAGTGGCCTTCTATGGGCCCTGATCTAAATTCTATTGAACATCTGTGGAAGGAGCTGAAACATGCCGTCTGGAGAAGGCACCCTTCAAACCTGAGACAAATGGAGCAGTTTGCTCATGAGGAGTGGGCCAAAATACCTGCTGAGAGGTGCAGAAGTCTCACTGACAGTTACAGAAATTGTTTGATTGCAGTGATTGCCTCAAAAGGTTGTGCAACAGAATATTAAGTTAAGGGTACCATCATTTTTGTCCAGGCCTGTTTTATGAGTTTGTTTTGTAAAATAATTCTGTTGAACCACAATTCAAAAGCACTGTCTGATTTTCATTGGTTAATTTTCATAGAATTTTTATTTATTACCACTTTTGTCAGATTCAAGTTATTTTTGTGACCATTGTGGGTTTTTCTTTCATTAACAGAGGGGTACCAACAATTTTGCCCACGTGTGTAACTAGTAAATTATAATGGAAAACTGCCGCTACTCCACCTCCATGACCAGAACTTCTGGGATTATGATAGTTTAGATAACCAGAGGGAGTTGATTCATTTAAACCAACATAATCATCTTGCCCTAGCCAAGTCTCTGTGAGTGATATTAAATCGATTTGATGATCAATAGATCATGAACTAGTACAGACTTGGGAGTTAGAGACCCAATATTTAATAAACCACATTTAATTTTTAAATTATGAGGAGGAACAGCGGTTAAATTAATAAATTTAGAGACCTGAGGTTTGATTTGAGTTTTACCAACATTTTGTTTAAACACTTTGGGATGTTTATGCATTATATTTTTATTAACTTTGGGGGGAGTAGACAAAGGTTCTCTAAGGGAGAAGACGGGCTAAGTTGAGGGGTGGAGCTGCAGAAAGACGTGTATTTATCAAGTTGTGTTGTATTTGTCTTGGGTTATAATATTTTGGGTAACGGGAGACAGACAGACGGACACAATCTCTGTAGGGTTATAAATCGAAGACTGAACCAAACAGTGAGGATTATTTGGATTAATATGAGAAGTGGAAACAAAAAAGGGCTGGTTTGCAAACCCAGGAACTTCGGAGTGAGTTAACGCACCAAATCCCAGTCACTACATTAAAAAACCGCTGAATGGAATAGAACAGATTGTCCCTTAAAACACGTGCACCAAGTCTATTCGGATGGATGCCATCAGGCCTCAAAAGTGATGGGCGGTTCCAAAACAGGTTGAAATTGTCAATAAAACCAATGTTAAAAGTAGGTCATGTAAAACACAACCAAGTATTAAGACTGAGAGTTCTGCTAAAATAATTACAACCTCGTCTGAAAGGGGCCAAAGGCCCATAGATAAACGCACGTCTGCCACAGTTCATAAGAGTGAACAGAAGGCTCCTGAAGTCACTCTTTAAGATCTCTGACGCTTCATCTGGGATGTTGTTGCATCCAACATGTTATATGACAGTTTCCGCATGGGGGAATTCATTTACCCCCTCATGGATCATCACCTTATCGTGGTGGGGGGGGGGGGGGGGTTGCGTGCCCCAGTGATCCCAGGAGCTATGTTGTCCGGGGCAATTTGCCTCTGATAGGGTCTCCCAAGACAAACTGGTCCTGGGTGAAGGGCCAGACTAAGAACGATCCAACAGACTCTCATGAATTGTATATCAAGGATTCAGTGTACCCCGCCCGGTATGGGGTTACCGGGGCCCCACCCTGGAGCCAGGCCTGGGGGAGGGGCTCGAAGGCTAGCATCTGGTGGCCGGCTTTCCACCCATGGGACCCGGCCGGGCTCAGCCCGAAGGAGTTACATGGGTCCGCCCTCCAGTGGGCTCACCACCTGCAGGAGGGATCATGGGGGTCCGGTGCTATGTGGATCAGGTGGCGGTCAAAGGCGGAGACCTTGGCGGACTGATCCCAAGCTTTCTAAACTGGCTTTTGGTACGTGGAATGTCACCTCTCTGGTGGGGAAGGAGCCTGAGCTGGTGTACGAGGTTGAGAGATACCGGCTAGATATAGTCGGCCTCACCTCAACACACAGCTCCGGTTCCGGAACCAGTCTCCTGGAGAGGGGCTGGAGCTTGGCCTTTTCTGGAGTTGCCCCGGGCGAGAGGCGACGAGCAGGGGTGGGTATTCTTGTATCGCCCCACCTTGCTGCCTCTATATTGGAGTTTTCCCCGGTGGACGAAAGGGTTGCTTCCCTGCGCCTTCGGGTTGGGAAACGGGTCCTGACCATCATTTGTGCCTATGCACCAAATGATGTTTCAGAGTACCCACCCTTTTTGGAGTCTGTGACTGGGGTGCTGGAGGGTGCTCCTCTTGGAGACTCCATTGTCCTACTGGGGGACTTCAATGCGCACGTGGGCAACGACAGTGAAACCTGGAGGGGGGTGATTGGGAGGAACGGCCTGCCCGATCTGAACCCGAGTGGTGTTCAGTTATTGGACTTCTGTGCTAACCACAGTCTGTCCATAACGAACACCATGTTCAAGCATAAGGGTGTCCATATGTGCACCTGGCACCAGGACACCCTAGGTCGCAGGTCGATGATCGATTTTGTTATCGTATCATCAGACCTGCGACCGTATGTCTTGGACACCCGAGTAAAGAGAGGTGCAGAGCTGTCAAGTGATCACCACCTGGTGGTGAGTTGGATCCGATGGCAGGGGAGGAAGACATTCAGACCTGGTAGACCCAAACGTATAGTGAGGGTGTGCTGGGAGCGTCTGGCTGAGGCCCCTGTCCGGGAGGTCTTCAACTCCCACCTCCGGAAGAACTTCAACCACATTCTGAGGGAGTCTGGAGACATGGAGTCTGAATGGGCCATGTTCTCCACCTCTGTTGTTGAAGCGGCGGCCCAGAGCTGCGGCCGCAAGGTGGTTGGTGCATCTCGTGGTGGCAACCCCCGAACCAAGTTGTGGACACCAGTGGTGAGGGGGGCCATTAAGCTGAAGAAGGAGTCCTATCAAGCTTGGTTGGCTTGTGGGACTCCCGAAGCAGCTGAGGTGTACCGGCAGGCCAAGCGGAGTGCAGCTCGGGTGGTTGCTGAAGCAAAAACCCGGGTATGGGAGGAGTTCGGTGAGGCCATGGAACAAGACTTTCGGTCAGCCTCAAAGAGATTCTGGCAAACTGTCCGGCGGCTCAGGAGGGGAAAGCAGCTCCCCGTCCACACTGTGTATGGTGCGGATGGGACACTGTTGACTTCGACTGGGGACATCGTCGGGCGGTGGAAGGAATACTTCGAGGATCTCCTCAATCCCACTGATACGCCTTTCACAGAGGAAGCAGGGTTTGGGGACGAGGGGGATGACTCGCCTATCACAGGGGCTGAGGTCGCCAAGGTGGTTAAAAATCTCCTTGGTGGCCGGGCCCCAGGGGTGGACGAGATTCGCCCCGAGTACCTCAAGGCCCTGGATGTTGTTGGGTTGTCATGGTTGACACGCCTCTGCAACATTGCGTGGAGGTCGGGGGCAGTGCCTTTGGCATGGCAAACTGGGGTGGTGGTTCCTCTCTTTAAAAAAGGGGACCGGAGGGTGTGCTCCAACTTTAGAGGGATCACACTCCTCAGCCTCCCTGGGAAGGTCTATGCCAAGGTACTGGAGAGGAGAGTCCGGCCGTTGGTCGAACCTTGGATTCAGGAGGAGCAATGTGGTTTTCGTCCTGGCCGTGGCACATCGGACCAGCTCTTTACCCTCTCGAGAATTCTCGAGGGTTCATGGGAGTTTGCCCAACAAGTTTACATGTGTTTTGTGGACTTGGAGAAGGCATTTGACCGCGTCCCTCGTGGATTTTTGTGGGGGGTGCTTCGGGAGTAAGGGGTATCGGGCTTGTTGTTACGAGCTATTCGGTCTCTGTACGACCGTTGTGAGAGTTTGGTTCGTATTGCCAACACTCGGTCAGAGCCATTCCCAGTGAGAGTTGGACTCCGCCAGGGCTGCCCTTTGTCACCGATCCTGTTCATAATTTTTATGGACAGGATTTCTAGGCGCAGCCAGGGAATGGAGGGTGTCATGCTTGGTGACCACAGGATCTCATCTCTGTTGTTTGCAGATGATGTTGTCCTGTTGGCTTCATCCAGCAATGACCTACAACTCTTGCTGGGACGGTTTGCCGCTGAGTGTGAAGCGGCTGGGATGAGAATCAGCACCTCCAAGTCCGAGTCCATGGTCCTCAGCCGGAAAAAGGTGGATTGTCCTCTCCGGGTTGGGGACAGGCTCCTGCCCCAAGTGGAGGAGTTTAAGTATCTTGGGGTCTTGTTCACGAGTGAGGGGAGAATGGAGCGAGAGATCGACAGACGGATTGGAGCAGCATCTGCAGTGATGCGGACGTTGTACCGGTCTGTTGTGGTGAAGAGGGAGCTTAGTTCTAAGGCAAAGCTGTCGATTTATCAGTCAATCTACGTTCCTACTCTCACCTATGGTCACGAGCTTTGGGTAATGACCGAAAGAACGAGATCGCGGATACAAGCGGCTGAAATGAGCTTTCTCCGTAGGATTGCTGGACTCACCCTCAGAGATAGGGTGAGGAGCTCAGTCATCCGGGAGAGGCTCAGAGTAGAACCGCTGCTCCTCCACATTGAAAGGAGTCAGTTGAGGTGGTATGGGCATCTGATTAGGATGCCTCCAGGACGCCTCCCACTTGAGGTGTTTCAGGCACGTCCCACTGGGAGGAGACCCCGGGGCAGACCCAGGACTCGGTGGAGAGACTATGTCTCCCAGCTGGTCTGGGAGCGCCTTGGTATCCTCTCTGAAGAGCTGGAGCAGGTGGCTGGGTTGAGGGAAGTCTGGGCTTCTCTGCTTGAACTGCTGCCTCCGCGACCCGGACCTCCGGAAAAGCGGTAGAAGATGGGTGGATGGATGGATGGAATTCATTTAATAGGTCAGGGGTAAGAGCCTCAATATCAGACACACTAGCCCCACGAAAAAATTTAGTCACACAGTATCTGCTTCTGACGTTCCTCATAATCGAGTCACCAATTACCAGTGTCGTCTGGGGGGGCTTTGTCGGTGGTTTCTGAGGTGGTGAACAATCTTGTCGAAGGTGTTGTTGTGATGGTGGGGCGATGCGCTCTAAGATAAGATAAGATAAACTTTATTGTCCCTCAAGGGGAAATCTGTCTTGGGCTTGTCACCCATGCTGCAACCACACAATCCACACACACAATGGATGTAGTACATAATAAATGAAATAAAACCCAATAAATAATACAAGTACATACATACATAAATATATAACAGCAGTCATTAAGAACAGGAGTTATAAGTGTTCCTGACCTATTTATCTGAGTTTAAAAGTTTTACTGACGTCGGGATAAATGAGTTCTTGTATCTATTGAACCTGCACTTGGGGACTCTGTATCTTCTCCCTGAGGGCAGCCGCACATATTCATTGTGTGCTCCTCTTTTTGGAGCTGGTGTGTAATTTGGCACACCTAAAATAGTCTTAATCCAGGGTTTGTGGGTTTGAGCCGGCACTGAAGGAGAAGGAGGAGGGGCAGACGGCAGGCACCCAGGTGGGGAAAATCCTCCAGAGAAAGGATGTCAAATCTGTTTTCCAGTAGCAGGGGAAGAAATGAGGCACGGCTCTATCTGGTCGATCGACGATGATTGCCTGCTGGTCAAACCAAGGTCCAGGGTGCATAATGAGGATGAGAAGAACCAACCAGGGCTTTGGGTTTAGCCCCGAGTCGAAGCCAGTGTCTATTGCTGTGGTCCTGGACATCTGAAGAAACCAGAGCAGGGGTTGAAGTAGACGGAGATGCGCTGAACTCACCCAGGTAAGTAGCCGTCTCTGCCAGCTGCGAGTCGGTTGCCGGGGCCGCTGTTCACCTGAGAATTATGGTGTTGAGATGGTCTTCAGCTTCCCGAATCTTATATAGGTTGGAGAGTCTCACTTCCAACTCAGAAACCGTCCTAAGGAGGGACACACAGCTGACACACGTCGGGGATGGAGCCATGACGTTCCAGGTGATAGGTGGACAGCCAGCCAGCCAAAAGCAGCTAAAAACAGCTAAAAAGGCTTAAAAACTGGTTAGCAGGTTAGTCTAGCCAGGTAAAAACAGCCCAGCAGGGGGTCCGACCCACCTGCGTGTCCGATTGGGCTTTTCTGCTAGGCCAAAACTAAGCTAACACCAAACAAAAACTAATATCAACAAAAAGAGATTAAAAAATTAAAAACAAAATCAATAAAAACAAACAAAAGCGGACAAGATGACGCGATGAGACGTAACGTCACACAAAACCTTAACCTTTCACATTGAGAACAGGTGTGGCAGTGGCATAGACTCTCTATGGGGTTTAGGTTAGGAGAGTTTGCTGGCCAATCAAACACAGTGATGCCATGGTCATTAAACCAGGTTTGGATACTTTTGGCAGTGTGTGGGGGGGTACCAAGTCCTGCTGGAAAATGAAATCAGCTTCTCCATAAAGCTTGTCAGCAGAGGGAAGCATGAAGTGCTCTAAAATCTCCTGGTGGACGACTGCGCTGACTTTGGTCTTGATTAAACACTGTGGGCCAACACCAGCAGATGACCTGGTTCCTCAAATCATCACCGACTGTGGAAACTTCACACTAAACCTCAAGCAACTTAGATTCTGTGCCTCTCCACTCTTTCTCCAGACTCTGGGACTTTGATTTCCAAATGAAATGCAAAATTTACTTTTATCTGAACAGAGGTCATCTGCTGGTGTTGGTCCACTGTGTTTTATCAAGACCAAAGTCAGTGCAGTCGTCTACCAGGAAATTTTAGAGCACTTCATGCTTCCCTCTGCTGACAAGCTTTATGGAGAAGCTGATTTCATTTTCCAGCAGGACTTGACCCCCCCACACACACACTGCCAAAAGTATCCAAACCTGGTTTAATGACCATGGCATCACTGTGTTTGATTGGCCAGCAAACTCTCCTGACCTAAACCCCACAGAGAATCTATGGAGGATTGTCAAGAGGAAGATGAGAGACACCAGACCCAACAATGCAGACGAGCTGAAGGTCACTATCAAAGCAACCTGGACCTTCATAACACCTCAGCAGAACCACAGGCTGATCACCTCCATGCCACATTGATACAGTAATTAATCCAAAAGGAGCCCCGACCAAGTACTGAGAGGTACATGGACATTCTTTTCAGTTGGTCCACATTTCTATTAAAAAACTGTTTTTTAAAATTAATTTTATGTAACATTCTAATTTTTTGAGAAACTGAATTTGGGGTTTTCATGGGCTGTAAGCCATAATCATCAAAATTAAAATAAATAAACACTTGAAATATATCACTCTCTGAGTAATAAATCTATATAATATATGGGTTTCACTTTCTGAAATGAGTGACAAAAAATATTGAACTTTTTCATGATATTCTAATTTTTTGAGATGTACCTGTAAATGGTTAAAAAAATCCCCCAGTAAAATAGTTGTTTTCTTTGCGTTTTCTCGGTGGATAAAATAGTGGATTTGCAATGCTGCCTTCATCTGAAACTGGAACTTCATCATCATATTCATTTTTAAAACAGTCTCATGAGCACTGATAAAGACCTGCTGAGCGAACTCCACAATTACAGCTTTGGCTCTCTCGTCAAACTCGTCTTTTGTGTTTTTCTTCTGCTTCTTCAGTGTGGTCACCACATCTGTGTCTGGACTCTTCTTCCAGTCGTACAGACGGTCGATCTAATGACACCAGGGACAACAAATAGGTTAAATAAAGTTTTTTTGTTTAAAAAAAAAAAAAAAAACCAAGCTAAGAAAGATAAATTTGCTAGTGCTCAGACCTTGTTGAGGGCAACGATGAACGGACATTTCTTCTCCTTCAGCAGGTTGATGGACTCGAGCGTCTGTGGCTCCAGGCCGTGCATGATGTCCACCACCAGGATGGCGATGTCACACAGTGAGCTGCCCCGGTTCCTCAGGTTACTGCAAATGAACGCGGGTTAGTGGGGACACACAGTCAATGCAGAGGGGCGTGTCAGTGAGGACAAAAGGACGTTTACCTGAAGGACTCGTGTCCCGGTGTGTCGATGATCAGCATGCCGGGGATCTTCAAGTTTTCTCTGTCGAGCTGCACAAAAGGAGCTTCAGGTTAATGCAAAGTAAATGCAAACACTCATTTTGTTTTTTACCTCAGAGTGAGCCGTCGTACATTTTTGACCATCTTTGTCTGCTCCACGATTGTTTCCTTTGGGACATTTGTGGCACCGATCTGCTGCGTGATTCCTCCAGCCTCACTGTCCTGAACATGGGTGTGTCGGAGCTGCACCACAAAACACGCACAGAAAAGGTAACCAATGACGTTAGTCTAATGACGAACCATCAGTACACCCAGTAAGAGGAAACAGTTGGGACACTTATAAAAAGCTTGTAACCACCATCACACAGCAGACTAGACATCTAAACTGTGACAAACTAAAGCATCAATAAATTGTGAGTAAATTATCACAAATCCATCATTTAAAAGTTTGTAAATGTGTTGGTAAACTGTCAAATCTTCAATAATTTCACACATTTGTCTAGTTTATGAGGACTTTTTTCTATTTGTTGGGTTTATAATAACGATAATAATGCATCAGATTTATATAGCATTTTTCATAGACACTCATAGACGCTTTACAATGGATACATTATTCATTCCACAACAGGAAACCGGTCTGTTGTGGTGAAGAGGGAGCTGAGTTCTAAGGCAAAGCTGTCGATTTACCAGTCAATCTACGTTCCTACTCTCACCTACGGTCACGAGCTTTGGGTAATGACCGAAAGAACGAGATCGCGGATACAAGCGGCTGAAATGAGCTTTCTCCGTAGGATTGCTGGACTCACCCTCAGAGATAGGGTGAGGAGCTCAGTCATCCGGGAGAGGCTCAGAGTAGAACCGCTGCTCCTCCACATTGAAAGGAGTCAGTTGAGGTGGTATGGGCATCTGATCAGGATGCCTCCTGGACGCCTCCCACTTGAGGTGTTTCAGGCACGTCCCACTGGGAGGAGACCCCGGGGCAGACCCAGGACTCGGTGGTGAGACTATGCCTCCCAGCTGGTCTGGGAACGCCTTGGTATCCCCTCTGAAGAGCTGGAGCAGGTGGCTGGGGAGAGGGAAGTCTGGGCTTCTCTGCTTGAACTGCTGCCTCCGCGACCCGGACCTCCGGAAAAGCGGTAGAAGATGGATGGATGGATGGACATTATTCATTCACTCCACAAACAATGGTAGTGGTAAGCTACTACTGTAGCCACAGCTGCCTTGGGGCAGACTGGCGGAAGCGTAGCTGCCAATCCACGCCAACGGCCTCTCTGACCACGACCGAACATTCATACACATTTATGCCCAGTGCCATGGACACTGGAGGCAAGCTGGGTAAAGTGTCTTGTCCAGGGACACAATAGCAGGATGGCTGGGAGAGCAGGATTTGAACCGCCAACTCTCTGGTTATTGGACGACCCGCTCTACCTCCTGAGCCACCGCCACCCACATTTCCCTCCTCTGTTCCATTTTTGCTGAGCACCAAGCTAGATGGCAGGAAACCATTTTTATATGGTCTTTGGCATGACCCAGCCAGGACTTGAACCCCGACCTCCCGGCTGTGGGGCGGATGTGCTACTGCTAAGCTACCATGCTGGTTGAGTGGTGGCTTAGCGGTAGATGGGGACATCTGTATTTTTTTAAACGGAGAAAATTTCTCTTTTTTTAGTTTATGGGGACATTTGTATTTTTTTAAATGGTGGGGCAGCTGTGGCGCGGGTGTAGTGTGGCTGACTACTGATCGGAGGGTCAGGGGTTCGAGTCCCGCTCTCTCTGCAGTCTGCATGTTGAAGTGTCCTTGAGCAAGACACTGAACCCCCAGTTGCTCCTGGTGGGTCAGGCCAGTGCCGGTGCATGGCAGCTCCGTCGTCAGTGTGTGTGAATGGGTGGATGGCAGGATCTGTAAAGTGCTTTGGTCATTCAGAGAGGAGCAAAAGTGCTATATAAGTGAACGCCATTAACCATTTCCTATTTCAGGTTTACATCATACCACATTTGTTCAATTTTTAATTGGGATAATTGATTATAAGGAAATTTATCTATTTCTTGGATTTATTAGAACATTGGCTTAATTTTTGGGGTTATGGGGACATTTATCTCATTGTCAAGTCTAGTTTACGAAGACAATGTTTATTTTCTGCATTGAGGACAGTTGTCATATTTTCAGTTTTATTTCTTATTTGTAGTACATCTGTTCAATTTTTAATTGTGATATTTACCCATCTCATCTTGTTTATGAGATTTCTCTAATTTTTGGCATTAGTGGGGTAAATAAGTATTGAACACGTCAACATTTTCCTCATTAACCATATTTCTGATGGAGCCATTGACCTGAGTTTTCACCAGATATCAGTAACAAACCAAGTAATCCATACATACAAAGAAATCAAGGCAACTGTGTTCACAAAACAAGTTATATTTAATAAAATGGAATGAGACAGGGAATAAATATTGAACACGCTTGGTGAAATCCATTTCATATTTCGTAGAAAAGTCTTTGTTGGTAATAACAGCTTCCAGATGCCTCCTGTATGGAGAAACTAGGTGCAGGCATTGGTCAGCAGTGATTTTAGCCCATTCTTCCACGCAAACTGTCTTCAAATCTTGAAGGTTCTGTGGGTGTCTTCTATGAACTCTGATCTTCAGTTCATTCCATAGATTTTCAATTGGATTCAGGTCAGGGGACTGACTGGGCCAATCTAGCAGCTTTAGTTTCCTCCTCTGGAGCCAGCTGAGAGCTTCCTTGGCTGTGTGTTTGGGATCATTGTCTTGCTGAAATGTCCACCCTCGTTTCATCTTCAGCATCGTGACACAAGGTTTTGATTGAATATTTTTTATTTCAAACAAGTAAATGTAAAATCAGTAAAACACAAGGCAAGAAGAGAACATAATAAATTACAATTTCCTCTCTTCATTCAGATGCATCACAATCTACATGCTCGGAAAAACAGCAGGATGAAGTCAACACTTATTTAATCCTGCCCCTTCAATCATAGACTCATTTTAAACCAAAAGCTCTCAAATTTTAAATAAAATTTCAGAAAAAATATATACCACAAACCTAACAGCAGAAAAATACATTGTAACACCTATACTGCAGTTAACATCTTTCATTTTCCTCACATCTGGTCAAAATAATGTTTTTATAGTTCTTTTTTAATTGAATAATGTTTGGACATTGCTTTAGGGACTCACTTAAACTGTTGTGGATTTTTCTGGTTCATGGGTACATTTGATTTTTTTGTGTCATGGGGACATTTTATTTTCTCTGGTTTAAGGGGACGGTTGGTGTTTTTGTGTATGGTTTATGTCAAAGTTGCTGATCGTTTTTTTTTTTTTAGATTTAGTATACTTTATTGATCCCCAGAGGGGAAACTGAGGGTCATCCACCACCTGGATGGATGAAGCAGCCACGATACGGCGCTATCCCTTAACCATTCACACACACATTCACACCTAGGGCCACTTTAGAGTCTCCAGTTAACCTAACCTGCATGTTTTTGGCATGCGGGAGGAAACCGGAGATATACCGGGGTAAACCCACGCAGACACGGGGAGAACATGCAAACTCCACACAGATCACTGTTGGTCGGGGGCTGGGATCGAACCCACGATCCCACGATCCCCCGGCCAAGGGTGAACTGTGCTGCCGCAGTGCTAACCACTGCGCCACCGTGCAGCCCAATTTTGGGCTGCATTTAGTTTTGGGAGCTATTTGGAAAGATGTCAGTGATTTTTGGGCAATTTTTTTTTAACAAGCATTTATTATTGCTTACTGAAGAACTCCAACAGGGACAATGGACATGTTTTTGGTGGGTTTGTTTGATTTAGTTTTATTGGCTGGTTTCAGCCATCATTTAGCTATTTTCCCCATAAGCAGCGGATTAAATTTTCGGACAGAGATTACTCATGCAGTGTTTCCGCTGGCTTGAAAACATGTGACACTATTATAACTAGAATATGTTAATTTTATACTATTTCTTTTTTTTTTTTTTACAGTGCATCAAGAAAGTCTTCACAGCGCTTCACTTTTTCCACATTTTGTTATGTTACAGCCTTATTCCAAAAGGGATTAAATTCATTTTTTCCTCAAAATTCTACATACAATACCCCATAAAGACAACATGAAAAAAGGTTGGGTTTTTTTTTTAGAATTTTGCAAATGTATTAAAAATAAAAAACTAAGAAATCACATGTACATAAGTATTCACAGCCTTTGCTCAATACTTTGTTGATGCACCTTTGGCAGCAATTACAGCCTCAAGTCTTTTTGAATATGATGCCACAAGCTTGGCACACCTATCTTTGGCCAGTTTGACCCATTCCTCTTTGCAGCACCTCTCAAGCTCCATCAGGTTGGATGGGAAGAGTCGGTGCACAGCATATTTTCAGATCTCTCCAGAGATGTTCAATTGGATTCAAGTCTGGGCTCTGGCTGGGCCACTCAAGGACATTCACAGAGTTGTCCTGAAGCCACTCCTTTGATATCTTGGCTGTGTGCTTAGGGTTGTTGTCCTGCTGAAAGATGAACCGTCACTCCAGTCTGAGGTCAAGGGCGCTCTGGAGCAGGTTTTCACCCAGGATGTCTCTGAACATTGCTGCATTCATCTTTCTCTCTATTCTGACTAGTCTCCCAGTTCCTGCCGCTGAAAAACATCCCCACAACATGATGCTGCCACCACCAGTGGCATGGTGATAAGCAGTGCCTGGTTTCCTCCAAACATGACACCTGGCATTCAAGCCAAAGAGTTCAATCTTTGTCTCATTAGAACAGAGAATTTTGTTTTCTTATGGTCTGAGAGTCCTTCTGCTGCCTTTTCGCAAACTCCAGGTGGTCTGCCATGTGCCTTTTACTAAGGAGTGGCTTCCATCTGGCCATGCTACCATACAGGCCTGATTGGTGGATTGCTGCAGAGATGGTTGTCGGTTGTCCTTCTGGTGGAGAGAGCAGGCCCTCTCCGCCAGAGCTTCCCCCCCCCCCCCCCCCCAAGAGCTGACATCGCCCCTGAGGTCGGCCCAGACTGTCCTGGACAACCCAGATTGCAATGATAAGTCCTCTGGCTGACCTCATCGCTCTAGCCCAAGATCGCCCTGCCTTCAGACTGACCGCAATGGTCACTTAAGTGGCCAGGCAAGGATTAAGCTTAAGCTAAGCTATTTAATGAAATAAATTAACAAATTACCAAAGATTCCATTATTTCTGTTATAATATTTCCATATATTTATAATTTTTAGAACTCTCCAAACCACCCAGACAGCAGGAAAAACCTCCCTTATTTTGAAATCCAAATCTTGGCATGTTTAGCTTGTCTGAAGGCTGCTGACAGAGGTCAGAGGAGAAAGTCGTTGACTTCGTGAATTTCAGTCATCTTAACTTGCCAGGCACATAATAATGAACATAAATTAAGATAAGATAAGATAAGCCTTTATTAGTCCCACAATGGGGAAATTCCAGGATTGCAACAGCACAGGGATAGCAACACTCAGAGCAACAATCAGAAGGCAAGAAAAAACAACATCTAGCAAACATATGTCCATATTACTATAAATGTATATATATAGACACACAGTGCAGAGCATTATGGCTGGTGGATGTGCAGCAGAAAGTCTAAGCTCTCTCTCCGCGGATGCAGCGGGCCAGCTGGAAGTCTTTGGGCATGATGGTGACCCCCTTAGCGAAGAAGAGACCACCAGGTGGGTCTCGCTGGTCTCCTGCAGAGCCATGACGGCGAAACTCAGGAAACGCAGGACGGTCTTGAAGTCCTGAGCGATCTCCCTCACCAGGCGCTGGACGGGCAGCTTACGGATGAGCAGCTCCGTGGATTTCTGGTAGCGACGGATCTCTCTCAGAGCCACGGACCTGTGACGGCGAGGCCTCTTCACTCTGCCGGTGGCCAGAGCGCCTCTCCGAGCAGCCCTGGTGGCTAGCTGTCTCCTGGGGGGCTTCTTCCTCCAGTAGATTTTACGGGCGGTCTGCTTGGTTCTTGCCATCGCTCTTTATTATTCTGTCTTATATTTCTTTCACGCCGCCTAAACTCCAGCCCGGCACCCGCTTCGTTTTCGCTACAGCTCCCGGTATGTCGAGTTTCCCATTAGCACCGGGCGGCGGCCAAGTGCTAGCTAGTACTAGCTCCTCCCCGCTGTAACGTCTCCCGCTGCAAACCGTGGCTCCGTCCGCCGACCCGGGAGACCCCCGGGGCGATCCGTGCGTCCATGATATATATACAGAGTGAAAGGTGTAGAAAGAAGAAGGAAGATAAAAAAAAAGAGGCTGTTGCAACAGGCAGCCGACTCGTGTGGCGCCGCCGGTCCGGCAGAGCCGGAACTGATGGAAAATGATGGTACCCTTAACTTAATATTTTGTTGCACAACCTTTTGAGGCAATCACTGCAATCAAACGATTTCTGTAACTGTCAATGAGACTTCTGCACCTCTCAGCAGGTATTTTGGCCCACTCCTCATGAGCAAACTGCTCCATTTGTCTCAGGTTTGAAGGGTGCCTTCTCCAGATGGCATGTTTCAGCTCCTTCCACAGATGTTCCATAGGATTTAGATCAGGGCTCATAGAAGGCCACTTTAGAATAGTCCAATGTTTGGCTCTTAGCCATTCTTGGGTGTTTTTAGCTGTGTGTTTTGGGTCATTATCCTGTTGCAAGACCCATGACCTGCGACTGAGACCAAGCTGTCTGACACTGGGCAGCACATTTCTCTCTAGAATACCTTGATAGTCTTGAGATTTCATTGTACTCTGCACAGATTCAAGACACCCTGTGCCAGATGCAGCAAAGCAGCCCCAGAACATAACAGAACCTCCTCCATCTTTCACAGTAGGGACAGTGTTCTTTTCTTGGTATGCTTCATTTTTGCATCTGTGAACATAGAGCTGATGTGCCTTGCCAAAAAGTTCCAGTTTTGTCTCGTCTGTCCATAGGACATTCTCCCAGAGGCTTTGTGGCTTGTCAACATGCAGTTCGGCAAATTCCAGTCTGGCTTTTTTATGATTTGTTTTCAACAGTGGCGTCCTCCTTGGTCGTCTCCCATGAAGTCCACTTTGGCTCAAACAACGATGGATGGTGCGATCTGACACTAATGTACCTTGACCTTGGAGTTCACCTTGAATGTGTTTAGAGGTTGTTCTGGGCTCTTTTGTTACCATTCGTATTATCCATCTCCTCCTGCGGCCACGTCCAGTGAGGTTGGCTACAGTCCCGTGGATCTTAAATTTCTGAATAATATGTGCAACTGTAGTCACAGGAACATCAAGCTGCTTGGAGATGGTCTTATAGCCTTTACCTTTAACATGTCTTGTCTATAATTTTCTTTCTAATCTCCTGAGACAACTCTCTCCTTTGCTTCCTCTGGTCCATGTTTAGTGTGGTACACACCATGTCAACAAACAGCACAGTGACTACTTGTAACCCTTTAAATAGGCCGACTGACTGATTACAAGTTTGTAGACACCTGTGATGTTAATTAGAGGACACATCTTGGTTGAACATGTCCCTATGGTCACATTATTTTCAATCTTTTTTAGGGGTACCATCATTTTTGTCCAGGCCTGTTTCATGAGCTTGTTCTCCAAAACAATTCTGTTGAACCACAACTCAAAAGCACCGCCTGATCTTCACCGGTCAATTCCCATAGAATCCCTTAGTTATTTCCACTTTTGTCAGATTCAAGCCATTTCTGTGACCATTGTGGGCCCCTCCCCCATCAACAGAGGGGCACCAACAATTTTGTCCATGTCTGTAGCTGTAAGTCTTATTTTGGAGATGACTCCTATTGGAGTCAGCACTGCTGTTCCATCGTTTGAGGATGGGCACAGACTAAGTGCACCTGGTGAGCGGGAGGTGGGTCACTCTTGAGTTATGTCTCTGTATTTTATAACCCCCCCCCTTTTTTTGGGGGGGGGATTTCTTATTTACCCTCCCTTCAAATATTTAATTAGATGTATGCTAGTTCGCAAAAGTTAGAAGGTGGTTCCTCTATTAGATTTTTAAGTTGGAATGTTAAAGGATTGAATAATCTGGTCAAGCGGTCAAAGGTATTTTCCCACCATAAGCGCTTAAAAGCTGATATAGTGTTTCTTCAGGAAACTCATTTACGTGATCAAGATCATGGTAGACTTAAATGCCCATGGGTTGGTGATATCCTTCATTCTTTTTTCAGCTCAAAGGCCAGAGGAGTTGCTATTTTAATTAATAAAAACATTTCCTTCTCAGCTTCTAAAATAATTGATAAAAATGGCAGATACCTGATTATTGCAGGTAGCTTATTTCACACTCCTGTTTTATTGGTTAACATTTACGCTCCTAATTTGGACAGTCCTGACTTTATGAATAGATTATTTAGTATTCTCCCCTTCTTAGATACACATTTCCTAATTCTAGCTGACGATCTTAATTGCATTATAAACCCATCTTTAGACTGTTCTTCTTCTTGCTTCCTCACACAATCCTCTATGGCTAAAACAATATCTGAGTTTTTGTACTAAAATAGGTTTGTCGACCCCTGGAGGGTTTTCAACCCACAAACTAGGGCATATTCCTTCTTCTCTCAGGTGCATCAAACCTATTCTCGAATTGACTTTTTTTTTTATTGATGTTCTTTAATCTCTAAGGTGGTCTCCTCTGATTATTTTCCAATTGTAATCTCTGATCACGCCCCTCTAAGTCTTAATATTAGATTTAAAGATCAACCTCGTTTTGTTTCATTCTGGAGGTTTAGCTCTTTGTTACTATCTGATGATGCATTTAATGCTTTCATCATTTCCTCAACTGATGACTTTTTAACTATTAACAAAAACCATTCGGTATCTCATTCACTATAATGGGAATCACTTAAAGCTTATCTGCATGGTCAAATTATTTCCTATTCAGCACATCACTACAAAACTCAAAAGGCTAAATTAAATGAACTATTGGCTAAAATTCAAGAAACTGATAGACAAAATGCTAGCAATCCTTCACAGCGTTTAATGAAGCAACATCAAGACTTGAAACTAGAACTGGATCTCCTCACAACAGCTGATGCAGAACGTCTCTTATTACATTCCCGTGCAGTTTATGATGAATATGGTGAAAAGCCTTCTAGGCTTTTGGTACATCAGTTGAAACAGCGGGCGAATTCTCGATTAACTCGATTAACAGAGAAGGCAAGGACAGCTTCAGGAAGAAGATGGAGGACAAGCTGCAACAGAGCGACATCAGCGGGGTCTGGAGAAACCTCAAAACCATCTCGGGGCTCCAGAATACCTCCCCCCAGGCCACGGGGGGCAGGGAGTGGGCGAACAACCTGAATCTGTTTTTCAATAGATTTGACCAACCGCCCTCCCCCCTGTCTGCACAACAACCACTGCTGCCTCTAAGAAATCAAGTCCTGCTACCCACTCCCCACTCCACCGACACCCCCCCCACTCCCAACACACAGCCCCCCATCCTGACCCTGACCAAGACCCAGGTGAGGACGGAGCTGAGGAAGATCAAGGCGAGGAAGGCGTCGGGACCGGACGGCATCAGCGCAAAGCTCCTCAAGTCCTGTGCAGACCAGCTGTGTGGGATTGTGACGTATATCTTCAACATGAGCCTGAAACTGGGGAGGGTACCACAGCTGTGGAAAACATCTTGTGTGGTACCTGTACCAAAAACTTCCCACCCCAAAGACCTGAACAGCTTCAGACCGGTGGCCTTGACGTCCCACTTGATGAAGACCCTGGAGAGACTGCTCCTTGCTCATCTCCGCCCCCTGGTGGAACCAGCGATGGATCCACTCCAGTTCGCCTACCAGCATGGCATTGGGGTGGAGGATGCGGTGATCTTCCTCCTTCACCGTTCTCTGTCCCACCTGGAGAAGCCCGGGAATATGGTGAGGATCATGTTCTTTGACTTCTCCAGTGCTTTCAACACCATCCAACCGATGATCCTGAAGGACAAGCTGCTGCGCGCAGGGGTGGACCAGCACCTGTCATCATGGATCCTGGACTACCTCACGAACCGGCCTCAGTTTGTGAGAACCCGGGACTGTGTTTCCGACACGATCATCAGTAGCACGGGGGCCCCCCAGGGAACGGTGCTGGCTCCCTTCTTGTTCACTCTTTATACTGCGGACTTCTCACACAACACAACACATTGCCATCTACAGAAGTTCTCTGATGACTCTGCGATCGTTGGTCTCATCTCCAGCGGAGATGAAGCTGAGTACAGAGGGCTTATCCAGGACTTTGTGGACTGGTGCCATCGGAACTGCCTCCAGATCAACGCGAGGAAAACTAAGGAGCTGGTGGTGGACTGCCGCAGGCATGGGCAGCCCCTCACAGCACCAGTAAATATACAGGGAACAGACATCGAGATGGTGACATCCTACAAGTACCTGGGTATTCATCTGAACAATAAACTAGACTGGTCACACAATACTGACGCACTCTACAAGAAGGGACAGCGCAGGCTGTTCCTGCTGAGGAGACTCAGGTCTTTTGGTGTACAAGGGGCGCTGCTGAAGTCATTCTATGACACGGTGGTGGCATCAGCCATCACTTTTGGAGTGGTCTGCTGGGGCAGTGGCATTACTGCAGCCGATAGGAAGAGACTGAACAAACTGATTAAGAAAGCTAGCTCTGTCCTGGGGCAACGCCTTGATCCGATGGAGGAGATAGGAGAGAGAAGGACGGTGGCTAAACTGTCATCTCTGCTGGAGTCCGAGTTCCACCCTATGCAGGACATACTGGATGCACTGAGGAGCTCATTTAGCAGCAGACTACATCATCCCAGGTGCACAACCGAGAGGTTTCGTAGGTCCTTCCTACCAACGGCTGTCAGACTGTACAACCTAAGCAGGGCTGCTCGCAGAGATAGCAAAAAGACGTAACAAACTAATAGTTTTTTTTGAATGCAAAAGATGCAATAGACTTACACAATGGTCCTCTCCGGCATACAACTAGGAACATACCGGTCGCTATGGAGGGTGAGAATATGTATGGGCACATAATCATACCATGTAGGATAACTAAATAGACGGTTATGCTGTTTCATCCCACCTAGCAACAATGCTCTGCACTGTGTGTGTTTATATATTTACATATTTATTCCATCTAGCTACAATGCTCTGCACTGGGTGTGTTTATATTTATATATCTATATATTTATTCCATCTAGCTACAATGCTCCGCACTGTGTTTTTATATATCTACATATTATTCCATCTAGCTACATTGCTCCGCACTGTGTGTGTTTATATACTTGCATATTTATTCCACCTAGCTGCAATGCTCCATACTGTGGGTGTTTATATATTTACATATTTATTCCATCTAGCTACAATGCTCTGCACTGTGTGTTCATATATTCATATATTTATTCCATCCAGCTACAATGCTCTGCACTGTGTGTCTGTGTGTGTGTGTGTGTATATATATATTTTATAGTAATATGTACATATGTATATTAGCTGCTCTTGCTTGCTTGTTTTTTCTTGCCTTCTGATTGTTGCTCTGAGTGTTGCTATCCCTGTGCTGTTGCAATCCTGGAATTTCCCCGTTGTGGGACTAATAAAGGCTTATCTTATCTTATCTTATCTTAACTCCTCAAATTAAGGATTCTTTTGGTAATCTTACTTCGGATTCAGTATCTATTAATGACCGTTTTATGAATTTTTATTTCTCCCTCTATGAATCTGAATCACAATCGGATCCAAATTAAATGACTTCCTTCCTCCACAATTTTAATACCCCTACAGTCAACCCCCTTATTGCGGAGAGGCTTGATGCGCCTCTGAGTTTGGAGGAAATTATTAATTCAATTAAAGCCATGCAAAATAATAAAGCTCCTGGTCCAGATGGGTTCCCTGTTTTATTTTTCAAAAAAATTGTTTAAATTAGCTCCTCTTCTTAACGTTTACACTGAATCTTTAGAACGTGGCTCACTGCTTCCCACTCTAACTCAGGCATCTATATCTCTCCTCTTGAAGAAGGATAAGGATCCCACATCATATGCATCCTACAGACCTTTATCACTCCTTCATGTTGACGTTGATTCTGGCTAAGGTCTTAGCTACTCGTCTGGAAACAGTTCTTCCTACTATTATATCACAGGAGCAGAATGGCTTTATCAAGAGGCAACAGCTATTTTTCAATGTTCGTACCCTCTTTAATGTAATTTTCTCTGCAGACACTTCTGTTGTTCCTGAGGTTGTAGTTTCACTTGACGCAGAGAAAGCATTTGATCGGGTCGAGTGGAACTACCTTTTTACAGTCCTCAGCAGGTTTGACTTCAGAGAGAACTTTGTGTCTTGGATTAAGCTTCTCTATACTTCCCCCCCAAGCCAATGTTGTTATAAATGATACTCGATCTAAGTATTTTATACTATCTCGTGGAACTAAGGCAGGGCTGCCCCCTTTCTCCTCTCCTTTCTGTTTTGACTGTAGAACCCCTCTCAATCGCATTAAGGCCCCTTCCTTCTTTTCGTGGAATATTTTGATCTGGTTTCAAAGTTAAACTATCTTTATATGCTGATGACTTTCTTTTATATGTCTGATCCATCAGTTAGTATTCCTCTTATTTTATCTCTGTTGCAACAATTCAGTTCTTTCTCAGGCTACAAAGTTAATCTTCTTAACAGCAAATGTTACCCCATAAACTCCCTAGCTCTAGGACTTAATCAGTCTGACACTCCTTTCAAACTTAGTCCTTCAGGGTTTAAATACTTGGGGATCAATGTAACACGGACTCTACTGGATCTTTATTCTGCTAATTTTGTTCCTCTACCGGCCCATGTTAAGGCTGATTTACAGAAATGGTGCTCTCTTCCTTTGTCACCAATAGGTAAAATTAATGCAGTCAAGATGAAAGTTTTGCCTAGATTTCTCTTTTTATTCCAGAGCATTCCTTTATTTTTGACAAAAACCTTTTTTAAAACTTTAGATCAGATTATATCCTATTTTCTGTGGAGTGGTAAAGCTCCCAAATTGAATAGATCAGTATTACAAAAATTTTCATCAAATGGTGGTCTTGCCTTGCCTAATTTTCTTTTATATTATTGGTCCGCACACATATGTAAATTGAATTACTAGCTTCATTCTCCAGATCTATTATGGTGTACACTTGAGATTCAATCCTGTTCTTCAGCTTCACCCGCCACCTTAATCCCTTCTCCAATGCCCATTAATCTCTTCAATTTCACAAAGAACCTGATGGTACCAACTACTCAGAATTTGGTTCCAGTTTAGATGTCATTTCAAGTTTTTATCACCTTCTAGTATGATGCCCATGCTTAAAAATTATTTATTTTTACCCTCACTTACCAACTTCTCTTATCAGCAATGGCATAATCATGGTATTAAAACCTTCAGAGATCTTTACAAGGACAGTTTCTTTGTCAGCTTTTCAGATTTAGCTTCAGATTTCAATTTACCTACATCCCATTTATTCATCTATTTACAGATTAGGCACTGTGCCTCAACCCTTTTTTCCTGCTATCCTCACCTCCTGGCTAATCAACTTTGGGATGACCTTTTGACCCTTGAACTTAATCAGAAATTGCTTATTTCTAAAATATATGATGCACTTATGGCATTTGATACTCAGTCTGTTGTCAAAAATAAAACCGCATGGGAGAAGGAGCTTGGTACCGTTTTGTCTGATCAGTGGTGGGATAAAGCCGTCCTTGGTATACGCTCAGTTACACCTTGTGCTAGGCTTCAGCTTATACAGTTTAAGATATTGAATAGAGTCCATCTCTCCAAGTCCTGACTATCAAGAATTTATCCTGATATAAGGGACCAATGTGACAGATGTCAAGCCTCACCCTGTAATTTGAGTCACATGTTCTTTTTTGTCCCAGATTGTATAAATATTGGAGTGACTTCTTTATGATTCTGTCCAAAGTTCTAGCAATTAAAATTAAGATGGACCCTTTGATTGCCATATTTGGAGTCTCACATGCTCCAATTCAATTAACATCATCCCAATTGCAATTACTTAATTTTACCTCCCTTCTAGCTAGACGTCATATCCTACTTCTTTGGAAGTCGCCTAAATCCCCATCCAGCTCTTTATGGCTTAAGGACGTTACGTCCTTCCTTAAGGTAGAAAAGATAAACCTAAGTGTAAAAGGCTCTTCAATTAAGTTTTTTGAAAAATGGAACCTTTTCATCAATTACTTTTACTCTTCCCTCTCCTCAGCCACCTGCTCCAGCTCTTCAGAGGGGATACCAAGGCGTTCCCAGACCAGCTGGGAGACATAGTCTCTCCACCGAGTCCTGGGTCTGCCCCGGGGTCTCCTCCCAGTGGGACATGCCCGAAACACCTCAAGTGGGAGGCGTTCCAGGAGGTATCCTAATCAGATGCCCATACCACCTCAACTGACTCTTTTCAATGTGGAGGAGCAGCGGTTCTACTCTGAGCCTCTCCCGGATGACTGAGCTCTTCATCCTATCTCTGAGGGTGAGTCCAGCAGTCCTACGGAGAAAGCTCATTTCAGCCACTTGTATCCGCAATCTCGTTCTTTCGGTCATTACCCAAAGCTTGTGACCATAGGTGAGAGTAGGAACGCAGATTGACTGGTAAACTGACAGCTTTGCCTTAGAACTCAGCTCCCTCTTCACCACAACGGACCGGTACAACGTCCGCATCACTGCAGATGCTGCTCCAATCCGTCTGTCAATCTCTCGCTCCATTCTCCCCTCACTCGTGAATAAGACCCCAAGATACTTAAACTCCTCCACTTGGGGCAGGAGCCTGTCCCCAACCCGGAGAGGACAACCCACCTTTTTCCGGCTGAGGACCATGGACTCGGACTTGGAGGTGCTGATTCTCATCCCAGCTGCTTCACACTCAGCGGTAAACCATTCCAACAAGAACCGTTGGTCATTGCTGGATGAAGCCAATAGGACATCATCTGCAAACAACAGAGATGAGATCCTGTGGTCACCAAACATGACACCCTCCATTCCCTGGCTGCGCCTAGAAATCCTGTCCATAAAAATTATGAACAGGATCGTGACAAAGGGCAGCCCTGGTGGAGTCCAACTCTCACTGGGAATGAGTCCGACCGAGTGTTGGCAATACAAGCCAAACTCTCACAACGGTCGTACAGAGACTGAATGGCTCGTAATAACAAGCCCGATACCCCATACTCCCAAAGTACCCCCCACAAAAACCACGAGGGACACGGTCGAATGCCTTCTCCAAGTTCACAAAACACATGTAAACTGGTTGGGCAAACTCCCACGAATCCTCAAGAATTCTCGAAAGGGTAAAGAGCTGGTTCAATGTGCCACGGCCAGGACAAAAACCATATTGCTCCTGCTGAATCCGAGGTTCGACCAACAGCCGGACTCTCCTCTCCAGTACCTTGGCATAGACCTTCCCAGGGAGGCTGAGGGGTGTGATCCCTCTAAAGTTGGGGCACACCCTCCAGTCCTCTTTTTTGTAAAGAGGAACCACCACCCCGGTTTGCCATGCCAAAGGCACTGCCCCCGACCTCCACGCAATGTTGCAGAGGTGTGTCAACTATGACAGCCCTACAACATCCAGGGCCTTGAGGTACTCAGGGCGAATCTCGTCCACCCCCGGGGCCCGGCCACCAAGGAGATTTTTAACCACCTTGGTAACTTCAGCCCCTGTGATAGGCGAGTCATCCCCCTCGTCCACAAGCCCTGCTTCCTCTGTGGAAGGCGCATCAGTGGGATTGAGGAGATCCTGAAAGTATTCCTTCCACCGCCCGACGATATCCCCAGTCGAAGTCAACAGCACCCCATCCGCACCATACACAGTGTGGACAGGGCGCTGCTTCCCCCTTCTGTGCCGCCGGACAGTTTGCCAGAATCTCTTCGAGGCTGACCGGAAGTCTTGTTCCATGGCCTCACCAAACTCCACCCATACCCAGGTTTTTGCTTCAGCAACCACCCGAGCTGCACTCCGTTTGGCCTGCCGGTACACCTCAGCTGCTTCAGGAGTCCCACAAGCCAACCAAGCCTGATAGGACTCCTTCTCCAGCTTAATGGCCACCACGAGATGCACCGACCCCTTTGCAGCCGCATCTCTGGGCCGCTGCTTCAACAATAGAGGTGGAGAACATGGCCCATTCAGACTCCATGTCTCCAGACTCCCTCGGAATGTGGTTGACGTTCTTCCGGAGGTGGGAGTTGAAGACCTCCTGGACAGGGGCCTCAGCCAGACGTTCCCAGCACACCCTCACTATACGTTTGGGTCTACTAGGTCTGAATGGCATCCTCCCCTGCCATCGGATCCAATTCACCACCAGGTGGTGATCAGTTTGACAGTTCTGAACCTCTCTTTACCCGAGTGTCCAAGACATACGGTCGCAGGTCTGATGACATGATAACAAAATCGATCATCGACCTGCGACCTAGGGTGTCCTGGTGCCAGGTGCACATGTGAACACCCTTATGCTTGAACATGGTGTCCGTTATGGACAAACTGTGGTGAGCACATTAGTCCAATAACTGAACCCCACTTACTGTAGGTTCGGATCGGGCAGGCCATTCGTCCCAATCACCCCCCTCCAGGTTTCACTGTCGTTGCCCACGTGCGCATTGAAGTCCCCCAGTAGGACAATGGAGTCTCCAAGAGGAGCACCCTCGAGCACCTCAGCCAGAGACTCCAAAAAGGGTGAGTACTCTGAAACATCATTTGGTGCATAGGCACAAATGATGGTCAGGACCCGTTTCCCAACCTGAAGGCACAGGGAAGCAACCCTTTCGTCCACCGGGGAAAACTCCAATATAGAGGCAGCAAGGTGGGGGGATACAAGAATATCCACCCCTGCGCGTCGCCTCTCGCCTGGGGAAACTCCAGGAAAGGCCAAGCTCCAGCCCCTCTCCAGGAGACTGGTTCCGGAACCGGAGCCGTGTGTTGAGGTGAGGCCGACTATATCTAGCCGGTATCTCTCAACCTCGTACACCAGCTCAGGCTCCTTCCCCACCAGAGAGGTGACATTCCACGTACCAAAAGCCAGTTTGGAAAGCCTGGGATCAGTCCACCAAGGTCTCCGCCTTTGACCGCCACCTAATCCACATAGCACCGGACCCCCATGATCCCTCCTGCAGGTGGTGAGCCCACTGGAGGGCAGACCCATGTAACTCCTTCGGGCTGAGCCCGGCCGGGTCCCATGAGTGGAAACCCGGCCACCAGACGCCAGCCATCAAGCCCCTCCCCCCCATGCCTGGCTCCAGGGTGGGGCCCCGGTAACCCCATACCAGGCGGGGTACACTGAATCCTTGATCTAGAATTTATCATGAGAGTCTGCTGGATCGTTCTTAGTCTGGCCCTTCACCCAGGACCAGTTTGTCTTGGGTGACCCTATCAGAGGCAAATTGCCCCGAATAACATAGCTCCTGGGATCACTGGGGAACGCAAACCCCCCACCACGATAAGGTGACAATCCATGAGGGGTGATTGAGCTCTATTTGCAAATCTTTTTTTCATTTACTAATTCCCTCCCCCATTTCACCCCTCTTTTTTTCTCTTCTACTGACAATCTCTTTACATATGGGTCTATAAAATAAGTATGCTTGGATGTGCTTGTATATGGGTCTATGTTTATAACCAATTTTCTTTCCCCTTTTTATTTGTATATTTTAGTTATTTTTTTGATACAGAGACACTGTTCTGTTCTGATTTTAAAAGCAAAATAATGAGCACTTTGCTGCATACAACCATGTATCATTACTCTAATCTCTCAAAAAAATATTTAAAAAAAAAAATAGGTCATTATAGGTGATTCTACAAGATTGCTGTTTTCAGCAGGGTTTGTGTTGATCTTAAAGTGACACTTTGCCAAAAATTAAGTTTTTTTTCTCGTTAACATGTCTGTAACATATTTTTTATTACTTACAAGACATAATCAAGAGTGAAATCGCTCAAATGTCTCATAACTCAGTTTTTTTGCTGTAAAGTCTCACTTAAGCCCCGCCCCCTGCAAAAAGGCGAGTTGAGACGGAACGTCTTTGGTGACGTTGCTAGCTATTCGTGTTGCTAGCACGTGGGTAGTGATGAGCCAATCAGGACACTCTGGCATGACATTATCTTCCAGGCTAGTTAGCATTTTTTTTACAAACTACTTTCAAAACTTGAAATCAAATTAAAATAGGTTTTACTACCAATAATAATGCATCAGATTTGTATAGTTCTTTTCATGAACACTCAAAGATGCTTTACAATGGATACATTATTTATTCACTCCACAGACAATGGTAGTGGTACGCTACTACTGTAGCCACAGCTGCCCTGGGGCAGACTGACCGAAACGTGGCTGCCAATCCATGCCAACAGCCTCTCCACCCACTACCGAACAACTATACACATTCATACCCAGTGTCATGGACACTGGAGGTGAAATGATAACCAACCAGAAAGCAAGCTGACGGAAGCATTGCCAGACATGTTTGCTAACAATAAAGGTGGACTTGTACTCCACATCCACGTCTGCTCGAGCATGAAGCTTATGACGTAAATTTTGTCATTAGCTTCTGTCATGGCGCCCCTCTGGGGCTGAGCCTGTAAGCCCAAATTTTGTGACTGCGGTACCTGTGTGCATTGACTATGCATGGACAAGATCCAACCTCCTGTTAAAAAAAAAAAAAAACACTTGACCCAGGAGACGCAAAAAAATTAAGTATATACACAGCTGGCCTTGTCTAAGGGTGCTTTCACACCCAAATTCATTTTACTTTGGTCTAAATCGGTTGATAAGTTTGCTACTTTGTATCATTTTCTCCTTGGTTCGGTTCCCTTTCACACAGGCAAAAATTCAAGTGGACCAAATTCCGTCACATTAAATCCTGCGAGATTATGTCAGAACATTCTCTGTTCTTATTGTCAGACTTTTTTTGCCACGAGAACAGGAAAGGTAAATACAGGAAATAGGATGACTACTGTGCATTTATGCATTTCTGGGGAGAAAATAATACAAATCATAGCGTAATGTATGGGGTGGTAATCGCCCTGGTTATCATTTATTACATTACGTGGATATACCACTTTCGTTTTGTATCATTTTTGTTTTCATCTCAGACTTATCAGGCATTAATGTGTTTATTTTTAGGGGAATAAATTAATGAACAAGGAGTGTGCAGCATTTTACTTTTCACTGTAACTCCACAGAGGCAGGAGCGCCCTTCCAGTCCAGCAAGCTCCCTGACAGCCACCCGTCAGCCCCCGGCAGAGGCTGCCGAGAGTGGGCTCGCTTCATGGTGGGGGCTGGCGGTGTACGGGAAGCAGCGTCAGATCACCTCCTTTCGATGGAGGAAAAGAAAGGAGGAAATGATGGTATAGTGCAACTTCCATGCCATCGTTAATGAAAGTTAATTAAAGTCTGCAGAGGCATCCTCTTTTCCAAGTTTCAAACCCACTCATGTCTGTGTGTTGCATCCGTGTGCACTACATTTATTTATTTTATTTACTCGTTTATTTGACAGGGACATTGTAGATTAATTCACATTACTGTGAAATGCACCAGAATTAGCCAAAATGGCTTCATCCGCAGTCCTCAGACAGATGTTAAATTGTCATCTTAAAAAATAAGTCAAGGTTACATTATTATTTACAAAAACCCTTAAACCATTCAACTGACTTTTCATCCTATTCGTCACCGTTTATTCTTTCTAACACAACTAAGTAACTGGGCATCAACTGTGATTGATGTCTTCCTTACTACCAAGCAGCATTACTATCACGTGCATTTTGGCTCACACACTGGCTTTGGTCAGCAGAAAACTAAGGCTGTGCGATATGACAAAAATTTCATATCACGATATGTCATCTTATATCACAATATATACTGTAGTCAGTAGTCAGTCCCTCCAGGATTTCGCAAGATGTTTTTATGATTGTTGTGGCCCAAAAAGCCTGAATTCGGCGGAGCTTTTTTTAGTTAATATTGTAGTTACGGATGTGATTTGGGGTTGGAGAAATTATCTGAAAATTTAGCAGGGGGTCTGGGGGACACAGTCCTCCAGCGGGGTCCGGGGAAGAGCCCTGGTGGGGGGGCAAGGGGGGCAAAGCCCCCCAAAGCTCCTGGGTTTTTATGATTTTTAAGTACCAGAACTGTGCTTAAATGACATAAAACAAACAGCTGAATGCCACTTATTACTGTATAATATTGACTTTTGTTCCAAGAAGATAGCATTCGTAAAATATTCCAACAAGCATTATCCATCACATGCTTTAACACCTGATCAAATCAAAAATCAGTTAATTTTATCTATTCCATAATAGAAATAAAATTCCAACATACCATTACATTTTATAATTCCAGCATTCATTTCAGATCACCAGTTTCAGTCTCCATTGAGTCTTGAGCAGTTCATTTTGCACAATCACTGATGTAGCCAAGTCTTAGAAATATTCAAAAGTTATGAGTCAACGTCCACTGTGCACTGTCAATTTCAAACTGTTTGGAATCATAAAAGTAATCTAACTAAATTGTTTTGCTATTTTTTTCTCCTCAACATCAATGTCAGGGCGCTGCAGGAGTTTTGGGGATGGTTAACTTTTATAACCGTTCCCTCCCCCGCGCAGCCCAGCTCATACAGCCGTTGTACGCCGCACTCTACAAACGGAAACCGGCGGACAGAGTCGACTGGACTCCTGAGCGGCAGCAGGCGTTCTGAGGTTAAAACAGCTCTGGCGAACGCTGCACTACTGGTGCACCCAGACCCGGCGGCTCGGATAGCGCTCACTACCAACGCCTCGGACATGGGCAGAGCGGCCGTCGTGGAGCAATGTGTTGCTGGTTCTTGGCAGCAGCTCACTTTTTTTAGCAGGTCTTTGCACGACAGTGAGCGTAAATACAGCGTGTTCGACAGAGAGTTAATGGCTCTCCACCTGGCCATACGCCACTTCCTGTTCTGCCTGAAAGGGCGCAGCTTCACTGTGTTTGTGGACCACAAGCCGCTAACGTACTTAACGTACTTTATCTTCCTGGAAGATTAAAAAAAAAAAAAAAGCGGAATTCCGCGAATTAGCAGAAAAATCACATCACTATGTAGTGGCTGGTGAAGTAAATCCTCAGCAATTTGCCTTTCCCTGCATATGAATCCTAACCACACCTGTTTGCTCAGCAACTCATCATTACTGTTCTCGTTACCAGCGGGTTAAAACCACCATAAATGCCTCCACTGCTTACATACCTCTTCTGATTTTTTGCTGCATTTAAAGCACTTTAATAAGCTCATGTTTTTCTTGGACGGCGATGCTAGAGAGACACTCTGCTTGCAGACTGGAATGGTCACGCGGGCGGGGCGCTTCCGAACTCCAACGCACAGATGACTGTCATGCACGTTGTTCGTGTGCGCACTTGCGGACTGTCATTCATTTGTTTGTCTTAAATTTATATTTCCTTAGCGTGGCGGCATAGTTTCGGGGTGGCGGCCTGCCACATGGAAATGTTAGCAGCGGAAACCCTGTCATGTCTTTAGAACTACACTGATATTTGGGTTGTTATGGAGGTAACTGAGGATATTTGGCCTAATTTTTTCCTGATTTATTAGGAAACGTGTCTAGTCTGTTTTTTTGTTTTTCAGGAAAGTCATTTTTAGTTGATGGGGTCGGTAAACTAACCTTGTCAAGGATCTTGGTTTTTCCTGTGTCTACGTGTCCTAGAACACAGATGACTGGCGCCCTCAGCGTCTCCAGGTCGATGTTCTTCAGGTTCTCTGCTTTCCGTTTCTACGGTAACAGACAACCAGTCAGTCAGAAACAAGTTGAAAACTGACGACCTCTCGCAACTCTCCATTTTCTCGGAATCTCACCTCTATCCTCCTCTTGGCACGGTCGTACAGCCTCTCCTCCTTCGTCCTCCCATCGTCATCCTCACTCTCGCTGCTCTCGTCCTCACTCGCCACTCTTCTCTTCCCATGACTCGCCGGGGCCGGCTTTTCTACCTCGCCTTCCTCCTCGCTGTCCTCCTCGTTGTCGTCATCCTCCTCCTCCTCCTCGTCGTCTTCTTCCTCATCTTCTTCCTCTTCCTCCTCCTCCTCACTGGCGACAGGCTGAGGAGCAGCAGCGCTCTCCTCCTTCACCTCAATGTGGACCTTCTTCAGCTCTAAGGCGACAGAACATGTGATCGTTTGCAGGAACATGTTGATGATTTTACGCTACTGCAAACCTACTGGAGTTCAAACACAAACTTCATGGCACTAAGAAAGCCCAGGGCTAGTTAGCACTAAACATTAGCCATGTTTCCACCACAAAATACCTGAACCTTTTTAGTAGAACTAGAGCAACTCTGAGAGCTCTATTATATTGGTGCATCGGTATTCTTTAGCTAGTCCACCACAGCTAACGTAAAAAAAAAAAGGCAATCCTGAAACCCGAAGCACCCAGAAATGTCCTGTTGTCCACCAGTCACTGTTAGATATACTGTACTCATTTTTTGTATGAATTTTTCCCTGTGTGAAAGGGAACCAAACCAGGGGGAAAACAGCTAAAAATAACAAGCTCATCAACCGATTCAGACCAAAGCAAATGAACTCCAACGTGAAAACACCCTGAAACTAAACCTTTTCTCCCCCCTTGGTTGGTAATTTTTAAAAAACATTTCCCTAAATCAGGGGTCGGCAGCCTGTACTGCACAAAGAGCCACTGGGAGTGATTTTTATATTAAAAAAAATATCTGCATGGAGCCACAAAACTCCGAGCCTAAAAACTGCAGTAAAACAGCAGATTTATAACTACAATCTGGTCTGACAACATCAGGACTAAGACGTTTTTCTTATAAATTTGCAGCTTTTTTTATTGTAAATTTGTAACATTTTTCTCACAAAATTGCTACTTTCTCTTGCAAGTTTTGGATTACTAGAAAAGTTTTTTTGTTCCTTGCAAAATTATGTGGGTGTTTTCATCATTAAACTGTAATTTTCTTTTTCAAAATTTATGTTTTTAGCAGAAATGTGTTTTGCTTTTTTTCCCCCTAAATTTAGCAGATTTTTCGTTGCAAATTTAAACCCTTTACGGAGAAAAACTGAAGACCTTAACCAGGTAAATTTGTGACATTTTCCCCATTATAAGCTCTTTTCATAAATGTTGATTTTTTTTTGGCATAATCTGCTTTTTTCATAAGATTGTCTTATCTGATTGTTAGGGAAGAATTCTTCCATTATCATATAAATTAACAGAATATTAAAGTCTACACACCCCTGTTCAAATTCCAGGTTTTTGTGATGTAAAAAACGAGACCAAGATAAATCATTTCAAAACTTTTTCCATTAATGTGACCTATAACCTGTACAACCCAATTGAAAAACAAACTGAAATCTTTTAAGAGAAAACATAAAAAACTTATAATAACCTGGTTGCATAAATGTGCACACCCTCAAAATAGTACTTTGTTGCAGCACCTTTGGCTTTTATTACAGCACTCAGTGTTTTTGGGTAGGAGTCTATCGGCGTGGCACATCTTGATGTGGCAGTATTTGTCCACTCTCCTTTGCAAAAACGCTCCAAATCTGTCAGATTGTGAGGGCATCTCCTGTGCACAGCCCTCTTCAGATCACCCCACAGATGTTCAATCAGATTGAGGTCTGGACTCTGGCTGGGCCATTCCAAAACCTTAAATCTTCGAGTGAAGCCATTCTTTTGTAGATTTGGATGTGTGCTTTGGCTCATTGTCGTGCTGAAAGATGAAGTTCCTCTTCAGCTTTCTAGCAGAAGCCTGAAGGTTTTGTGCCAACACTGACTGGTATTTGGAACTGTTCATAATTCCCTCCACCTTGACTGAGGCCCCAGCTGAAGAAAAACAGCCCCAAAGCATGATGCTGCTACCACGTTTCACTATACAGGTACATCTCAAAAAATTAGAATATCATGAAAAAGTTCAATATTTTTTGTCACTCATTTCAGAAAGTGAAACCCATATATTATATAGATTCATTACACAGACAGTGATATATTTCAAGTGTTTATTTATTTAAATTTTGATGATTATGGCTTACAGCCCATGAAAACCCCAAAATCAGTTTCTCAAAAAATTAGAATATTCCATAAAATTAATTTTAAAAAATAATTTTTTTAATACAAATGTTGGCCAACTGAAAAGTCTGTCCATGTACCACTCAATACTTGGTCGGGGCTCCTTTTGGATGAATTACTGTATCAATGTGGCATGGAGGTGATCAGCCTGTGGTTCTGCTGAGGTGTTATGAAGGTCCAGGTTGCTTTGACAGTGACCTTCAGCTCGTCTGCATTGTTGGGTCTGGTGTCTCTCATCTTCCTCTTGACAATCCTCCATAGATTCTCTATGGGGTTTAGGTCAGGAGAGTTTGCTGGCCAATCAAACACAGTGATGCCATGGTCATTAAACCAGGTTTGGATACTTTTGGCAGTGTATGTGTGCGTGTGTGTGTGTGTGGGGGGGGGGGGGGGGGTTACCAAGTCCTGCTGGAAAATGAAATCAGCTTCTCCATAAAGCTTGTCATCAGAGGGAAGCATGAAGTGCTCTAAAATTTCCTGGTAGACGACTGCGGTGACTTTGGTCTTGATAAAACAGAGTGGACCAACACCAGCAGATGACCTGGTTCCTCAAATCATCATTGACTGGAAACTTCACACTAAACCTCAAGCAACTTAGACTCTGTGCCTCTCCACTCTTTCTCCAGACTCTGGGACTTTGATTTCCAAATGAAATGCAAAATTTACTTTTATCTGAACAGAGGTCATCTGCTGGTGTTGGTCCGCTGTGTTTTATCAAGACCAAAGTCAGCGCAGTCATCTACCAGGAAATTTTAGAGCACTTCATGCTTCCCTCTGCTGACAAGCTTTATGGAGAAGCTGATTTCATTTTCCAGCAGGACTTGCCCCCCCCCCCCCACACACACACACACACACTGCCGATTCTGGATTTTTTAACCAACAGGACACAGAGAGTAAGGGTCAATGGTACATTGTCTGACCAAAAGTGTTCTTCTACTGCAGGGGTGTCCAACCATGTGCCATGGAGAGCCAAGACCCTGCAGATTTTACCTCCAACCAGTGTCTTCAACAGCAGATTTCTGTGAACTTCTTCCCACTGATTGCTGATAAGTGAAAACACCTGCTGAAGAGACTGGGTAGAAGAGAAAACCTGCAGGGTCTTGGCTCTCCATGGCACCTGGTTGGACACCCCTGTTCTACTGGCTCTCCGCAGGGGTGTGTGTTGTCACCACTACTCTTCATCCTGTACACAAACATGTGTCGGAGCAGACATGACAACAGACACATTATAAAGTATGCTGATGATTCAGTTATTGTCAGTCTCCTCCAGGATGGTGAGAGTGGCCACGGCCCAGTAGTTGATGATTTTGTTCACTGGTGTGAGGATTCCTACCTGCAGCTGAATACGACAAAAACTAAAGATATGATTATTGACTTTAGGAGGAAAACTCCCAGGCACAAAGTCACCGTACTAAAAGGCCAGACCACTGAATGTGGGCAATCCTACAAATATCTTGGGACGATTATTGATAGTAATTTAAACTTTGAAGAAAACTGTGAAAGGGTGTGCAAAAAGGGTCAGCAACATTTGCATTGTATAAGGAAACTTGCACGCTTCCAAATTGACCGAACCATAATGACAATGTTTTATCGGGCTTTTATTGAATCTGTTTTATCCTTTTCTTTAGTGTCATGGTTTGGTCAGATAAAACAAACAGAGGAAATCCTTGGATCAGGTAGTTAGATGGTCCAGTCGTTTGCTTGGTGAGTCACAGCTGAGCCTGACATCCCTGTACACCAGACGGGTACAGAGGATGGCTACCTCCATTTTAAATGATGACTCCCACCCTTTGCACTGCAACTTTCAGCTTCTTCCCTCAAGACGGAGGATTGCTGTCCCAAAAAGTAAAACCCAGCGCTACAAAAACAGCTTTGTTCCTGCTGCTGGTAAAGAGTTGAACAAGATGTAGCAATATATTGCACATAATTTAGTTACCTATTTATTAATTTTATTTTATATTTACTTATTTTTGTAGGTTTTTTATTTGGGTTCTAAATCTTTTATTGGGTTTTAGACTTTTGAGTTTTTAACCTCTTTGACTAGTCTAACTTTTTAATATGACCCTTCTCTCTTATCTCCTTGTTTTTTCTCTTATCTCTTTGTCCTATGTCCTGATCGGTGGAGCTTTGAGCACTTTTATCATGTTTCTAGTCAGATTCATGTGTGCCTGTGTTTGTGTTCATGTTGAATGTAACTGTGGTTTGTAAATATGGATGTCACCTGACTGCAAAACAAATCTACCTACGGGTGCAAATAAAGTAACCTGAACCTGAAGAGGAAGATGAGAGACACCAGACCCAACAATGCAGACGAGCTGAAGGTCACTATCAAAGCAACCTGGACCTTCATAACACCTCAGCAGAACCACAGGCTGATCACCTCCATGCCACGCCACATTGATACAGTAATTAATCCAAAAGGAGCCCCAACCAAGTATTGAGTGGTACATGGACAGACTTTTCAGTCGGTCCACATTTATACACTTGTATAATGAAGGATTAAGTACTGAATCTGTAAGAGGATATTAAGTTTCTTTCTCTGGGATCAGTACTATTCGACTAATCTGACCCCCCTCACACAAGTCCTCCAGATTATCTGCAGTTTTTTGTTTTCAAAACATTTGAGCTGCCCTGACTCCACGGACAGCCAGCTGCATGGCCCAAGGACAAATGCCAGCAGCTAAGACAAAACATCTCCTGCCAAAGAGACTTTGTTGTTCTTAACTGATACAAACACCTACACTCAACACTACACCCACACTGACTCAAAAACTGATGAAAAAGATCACTCACTCACTGCTCTCTTTGTGTCCTTGTGTACTTTCTTGTCTGCTAACTGTGCATTGAGGGCTTTTTTTCTTGTAATCTTAATATTGATCATATATGACCGGTATTCTGACAATCAATGGTTTTTTGCTCTTCCTATTGTGTTATCCTTTTCTTTCCTATGCATCCTGTACCCATCTGATGACAGGCGCGTTCTCAGATGCTGCCGTGTCACCGGAAATGCAGGTCGTTTTCTGTGTCAAGTCAAATCCCTCATATGTTATCAGTCATACCTGTTAATGTACTTGGCAATAAATCCTTTCTGAGTCTGAGTCTGAGTCTGTATTAAAAAACTATTTTTTTAAAATCAATTTTATGTAATATTCAAATTTGTTGAGAAACTGAATTTGGGGTTTTCATGGGCTGTAATCCATAATCATCAAAATTAAAATAAATAAACACTTGAAATATATCACTGTCTGTGTAATGAATCTATATAATATATGGGTTTCACTTTCTGAAATGAGTGACAAAAAATATTGAACTTTTTCATGATATTCTAATTTTCTGAGATGCACCTGTACGTATGGTGTTCTTTTGGTGATGAGCACTGTTGTGTTTACGCCAAATATACCTTTTGGAATTATGGCCAAAAAGTTCAACCTTCATTTCATCGGACCATAACACATTTTCCCACATGCGTTTGGGAGATTTCAAATGTGTTTTTGCAAAATGTAGCCAGGCTTAGATGTTTTTCTTCATAAGGCTTCTGTCTTGCCACCCTAGACGGGAGATTGTTGTCACATGTACTAAACAGCCAGTACTTGCCAGAAATTCCTGCAGCTCCTTCAATGTTGCTGCTGGCCTCTTGGCAGTCTGTCTCCCTGACCAGTTTTCTTCTCATCAATTCTGAAGGTATATCCAGTTCTTGGTAATGTCACTGTTGTGCCATATTTTCTCCACTTGATGATGACTGTCTTCACTGTGTTCCATGGTATATTTAATACCTTGAAAATTCTTTTGTACCCTTCTCCTGACTGATACCTTTGAACAATGAGATCCCTCTGATGCTTTGGAAGCTCTCTATGGACCATGGCTTGTGCTGTATGATGAGACTACAAAAATGTCAGGAAAAGCCTACTAGAACAGCTGAACTTTATTTGAGGTTAATCAGAGGCACTTTAAATGGTGGCAGGTGTGTGCTGACTCCCATTAACATGAGTTTGAATGTGATTGGTTAATTCTGAACACAGCCACATCCCCAGTTATAACAGGGTGTGCATATTTATGCAACCAGGTTATTGTAAGGTTTTTATTTTTCCCTTAAAAGATTTCAGTTTGTTTTGCAATTGGGTTGTACAGGTTATAGGTCACATTAATGGTGGAAAAAGTTTTGAAATGATTCATCTTGGTCTCATTTTTTACATCACAAAAACCTGGCATTTGAATGGGTGTGTAGACTTTTTACATCCACTGTACAACCATTTTCCAATAAAACTATAGCGTTCTCTGGCAAATTCTGACTTTTTTTTCTTGCCAATTTGTGAGTTTTTCCCCCTCATAAAATTGCAACATTTTCCTTAATTTTGAGAATGCTTTTTTCCATAAATTTTCAGCAATTCTCATGAATTTCTTATATTTTTCTACAGCATTTCTAACATAAAACTTACATTTTTCTCATAAAACTCATTTTTTTTCCAGTAAATTTGTGATTTCTTTTCCAGAAATTCTGTAATTTTTCCCCCCATGAATTTGTTGTTGTTTTCCTCAGAAAAATGCAAAACTTTCCCCTAAATTTGTGAATTTTGTTGTAAGTTTTCAGATTTCCTCATTTTCTGCTTTTTAGGATATTTTTCTCATGAATGTGCAAAATTTTTTATCTTGTAAGTTTATTGCTTCTTTTCTTGGAAATTTGTGAGTTTTTCCCAACATGTACAACTTTTCCCCCTCAGTGTGATCAATCAGCAACAGCTTGTCCAACATGCTGTAAAACATGCTAACAACATGCCTGGTGCGCACTACAGAAGCACACGCCTGAAACAGGCCTACGGAAGCACACAGCCCGTACCTGCTGGTCTCCGCGTCCTCACGCTGATCCCCAGTCTCTTTACTGGTTTTAATTAAAATGACAACCGCGTTATAATACAGAATCACAGACGGACGTCTGACACCTGAGCAGGTCACGTGACCATCGGTCTGTTTACCTTTCTCGTCGTCACTGGCGATGGCCTCCCAGTCATCGATGGCGGCGTCTGGCTTTTCCTCTGCAGAGATGAGCAACATTTATCAAGTTTACTGTTAAATTTAATGGATTACATCAAAACTTTTCTCTTTTTATTAACTTTAACTTTTGCTCCTTAACTTATTTGCTACTTTTCTTTTGTAAATTTACAAAGATTTTCTCACAAGTTGGCGATATTTCATTATAAACTTTCTCCCAAACTGTCACACTTTATGACTCTGCAATTCTTCTTCATAAAGCAATAAACAAAAATGAAAACTGCAACATTTGACATAAAATTTCAACGTAACCAGTTTGAGTTTTAGTTTATTCTTTCTCCCATCGCTATTTAATACAAAAGAGATTCTACAGATTCCCCGTTAGCATCCCGACATCCTCACCTGGCTCTTCAGCCAGTGTTTCAGCTGCTCTTTCCACCTCTGTCTCCATGGCAACTGGCTCCGGAGTCTCTGACGTCAGCGAGGTCACCTCTGACGTTTCTGGGCAGAAGAAGACAGAATGTGGTGAGCACTATTTGTCCATTCTCTAAATTTGCTCCGACACTTTGCGATTTTTCCTCTTTTTTTGTTTTTTTCCAACTTTAGGATTTCTGTCTCACAACTCTACAACTTTTTCCCCGTCTCCCAACTTTACGACTTTTTACATATCCCATCTTTACAACTTTCTTCCCGTCTTGCAACTTTACGATTTTCCGTTTTGCAACTCCACAACTTTCTTTCTGTCTCAGGACTTTGATGGCTTTGCCCCATCTCACAACTTTACGATTTTCTGTCTCACATCTTTACAACTTTCTTTCTGACTTGCAACTTTACCATTTCTGCCTCGCAGCTCAACAACTTTTCCCCTACTCACATCTTTACAACTTTCTTCCTGTTTCACAGCTTTCCAACTTTTTTATTGTCTTGCAACTTTACAATTTTCTATCTCACAACTTTACGACTTTCCTGTCTCCCAACTTTGACTTGTTTCTTGCATCTTTACAAGCTTCTTCCTGTCTCGTCACTTTACAATTTCCACCTCACAACTCAACAACTTTTTCCCAGTCTTGTGATTTTACAACTTTTTCCCCGACTCACAACTTTACGACTTTTTTCTTTGATCTTTACAACTTTCGTGCCGTCTTGCAATTTACTGATATTCCATTTTGCAACTCCACAACGTTCTTCCTGTCTCAGGACTTGATGGCTTTTCCCTCTCGCAACTTTATGATTTTCTGTCTCACATCTTTTACGACTTTCTTCCTGACTTACAATACTCCAATTTCTGCCTCGCAACTCAACAACTTTTTCTCAGTCTCCCAACTTTACATTTTTCTTGCATCGTTGCAAGTTTCTTCCTGTCTTGCTACTTTGAGTTTCCATTTTGCAACTTTCTTCTTGTCTCACATCTTCACGATTTGTTCCCTGTCTTGCAACTATGTGACTATTTTGTGTCATAACTTTATAATTTTTATATTAAATCAAAGTTAGCTAACTAACTAACCTGCACTTATATAGCACTTTTCTAGTCACAAAGACCACTCAAAGCGCTTTACTAGTACTAACCCTCTATTCTAAGGGCCTATAGGAAACGGATATCTAGGGACTATTTAGAACAACCAATTAACATAACATGCATGTCTTTGGATTGTGGGAGGAAACCGGAGCCCCCGGAGTAAACCCACGCAGCACAGGGAGAACATGCAAACTCCACACAGAAAGGTTCCAACCCCTGCCAGCCTGGGGATTCGAACCAGGAACCTTCTAGCTGTAAGGCATCAGTGCTAACCACTGCACCACCGTGCTTTTTTCAAATAAAAAATAAAAGTTAAACAGCATACAGTAAATGCCCCGCTCCTGACTTTGTTGCCCCTCATTAATATTTAATCTGGTTCATAAAAGTCACAGTCTAATTGTTGCACATTTCCAGATTATCTCCGCGAGGATTTAACGATAATCTGGTACCTTCAGGTGTCGTAACATTGGTCTTCTTCTTCCTCTTGTCTCCGTAAACGGGTTTCTTCTTTGGCAGTGAGTCTTTGGATGGCACTTCAACACCTAAAAACAAATAATTACAATGCCACTTTACTTGTAAATGTGCAAATTTGAATAATCTTTAGGACTGTTGCAAACAAGTTTTAGTCTGCAAATATTAGCAGTAATTCAAAGTGAACATCCAAATATTTTCATATTCAGTAGAATCAGCATCAGTGTTTTCACAAACGTTTGACTTTTCTGATAAATGTAGCATCGTTTTTCTATATTAGCACTTTTTTCTAAAAAAGGGACTTTTTCATTGGATTTACAATAAAGTTGTAAATTTAATAGAAAAAGTCAACAAATATGTGCCAAAAAATTGCAAATTTAAAAGAAAAAAGCTGTAAATTTATGTGAAAAAGACTAAAATCTATGCCAAAAAATGCAAATTTAAAAAAACATTTCCCCAAAAATGTTGAGGTTATGGGAAAATTTATCAAGTATACAAGAAAAAAGTCACAAAATTATGTCACAGAACTGGTGTTCTGTGACACCGCTGTGACACACTTAAGAGGAGAAAAAAGCTGCAAATTTCAAAGATAAAAATTCTAATTTATAAGAAAAAAAATTGCTAATTTAAGAGAAAGTTTTTTTTTCCATTACATGAAAAAAAGCTTCAAATTTCTCTGAAAAAGTCAAATTTATGACAAAAAAATCTTATATTTATGAGAATAAAGTTGTATGCTTACAAAAAATTTGCTACGCTACAAGAAAAAATGTGCAAATTTAGGCAAAAGAAAATGTTAAATATGTGAAAATGTATGAAAAAAGATGCAAGTTTACAAGAAAATGCTGCACATTTTATTGAAAAAACACCTCAAATTTATGAAAATAAAGTTCTAATTTTTAAGAAAAAAAATAGCAAATTTAAGGGAAATAAAACGTACGTTTATGACAAAAATGTTCAAAATTACTAGAAAGAATGTGCAAATTTAACCATAAAAGTCACAAATTCATCAGAGAAAATAGTCAAAACTCTATTGGAAACCGCCACAACAAGCAGCCACAGGGGGCCATTGTCTGTGTGTAAACGGACCACCTGTGGCCCCACACCCACAGGTTGTGGCCCCGCACGTTCCATCCACCCACCCTGGTCAGCCAGGGCCTTGAGCGTGGCTGCGGCCCTCGCCTTGGCCTCCTTCTGGGCTTTGGTGAGCAGCCGTCCCTCCTTCTTCAGCCGCTCCTTCCTCTCCTTCTCCTTCTGCTTCTTCTTCTCCTTCCTCTCCTGCTCCAAACGCTCCTGAACGAGGAGGGGGTGGGGCAAACTTGTTAGCATGCACTTTTGGTTTCACACTTCAGCTCGTTTACTCTGGACGAGTCTGCAAACGTATCCAGTTTTATCCACGGTTCACAGCAAACACCCAGCCAATCAAAATGAATCAATTCAAACCATGTGACAAAATCCTCCTCTCATTGGACAGAAATATGGGAAGCAGTGGTGGTGGTAGTAACTAGTTACATTTACTCAGGTAACTTACACAGAAGTGTACTTACGGGAGTAATTTTACTGCAGGATACTTTTAACTCTTCAATAAATATATAAATTATTAATACTTAAAATTAAAAATGACAAATTTACCATCCTGACATCAGTGGTTTAACAAATCAGACATTAAAGCACTGAAGAAGAGTGTTTAACCTGGGTGTAAAATGGTGCTGTAGTTTTTAATCCCTGAGGCATTGTTCCATCTTGCAACTTTACGCCTTTTTCCCTGTCATCCAACTTTAAATTTCTCATCATCCAACTCTACAACTTTGAGTCATCCAACTTCACGACTTTTCCCCCCGTCATCCAACTTTAAGACTTTTCCATCATTTAACTTTACAACTTTTCCCATAATTATTATCTTTATTATATCGTTATTATCTCTTTATTATCAGGTTTTCCTAAAACATCTCTAAAAAGTCTTCAGTTGATCCAAAATGCTGCAGCGAGAGTGTTAACAGGTACTAGAAAGAGAGATCGTATCTCCCCGGTTCTGGCCTCCCTTCATTGGCTTCCCATAGAGTTTACAATTAAGTTTAAAATCCTTCTCACTTTCAAAGCTCTAAACAATCAGGCCCCTTTTTAATTAAAAGATCTGATATTACCCTATTATCCTAACAGAGCACTATGCTCCCAAAATGCAGGATTACTTGTAATACCTATAATCTCCAAAAGTACAATGGGAGGCAGAGCCTTCAGTTATCAAGCTCCTCTCTTGTGGAACCAGCTGCCAATCTGGATTCGGGAGTCAGACTCAATCTCTGTTTTTAAGAATAGGGTTAAAACCTTCCTTTTTGATATAACCTACAATTAGGGATTGTGGGATTGTGGTTCCAAGGTTGTCATAGCCAGGAGAGGCACTGGGGTTAAGCTCCCAGTGCTCATAAAATGCTCCTTATGGCGTGCGTCTCGAAAAGCCTCTGACAACTAAGTCCAACTCCTAGCCTGCCCCTGTGGTTTAGTCTCTAAGCCCGGCGGAACTGCTTTTACTAATAGGAGAAGGGGCGAGGGCGGATCTCTGGCGCCTTAAAACCAGATGCTTCGGGTAGATGATGGCTCGTCAACCTGGGAAGATAGCCCATCTAGGGGAAGGTAAACCCTGATTTCAAACCTCCGCTGCCTTGCAGCACACCCGGTCATGAGAAAGGCTTCAGGAGTCAACCCTGAGGAAAAATCCGGAGTTGGAGTCCCTAAGGCAGTTCTCTGTTGTGCTCAACATCGTTCTGGCAGCTCCTGCGACGGCGCTGGTGCCAAACTGCAGCAGCCCTGCTGTTCCTTTGAATTCATCAGTGACGTGGAGAGGGGGGACATGCTGCATGGGCAACATCTTGCCCTCCATATCTTCCTGCCCAGGCTTGAATCCTACCAACGCCCAACGCTGGAAGGTAGAACACCGGATCACTGGAGAGGACACTCCAGCTTCGCCTTTGGCGTAGACAAAACACGGGGAATGACAGTTACCGGTTATAAGCCACCGCTCAATTGGCGTAGAGCGCGGCGCCAGGGGTTGTTCCCAATGGTGGGAAGGATCATCGGATCTCACTGGACAGCTACCGCCCGCCTCAAGCTGGGCAGCCCCCAGCCAATAAGGTGTTGTCCCGCCACAGCTTGCTTTCCTCATTGGGTGCATGGGGATGAGGAGAAGTCCGAACAGCAGGCTGAGAACCTTTGCACCAGGCAAGACAAAAAAACAAAAGAGACCAACTCTAAAACTGGGAACTTGGAACGTCCGCACTATGATGACAGGACTCGCTGCTAACCTCAAGGACATCAACAACACCAGGAAGACTGCCATCATCAATAATGAGCTGAAGAGACTGGGAGTGGATATTGCCACTCTCCAGGAAACACGGTTGGCTGACGCAGGCACACTGAGAGAGAAGGACTACATGTTCTACTGGCAGGGAAAGGGCAGTGACGAACACAGAGAACACGGAGTGGGCTTCACAGTGAAGAACACCTTGCTGAAGATAGTGGAACCGGGCAGCAATGGCTCTGCACGACTCCTCACCCTCCGCCTGAACACCACTCAAGGCCCAGTCACCCTCGTCAGTGTGTATGCCCCAACACTGACAGCCACACCAGAGGCAAAAGACGAGTTCTACGAGAATCTCGCAACAACTGTCAGGATCATCCCCAACTCTGAACAACTCATTCTCCTTGGAGACTTCAATGCCAGAGTGGGTGCTGACCACAACTCCTGGCCCTCCCGTCTTGGACCATTTGGCGTGGGCAGAAAGAACGACAACGGACAGCGGCTGCTCGAGTTCTGCACATATCACGATCTGTGCATCACAAACTCGTTCTTCAAGACCAAGCCCCAACACAAGGTTTCCTGGCGACATCCGCGCTCAAAGCACGGGCACCAGCTGGACTTGATCCTGACCAGGCGCACCTCACTGAAGAACGTGCTAATCACCCGTTCGTTCCAGAGTGCAGACTGTGACACAGACCATTCACTGGTGTGTTGCAAGGTCAAGCTGCAGCTGAAGAAATTCCATTGTGCTAGACAGCCTGGAAAGGCACGGATTGACACCAGCAAGATGGCCCAACCAGAACTTGTTGAGCAGTTTGCCTCCACCTTTGAGAAGGAACTTGGTGTACCACAAGAGGGAGAATCTGCAAAGCAGAAGTGGGAAGAGCTGCGACACACCATGCACCGCACAGCCTTGGCTACCTTTGGGAGGAAGACCTCGAAGTCACAGGACTGGTTTGATGCCAAGTTGACCGAGATGACCCCCGTCATTGAAGCCAAGCGCTTAGCACTTGCTGAGTACAAGAAGTACCCAAATGAGAAGAATCTCCAGATTCTCAGGGCTGCGAGAAGCAAAGTTCAGCAGACTGCTCGGCGCTGTGCCAACGAGTACTGGACTCAGCTCAGCCAAGACATTCAAACCGCTGCCATAACAGGGAACATCCGTGGTATGTACGATGGCATCAAGAAAGCACTTGGTCCGGCTCAGAGCAAGACGGCCCCCCTCAAATCCTCCACGGGGAGATGATCACAGAAAAGAACAAGCAGATGGAGAGATGGGTGGAACACTACTCCGACCTCTACTCCAGACAGAACACCGTGACACCGTCAGCCCTTGATGCCATTGACTGCCTGCCATCCATGGACGAACTTGACGCCGAGCCAACCATCGACGAACTCAGCAAGGCCATTGATAGCTTGGCCGCTGGCAAGGCACACGGCAACAACGGCATACCCCCCGACCTGATCAAGCACTGCAAGACCGCCCTACTGCTGCCATTCCATGACGTCCTCTGCCAGTGCTGGAAGGAAGGTGCCGTACCACAGGACATGAAGGACGCCAAGATCATCACCCTCTACAAAAACAAAGGGGAGAGAAGCGACTGCAACAACTACAGGGGCATCTCCCTCCTCAGCGTTGTTGGCAAAGTCTACGCATGAGTTGTTCTCGTTCGTCTACAGAAGCTTGCTGAACGTGTCTACCCCGAGTCTCAGTGTGGCTTCCGCGCTGAGCGATCGACGGTAGACACGATATTCTCCATCTGCCAACTCCAGGAGAAAAGCAGAGAACAGAACATGCCCCTGTACGTCGCCTTCATCGACCTCACCAAAGCGTTCGATCTGGTCAGCAGAGAGGGCCTTTTCAAGATCCTGCCAAAGATAGGATGCCCACCAAAGTTGCAAAGCCTCATCGAATTGTTTCACACCAACATGCAGGGGATAGTGCAGCACGACGGAAACGTCTCAGAGCCATTCAACATACGCAGCGGAGTGAAACAGGGCTGTGTACTTGCGCCAACCCTCTTTGGGATTTTCTTTGCTATGCTCCTGAGGCATGCCTTCAGCACAGCAACAGAGGGAATCTACCTGCACACAAGATCTGACGGCAGGCTTTTCAACCTCGCCCGCCTGAAAGCCAGAACCAAAGTACGCGAGGCTCTAATCAGAGACATGCTGTTCGCAGACGACGCTGCAGTCACAACCCACACACAGCAGGAGCTTCAGACCCTGATGGACCGCTTCTCCCAGGCATGCAAGGACTTCGGGCTTACCATCAGCCTGAAGAAGACTAAAGTCTTGGCGCAAGGCACGGAAGCACCACCAACCATCACCATTGATGACTACAAGCTGGAGGTCGTGAATCAGTTCACGTACCTGGGGTCCACGATCAGCAACAACCTCTCCCTTGATACAGAGATCGACAAGAGGATTGGAAAATCAGCCTTCACACTCACTTGCCTCACCACACGAGTGTGGGAGAATCCCAAACTTTCTGTCAAGACGAAGATGGCAGTGTACAATGCCTGCGTCATCAGCACACTGCTCTATGGGAGTGAGACGTGGACAACATACGCCCGGCAGGAAAAGAGACTGAACTCCTTCCACTTGCGCTGCATTCGCCACATCCTGGACATATCCTGGCAGGACAAAGTGCCCAACACAGAAGTTCTGTCCCGCGCCGGTCTTCCCTCAATGTTCACTCTACTCAGGCAGCGCAGGCTCCGCTGGCTAGGCCACGTTCACCGTATGGAGGATGGCAGAATCCCCAAAGACATCCTCTACGGAGAACTGGCGACTGGCAGGAGAGACGTTGGCCGCCCACAGCTGCGCTTTAGAGACGTCTGCAAGAGAGACATGAAGGCCCTGGAGATCAACACAGAGCGCTGGGAGGACCTTGCAACGGACCGCTCCAAATGGAGAGGCACCCTGACCAGACAGCTCAAGGCGGGTGAAGCGAGACTGACTGCTGCAGCAGATGAAAAAAGGACCTGCAGGAAGAACCGCCACAGACCCAGCAACACGGAGACCACCCACAAGTGCGACCTGTGTGAAAGGGACTGCCATTCGCGCATCGGCCTGTTCAGCCACTGGCGGTGCCGTTCCAGCAGAGTAGACGTTTAGGATTCTCTTCCACGGTCATCATAGACCGACGGAGGCCGACGACAATTAGGGAGGGATCAGGTGCCCCTGAGCCCTCTCTTAGTTATGCTGCCAATAGGTTTAGACAGCCGGGGGACCTCCAATAATTGCACTGGTCTTCACTCCTTTCTTCACTCTCACACTAAAAAAACAACAATATGATGATTTATGGCCTAACAACGACTTTCCCCATCATCCAATTTCAAAACGTTCCCTGTCATTCAACTTTACAACTTTTTCCAGTCTTGCAACTTTACATCTGTTTCCAGTTCACACCTTTACAACTTTTCCCATCATCCAACTTTACGACTTTTTCCTGTCATCTGACTTTATAATTTTTCCTGTCTTCCAACTTTACAACTTTTTTCCTTATCTTCCAACTGTACAACCACTTAAATCTTACAACTTTACAACTTTTTCTTGAAACAAACTATTCTGAAGAAGCTGTAAAAGATGATTTACAAGGATGATGTAATAATTAAATAATTAAGCATGATTAAACCCAAACATGTCACAGCCATTTCATTAAGATCTATAGGAGCTGCCAACATGTGGGAAAAGTGAAGTCAACGGGACCTTTAACCTGACCCTTAACCTGTACATCTTCTAGATAAAACCATCAGCCGTGTTGGCAACAGTGTTCCTCAAGGTTCTGCCCTTAGCCCGCTCACATTTCAGCATTTGTAGTTCAGGATGTTGAACAGTTCCTGACTGCTCTACCCATCCGTAATGATGATCACAAAGAGGTTTGATTTGTTATACCTGCTCCTGCCGCTGCCGCTCCAACTCCTCCAGCCTTCTCTGACGCTCCTCCTCCTCCCGCTTGGCTCGCTCCTCCTCCTACAAAAAACAGGATATTCAGACATCAAAATATCTCTTAAATTTATTTCAACTTTATCATTCCATTTAAAACTGTAAAACGTTTTTAGGATAAATTTCAAAATTTGTAGGAGAAAAGGCCTAGTTAAACCCCGCCCCCTCTGCCTGCATTTCCCAGCATGGCCCACCTCCTTCATCTTGGCCAGTGCCTCCTGCATGGCCTTGACGGTGGCCTCGCTGGGACCCTTCTTCTTCTTCTTCTTCTCCTCCTCCTTCTCCCCCTTCTTCTTCTTCTTGTCTTTCTTCTTCTTGTCTCCCCCCTCACCCTCCTGCTCCTCCGCTGTAGGCTCCGCCCCTTCCTGCTCCTCCTCCGCTGCTGCCGCCACCATCTCCTCCTTCTTCTCTGGCTCCTTCCTGGCCTCCATGCTGCCCTCCTTCTCCTTCAACTTCTTCATCTTCATCCTGTCCTCCTCTTTCTTCTTCCTATCTCGCTCCTTCTTCTCTGCCTTCTTCTGCGCCGCCGTCTTGAGCTTAAACTCTCCTCCTCCGCCATCGTCGTCCTGCTCCTCCTCCACATCCTCTGCCCCTTTTGCCTTGTTCTTCTTTTTCCTCTCTCTCCTGGAGGTGAACTCCTCATCCTCATCCTCATCCTCGGACTTATCCTCCTTAGCTCCACCTCCTCCACCTCTAATCACACTCCTCTCTTCCTCCTCATCAGACACTGATGGTTTTTTCCCTTCTTTCATCCCTCCTTTGGTCTTGGTACGAGATCGTGAGGTGCTGTCTTCGTCGGAGTCGGAGGGAGGAGAAGCAGGAGGCGCCTGGGAGGAGAAAGCAGTGAAGATTGGTTAACAAAACAACATCACTTTTTATGGTATTTTTATGATTATAATCGTATTTAAAAAGTAGAGGTTTTCTGGCTATAACATGGATAGAAGAGGGAGAAAAAAATTGCTTACTTACGAGAAGTTGCCAAATTACAAGGAAAACGGTTGCTAATTTACAAGGGAAAAAAAACTGCTAATTGACGAGAAAAAAACTTGCCAATTTATGAGGAAAAGAGCTGCTAACTAGCAAGGAAAAAAGTCACTCACTGAAGAGGAAAGAAGCTGCTAGTTTATAAGGAAAAAAGCTGCTAATTCGTGAGTAAAATTTGCTAATTTTGAAAGGAAAAAAGCTGGTAATATAGGGAGGAAGAAAGTTGGTAATTTACAAGTAAAAACAGTTGCTAATTTATGAGGAAAAAAGTAGCAAATTTACGAGAAAAAGAGTCGCTAATTTACGAGGGAAAGAGTCGGTAATTTACGAGAGAAAGAGTCGCTACTTGATGAGGAAAAAAGTCAATTTCTGAGGAAAAGGTAGCTAATTTACAAGGAAGAGTCACTAATTTTACAAGAAAAAGAGTCACTAATTTGCAAGGGGAAAAAAGTTGCTAATTTATGAGGAAAAGAGTTGCTAATTTATGAGGGAAAGAGTCACTAATTTACGAGGGAACGAAGTCACTAATTTAAAAGACGTGACAACCTTATAGTATTGAATGCAAAGGACGCAATAGACTTCCACAATAGTTCCCTCCGGTATACAACTAGGAAAATACCGGTCGCTACGGAGGGTGAGAATATGTATGGGCACATAATCATACCATGTAGGATAACTAAGTAGACGGTTGGGCTGTTTCATCCCATCTAGCTACAATGCTCCATACTGTGTGTCTATATATTTATATTTATATGCACATATGTATACTCGCTGCTCTTGTTACCTCCGCCAAGGAGGTTATGTTTTCATCGGTGTTGGTTTGTCTGTCTGTTTGTTTGTTTGTTAGCAAGAAAACTCAAAAAGCTATGCACGGATTTTCATGAAATTTTCAGAGATTGTCAGAAATGGGGTATCCTACAGATGATTACATTTTGGTGGTGATCTGGATCACCGTCCAGAAGAAAACCACCATTACGGAAAATGCCATTTTCGTGAATAACTAATGAACCACTAATCCTATCATTGTCAATCCAATTGCTAGTCATATGTTTTCATGGTCAAGGAATCTGAAAACGCACACACAAACACTATATGGGGGGAACTGTGGCGCATGGCGGAGGTCTGCGCTCTCCGAGTGCTTTTCTAGTTTTTTCTTGCCTCCTGATTGTTGCTCTGAGTGTTGCTATCCCTGTGCTGTTGCAATCCTGGAATTTCCCCATTGTGGGACTAACAAAGGGTTATCTTATCTTATCTAATTTATGAGGAAAAGAGTTGCTAATTTATGAGGAAAATTCGCTAATTTACGAGAAAAAGAGCCGCTAATTTACAAGGGAAAGAGTCGCTAATTTATGAGGAAAAAAGTCAATTTCCGAGGAAAAGGTAGCTAATTTACAAGGAAGAGTCACTAATTTGTGAGGGGAAAAAAGTTGCTAATTCATGAGGAAAAAAGTCACGAATTTAAGAGGAAAAGACTCGCTAATTGATGAGGGAAAGAGTCACTAATTTACAAGGGAACGAGTCACTAATTTACAAGGGAAAGAGTTGCTAATTTGAGGAAAAAAGTCAATTTCCAAGGAAAAAGGTAGCTAATTTACAATGAAGAGTCACTAATTTGCAAGAAAAAGAGTCACTAATTTGCGAGAGAAAAGATTTGCTAATTTATGAGAAAAAAAGTCACAAATTTAAGAGGAAAAGAGTCGCTAATTGATGAGGGAAATAGTCACTAATTTACGAGGGAACGAGTCGCTAATTTACGAGGAAAGAGTCACTAATTTATGAGGGAAAGAGTCGCTAATTGATGAGGGAACGAGTCACTAATTTACGAGGAAAGAGTCGCTAATTTACGAGGGAAAGAGTCGCTAATTGATGAGGGAAAGAGTCGCTAATTTACGAGGAAAGAGTCACTAATTTACGAGGGAAAGAGTCGCTAATTGATGAGGGAAAGAGTCGCTAATTTACGAGGAAAGAGTCACTAATTTACGAGGGAAAGAGTCGCTAATTGATGAGGGAAAGAGTCGCTAATTTACGAGGAAAGAGTCACTAATTTACGAGGGAAAGAGTCGCTAATTGATGAGGGAAAGAGTCGCTAATTTACAAGGAAAAGAGTCGCTAATTGATGAGGGAAAGAGTCGCTAATTAGTGAGGGAAGGAGTCACTATTTTAAGAGGAAAAAAGTTGCTAATTTATGAGGAAAAACATTGATAATTTACTAGGAAAAAAGTCACTAAATTTCAAGGGAAAGCTTCACTAATTTACAAGGGAAAGAGTCACTAATTTATGAGGGAAAGAGTCGCTAATTTATGAGGGAAAGAGTCGTTAATTTACGAGGGAACGAGTCGCTAATTTACGAGGGAAGAGTCACTAATTTAAGAGGGAACGAGTCGCTAATTTACGAAGGAACGAGTTGCTAATTTACGAGGAAAGAGTCACTAATTTACAAGGGAACAAGTCGCTAATTTACAAGGAAAAGAGTCGCTAATTGATGAGGGAAAGAGTCACTAATTTACGAGGGAACGAGTCGCTAATTTACGAGGAAAGAGTCGCTAATTTACGAGGAAAGAGTCACTAATTTACGAGGGAAAGAGTCGCTAATTGATGAGGGAAAGAGTCGCTAATTTACAAGGAAAAGAGTCGCTAATTGATGAGGGAAAGAGTCACTAATTAGTGAGGGAAGGAGTCACTATTTTAAGAGGAAAAAAGTTGCTAATTTATGAGGAAAAACATTGATAATTTACTAGGAAAAAAGTCACTAAATTTCAAGGGAAAGCTTCACTAATTTACAAGGGAAAGAGTCACTAATTTATGAGGGAAAGAGTCGCTAATTTATGAGGGAAAGAGTCGCTAATTTATGAGGGAACGAGTCGCTAATTTACGAGGGAAGAGTCACTAATTTACGAGGGAAAGAGTCGCTAATTGATGAGGGAAAGAGTCGCTAATTTACGAGGAAAGAGTCACTAATTTACGAGGGAAAGAGTCGCTAATTGATGAGGGAACGAGTCGCTAATTTACAAGGAAAAGAGTCGCTAATTGATGAGGGAAAGAGTCGCTAATTAGTGAGGGAAGGAGTCACTATTTTAAGAGGAAAAAAGTTGCTAATTTATGAGGAAAAACATTGATAATTTACTAGGAAAAAAGTCACTAAATTTCAAGGGAAAGCTTCACTAATTTATGAGGGAAAGAGTCACTAATTTATGAGGGAAAGAGTCGCTAATTTATGAGGGAAAGAGTCGCTAATTTATGAGGGAACGAGTCGCTAATTTACGAGGGAAGAGTCACTAATTTAAGAGGGAACGAGTCGCTAATTTACGAAGGAACGAGTTGCTAATTTACGAGGAAAGAGTCACTAATTTACAAGGGAACAAGTCGCTAATTTACAAGGAAAAGAGTCGCTAATTGATGAGGGAAAGAGTCACTAATTTACGAGGGAACGAGTCGCTAATTTACGAGGAAAGAGTCGCTAATTTACGAGGGAAAGAGTCGCTAATTGATGAGGGAAAGAGTCGCTAATTTACGAGGAAAGAGTCACTAATTTACGAGGGAAAGAGTCGCTAATTTATGAGGGAAAGAGTCGCTAATTTACGAGGAAAGAGTCACTAATTTACGAGGGAAAGAGTCGCTAATTGATGAGGGAACGAGTCGCTAATTTACAAGGAAAAGAGTCGCTAATTGATGAGGGAAAGAGTCGCTAATTAGTGAGGGAAGGAGTCACTATTTTAAGAGGAAAAAAGTTGCTAATTTATGAGGAAAAACATTGATAATTTACTAGGAAAAAAGTCACTAAATTTCAAGGGAAAGCTTCACTAATTTACAAGGGAAAGAGTCACTAATTTATGAGGGAAAGAGTCGCTAATTTATGAGGGAACGAGTCGCTAATTTACGAGGGAAGAGTCACTAATTTAAGAGGGAACGAGTCGCTAATTTACGAAGGAACGAGTTGCTAATTTACGAGGAAAGAGTCACTAATTTACAAGGGAACAAGTCGCTAATTTACAAGGAAAAGAGTCGCTAATTGATGAGGGAAAGAGTCACTAATTTACGAGGGAACGAGTCGCTAATTTACGAGGAAAGAGTCGCTAATTTACGAGGAAAGAGTCGCTAATTTACGAGGAAAGAGTCGCTAATTTACGAGGGAAAGAGTCGCTAATTGATGAGGGAACGAGTCGCTAATTTACGAGGAAAGAGTCACTAATTTACGAGGGAAAGAGTCGCTAATTTACGAGGAAAGAGTCACTAATTTACAAGGGAACAAGTCGCTAATTTACAAGGAAAAGAGTCGCTAATTGATGAGGGAAAGAGTCACTAATTTACGAGGGAACGAGTCGCTAATTTACGAGGAAAGAGTCGCTAATTTACGAGGAAAGAGTCGCTAATTTACGAGGGAAAGAGTCGCTAATTGATGAGGGAAAGAGTCGCTAATTTACGAGGAAAGAGTCACTAATTTACGAGGGAAAGAGTCGCTAATTGATGAGGGAAAGAGTCGCTAATTTACGAGGAAAGAGTCACTAATTTACGAGGGAAAGAGTCGCTAATTGATGAGGGAACGAGTCGCTAATTTACAAGGAAAAGAGTCGCTAATTGATGAGGGAAAGAGTCGCTAATTAGTGAGGGAAGGAGTCACTATTTTAAGAGGAAAAAAGTTGCTAATTTATGAGGAAAAACATTGATAATTTACTAGGAAAAAAGTCACTAAATTTCAAGGGAAAGCTTCACTAATTTACAAGGGAAAGAGTCACTAATTTATGAGGGAAAGAGTCGCTAATTTATGAGGGAAAGAGTCGTTAATTTACGAGGGAACGAGTCGCTAATTTACGAGGGAAGAGTCACTAATTTAAGAGGGAACGAGTCGCTAATTTACGAAGGAACGAGTTGCTAATTTACGAGGAAAGAGTCACTAATTTACAAGGGAACAAGTCGCTAATTTACAAGGAAAAGAGTCGCTAATTGATGAGGGAAAGAGTCACTAATTTACGAGGGAACGAGTCGCTAATTTACGAGGAAAGAGTCGCTAATTTACGAGGGAAAGAGTCGCTAATTGATGAGGGAAAGAGTCGCTAATTTACGAGGAAAGAGTCACTAATTTACGAGGGAAAGAGTCGCTAATTGATGAGGGAAAGAGTCGCTAATTTACGAGGAAAGAGTCACTAATTTACGAGGGAAAGAGTCGCTAATTGATGAGGGAACGAGTCGCTAATTTACAAGGAAAAGAGTCGCTAATTGATGAGGGAAAGAGTCGCTAATTAGTGAGGGAAGGAGTCACTATTTTAAGAGGAAAAAAGTTGCTAATTTATGAGGAAAAACATTGATAATTTACTAGGAAAAAAGTCACTAAATTTCAAGGGAAAGCTTCACTAATTTACAAGGGAAAGAGTCACTAATTTATGAGGGAAAGAGTCGCTAATTTATGAGGGAACGAGTCGCTAATTTACGAGGGAAGAGTCACTAATTTAAGAGGGAACGAGTCGCTAATTTACGAAGGAACGAGTTGCTAATTTACGAGGAAAGAGTCACTAATTTACAAGGGAACAAGTCGCTAATTTACAAGGAAAAGAGTCGCTAATTGATGAGGGAAAGAGTCACTAATTTACGAGGGAACGAGTCGCTAATTTACGAGGAAAGAGTCGCTAATTGATGAGGGAACGAGTCGCTAATTTACAAGGAAAAGAGTCGCTAATTGATGAGGAAAGAGTCACTAATTTACAAGGGAACAAGTCGCTAATTTACGAGGAAAGAGTCACTAATTACGAGGGAACAAGTCGCACCTACATGAAGCAGTGCGGATTGCCTTTGTTCTAAATTTAGATACGATTCCGAGCGACAGCGTGTTTGGAATTGCTTTTGTGTTTTCCGTGGTTTTTTTACGATTTAAAATTTTTGACTGAATTTTTTAGTGAAAAACCGTAATTTTGAATAATAAAACCGGAACCTGGAACGGGGTCTTAAAAACCGGAACCATTACGGCAAAACCAGAGTAGTTGGCAGGTATGCGAGTCACTAATTTACGAGGAAAAAAGGCACTAATTTACAAGTAAAAAAGTTGCTAATTTACAAGGAAGAGTCACTAATTTAAGAGGAAAAAAATTGCTAATCTATGAGGAAAACATTGCTAATTTGCAAGAAAAAAGTTGCTAATTTACAAGGAAGAGTCACTAATTTAAGAGGAAAAAAATCACTATGAGGAAAATGTTGCTAATTTTGCAAGGAAAAAAGTTGCTAATTTACAAGTAAAAGGTCACTAATTTACAAGTAAAACAGTTGCCAATTTACAAGAAAAATGTTGCTAATTTACAAGAAAAAAGTTGCTAATTTACAAGGAAGAGTCACTAATTTAAGAGGAAAAAAAATCACTAATCTATGAGGAAAACGTTGCTAATTTTGCAAGGAAAAAAGTTGCTAATTCTGTGAGGAAGGAAGTTGTTTATTTACAAGAGTCATCAATTTATGACGAAAAAAGTCACTAATTTACAAGAAAAACAAGTCACTAATTTAAAAGTAAAAAAGTTGCTAATTTACAAGAAAAAAGTTGCTAATTTACAAGGAAGAGTCACTAATTTAAGAAGAAAAAATTGCTAATCTATGAGGAAAACTGGTAATTTACAAGAAAAAAGTCACTAATTTACAAGAAAAAAAGTCACTAATTTACAAGTAAAAAAGTTGCTAATTTACAAGAAAAAAGTTGCTAATTTACAAGAAAAAAGTTGCTAATTTACAAAAAAAGTTGCTAATTTACAAGGAAGAGTCACTAATTTAAGAGGAAAAAAATCGCTAATCTATGAGGAAAATGTTGCTAATTTACAAGAAAAAAGTCACTAATTTACAAGGAAAAAAGTTGCTAATTTACGAGAAAAAAAAATCGCTAATCTATGAGGAAAAAGTTGCTAATTTTGCAAGGAAAAAAGTTGCCAATTCTGTGAGGAAAGAAGTTGTTTATTTACAAGAGTCATCAATTTATGATGAAAAAAGTCACTAATTTACAAGAAAAAAAAGTCGCTAATTTAAAAGTAAAAAAGTTGCTAATTTACAAGAAAAAATTTGCTAATTTACAAGTAAAAAAGTTGCTAAAAGTCACTAATTTACAAGGAAAAAAGTTGCTAATTTGCAAGAAAAAAGTCACTAATTTACAAGGAAAAAAGTTGCTAAAAGTCACTAATTTACAAGGAAAAAAGTTGCTAATTTGCAAGAAAAAAGTTGCTAATTTACAAGGAAGAGTCACTAATATAAGAGGAAAAAAATCGCTAATCTATGAGGAAAATGTTGCTAATTTTGCAAGGAAAAAAGCTGCTAATTTACAAGAAAAAAGTCACTCATTTACAAGTAAAAAAGTCACTCATTTACAAGTAAAAAAGTTGCTAATTTACAAGGAAATCACTAATTTAAGAGGAAAAAAAAAACACTATTCTATGAGGAAAACAATAATTATGCAAGGAAAAAAGTTGCTAATTTACAAGAAAAAAGTCACTAATTTACAAGTGAAAAAGTTGCTAATTTACAAGTGAAAAAGTTGCTAATTTACAAGAAAAAAGTTGCTAATTTACAAGGAAGAGTCACTAATTTAAGAGGAAAAAAATCGCTGATCTATGAGGAAAACATTGCTAATTTTGCAAGGAAAAAAGTTGCTAATTTACAAGAAAAAAGTTGCTAATTTACAAGTAAAAAAGCTGCTGATTTACAAGAAAAAAGTTGCTAATTTACAAGGAAGAGTCACTAATTTCAGAGGAAAAAAATCGCTAATCTATGAGGAAAACGTTGCTAATTTTGCAAGGAAAAAAGTTGCCAATTCTATGAGGAAGAAAGTTGTTTATTTACAAGGAAAGAGTCAACAATTTATGAGGAAAAAAGTCACTAATTTACAAGAAAAAAAAGTCACTAATTTACAAGAAAAAAGTTGCTAATTTACAAGGAAGAGTCACTAATTTACGGGGGGAAAAAATCGCTAATCTATGAGGAAAACGTTGCTAATTTACAAGAAAAAAGTTGGTTTTTTTTGTTACTTATTTGTACCCGTAGGTAGATTTGGTTTGCAGTCTGGTGACAAGCCACCGGCTGCCGGTCGCTGCGTGCGCGAGCGCCCTAAACCTACATGTTTTTGGTGTGCGGGAGGAAACCAGAGAAATCCCGGAGTAAACCCATGCAACACGGGGAGAACATGCAAACTCCACACAGCTCACTGTTGGTCGGGGGCTGGGATCGAACCCACGATCTCATGATCCCCGCGATCCCCCGGCCGAGGGTAAAACTGTGCTGCCACAGTGCTAAACCACTGCGCCACCGTGCAACCCGTAAAGTTGCTCATTTACAAGAAAAAAGTCACTAATTTACAAGAAAAAAGTTGCTAATTTACAAGAGTCACTAATTTAAGAGGAAAAAATTGCCAATCTGAGGAAAACGTTGCTAATTTTGCAAAGAAAAAAGTTGCTAATTTACAAGAAAAAAAGTCACTAATTTACAAGGAAAAAAGTTGTTAATTTACAAGAAAAAATTTGCTAATTTACAAGGAAGAAAAACTGCTAATTTATGAAGAAAAAAGCCACTAATTTGCAAGGAAAAAAGTTGCTAACTTAGTAGGAAAAGAATCACTAATTTATGATGAAAAAAGTTGCTTAATTACGAGGAAAAGAGTTGCTAATTTAAAAGGAAAAGTTACAAATTCATGAGGAAAAAAGTGGCAAATTTGAAAGGAAAAAGGTGGCAAAATTATGAGGTAAACAAATGCTAGCCTACGAGGAAAACATTCACATAACTCCTCACCTTCTTCTGCACTCCGTTCTTTTCGCCGTTGGCATGGCCGTCGCCTTCACTGCCATCCTCATCCTCAGGGCCGGCTCCACCTTTCTTCCCCTTCCTGGTCTTCTTCTTCTCTGGTTTCGGAGGCTCCACGATCTCCACTTCTTCTGTGGTGTCTGCTTTCTGCACAGCGACAAATTAACACAAGATCCAGTAAGGACCATGTCTCTCCGTGTACCTCCAGTGAAGTGCCATGGTAATTAGGGCTGTCTCGATAACTGCAATTATGTAATACCGTGCTATGGACATGCCTACCGCGGAGGAAAACGACCAACCGCAACAACCGCGGTGTTCACTTTTTTGTGTGTGTGGCTATATCTCGTTGCTCATTTATGTGCCCCTACTGACTATTAGATAAATTGCTCAATGAAGTGTATTTTTATTGCCAACAGCATGCTTGCACCCAGTATTCTAGAAGCTTCCACACCACATGGTGCTGCCGCCGTCTGAGGCTCTCTCACCAGACTGACTGCAGCAGGAAGTTAGTGGTGGAAGCGTTTGGACTACTTGTTAAATACAGCCGTGACAGTGAGCAGTGAAAAGGCACAAAGTGTGTTATTTCCTTCTGAGTGGAGTGTGTATGATCCTGACTGTGTATGCTCCTGTGTATGAGCTCCGAGAGCAGCTTGTTTGAATGTGATTTTTCGGACAGCGGCAAAAATCACAGAGACAAGAGCCATGCAGGGTCCTGTACGGAGACTGTCCTGCTTATAAGCTGAATGTCACTGCAGTCTCCAGTCCACACACCCTGTAGTTACCGCCACTGCTTTATGAAAATGATCTTTTTTTTTAAATTACAGAATCAGCAGTTCAGGCCTGTATAAAGAGCAGAGCTCCACACAGTTGTCACACACGCACATAAAGTTGAGAGCAGAGTTGCAGCGAGAATCTTCCAGCTTCCCTCATTTGCCACATAAGTTATAAACCCTGTTTAAATAATGAGTCCACAGGGTCATAAAAAACCTAGCAAACCTAGCATTCCCTTAGAGCTTACTAGTCAGGACTTCATAAACTTTTTCAATAATAAAATTTCATCTATCAGAGACAAAATCAGTCAGACTCTTCCCACCGTTAACTTAAATACAGTAACTACTACAACTCCTTCAATTGACATCTGTTTGGATGAGTTTACTCCAACTGACCTTTTAGAGTTAGACAAAATAGTTTCCTCATCCAAGCCTTCAACTTGTCTTTTAGATCCTATTCCTACCAGGTTATTTAAAGAAGTCTTCCCATTTATTGGTAGCTTTATTCTTCAAATAATCAATTCTTCATTAACTTTAGGCCATGTACCGCAGGCTTTTAAAACTGCTGTAATTGATTAAACCCTTACTCAAAAAGCCAATGCTGGATCCAGGAGTTTTAGCTAACTATAGACCAATCTCTAATCTGCCTTTCATTTCAAAAATCTTAGAAAGAGTTGTTGCTATGCAATTATTTGACCACTTGCAGGGAAATGGTTTATTTGAAGAGTTTCAAACTGGGTTTAGAATCCATCATAGTACTGAAACAGCCTTACTGAAGGTCACTAATGACCTCCTCATCACATCTGATAATGGACTTGTTTCTGTACTTGTCCTTTTAGACCTTAGTGCAGCTTTTGATACTATTGATCAGAATATTCTACTTGATAGATTAGAACACTATGTTCGGGCAGCGCGGTGGCAGAGTGGTTAGCACTGTGACAACACAGCAACTCACCCTTGGCCGGGGGATCCTGGGTTCGATCCTAGCCCCTGACCAACAGTGATCTGTGTGGAGTTTGCATGTTCTCCCCGTGTCTGCGTGAGTTTACTCTGGGATTTCTCCGGTTTCCTCCCACATGCCAAAAACATGCAAGTTAGGTTAACTGGCATTGTCCTTAGGTATGACTGTGAGAGTGAATGGTTGTCTGTCTCTCTATGTTGGCCCTGCGATGGACTGGCGATCTGTCCAGGGTGGACCTTGCCTCTCGCCCAAAGATGTTGGGATAGGCTCCAGCACCCCCACAACCCGAAAAGGATTAAGCGGAAGAAGATGGATGGATAGATTAGAACACCATGTTGGACTTAATGGAGCTTTGTTGTAGTGGTTTAGATTTTATTTATCTGACAGGTTCCAGTTTGTTCATGTCGATAATGAGTTTTCTTCCAACTCAAAGCTCAGTCACAGAGTTCCACAGTGATCTGTGCTAGGCCCTATTCTTTTTAGTTTATATCTGCTTCTGCTAGGCAACATTATTAGAAAGCACTGTATACAGTACATCTGCGTTGTTATGCAGATGACACACATTATGAAGCCAGATGATAGTAATCAATCAGCCAAGTTAGAGGCCTGTCTTAAGGAAATCAAAGCTTGGATGACTTGTAATTTTCTGCTATTAAACTCTGATAAGACTGAAGTCATTCTAGTTGGTCCAAAAAACCTTAGAAATACCTTTCCAAATCAAACTCTTAGTTTGGATGTGGTTACTCTTTCTCTGAATAGTTCTGTGAGGAACCTTGGAGTTATTTTTGATCAAGATCAGTTTTTTAATTCACATATTAAATTCATTTCTAAGACTGCCTTTTATCATTTGCATAATATTGCCAAGATTAGGAGCATCTTGTCTCAGAGTGATGCTGAGAAACTGATCCACGCTTTTGTTAACTCTAGATTAGATTATTATAACTCTTTATTATCAGGTTGTCCTACAATATCTGCTGCACGGTGGCGCAGTGGTTTAGCACTGTGGCAGCACAGTTTTACCCTCGGCCGGGGGACCGCGGGGATCATGAGATCGTGGGTTCGATCCCAGCACCCGACCCAACAGTGAGCTGTGTGGAGTTTGCATGTTCTCCCCGTGTTGCGCGGGTTTACTCCGGGATTTCTCCGGTTTCCTCCTGCATACCAAAAACATGTAGGTTTAGGGCGCTCGTGCACGCAGCGACCAGCAGCCGGTGGCTTGTCACCAGACTGCAAACCAAGTCTACCTACGGGTACAAATAAGTAACAAAAAAAAAAATAAAATATATCTTTAAAAAGTCCTCAGCTGATCCAAAATGCTGCTGCAAGACTTTTAACAGGTACTAGAAAAAGAGATCATATCTCTCCGGTTCTGGCCTCCCTTCATTGGCTTCCCATAGAGTTTAGAATTAAGTTTAAAAACCTTCTTCTTATTTACAAAGCTCTAAATAATCAGGCCCCTTTTTATTTAAAAGATCTGATACTACCCTATTATCCTAACAGAGCACTACGCTCCCAAAATGCTGGATTACTTGTAATACCCAGAATCTCCAAATGTACAATGGGAGGCAGAGCTTTCAGTTATCAAGCTCCTCTCCTGTGGAACCAGCTGCCAATCTGGATTCAGGAGCCAGACTTGATTTCTACTTTTAAACCTTTTGACTGCCTTGGTTCATGCACAGGTAGCACTGTGGAGTGTCTGTGTCACAGTTCTGCAACTGTTAGATGACGTGGCCTTAAACCATAATAAATCCCCAGTTGTACTAAGTATTGCACCTCACAAGGTGGCAGACACATATAACTTACTGTTCTTGCCTTGGAGGACTAATGGCCACCATGTAACCCCCCACTTCAGGACACCAGAGAAGAAGAGTTTGTAAACAAATGTTGATCGAGCGCAAGACGGAGGAGGCATTTGCTCCCAAATTTGCCAACTATGATTCTAAAAAAAGAGATTATTTAGCTTATGAAGATAAATATCTACATTTTGTTATACCAGAGGGTGGGCAAAGCTGGTTGATGTTCACCTGCCATCAACTCTAGCGCCATGTGACTGGACAGAACAATCGCACTGGTTCCCGGTCATCATATGAGATAAATTGTGGCGGAAAAAAAGCGAAATTTATGTGGAATAATCATAACAGTTTCTGGATGTGGGAAAGCAAAAATGATCGACAGAAGACAAAATAATGACCAGGATGTACGAAGCGAGCCACCTGGCCAGCGGTAAGTCTGACAACTTTCTTTGTTTACACTGTACTGATTTTCTGGTTCATATACATTAAAGATAACAAAAACCCCAAAACAAAAAACAGTGACAAAAACCAAAACCATCCTTTGTGTAAATGTGTCCAAAGTCCGCTTTTGACTGAAAGTTATGTAATTTGATATGGCTGCTGTGGCATTATGCAAATTAGATGCGTAAATTTACTCCCATCTCAAACTTTGGATCATATTCTACATCTTTCTAATTGACAGTAAGCCATTATTTCTTACCACTTTCAAGTTATAACTTTGGAAATCTCTGATATCTGAACTGAATATTTTCTTGAAAAAATCTTGACCACTAGGAGCTGACGGAGCAACGGCGTGCCATAGGCAGTCATTGGATTAAGAATAGGATTAAAACCTTCCTTTTTGATATAGCCTATAATTAGGGAGGGATCAGGTGCCCCTGAACCCTCCCTTAGTTATCCTGCTAATAGGTCTAGACAGCTGAGTGACCTCCAACAATGCACTGGGCTTCACTCTCAATGAAATATTTTTGCTGCTCATTAACATTTGTTTGTTCTCTCCCACAGACTGAGTCCCCGTTGTGCTGTTTGCTCTCTACATGTCCGTTCTTTTCTTCATCTTCTCTATCCCCTCAGCCCCCAGCCAGTCACAGCAGATGACTGCCCCTCCCTGAGCCTGGTTTTGCTGGAGGTTTCTTCCTGTTAAAAGGAAGTTTTTCCTCTCCACCGTCGCCAAACTCTTGCTCACAGGGGATCGCCTGACTGCTGGGGTCTTTCTGCAATTGTGGGGGTTTCCCCTACAGTTGAAAGTGCTATGAGATGATTGTTGTTGTGAAATGGCGCTATATAAATAAAGTTGAACAAAAACATTTGCAATAATACTGCAGTGTTGAGCCGTCTACCGTCACCACAGGGGAAACTCCTCTACCGCAACAGCCCTATGGTAAATCTTCCTCTGGGTTCTGCACACCATCTCATTCCACCTTTATGCCGACGATTGTCAGATTTATCTGCCACTGAAACACAGGGACACCTCTTCTATTAAAGGCGACGGACAGACGAAAATTCAATATCGCTAAATCATATCTCAAATTGTTGTCTGAGACGAGCTAATTGGAACCCCACATGTTTTGGTGTCAACGTATGTCGCATAAGGTGACAATGCGCCCTTGAAGTACGCTGTTGTGGAGAGCTGTCTGACCCAGCCAAGAACAGCGGCTAAAATGGCCACTGACTGTGTGACGTCATCTCGGTTTGGCACACAGTCGGCGGACATTGCTTTGTTTTATTTGAAGTTTACGTTTTAAAATCGGCGATTACGGATATTTCTCGGAATACTTGTGGATTAGAAATAGATTATTTATTAACATTAGGATTTCAGGAATCGAATTAATTATGGTTTGTCGTTGTGTTGTGCACGGGTGCGACGTTATACCAGAGGAGCATGCTGTGAGTGTTTTTGAATGTCCCGTCCCTGTGAAAATCAGAATGGCATGGGTGAAATTTGTTCAGAAAACGCAAAAAAAATGGACTGATGTCGGTAAAACACCAAAAATGTGCAGTAGACATTTCATTGACAGCGATTTCGAGAATAAGATGCAATTTGTGTCATGACTCGCCGCACCTCAGCGGATTCAGCTGCGCGCACACCTGCCCCTCGTCAGCACATCCCCATAAATCCATTCACACACACCTGCTTGTTGAATAAAGCTGTTAAATCTATCCTGAGCCTGCGTGCGTGTTTCCTGGGCCAGACATTATGTCAATTTGAAATGAAATTTGCAAAAAGATTTCTGATAAAGAAAACGGCTATTCCAACTATATATGCCTCGATTTCCAAGTGTGACTCTGAGAACGGGGTCAGTGACAGTGGCGATCAACTGTCTGAATTATAACATTGACATGAACATTAAGAAACTCATTATATGATTTTACAAAACTTTATTTAAATAACATTGTTCACAAATCTAATCTTGGTAGGCAAAATCCCTTGTAGTGATGAGATGGGAATGTTTCTCTGATGAGGCTCACAGCACAGGCAGGCAACATAACCCTCACTTCTTCTCCAAAAAAATCCCCAACACTATGAATCTGTATCGCCTGAAAAATATGGGGTTGGCATTGATTATTCCGTTTGCATTGATTATTGAATGTATTGAATGGTTTCTTCATAATTCATCTGGGAAATTAAATCAAATGAATAAATATTGTTTATAAACTCACTCGTGTGGACGATGACGGCCGCTGGGCCATCATCTGTCTCATCAGCTCCAGCTGCGCACAGACCAGCAGGTGCTAATCAGCGGCTGTTAAAAGTATTGACAAGATGATTAACAACATGTCATCAGGCAGCGAGTGACCAATGGGTAGTTTTAGTTTGAAAATTAAGTGTGTGACCATGCATGTCACCAAAGAAAAATATTTCTAAGAATCTTTTACCAAGAAAAATGTTCCAGCCGATCGTAAAAGTGTTCTGTTCTCCGTCTGTGTTGCGTCTTCCTCCTCTCCCTCTGCCTCGAACAAATAAGGCTGACAGGCCACACACCACCCAAAACGTCTTCATTGTCAATTTCATCATTGACATCATCATTCATCATTTATATTGAGGTCGTCAAACTCTAGAAAATAATCGCTGTCCGAATCACTTTGCTCTCGTTCTGCAATTTTTTTTCATACCGAATTGACGTGAAGGCTGCACGCACCTATCGGGAGATGGCGGTACTGCAGCCTCACTGAGTGAGAGATGGGCTATGACCAAATAATTTCATTTATGGAGGATGGTGACACATATTAAATCAGGGGAATGGGAAGAATGGAATATTTTCATACAATCAGTTGGTTCAATAAAAAAAAGGCACTGTCCGTCACCTTTAAAGCCCTTCTGGCATGCCTTGATGACATTAAATCATGGATGACAATAAACTTTTTTAATTTTAATAAAAGACTGAAGTAATCATCATCACTGCAGATGCTGCTGCTGAGCAGCATCTGCAGTGATGCGGACGTTGTACCGGTCTGTTGTGGTGAAGAGGGAGCTTAGTTCTAAGGCAAAGCTGTCGATTTACCAGTCAATCTACGTTCCTACTCTCACCTATGGTCACGAGCTTTGGGTAATGACCGAAAGAACGAGATCGCGGATACAAGCGGCTGAAATGAGCTTTCTCCGTAGGATTGCTGGACTCACCCTCAGAGATAGGGTGAGGAGCTCAGTCATCCAGGAGAGGCTCAGAGTAGAACCGCTGCTCCTCCACATTGAAAGGAGTCAGTTGAGGTGGTATGGGCATCTGATTAGGATGCCTCCTGGACACCTCCCACTTGAGGTGTTTCAGGCACGTCCCACTGAGAGGAGACCCCGGGGCAGACCCAGGACTCGGTGGAGAGACTATGTCTCCCAGCTGGTCTGGGAACGCCTTGGTATCCCCTCTGAAGAGCTGGAGCAGGTGGCTGGAGAGAGGGAAGTCTGGGCTTCTCTGCCTGAACTGCTGCCTCCGCGACCCGGACCTCCGGAAAAGCGGTAGAAGATGGATGGATGGATGGATGAAGTAATCATGTTTGGACCCAGTAGTTCTTGTGAGCCCCGTCCTGTTGACCTGGGCTCCTTGGCTGCGTGTGTCAAGCCAACTGTTTAAAATTTGAGTTTTAAGATGGACGGTAATCTTGAATGAGAAAGTCAGATTAGTCTTGTAATTAAGTCCAGCTTTTTCCATCTGAGGCAATTGGCAAAATTAAAATCTCTCCTTTCTAGACAGCAACTGGCAACTGTGACCCATGTCTTCACCTCATCACCACTGGATTAATGGAGTCCCCTTTACACTGCAGTAAGCCAGTCTCCCCTCACACGTCTACAGCTGGTGCAGAACGCAGCTGCTAGACTTCTACCAGGTACAAAGAAGAGAGCTCACATGACCTGTGTTCTGGCCTCACTCCACTGGCTGCCCGTCCACTTCAGAGTCCATTTGAAAAGTCTTTTGTTTGTTTTTAAAGTTTTAGATGGTCCTACCCCTCTTTACCTCACTGAGCTGTTACAGCGCCACAATCCTGCTCGGCCCTCAGGTCAGCTGATCAGCTGCTCCTGGACAAGTCCAAGTGAAAACTTCCAGGGGACAGGGCTTTTCCTGTTGCCCCGAGGTTGTGGAACAATCTGCCTTTGCACATTAGACAGGCATCTTCTCTGTCCACTTTCAAAACACACTTTCATTCCCCGGCCTTTAAGCCCTCGAGACATTGACTAATTTCATTTAAAGTCATCGTTTTTAGCCGTTTAGAAACTTGATTTTCGTTGTTTTTATATTTTGGTGTGTGGTGATTTTATTTTGTGTTTTAAGGTAGTGTTTTATTACCTCTGATGTACAGCAATTTGTTCTCAGCATTTGTTGTTTTAAGGTGCTTTATAAATAAAGTTGATTGATCTTTTTTGTTGTTGTTCTAGTATATTCTGGTGGAATCAGCTGCCCAGCCAGATCCAAAGCGCCACAAGCAAGTCTCAGTTCAAAATTTTAGTCAAAAAATATTTATTTCAACGTTTTAATGATCGAGAGTACAGTCCCTTCATGTATTAATTTTTTAATCTTCTTCTGTTCATGAACTGAATGTTGTACTCTTGTTAAACATGCTTTTATTCACATTTTTATTGGATCAAAATAGATATAAGTGCGTGCACTTTTCTGTGTTATCCATTCGTTTTAAGGATTTATACAAATCAAATAATAAATAATAATACAAATGATAAAATAATAAAAACATTATTTATACAAAGTCATTTTGATGATGAACAAATAAACTAAGCTTCAAGTCTGGGGGAAATGTCTCAAATTTATGAGTCTAGAAAAACAAAAGTGATTAAAATTGCTTTATGATCGCGGCCAAACGAAGCCGTACTGACACCTGAATTCCAACGTTAACATGAATTTTTATGATGTGAATTCTAACCATAACGGCATCCTTACCTTTGCTTTTCCTCCCTGCGTCTCCAGCGATAACTCCTCCAGCTCCTTCAGGATGTCGTCCTCGCTGCAGCGAGAGCACACGCCGGTTACCACGGAAACCAATACTTAATGCACAGCATCAACACAACATAAAACCAAAGATGGCCGTACTCAAAGTCGTCCTTCTTGGCTCCTTTCTTCTTCTTCTTCCCTTTTGGCTCCTTGGAGGCTCCGGCTCCTTCGATCTCCGCCGCCAGAGCGTCAATGTCGATGCCGTCATCTTTGGTGCTGTGAACGGACCCGTGAGAACCAGTAAGAACCTCAACGTTGCTCATTTATCGGGGAAAAAAATGCTAACTTGTGAGAAAAATGCTGATTCTTTACGAGGAAAAAGTCACTAATTTGGGAGTGAAAAAGTCACTAACTTACAAGGAATATCTGCCAATTTACCAGGAAAGTCATTGAATTTAATGGAAAAATTTCATTAACTTACAAGAAAAAAAAATTACCAAATTACAAGGAAAATTTTCAGAAAACAGGGAAAACAAGTTGCAGCTGCTGTTCGTTCCACACCTTCCACGTGTGAAAAATGCAGAAACAGCAGCTCCAGAAAACTCCTGAGGATTTCCACGGCTGACATGTTTATTATGTCTGTGATTGTTAAGGGTTGTGAAGGAATGAATTCAGCATAAAGCGGCATTTTTGATCATAATTAAGAGAGTTTTTACTGAACTTCTTACTGACTCTAGCAGAAACAGGTGTGATGTCAGCCTCCAGGAGGTGTGGGTTTTAACAGCTGCATGTCGTATTTAGTTCAACATGACCAGTGTTTATGACGTTAATACTACCGTTAACCGTTCCATCGTCAACGGTGAATAACGGTGGATGAGGACAGCAGCAGGTCAGGTGAGCCAGGCCTCCACAGGTGAGCCTTAACTCACCGTTGCATCACACCGGACCGGCAGCTGCTCCGCACCTTTTAAACACGCGGAGCTAACGGAGCTTCATCTCCGCCTCCCTGAGCCCCTCTGAGCCCGCAGCTGTGAGCCCGGCCAGGGTCAGGAGATTAACATGAGCCGCTTTGTGTCTTTTTAACCGGAGCAAAGCTACGTTAGCCACACCGATACTAGCTCTCCCGTTAACACACAGCAGACTCGTGGTTAGCCGCTCAGCTAGCAGCGTGAGCAGTGGGGGGAGCGGACCGGTTCGAGAGGCGGTTAACGGGCCGGAGACGCCCCTCCTACTTCCCCGGCGGGTCGGTACCGGTCCGGACGGGTGACCCATGTGGACAGACTGAGCTGGACCCACCTGTCTTCTCCGGATTTCTTCTGTTTCTTCCCCATTCTGCCGTTGCACTCATCGGTCGCGCTACACTCCGTGCGCTGTGCCAGGCGACGTCACGACGTCCGTCTGCGCCACGCTCACAACGTCATCGCGTCAGACATTGGACTTAAAAAAAAATTGCTAGTTTAGAACAAATCTGAACGCTAGAGTTAGACAACAATAATCTGAATTAAATGATAATAGAGCTGTTAAACGTAACGCCTTATCTACTGAAAGTAAATCAGAGCTAGTGATGCTAGCGCTTGTTGCTAACTTCCGGGAACTATTGCATGCGCTCGCCACTACTCTGCAGCCGTAGCGCTTTAATCAGCTTCACTGCACCGACGTTTTGTTTTTATTTTATTGTGAATGTAAAATGTCGGAAAAGTTAGTGTTTTATTCAGAAACGAAGCTCATCCTGGAGACGCTCCTTCGGTCCGCCGTGGAGATTCTCGGAAGATTCACAGAGAAAGCTAAATTAACGGACCAAAATGTGAAGGTAAAGGTGGGTCAGCGGTTAAACATGGCGGCGCCTGACAACCCAGTGATTAGGTTTGTTGCTATGGATCTAAACAGTTTAAGGTTATTGACCACAGACTCTTTTTTTTGCTGTATTAACCGGGACAGAAACGTTACGTGTCAGATTGTACCGTCACTGTGAAACCACTACGTTCAAAAAAAAAAAAAAAAGATGGCGGACACGTTTCACCAACCAGAGTCGTTAAAAACAAGAGAAACTTAAAGCGAACAACGTGACTGATAAAACAACCGTTTGGGAAAGTTTAGGACTAAAAAAGTGTCGATGAATCCTCAAAATATATTAATGTTACTTAAAGGTAAAACAGCCAAGTTATTTCATGAAGTTCATTTTTTTTTTTCTTGTAAATTTGCTGCCTTTTCACTTCCATGTTTTTCTTTTTTAAATTTGGGTTGAACTTTTATTTTACTACTTTTCCCTTTGGTTGCTACCTAGTCTGGACGCCACTAGTGGTGGAATGTTCGTGAACGATTGGTTCAAATGTGCTGCATACGGTCCCGAATCACTGACCCAGGATTTCAGCTACTCCACATGCGATCCGTTACGACTGCCGTCCAGTCTCCACGGCAACTGGTTCCCGTTCCAATTCGTGTTCCACTCCCCGCCTGGTCTGAACCACTGCAGAACGAATCCGGCTCGTTGGTTTCAGATTGCTAAAAATATGCAAGGAGTTTTGCCAGATCCAGTCAGCAAGGAAAAGCCCCGGTATGTACTATATTTCATAACTGTTTTGTGGGGCACCCCCACAACAGACTGGGACGAGCAGAGCGCTCGGCTAGAGCAATTAACATAACAGTGAAATGTGTGTATTAATGTCAACAGGCAGCCTCGCTTCGTCTGGCTCTTTCCTGCTCAGTACTGTGGTGTTAATGTGCCATTCATGCATTGTGTTCGTGCTTCCTACTCGTACTGTGATGCAAATGTCCCATGCCTTTCATGTATTGTCTGTAACTGGGTATAGAAGCTGACCGAAATTCATGTTCATTCTCTCTCTCACTGCTCATCGTACCGCACGCATTGCTTATCTGCTAGGGAGCCTCCGGGCTCGCTCTGGCGCGCATACACGGCGCCGGAGTGAGTCTGTGATGGCGGTATGACTAATAAACTCCCTTTTAAGCTCTCAGTTCGCGCCTTATTATTTCATGCCGCCTCAGTTTGTTCATTAAAAACTGTTTAAGGATTGTCCGTTATTTTCTGAGCTCTACTCCTCCACTACTCTGTCAGAGAAGGTAAAAACTTTGACATAACATACAAACACTTCATACAGTATTCAACGATATTATTAGAGCACAAAAACATACCTGTCAAGGCATACCTCATGCCTCCCTTATTGGGGGGGCTTTCACACCTGTACTGAGTACTTCAAAACTGTATTTATCGGCAGATAAAAAAAACTGAAGCAAAAAAACCCCAAAACAAACAAAAACCAAACAAACAACAACAATTGCAACATGAACTATTTCAAACATATTTATTCAGATGTACACTTATATGGACACAATCTTGAGCCATAACTTTTTGGTAATGTGAAATAATAAGCCAAGTAGCACAAAAAAATAAATTAATTAAAAAAAATAAATGATAATATTAATAATAAATAAATTAAAATAAATTAAAAAAACAATATTTTTCAAATTTACATTAGCACAAAGTAGATTGCTTAATTTGAAAGTACACAATAAGAATAGTTCTGAATATAGTTCTTAATTGTCAGCTAGATATATACACTTGGAATTAAAGAGTTTTTAATTAAATTACCCTTATTGTCATTCAACCGTACAACCAATCATGTACAGTAGAACGAGATTGTGCTTTACCTATCTACACTGTAAATCACACACACCCCAAGTGCAGAATCAGAGGGCCGCTGCCATGCAAGGTGCTGCCACAGAGTTCCCTCCTCCATTCCATTTATTGCTGAGCACCAAGCTGGACGGCAGGAAGTTCCACTTTTATATGGTCTTCGGCATGACCCGGCCGGGATTTGAACCCCTGCCTCCCGGGTGTGGGGCGGATGCTCTACCAACTGAGCCGCCACTCCGGTAATTGTCAGCTTTGTTACACTAATGCACTTGGATGAACTTGAAACAAGAAAATGTTCACTGATGCTGCTTGTTATAGTTCCAAGTAGCAGCCTTTGCTGACTCTAGCATTTCTTTTGAAGGCTTGACCTTGAAGCATGGAGTGTCACAATTCGTTTTCACTTGCATGAAAGAAGTCAAAGTTTCTGGGAGCATGCTTTTTCTGAAGTCGGTGTGAATTTTCCTGACCATGCTGAAAGCCCTCTCACTGTCAGCATTGCTGTGAGGAAGGCAAAGCAGTGCTGAGTACACTTTGAGGAGCTGGGGGAAGCGGGGCCACAATTACCAGGACTTACTACACTTCACTGCTGCAGAAATTGCAGAAGGTCATCAAAAGCAATCATCATGCTGACCAAAGGTGTCCGCTTCCTGCAAGATAATGCCGGGTTCACAACTTACACGTTGCCCAGAGGGAAGCACAGTTCTGCGTCTATTTAATCCTTCCTCACCCCACTTCCCCTCCCTACCTTACACCATTGACTTCCACCTTTTTCCAACAATGAAGTCATTTTTGAAGGGCAAGCCCTTCCAAGACAATGAAATGCTGATTTCCATGGTCAAGTTGTGGCTTCTGGCACAGCCTGCAGACTTCTACAGGTGAGGTCTCCGCAGCTGCATAAAGCGACAAGAGAAATGTGTAACCCTTGGTGGTAACTATGCAGAGAAAGACTAATAAATGTGCCAAGGTTGAGTCTTCTCAGTCCATGGAAGATGACTCGGGAAATCTCTTTTGAACAGTCCTCATAAATATGTAACATTTCTATATTTTAGCTAAATTATATAAAATTGAAAAGCCTGGTTTTTAGTGCCATAGCTCTCATGGAGCAGCATATGCCCTGCTGAATCTGAACAGCGCTGTCAGTCAAAGATGGTGTTTCCCTATTCTCACCTACTGTAAATCATCATCTTCATTGGGTTTGATCTACTGAAAGCTGAAGTTTGATACTTGATATCCAGTGTGTCTAGGAAGCATGAAGGACTAAAAAGGCGCCGACCTGCAGTGTGGGTCTGGCTGTCAGGTATGATCTGATGCAGATGAGCGTATTTTCCCTTCTCAAAGCTTGGACTCTCCCATTCTTTTCGGTGACGTCCAGTCCCTCGATTTCCCTTTTCTTCAAGCTTTGTTTTCTTCGCCGGCGGCGCGCTGCATGAAGCCATTTTGAAAATCACAAAAAGACTGCTTAGGTGCGCTCAATGTCGCCAGGCATCGAATTACTGTTCAGTTGATTTTAGGTTCTCTCAATAATTTTTTTTTTTTTCGCTGTATATTTTTCTTTTTGGCGTACAGAAATGGCAATACGCCCGTATTTGCTAAAATTGCATTTTCCCCGTATTAAAATACGGCGAAACCGTATCACTTGACAGGTATGCAAAAAGCCAGGTGGAAAGCTGGTACATCGATCCTTCTTGGTCTCTCTTGGGTCTTTCTCGAGATCTAACATAATTTTATATGATTCTCGGGCAATGTTGTATTTTGAACCTTGTTCTTATCCATGCTGCTTTAAAAGACAAACGGAAATGGTAGGGATGGACGCGATGCTCCTTCCACACTGCATCCGCAACGGACTGCATTCAACGTCAGTGGAAATCCTGGGTTATCGGAACTGTTCTCAAATCCGGGGATGGCCAGCTGGTGATGGTATCCACAGTTCACAAAAACGTACTGAGTCACTTCTGGTTTGCTCGCTAAAAAGATCTGCTCAAAATATTTGCACACTGACTCAGTGCTGTACTGGAGCTCCAGCTGCGTCCCTCACACTGAACTGAGAGATGGTTGAACGGGGTGGGTGGGGCAACTTTGCTACCTATGTGATTCAGCTGGTGATCGCTGGCTTCCAATACAGTTCTGGTAAGTGATCCAGTACAGTGTGTTCACTCATAAAAATTAGTACAGTCAAATTTTTCACAAATGTTACAGCACTATCACCAGCTCAATCACCTGCCTAGGTGGCAAATGTGCCCCGCCCACTCTGTTCAGTCAACTTTCAGTTCAGTGAGTGGTAGGTAGAGCTTCAGTACAATACTGAGTATTTCAGTGTGTGAATATTTTTAGCAAGTGAACTGGAAGTGACTCAGTATGTTTTAGTGAACTGTCTAAGTCCCAACTTAACCTAATATCATCTAAACAGCTATAATATTTCAAGTCTTTATTGGTAAATGACATTCACTTATGGCTACTAGCACCTACTCAGCCTGACTTGCCTCGACTCTACTCGGTTTGTAGGGTTTTTCATTAGGTACTAGGTACTTTTTTAGTACCTACTCAGCTGGGGTTCCAAGCGAGCTGAAAATGTGACGTCAATAAGCTGCAGGCCACTGATTAGCCAGGACGTAACGCCACTGGATGAGTCATAGGAGCAATGTCTTCACAAGAATCAAACCCACCATTTGTAAATTCGGCAACAGCGACCGTGAGTTTTTATTGTTTCTGTGATAATCAACAAAATAAATAGCTACACACAAATCAACAGTGGTCCAATGACGAGGTCCACACTCTTCTGTGCTAGGTGGCTGATGAGAGAATCCAGAGGGAGCTAGATGGAGCGACCTCAAATGAAAACGTATACCAGGAGGTCTTCGAGCTCATGGTCGCTCACCGGACATTCAAAGCTTATTACCAGACCATCAAGCACCACAACTGCTTAAAGTAGCTCGAACAGAAAAGGCTGGAAGTGATTCAACCATTACAGGCACCGACCGACAAGCAACGGGAGGGAGAGTGGCCTTGACTCAGCCATGGCATGATTGGAAACCTTGGCCACGGCATTGTTGGAAATCTCGGCCACAGCATCGTTAAAAACCTCGGCCACGGCATCGTTGGAAACCTCAGCCGTAACATTGTTGGAAACCTCGGCCATGAAATCGCTGGAAGCCACGGCATCGTTAAAAACCTTGGCCGCTTCATCGTTGGAAACCTTGGCCATGGCATTGTTAAAAACCTCAGCCACAACATCATTGAAAGCCATGGCATCATTAAAAACCTCGGCCACGGCATTGTTGGTGAGTGTTTTGTGATTAAGCCTGGGTGAAAATGGAGGCATGCAGTAATCTGTCAATGTGTCTTTGTGTATGTGTGTGTTACTAGCTTTTCAGCTCGCCCAGTCAGAATTAAGTGCAACTAAAGGCTTGTGTCATTGTATTGCCATATTTTCTTGACTTTTAATTTGCCAGAATTCCGAGATAAGGCTTGGTTTTTGAAATAAACACAAATTTAACTCACCTTTAACGTCAGTGGAGCTGGGGAAAAGGGTATTGTAATAACTATGCCAGGCCACTAGAGGCGGCACTGCAACTTTCTGACAGCACAACACAGCACGTTTTTTTACAGCATGTGGAGCTGAACTGTTCAGGTTGGTGGCTCTTGGCTGCCACTGACAGTACGGGCATGTGAACTGCAGATTATTTTCACTGCACATGCGTGTACTCCAAAACTACTGGATGGATTTGGATGAAATTTTTACCAGAGGTGGTCCTTGGGCTAGAGAGGAGCCCATAACATTTTGGTGATAATCCGAGAATACATACCTCTACCAAGGCTCTGGCACTGAGGCGTCTGCACCCTGGTGCTTTCATTTAAAGCATCTTTTACATTATTTATCCCACTGGAGGCAAGCTCACTTTGAACAAACAAGGATATCGCCATTGTCTCCTGTATGCAGACACTGAGCTAGCTAGTTAGCTAGCTAGCTAGCCATCACCGCTAACTTCATGCTTTGCTTGTATTTTGCGCTTCCTGTCTCTTAAGTATTTGATTCTGACAGCAAAATATCAGCATGTCAACAACATAATGAGCTGCCTTGCTATAATTAACCCACCCACTTTGAGGTGGTACTTAGCTGCAATGGAAAACAACCAAAACCGTGTCGGAGCGAGTGGAGTCGTGGCGAGTTGCGTTGAGCTGAGTAGGTGCTGATGGAATAGGGTCATTATTTACTGTAGCTATTTTTTTCTGATCTCTGGATAACCAAAGCAATTTATAGATTCAGCTTTTTTTTAAAAAATGTGTTCAATGATGTCTAAAAAATGCTGTATCTCTCTCCTGGGTCTGGCCTTGTCGTGGCGAGGGAGCTTGTGTGTTCTAATGATCCAAAGAGTGTTACCATCTGGAGCTTGCTCCTGCTTGGGTCACCCTTGGTGGGCCGGTCTGTCGGGGAGGTTCCAGACAAACGGTGACCTACGGCGTGTCAGCACACCATTAGATGGCAGCCCCATCATCCGACTATCCTGCAGAGGGCAAACAACCCACCCAGGAGAAACCTACTTTGTTATGAAACAGAATTCATCTCTGGATAACCAAAGCATTTTACAGATACAGCTTTTTAAAAAATGTGTTCAGTGATGTCTAAAAAATGCTGTATAACACAGTAACCACAAATTTCCCTGAATGCGTCTGAAGGAAAAGACATTACAATGTTCACAGAATTCAGTTTCAGCTTTTTTATTTTTAATTTGCACCCTCACAGCCAGATGTTGACGCCGTGGTGGAAATGTTCGCCCGGGAGACAGCGAGGAAGATCAGCAGTGTCTTCTGTCAACTGTCCTCACTGCTGCAGGCTGAAAACAGGACACTGAAGGACAGAGTGGAGAAGATGGAGGGACAACTGAAGACAGCCACTGAACGCTTTGAAAACGCCAGACTGTGGAGGGAACACATACTGAATGGCGACCCAGTTCTGTTTCAGCCGAGTGGGCTGGTCTTCACACTGAAGCTGTCTGGAAAGCTGATGAAGATTGACGAAGGAGCAGAGGGAGTCGGTGCATCATCAGCACCACCACCTCCACCTGCTCCTCCTCCTGCTGTTGTGGGGGTGCCGGGTGAACGGGGTGCTGGTAGGTTTCCAAAACAAATATTATTGGCAGGAGTGGCAGAGAAGTATGTGAGTGTGATGCAGGACATGTATGAGGACAGCGAGATGGTGGTGAGGTGTGCTGTCGGAGTAACAGATGGATTCACATCAGGGATCGGGTCTGAGCCACTTCTTGTTTCCATGGTGCCGGACAGGCTGACAGATGAGGTCAGGCAGGAGTGTCTGTGGATCATGATGTTGGCAGACAACATTGTGATCTGCAGTGACAGTAGGGAGCAGGTGGAAGAGAACCTGGAGAGGTGGAGGTATGCTCCGGAGAGAAGAGGAATGAAAGTCAGTAGAAGCAAAACAGAATACATGATTGTGAATGAGAGGGAGGCAGGTGTAACGGTGAAGATGGAAGGAGTAGCGGTAGTGAAGGTAGATGAGTTTAAATACCTGGGGTCATGCATCCAAAGCAATGGAAAATGTACAACAGAGGTGAAGAAGAGAGTGCAGACAGGGTGGAGTGGGGGGGAGATGAGTTGGAAGGATGGCAGCTAGAGTAAAAAGGAAAGATTTGCAAGATGGTAGGGAGAACTGCTCTGGTGTTTTATGGTTTGGAGACAGTGGTACTAACAAAAAGACAGGAGCTGGAGTAACAATTTATTACAATTTTCTGCTGCTAGATTCATGCTCAGAAGGAGGAGATGTGGAGGAGGATTTGATTTCTTCACCTGCCACTGTATGTGGTAAGAATTTAAATGGTTAATATAGAAATGCTATAAAAAGTAAAATTGTTGGCAACAGCACATCAGTGTATGAGAATAAATGTGTCGTTTTGATTCTGTGTATTGTATTCTATGTAGATTTGCTAAATATTTGTCACCCTGGATCATATACCATATATTAACGTGAATCTTTATCCTTGTTTAGACGTCTCAGAGGATTTTACCTTGACAGACACAGCCCAACCCACATTTAGTGGAAGTCCACAGCGGCGGGACAATGAGGTCAGGAAGAACGGAGGGAGAATTAAATGTGGCGTCTGTAATCAGACGTTTGAACAGCTGATCGACGTGATGGCTCACACCGAAACACACATGACACAGGAAGACAGAGCAGGTTTGTATGCCAGTCTCTGTTTCAGAACGATCAGTATCAGACAATAGGGATTCTAGGAGTGACTGTATTCCCTGATAATCACACTTCGACGTTTCACCGAATATGTATCACTCTGCTTCAGCTGTGTTCTATTTAAGAGAATTATACAACAGTTAGTTCCAACTGAGCCATTTGATTGGATGATGGGGATTCTAGGAGTTACTATAATCTGTGATAATTGCACTCCAATTTCACTGGATATGTATCACTCTGCTTCAAAGGTGTTCTAGTAACCGTTAATTACTAACAGTAATTTTACTATCAACTCTCTGACTATTGCAGTACTGTTTTGGATACCTTAATTTTCACAGTGAAGCACTGTTTGACAAGAAATTACACATCCATGACCCGGAAGTCCCACCCTTTTGAAAACAACCATTTCCTTCTGCCCGTCATTAAGCCATTTCACGTCTGTTTAAAAAGAATAGGCCGGGCTAGAATTTGTTTATTGTCTCGATTAACAAACCACAATACCTCTGTGGTGATGGACTCTTTGATTCATCTAAAAATGCGGAGAAAAGCGAGCATGTGCTAAATCACTAGTATGCTAACCCTCAATTTACACTAACTCCGGATGCAGTACGTTACGGCTACGATCCAGCCTCCGCAGCAAATAGTTCCCATTCTTGTCAGTTTTCTTATCCCCATCTGGTCTGGACCACTGCAGAATGAATCCGGCTTGTCAAATTCTGTTCGCTAATGAAATGCAACTAGTCTATTTTTGACAGATGATGGATCCAATCTGCAAGGAAATGCCTCAGTATCTCGTGGTATTCAATAGCTGTTTGATCATTACAAACGATTTAAGCAAGGTCTGTTATTTTCTGAGGTCTACTCCTCCACCACTGTGTCAGAGAACATAAAAACTTGACTTAACAAACACTTCATAGAATTAAAATTAACGGGATACTTGGGTTTTATTTACAGCCCAAAAATCCAGTTGGAGATCCGCTGCATCACACTTCCTTGTTGTAATCACGTGATTGCGATCGGTCCATCTCAGTTGCCCTTGGGTCTTTGTTGAGATCTTGCGTTGTTTTGTATAATTCTCGCACAATCTTGTATTTCTTATCCATGCCGCTGCAAAACACAAATGGAGTTGGTAGGGATGGAAGCAAGGGGCCATCTGCACTGCATCTGCAACGGACTGCATTCTGAGTCAGTGTAAATCCTGGGTAACTACGAGCTTCTGGCGACCGGTACTGGATAGGTTTTGATCTGGGATTTTCTGAAGTATTGACTTAACAGGTATGTTTTCTAAACATTACTTTTGCGCTTGACAGTATTTAATTTGTTGACGTGTGAAATGACAGTAGACGTCTTCATGCTGACTGAGATGTTTAGCAGCAGCTAGTGGCTACTGGCTACATTCAGAAAGGACTAAGTTTTTTCTCAGCTGTGCAAAATAACTGGTTAAAGAAATCATAATATTTTGTTCAGTATTGCTGTCTTTTAATATATTGTGCTTGTGGAACTGTTGTATAAAAGCAATATTACGCTCTAGTTCATTCGGTATCATGGATACACCAACTGCAGCAGAGCATAATGTGGCTTTATGCGGCGCACGCCCTGCTGGACTTAGTGTATTCATGATACCGAACTCACTCTTGTAATACTGTGTTGGACACCTTAAAGGTGGCTGTGGAGTTTACCAATGACATCTAGTGGTCAATAATTCCAATGATGTTCCTTGAGGACGGTGGACGCCATGTTCCAAAACTTGTGCAAACAGAAATCAGCCAACGTGTCTTCGGCTGTTACTGGATCCAGGAGCCTTCTTTCCAGTGATGACTACACTCTAGGTGAATATTACAACACTGTACATGCATTTATTAATTTTTTTAAATTAATGCTACTGAGTCGTTGTATAAATATACTTTATTGAAACAGCATCAGTTTTGACATTTTCTGAATATATATATAATTGTTTTAATAATTCGTCATGTTTTTAAAAGTTGGAGAGCCTCTAAATCCTGATGTTTAGTGGTCTTAGCAGTATAATTTCATGTAATTTACCAAGTCTTTTCCTTGGCTTTTATTTGTTCAGAGGCCAGTTGTCGTCATGATCCTGGAGGAGCTGACCATGCAGCTGCTCAAAGACTGTCAGGACTACAGAAGAACTCACCTTTTCTACTTCATCCTGGAACACATTTATAGTTTAAAATGCATTTTTATGCCCTTTATCAAGATAATTTATTGATTGGTTTTGATTTTCTCTTTCAATTAATACAAAGTAAGTCACAATTTACACGCTTTTGGTTATTGTACTGATACAGCGGGGAAAATAAGTATTGAAGTATTTTCTCATTAACCATATTTCTGATGGAGCCATTGACCTAAGATTTTCACCAGATATCAGTAACAACCCAAGTAATCCATACATACACAGAAATCAAGGCAACAGGGTAGCACGGTGGTGCCGTGGTTAGCACTGTTGCCTTACAGCTAGAAGGTTCCAGGTGTGAATCTCCAGGCTGGCAGGGCTAGGAACCTTTCTGTGTGGAGTTTGCATGTTCTCTCTGTGCTGCGTGGGTTTACTCCGGGGGCTCCGGTTTCCTCCCACAATCCAAAGACATGCATGTTATGTTAGTTGGTTATTCTAAATTGTCCCTAGATCTCTGTCTCCTATAGGCCCTTAGAATAGAAGGTTAGTACTAGTGAAGCGCTTTGAGTGGTCTTTGAGACTAGAAAAGTGCTATATAAGTACAGGTCCTTAAATAAAGTGGAATGACACAGGGAATAAGTATTGAACATGCTTGTTGAAATGCATTTAATATTTAGTAGAAAAGCCTTTGTTGGTAATAACAGCTTCCAGACTCCTCCTGTATGGAGAAACTAGGTGCAGGCATTGCTCAGGAGTGATTTTAGCCCATTCTTCCACACAAACTGTCTTCAAATCTTGAAGGTTCCGTGGGTGTCTTCTATGAACTCTGATCTTCAGTTCATTCCACAGATTTTTAGTTGGATTGAGGTCAGGTGACTGACTGGGCCATTCTAGCAGCTTTATTTTCCTTCTCTGGAGCCAGTTGAGAGTTTCCTTTGCTCTGTGTGTGAGTGAGTGATCATTGTCTTGCTGAAATGGACACCGTCCTTTCAGCTTCAGCATCTTGGCAGATGGCAACAGGTTCTTATCAAGGATGTCTCTGTACATTTGTCCATTCATCTTTCCTTCAACTATATGAAGTCTGCCTGTACCATGTGCTGAAAAACACCCCCACACCATGATGAGATGTGCAGTACTACTTCTCCTCCAAACATGCTGTGTGTTGTGGCATCCAAAAAGATCAATGTTGGTCTCATCTGACCAGACTATATTCTCCCAGTATTTTACGGTCATTCCCAAATGTGCAGCAAACTTTAAACGAGCTTCAACATGCTTTTTGTTCAGCAATGGAGTCTTGTGAGGTAAGCGGGCATATAGCCCATGTCGGTTGAGTGCATTACTTATTGTTTTCTTTGAAACGGCAGTACCTGCTAACTCCAGGTCTTTCTGGAGCTCTCCACAAGTGGTCTTTGGTTCTTGGATAACTCGTCTGATAATTCTTTTGACTCCTCTGTCAGAAATCTTGTGAGGAGCTCCTGGTCATGGCCGGTTTATGGTAAAATGATGTTCATTTCGAATGATGTCTCCAACAGTGCTCACTGGAATATTCAGCAGTTTAGGAATGCGCCTGAAACCAATGCCATCATTATGTTTTGCAACAATAAGGTTGTGAAGGTCTAGAGAGAGCTCTTTGCCTCTACCCGTCATGAGTTCTTTGTGGTGTGACAATCTGATGTTCACAGACCTTTTTAAAGGCCATCAGTCAGGACTTAACCAGCTGAAATGAATTTGCACTGATGGGGGATGGGATGGCTTCCTAAATTCTGATGGATTCCAGCTGGTTTCTTGGCTTTCTATGCTTTTCTGTACCTCTTTTTCTTCACGTGTTCAATACTTATTCCCTGTGTCATTCCACTTTATTAAACATAACTTGTTTTGTGAACACAGTTGCCTTGATTTCTTTGTATTGATGGATTACTTGGGTTGTTACTGATATCTGGTGAAAATCTCAGGTCAATGGCTCCATCAGAAATATGTTTGATGAGAAAAATGTTGGCGTGTTCAATACTTATTTTGAGATGAGATGAGATTCAACTTTATTGTCATTACACATGTATGAGTACAAGGTTTCCCGCTGTATATTCATGTTGGTTCAGTGATAATGGCATTAAAGAAACAGGTAAAAATGTTCAGAAATTTACTATTGTGTTTACATTTTTCAGCCATAACTGTGCTGTGTACACTGTGACTTAATGTTAATTATTGTCTGACTTGGTTAGTGATGTGGCTGTCAAACTGAGCAGTTCATTTACACAGCAGACCAGTGACCAAAAAGCCTGACAGTGGTGCCAGTGAAAATGTGACAATCCCTGACAAATGACATATTTGGTGATGTATTTATTTTTTGTGTGTTTAAGTGAGTGGGGTACCCAGATGTTTGCACATATACAGTTTGTCAATTTGATATAAAAAGTAACGATGCATTAATTTTTACTGGTAATGTAACTTCACATAATCTACAGAGACAGTATTTGCATCTTTTCAATTAAAAAAATGTGGGGTGGTCAAATTTTTTGATCTAAAATGTAGATGGCTGTCTCAAGCATTTCTTGTGCTCTTCAGAAACAGCCTTCTGAGGGTCAGTGACGACAGGAAGAGCTGATCAGGATGGTCTTCTGGAGCTGGAAGATCCTGCACAGTCTACCAGTCCATAACTGGGAGCTCTTCAGTAGATGGTTTCTTCTTCAGCACGCCATCGGTTCTGTGTCAACATCTATCTATAAATGCAAGGAATCTCTGTATGTCTGTTGCTCACATACCTCTCAAACCATTCATCAGACTGACCTCAAATTTTACATGTTTTGCTGAGGTTACGAGGGTGTGCATCCCTGAGTATTGAGTTATTCAGTCAAAATATGTAATTTTTATCAATAAAAGTTGAGCCACTGCTCTGTTTCCTCATGCTCTTGCTTCTAGACGTGTGGACAGGGTTTCAGATTGACTCCATAGTGACTGGATAATACGCTACATCACAACCAGTCACCACAGCAGTCCGTAAACAAAACAAGGAAGTGACAAATTTGACCAGAAAAAGATAATACTGAAGACTTGATGCTTAAAAAAATTGTACTGTAATGTTGTTGTGATTGCATAGTTCGAAAGGATAATTCGGCATATGTGGAGAACATGAGGTGCGGGGGGGGGGGGGGTTTCTGACATTTTATACTGGTGTTGGAGAAGCAGCATCGGCAAAGTCTTCACAGCACTTCACTTTTTCCACATTTTGTTATGTTACAGCCTTATTCCAAAATGGATTGACTTAATTTTTCCTCAAAATTCTACACACAATACCCCATAATGACAAGGTGAAAAAAATGTTTTTTAGATTTTTGCAAATTTATTAAAAATAAAAAAACAACAACTCAGAAATCACATGTACATCAGTATTCACAGCCTTTGCCATGAAGCTCAAAACTGAGCTCAGGTGCATCCTGTTTCCACTGATCATCCTTGAGATGCTTCTACAGCTTAATTGGAGTCCACCTGTGGTAGATTCAGTTGATTGGACATGATTTGAAAAGGCACACACCTGTCTATATAAGGTCCACAGTTGACAGTGCACGTCGGAGCACTGTCATGTCTTTAGTGTCATGGTTTGGCCAGATAAAACTGAAACAGAGGAAATCCTTGGATCAGGTAGTTAGATGGTCCAGTCGTTTGCTTGGTGAGTCACAGCTGAGCCTGACATCCCTGGACACCAGACAGGTACAGAGGATGGCTACCTCCATTTTAAATGATGACTCCCACCCTTTGCACTGCCACTTTCAGCTTCTTCCCTCAAGACAGAGGTTTGCTGTCCCAAAAAGTAGAACCCAGCGCTACAAAAACAGCTTTGTTCCTGCTGCTGTCAAAGAGTTGAACAAGCTGTAACAATATATTGCACATAATTTAGGTATCTTTTTATTAACTCCATTTTATATTTACTTATTTTTGTAGGATGTCACTTGAGTTCTAAATATTTTATTGGGTTTTAGACCTTTGAGTTTTTAACCTCTTTGACTAGTTTTTAACTTTTAATATGACCCTTCTCTCTTACCTCTGGTTTTTCTCTCATCTCTTTGTCTTTTTATACCCTGATTGGTGGAGCCTTGAGTATTCTTATCATGTTTATAGTCAGCTTCATATGTGCCTGTGTTTGTGTCTATGCTGAATGTAATTGTGGCTTGTAAATATGGATGTCACCAGACTGCAAAACAAATCAACCTACGGGTACAAATAAAGTAACCTGAACCTGAAACAAAGCATGAAGTCAAAGGAATTGTCTGTAGACCTCTGAGACAGGATTGTCTTGAGGCACAAATCTGGGGAAGGGTACAGAAAAATTTCTGCTGCTTTGAAGGTCCAGATGAGCACAGTGGCCTCCATCATCTGTAAATCGAAGAAGTTCAGAACCACCAGGACTCTTCCTAGAGCTGGCTGGCCATCTAAACTGAGCGATTGGGGGAGAAGGGCCTTAGTCAGGGAGGTGACCAAGAACCCGATGGTCAGTCTGTCAGAGCTTCAGAGCTCCAGCATTCCACTGTGGAGAGAGAAGAACCTTCCAGAAGGACAACCATCTCTGCAGCAATCCACCAATAAGGACTGTATGGTAGAGTGGCCAGACGGAAGCCACTCCTTATTAAAATGCGCATGGCAGCTCGCCTGGAGTTTGCCAAAAGGGACCTGAAGGACTCTCACACCATGAGAAACAAAATTCTCTGGTCTGATGAGACAAAGATTGAGCTCTTTGGCATGAATGCCAGGCGTCATGTTTGGAGGAAACCAGGCACTGCTTATCACCACGCCAGTGGTGGTGGCAGCATCATGCTGTGGGGATGTTTTTCAGCGGCAGGAACTGGGAGACTAGTCAGGATAGAGGGAAGGATGAATGCAGTGATGTACGGAGACATCCTGGATGAAAACCTGCTCCAGAGTGCTCTTGACCTCAGACTGGGTTGACGGTTCATCTTTCAGCAGGACAATGACCCTAAGCACACAGCCAAGATATCAAAGGAGTGGCTTCACGACAACTCTGAGAATGTCCCTGAGTGGCCCAGCCAGAGCCCAGACTTGAATCCAATTGAACATCTCTGGAGAGATCTGAAAATGGCTGTGCACCGACGCTTCCCATCCAACTTGATGGAGCTTGAGAGGTGCTGCAAAGAGGAATGGGCCAAACTGCCCAAAGATAGGAGTGCCAAGCTTGTGGCATCATATTCAAAAAGACTTGAGGCTGTAATTGCTGCCAAAGGTGCATCAACAAAGTATTGAGCAAAGGCTGTGAATACTGTTGTACATGTGATTCTTTAGTTTTTTATTTTTAATAAATTTGCAAAAATCTCCACAAAAAAACTTTTTTCACATTGTCATTAATGAGGTATTGTGTGTAGAATTTTGAGAAAAAATGAATTTAATCCATTTTGGAATAAGGCTGTAGCAAAACAAAATGTGGAAAAAGTGAAGCGCTGTGATGACTTTCTTGATGCACTGTAAGTGAAAAAGATCAGACAAATAAGTCTGACAAACAAACAAGGGTTCGTAAAGAGTCGCTAATATTGGATGTGCCATTAATTTTCAATAATTCTGTAATTAATATTCACACAATCAAATAAATCTTAGTGCCATTTACTCCCTATCATATTTGTCAAAGTCTAACATGTGATTGCCTACATATAGGCTACACCTCTGTATTCCACTTTCAAATACAGCCTACGTTTGGGCCTGGAAAACCTGATTGGGATCCCTGTTTCAGACAGGAATACCTGCTTTCTATGGGCATGCAGTAGTTTATCTATAAAGGCAAGGAGTGTGTGTGTGTGTGTGTGTGTGTGTTCTCCTCACATATCTCCCAAACCGTTCTTCAGACTGACCTCAGATTTTATAAGTGTTTTGCTGAGGTTTCGAGGGTGGGCATCCCCGAGTATGGAGTTGTTCAGTCAAAATATGTCATTTTTATCAATAAAAGTTTAGCCACCGCTGTCTCCTCATGCCCAGGTTTCTAGAAGTGGGGGCGAGGTTTCAGGTTGACTCCGTAACGATTGGATAATACGCATCTTCACGACCACTCACTCACCACAGCGCTCCACAAACCAAAAATGAAGTGAAAAGCGACAAATTTGATCAGAAGAGAATACTGAAGATGTAATGCTTAAAAAATTATATTATAATGTTGCATGATTGCGTAGGCCTAAAGGATAATTCAGGAAATGCCAACAGGGACCCGAGGTCTGACAAAGAACAGTGGTGTTGGAGAAGCAACAGGTGGAACACGGTCCATCACAGGGAAGCAAGTCAAGCCCGCCTGGTCAGCGGTAGACGGGAGTCCCTTTGCAGGGCCGCAAGTCCTCTCACCATGCTCGTACGGCTATCTAAAAATGAATAATAATACCACCATGACTGTGGAGCAGAATGCCCAGATCAACTGCATTTCATATGCGGCCACATGTGCATGGTTTGACTAAATGACGACCGTTACCAAACTGGACACAAAAACTCCCAAATAATGAAATAAATGATTTTTGTGTAAATGTGTACTGACAAATGGGCAACACTGATGCAACATTCATTTATTCATTCATTTTCTGCCGCTTAATCCTTTTCGGGTCGCGGGGGGGCTGGAGTCTATCCCAGCATCTTTGGGCGAGAGGCAGGGTCCACCCTGGACAGATCGCCAGTCCATCGCAGGGCCAACACAGAGAGTTGCCCTTAGGTATGACTGATGCAACAGTTGCAGCCAAATGGATCATTCTGCTGTTTATAATAATGTTTGGTGTTTTGTACTTATAATATTGCTAAAATATTAAATGATGCACTACAGTGGGTCTCAAATATTTGTAAATGTGTCCTGTTATAGTACTGCTTGAGTTTATTGATGATAGACTATGAACTACACATATAAACTAAAGCAATTACGATAATGACTGAACAACTCCCATTCCTCAAAGTGCAACACAATACAACATTTATGAATATAAGGGGGCGGCTGTGGCACAGGTGTAGTGTGGCCGACTACTGATCAGAGGGTCAGAGGTTCGATTCCCGCTCTGTCTGCAGTCTGCATGTCGAAGTGTCCTTGAGCAAGACACTGAACCCACAGTTGCTCCTGGTGGGTCAGGCCAGCGTGTGGGAATGTGTGGATATCAGGATCTGTAAAGGTCTTTGGTCATCTAGAGATGAGAAAAAGCGCTATTGTGGAGCGTGTAAATAATGAGGCTGATTTGGTTCAGGCAGTTTATTACACGACTCACACAAGGAGCATAGACAAAATGGCATACAAGTAGGAACTCTTCCCTTAAATAACATGACATCCTTCTAGACTCTTCTCACACACAAAAGATAATCTCCCCCGACTGCAGTCAGTCCATTCATCCTTGACACCTCCCTGTTATCTTACTAGGGCATCTAGAAACTTCTCACACACAAAAGGTTAACTTCACGTCCTTTGTTCCTGTCTAAGGTGGTAAACCATTATTGCACTCCCCAGGTTGCCACACCACCACCCCCAGCAACTTAGATAGGACAAAAGGGTAACAGTCCACATGCTGTGATAGAACCATTAACATCAGTCCACATGCTGTAGAACAATCAACATCAATCCGCATGCTGCTTGGGCTTCAGTCTTCTGCTGTAGCCAGGATTCGCTGCCTCCGTGGCGCTGCCATGCTGGGGGGCTGATGTCTGGGGGGCTGATGTCTGGGGGTGAAAACTTTTTGACTGTCCGTGTGGGTGCTCTGGAGAATCTTTTCTCTGGGAAGCGCCCCGTGGGGGTCTTCCACGCCGAGGGGCCCTCGCCAACAGCACTTGCTCGTCAGCCACAACGAAAGCAGGTTTGAGTCTGTCTATGCCAATTTTTTCCTTCCTACCCCCCAAATCTAGCAAAAAATGCTTATCCCCTGTTTCCAGCACTCTAAACGGTCCATCATAAGGTGGGCGCAGTGGGGGGCGGTGGGCGTCGTGTCTGACAAACACGAACTCTGCGTTTTTCAAAGCTTTAGGCACAAAAACGCGCGGAAAACTGTGGTGGGCAGGGCCCGGCAGCGTGCTTGAGTCTATGCAACGCTGCAGCAGCTGAGACGGGGAGCTGCCCGGCGCAGGATTATCTGGCAGAAACTCCCCAGGCAGCCGGAGTGGTTGTGCAAAAACGAGTTCTGCTGGGGAAGCTTCCAGATCCTCTTTAGGTGCAGAACGTAACCCCAATAAAACCCATGGTAGCCTGTCTACCCAATTTGCATCCGTCAGTGAAGCCCTCAGAGCCGCTTTTAACGACCTATGAAAACGTTCGCATAACCCATTTTGCCTGCGGGTTGTACGCGGTTGTGCGGTGAATTGAGACACCTAGGCTGCGGGCCATGGTTGACCAGAGTTCAGAAACAAATTGAGAGCCTCTGTCGGACGTAATGTCCGACGGAACTCCAAAACGCGCCACCCATGCTGTTAAAAACGCGCGCGCCACCTCCTCAGCCGTGGTTGCCGCCAGCGGAACCGCTTCTGGCCAGCGCGTGGTGCGATCCACCATTGTCAGGAGATGCGTGTACTCCTGTGATAGCGGAAGGGGGCCTACGAGGTCCACGTGGACATGGTCAAACCTCTTAGCCGGGATGCGAAATGGCTCCAAAGGAGCCTTCGTGTGTCTGTGAACCTTGGCTCGTTGGCACGCCACGCAGGCTGCCGCCCACTCTTTCACTTGTTTGCCAAGGCCCGGCCACACATATTTCTCTCCTACCATTTTGACCGACGCGCGCACCCCTGGGTGTGCCAAAGAGTGAACCGACTCAAACACGCGGCGGCGCCACGCGGCCGGAACCACAGGCCGTGGGCGACCCGTGGAGACGTCGCAGATTAAGGGGGGAATGCCGTTAAGCAGCATCCTCTTCTCCAGCCTTAACCCTGTTGGTCTAGACTGGAGCGCGCGCACATCCGCGTCACTAGCCTGCTCCGCGGCCATGGCTGCGTAATCCAACCCTACACAGACCGGGGCCACAATGGTGCGCGAGAGGCAGTCTGCCACTACATTCAGTTTGCCCGACACATGCTGAATATCGGTAGTAAACTCTGAGATCGCGGCCAGCTGCCTCTGCTGCCGGCCCGACCAAGGTTCTGAAACTTTGGCCATCGCGAATGTTAGTGGCTTATGGTCAATGAACGCAGTAAAATTGCGCCCTTCCAGCCAGAACTGGAAATGGCGAATGGCCAGGTGGAGAGCCAGCAACTTTCTGTCGAACGCGCTGTATTTACGTTCATTGTCGTGCAAGGTTCTGCTGAAAAAGGCAAGCGGCTGCCAAGCCCCGGCGACGCGCTGCTTCACAACAGCCCCTATGGCCACATCTGAGGCGTCAGTGGTGACGGCTATGCGGGCCGTTGGGTCTGGATGTGCCAACAATGCAGCGTTTGCCAGGGCTGCTTTAACCCCTTGCACTCCGGGCAATTTTCCTAAAAATGCCAAAAAATAACGTGCCCAAAGTAAATCGAAAGCTGTTATTCAACCCTTTGCAGCATCTTCATGGGGTTGGTCTCATTTAAAAGAAAACACTTTGAATTTTTTGGCAAAAAAAACATGATCTCTCTACGTGCTCCGGCCACTGAGTTACAGTCATCTAAACATACTGAACTTGAAGAAAATAAATTTGGACATGGTGTTTTTTTGGATACAAATGCTTGCAAATAACACACAGCTGTCTGATCCGGCTGGAAAATGCAACAGAAATGTAGAACCAAGTGTTATCAAGCTGAGATCCAAATTTGGTAACAATACCACAAAAAATGAATATTTTACACAGCTTTGTTCTCAGGCTGTTCCCAGGCGTTTTGGAACTGTGCCAAATGGCACAGTTAGGAAAAACATCTGTAACTTTTGAATAATACAATGTAGAATCTTCATTTTAGGCTCTAATGAAAGGTCACACTCAGGGCTGTGTCTGGGTGTGGGGGGGGGGGGGGTCGCCCCCCCCCCCCAGCTACCAAGGACGGAGTTCGGCCCTCGCTACATGACGGATTACACTTGTTGCATGTTTCCACAGCAACGCTGTCACAGCGGCTCCCCCCCCCCCTCGCTACTGTGTGTGTGTGGGGGGGGGGGTTGTCCCCCCCCCCGCTACAGAGGACGGCCATCGCTACATGAAGGAATAGACTCATATGTCTATGTGATGACCGCTGCACAGTCAGCGCGGCTTCCCCCCGTGGACCGGGGGCGTTCGGACCGTGACCGCCCCCCCCCCCCGCTCCTCTTCTGCAGCGGGGGGGGGCCTTCACGGTCCGAACACGGCAAATGAACCGTTTATCGCGGCGCACGAAGTACGAAGTGCGTGCGCCGTACAGTTGTAATTTACCGATCGGTCAAAAGTCATTTTTGGATTACAGTTTTCAGGTATAAATAATAATTTAGCTTATAACACCTTACCTCTTCACAGCAGCAGAGTCCTGGCGAACTTCTCTTCCCCATTGTCAGACGAACGCGACGCTGCTCCGCTCGTGGATCCCGATCAAAACATAATTCCATTATTGCGATTTTGGTGAATGATTTACGACCTTCGTCATCGGTCAATGATGATGGAAGAGAATCCTAAACACTCTGCTGGAATTAAATAAAATAAATAAATAAACCACTGCCTGTGGCTGCTGAAAGTCTCTCTTCACCCAGCTTTAGACAACAGCTCAGCGAACTTCTGTGCTTCAGTTGGCTCGCAGCCGTTAGGAGGCGGGTCCTTCTGGCTAGATTTTCATTCATTGGCTCTTCATGGTTTCAGAAACCCAATTCAAGGCTCTTATTAGTCGAATGACAGGTCAATCAGATGAACTAATCTGTTCTGTGTCTGCAGCTTTTTTTTCCCAGTGGCGCTTGGAGGCCAGCACCATCTCCATCTGCACCATCATCAGTATATCATGCATCATGCGTCCGAGCGCGCACGAGTGCGCTCTTGTGCGCCCTCGTGCGTCCTAGGACGCAGAGACTTGCCCGCCCGTGGAACAACGGAGCGCAAGAGGTTAACTTCCGAGAACGCCTGCTCTCGTTCCGGGGTCCATTCGACCTTATTCACGGGTTTCTGTTTTTTGAGCGCAGCGTACAATGGCTGCATGAGCTGCGCGGGGAAGGAAACGGTTATAAAAGTTCACCATTCCCCAAAATTCTTGTAGCGCCCTGACCGTTTGTCGTCGGGGAAAATCTGTCACTGCACGCACTTTGTCAGGCAGCGGAACCGCTCCTTCGGGAGAGACGCGGTGCCCTAAAAAAATCAATCCCCGTCACCCCGAACTGACATTTCGCTGGGTTGATTATTAAACCGTGCTCTTCCAACCTACGGAAAACCGTCATGAGGTGGGTTTCGTGTTCGTCTTTGGACGCGCTGGCTACCAAGATATCGTCCAGGTAGACGAACACGAAAGGGAGATCGCGCAGCACTGCATCCGTCATGCGTTGGAACGTCTGTGCTGCCCCTTTAAGCCCAAACGGCATGCGCAAGAACTCAAATAAACCAAACGGAGTTATTACCGCTGTTTTGGGTATGTCCTCAGCGCGCACTGGGACTTAGTGGTAACCACGGACCAAATCTATCTTAGAAAAAATGCGCGCTCCTGCGAGGTGAGCGGAAAAATCCTGAATGCGGGGAATTGGGTAGCGGTCATGCGCTGTAGCGTTGTTTAACCTGCGGAAATCGCCACAAGGTTGCCACGAACCTTCAGCTTTAGGGACCATGTGTAGCGGGGAAGCCCATGGGCTGTTTGAGTGCCTGATGATGCCAAACCTCTCTAGGTTAGCGAACTCCTGGCGCACTATGGCCAGTTTAGCTGCGTCCAAGCGCCAAGGTCTTGCAAAAACGGGCGCCCCGGTGGTGGTGATAAAATGCTCCACCCCATGTTTAGCGATAGCTGCTGAAAACGTTGGGACTGTGAGTGCTGGGAACTGAGCGAGCAGTGTGTGGAACTTACCGCATGCTGCTGTGACGTTGGCTTGTGCTGTTGGCCGGGTCACTCGAGCTATACAGGGGAGAGAGTCAAAAGACAGTGCATTAACTAGGCGCCTGTAGGCCATATCTACCAACAACCCATGTGCACATAGAAAATCAGCCCCCAGTATATGGTAATCCAATGCTGCTACAACAAAAGTCCATTCAAATGTACGACCGTGTAGAGACAAGAGCAGAGTCCTCTCACCAAAGGTCTTAATGTCTGAGCCGTTTGCTGCTGCCATCTCGGGGCCGCTGGCTCCTGCCAGCCGGTCAGCGTAGGTCGGCCGGATGAAACTCCTCTGTGCGCCGGTGTCCACGAGGAAATGCCTCCCCGAGCGTGCGTCCGTCAAATAGAGCAGCTTGTTCTCCTCCCCAAGGGTCGCGGCTGCTACCGACCCCCGGTCTTGGCGCTTTCCCGAGCGCTTGAACTGGCACGGTGGTATACATTTGCATGCCCTCTCTGCAAAGCGGCGATGGTAGAAGCAAAGCGTGTCACCTCCACGTTCCTTGGCCCCCGCTGCTGCTGTCGACGGTGGTTCTGCTGCTGCCGTCGGCGGCTCCTCGCCTCCTCGTGTCGACGTGCCGGGCTCCGTCGCTGCCGCAATGGTCATAAAAGCCTTGGTGGCGACGATGATCCGGTCTGCCTCTCGGGCTAGTGCACGATAGTCCCGTTTGGCCAGCAACGACGAATTGGCCAGGGCCGCTCTCACTGCTGTCGGAAGGTTCCTGAGGAAAATGTGGGTGAAGATGAAGTGGTCGTCGTCCGTGCCCTTTAACCTCAGCATCTTCTCCATCATGTCCACAGCCGAATCGTCTCCCAACTCGGTCCGCGTCAGAAGCCTCTCTGCTCTCTCACCATCCGAGAGTGTGTAGTGCTGGATGAGGGCAGCCTTCAGCGCGTCATATTTGCCGTCGGCTGGTGGCTGATCGAGTAGGCTCTCGATGTGCTGAGCCGTGCTGGCATCGAGCGCTGCGACCACATAGTAGAATTTCGGATCATCCGCCGATATCCCTCGGAGGGCGAACTGCGCCTCGGTTAGGTGGGACCAGGAGCGCGGGTTGTGCTGCCAAAAATCAGGTAGTTTGATCGCTACAGCGCACGCGAAGCTGGGGGTTCCAGTCGAGGTTGGCTCTGGGGATCTTCCGTCGTATTCCATGATTCGTCTTGGGTCACCAGTGTGGAGCGTGTAAATAATGAGGCTGATTTGGTTCAGGCGGTTTATTACACGACTCACACAAGGAGCATAGACAGAATGGCATACAAGTAGGAACTCTTCCCTTAAATAACATGACATCCTTCTAGACCAGGGGTGGGCAATCATGTGCCATGGAGGGCCATTCCACTTCAGGTTTTCTATTCCACCCTGTCTCTTCAGCAGGTGTTTTCACTGATTAGCAATCCTTGAAGCTGATCAGTGCAAACACCTGCTGAAGAGACTGGGTAGAACAGAAAACCTGCAGTGGAATGGCCCTCGCTGCCCACCCCTGTTCTAGACTCTTCTCACACACAAAAGATAATCTCCCCCGACTGCAGTCAGTCCGTTCATCCTTGACACCTCCCTGTTATCTTACTAGGGCATCTAGAAACTCCTCACACACAAAAGGTTAACTTCACGTCCTTTGTTCCTGTCTAAGGTGGTAAACCATTATGCACTCCCCAGGTTGCCACACCATATAAGTTAACACCATTTACCATAAGTGATAAAAGTTCAGACAAATAAGTGATCTGACAAACAAACAAGTGTTCTTAAACAGTTGCTAATACTGGATGTCCCATTCATTTTCATAGTTAGGTATTCTGTAATTAATATTACGATAAGCCTTTATTAGTCCCACAATGGGGAAATTCCAGGATTGCAACAGCACAGGGATAGCCACACAGAGCAATAATTTAGAACATAAGAAAATATGGCGGTGACGCAGTGGTTAGCACTGCGGCAGCACAGCAACTCACCCTTGGCCATGGGATCCCTGGTTTGATCCCAGCCCCTGACCAACAGTGATCTTTGTGAAGTTTGCATGTTCCTCCCGTGGCTGCGTGGGTTTACTCTGGGAGTTCTCTGGTTTCCTCCCACAGGCCAAAAAACATGCAGGTTAGGTTAATTGGAGACTCTAAAGTGGCCCTAGGTGTGAATGTGTGTGTGAATGGTAAAGGGATAGCGCCGTAACGTGGTTGCTTCATCCATTCAGGTGGATGCCCTGAATTTCCCCTCTGGGGATCAATAAAGTATACAATACAAATACAAAAATAAGAGCAGTGAATATACATATGTACACATAAATATATACAGTATACACAGTGCGGAGCATTGTAGCTCGATGGAATAAACAGCATAAGTCTATTTAGTTACCCACATAGTATGAATATGTACCCATACATATTGTCACCCTCCGTAGCGACTGATATTGTCCTAGTTGTATACTGGAGGGGACCATTTTGTGTAAGTTTGTTGCATCTTTTGCATTCAATACTATTAGGTCGTAATGTGGTTTTTTTTGTTGTTTTTTTTACTATCTCTGCGAGCAGCTCTGCTTAGGTTATACAGTCTGACAGCTGTAGGTAGGAAGGACCTGCGAAACCTCTCAGTCGTGCACCTAGGATGATGTAGCCTACTCCTAAATGAGCTCCTCAGTGCGTTCAGTATGTCCTGCATAAGGTGGGACTCGGACTCCAGCAGAGATGACAACTTAGCCACCATCCTTCTCTCTCTTATCTCCTCCACTGGGTCAAGGCGTTGCCCCAGGACAGAGCTAGCTTTCTTGAACAGTTTGTTCAGTCTCTTCCTATCGGCTGCTGTGATGCCACTGTCCCAGCAGACCACTCCAAAAGTGATGGTTGATGCCACCACCAAATCGTAGAAGGTCTTCAGGAGCACCCCTTGTACACCAAAAGACCTGAGCCTCCTCAGTAAGAACAGCCTGCGCTGTCCCTTCTTGTAGAGTGCATTGGTATTGTGTGACCAGTCTAGTTTATTGTTCAGATGAACACCCAGGTACTTGTAGGATGTCACCATCTCAATGTCTGTTCCCTGTATGTTTACTGGTGCTGTGAGGGGTTGTCCTTGCCTGTGGCAGTCCACCACCAGTTCCTTAGTTTTTCTCGCGTTGATCTGGAGGCAGTTCCGATGGCACCAGTCCACGAAGTCCTGGCTATGTCCTCTGTACTCAGCTTCATCTCCGTTGGAGATGAGGCCGACAATTGCAGAGTTGTCAGAGAACTTCTGTAGATGGCAGTGTGTTGTGTTGTGTGAGAAGTCCGCAGTATAAAAGGTGAACAGGAAGGGAGCCAAAACCGTTCCCTGAGGGGCCCCCGTACTGCCGATGATCGTGTCAGACACACAATCCTGGGTTCTCACAAACTGTGGCCGGTTTGTGAGGTAGTCCAGGATCCACGATGACAGGTGCTGGTACACCCCTGCGCACAGCAGCTTATCCCTCAAGATCACTGGTTGGATGGTGTTGAAAGCACTGGAGAAATATTCACTTCCGCCCTCCCATCTATTCACTTCCGCCCTCCCAAGAGAGCAGACGCTTTTTTCTTCTCTCCTGCTGATTTTTTCCTCCCCTCCTACTGGATCCCAGCTTGCTGTTGTCTGTCTGCGTCTGACTGCGACCGCCGAAAAGAAATTATGGAGTTAATAAGCTGGGCTTTGAACACAATTGACACTATTTTTTCAACAAGGAAAAGTGCTCCGGGGGAAGCTGTTTGCCCCGCTGGAACGGCTCCAGTGGGCTATCTATGTGACACAGGTATTTGGAAAATGCTGTGTCTCTCTAATCTCTCTATCGAAGATATTGAAGATTTGTTTATCTTCGTAATCTTGGTGATTGGGATAATTCTGATTGGGACGGGAATTGTCTTGGTTTACCGCAAATTGCTGAAGATGGATTCAACCTATCAAAATGCTGGCCAGGCGAGGTGCATCCAACAAATTGAGAAACTGGAGAAGACCCTGATAGCGACTACTGGAGAACTGTCTCGTAAGGTGGATTACATCATGGGTTCGCTCAGGTCTTTCCACGACGAGTTCAAAGCTGCGCAATGAAGGATTAATGTACTGAATCTACAGAAGAAATACAAGTCTTCTCTGTGATCAGTCCTATTTGGCATTATTATTCCCCATGAAAATTCCTCCTGGCTGTCTGCAGACTGTGTTTTTTTTCAAAATCATGAGCACAAGGCCTTGGACAGCCAGCTGCAGTGCCAGATAAGACTGGGCGCCAGACAGACAAAACATCTTCTGCCAAGGGTCCTTGGGTCTCTCTTATTATCATCAACACTGCTCAACACCGCACACACATTGATTCATGAACTGATTAAAGATATACTGTACACTGCTCTCTTGTGTCTCGTGAATTCTGAGTTGTTGCTCTGTGCTATTGAGAGATTTTTTTTCATTGTAATCACAATCTGCTTAAAAATAAGCTGTATTTTGATAACAAAGTTTTTTTTTCTCCTCCCCCCTTGTGTCGTTCCCTCCCTTCCCCTCCCTTTCTTATCTATCTCTGTTTGATGAGGCGCCTTTATGGCTGCCGTGTCGTTGTGTCGCGCGCATGCGCACCAATGTCAAGTCAAGTTCCTCGTGTGTTTTTTTACATGCTTGGCAATAAAGTTTATTCTGATTCTGATTCTGATTCTGATTCTGAAATCAAAGAACATGATCCTCACCATATTTCCAGACTTCTCCAGGTGTGACAGGGAACGGTGTAGGAGGAAGATCACTGCATCCTCCACCCCAATGCCATGTTGGTAGGCGAAATGGAGTGGATCCATTGCTGGTCCCACCAGGGGGCGGAGGTGAGCAAGGAGCAGTCTCTCCAGGGTCTTCATCAGGTGAGAAGTCAGGGCCACTGGTCTGTAGCTGTTCAGGTCGCTGGGGTGGAAAGTCTTTGGTACGGGTACCACACAAGATGTTTTCCACAACTGTGGTACCCTCCCCAGCTTCAGGCTCAGGTTGAAGATGTGCTCCACAATCCCACACAGCTGGTCTGCGCAGGACTTGAGGAGCTTCACGCTGATATAGTCCGGACCCGAGGCCTCCCTCGCCTTGATCTTCCTCAGCTCCGCCCTCACCTGAGTCTTAGTGAGGGTCAGATTGGGGATGGGGGGCTGTGTGCTGGGAGTGGGGGGGGTGTTGGGGGGCAGCAGGTCTCAATGACAGTAGAGGCAACAGTAGTTGGTGTGCAGGCGGAGGAGGGGAAGGCGGTTGGTCAAACCTATTAAAAAACAGGTTCAGATTGTTCACCCACTCCCTGCCCCCCGTGGCCTGGGAGGAGGTATTCTGGAGCCCAGAGATGGTTTTAAGGTTTCTCCAGACCCCAACCAATGTCACTCTGTTGCAGCTTGTCCTCCATCTTCTTCCTGAAGCTGTCCTTGCCTTCTCTGATCTTCCTCCTCAGCTCCCTCTGTACAGACTTCAGCATCTCTCTGTTCCCCGACCTGAAGGTCCTCTTCTTCTCTCTCAGTAGTGTTTTATCTCAGGGTTGATCCAGGGTTTGTTGTTCGAGCAACACCGTATGGTCTTGGTGGGTGCGGTGTTGTCCACACAGAAGTTGATGTAGTCCGTGATGGTGTGAGTGAGGCCGTCGATGTCCTCACCATGTGGATCGCAGAGCTGCTCCCAGGTAGTGATTTCAGAACAGTCCTTCAAAGCGTCCATTGCCTCCTTAGACCATATCTTCACCATGTGCGTAACTGGAGGTTGTCTGTGTACTAGGGTTTTGTACACCAGTAGGAGATGAACCAAGTTGTGATCCGATCTCCCAAGTGGGGGGAGTGGCGATGAGGTATACGCCTCCTTAGTATTCACATAGAATAAGTCCAGTGTTTTATTGTCTCTGGTGTGGCATGTGACAAACTGGGTGAATGTGGGCAGAATGGGGGACAGTGAGATATGGTTAAAATCACCGGAGATGAGGAGAAGAGCATCTGGGTGTTCTGTCAGAAGCCTGCCAGTGACTGAGTGGATGGTGTCATGCGCTGCCCCAGCGTTCGCCATCGGATTTGCATAAATAACAATGCAGATCACGTGTGAGTATTCCCTCGGGAGATACACAGGCTGCATGCTAACAGCTAGCAACTCCATGTCCTTGCTGCAGTGTTGCTCTTTAACCGTGATGTGTACCGGTTTACACCAGCTGTTATTGACATACATTATCACTCCTCCGCCCCTTGCCTTCCCACTGTCTGGTGTCCGGTCTGCCCGTATTCAGGTTCAGGTTCAGGTTACTTTATTTGTACCCGTAGGTAGATTTGTTTTGCAGTCTGGTGACATCCATATTTACAAGCCACAATTACATTCAACATAGACACAAACACAGGCACACATGAAGCTGACTATAAACATGATAAAAATACTCAAGGCTCCATCAATCAGGATATAAAGACAAAGAGATGAGAGGAAAAACCAGAGGTAAGAGAGAAGGGTCATATTAAAAAGTTAAACTAGTCAAAGAGGTTAAAAACTCAAAGGTCTAAAACCCAATAAAATATTTAGAACCCAAATAACATCCTACAAAAATAAGTAAATATAAAATGGAGTTAATAAATAGGTACCTAAATTATGTGCAATATATTGTTACAACTTGTTCAACTCTTTGACAGCAGCAGGAACAAAGCTGTTTTTGCAGCGCTGGGTTTTACTTTTTGGGACAGCAAACCTCTGTCTTGAGGGAAGAAGCTGAAAGTTGCAGTGCAAAGGGTGGGAGTCATCATTTAAAATGGAGGTAGCAATCCTCTGTACTTGTCTGGTGTACAGGGATGTCAGGCTCAGCTGTGACCCACCAAGCAAACGACTGGACCATCTAACTACCTGATCCAAGGATTTCCTCTGTTTCAGTTTTATCTGACCAAACCATGACACTAAAGAAAAGGATAAAGCGGATTCAATAAAGGCCCGATAAAACATTGTCATTATGGTTCGGTCAATTTGGAAGCGTGCAAGTTTTCTCAAGCAATGCAAATGTTGCTGACCCTTTTTGCACACCCTTTCACAGTTCTCTTCAAAGTTTAAATTACTATCAATAATCGTCCCAAGATATTTGTAGGATTGTACACATTTGGTGGTCTGGCCTTTTAGTACGGTGACTTTGTGCCTGGGAGTTTTCCTCCTAAAGTCAATAATCATGTCTTTAGTTTTTGTTGTATTCAGCTGCAGGTAGGAATCCTCACACCAGTGAACAAAATCATCAACTACTGGGCTGTGGCCACTCTCACCATCCTGGAGGAGACTGACAATAACTGAGTCATCAGCATACTTTATAATGTGTCTGTTGTCATGTCTGCTCCAACACGTTTGTGTACAGGATGAAGAGTAGTGGTGACAACACACACCCCTGAGGAGAGCCAGTAGAAGAGCACTTTAGGTCAGACAATGTACCATTGACCCTTACTCTCTGCGTCCTGTTGGTTAAAGGCCAAATGTCACGTAACAGGGTACTTAAAATATCTTGAAACTAGATATAAAAGGGAACCGATCCGTTCGGGTCTTGGTGCATATGCTTCAGTAACAACGGAATATTTGTTAATTTAAAACTGCCGCGCTTGGCCTGACACGGCCCCTGGAATCGCCTGGGGAAGAAGGCGGAAGTGACGAAATCGATTGTACCCGAGTTTGATGCTTGGGGTATTTCAATTGATTGTTTATATGGAGACTGGAAGGTTGAAGTGAGCAACAAGAAAGAAAAAAAATTGGATATTTCACCCATACCTTAAAACGGGACTATCAGGGACAGCTGGGTAATAAGGGACACTTCTCTGGGAAATGTTTTCATACCTGTCAAGTGAGACGTTTTCGCCGTACTTCAACACCGTAAAAAGTGGCTATAAGGGACGGCGGAGCAACAAGGGACACCTCTCTGTGAAATGCCCCAAATGCAACTCGTGTTGTTATTGTCAAATTTTTTTTTTTTTTTTTTTATTTAAGTTTTTGTAAAGGGTATACAGGTCGTTACAGCAGTGCATTGTTTACATTTTCATCACATGTTCCCTTATTTTCTGATATCTGACAACATTGGAAGATTAATTCTTACAACACCCCCCCCCCCCTTTTTTTTTAAAGTGAAAGAAAAAGTGAAATTAAAGAGAAAAAAACAAAAAAAAACAAAAAAACAAACAAAAAAAACCAAAAAAAAACCCAAACAAACCAGCAAAAAACAAACAAAAAGAAAAAGTAAGTAAATAAAGGTAAAAGAGCATCTGAGTAGCGTTGGAACAAAGAGCGGAACCATTATTGAAATGGTATTTGTCAAAGATTAGATCTAATGGAAGACACATATGCGATCCAGGGTTGCCAAAAGTTCATGAACCCATCCTTGTCCTGTCTCAGTGCGAATGTCAACTTTTCCATCGAGTAAATGTCTTGGATCACGTTAATCCAATCTTCAGGTGTAGGACAGTCCTTCAACATCCATTTTTTAGTTAGAGCTTTTTTGCTTGCCAATATTAAAACATTGAATAAGTATTTTTTTCCTCGTCTTTCCAGTGAGTCCGGTAGTAAACCCAAATACAAAGTTACAAAAGAAAAGGGAACTGTTATTTTGAATATTTTCCCCAATATTGTCTGTACATTGGTCCAATATTGGTGGATAACTGGGCATGACCAAAACACATGAAAATGATTTGCAGTCTTTTCACCACACAAGCGCCAACAGTTCAACCCCTTATGGGTAAATTTGTTTTGTGCAGGTATTCTGAAAAATCTTACCAAGTTTTTCCATCCAAATTCTCTCCACTGCAGGGATGAGGTACTTTTCCATTGCTGTTTATTTAGCTTTTCCCATATTTCCAGTTGTAAAGTGAAATTCCCCTCTTTTTCTCATCTCTCTTTTATATAAGATGTGTTGTCTCCTTTTAAGTCTTGAAGACCTTGGTATATTTTAGAAATGTATCTGATCCCTGGGATCCCTTTATATGCCATTAAGAAGACCTTCAGAACACCTGACTGGGCCCTTTCCAAATCCTCCTTTTTAAGTATATTGTTTATGTGGTGTCTAAGCTGGAAGAACCTGTAAAGGTCTTGATTTATTAGGCCTTGTTTTTTCAAATCTTCAAAACTTCTTAAGATTTGCCCTTTAAAAAAATCGTAATATTTTATCAGCCCTTTCTCCTTCCACTTTTTAAATCTGGAGTCTGTTTTATTAGGAGTAAAGTCTTGATCATAGGCAATCCATTGCAGAAGTTGATAGGGTTCTTTAGTTTGATTCTCTCTGACTATCTTAAACCAAATTTTTAGCGGGGTCTCTATCCACGGGTTAGTGTTATTCAAAAGCTTAGGTAAGGCATTGTTCCCTATTATCGCCTGTAGGGGGATGTCACTTGTTATTTGGCATTCGATCTCCTTCCATTGTGCAGTGTAGACTGGGTTACATATCTCTACTAAAGTTTTAATTTGTGCGGCTTTAAAGTAGTCCCTGATATTTGGCAGCGCGAGCCCACCTTTGTCTTTGTTTAGCTGTAGGGTTCTATATCTGATTCTAGGTCTCTTGCCCTGCCATATGAATCTAGAGATCCTTCTGTCCAGTTCCTGCCATGTTTTTTTGGGAGGTTCTACCGGTATTGTTTGGAAAAGGTATAGAAGACGTGGAAGTATATTCATTTTGACTGCTTCAATTCTTTGTGCAGTACCCAAGAATGGTATCATATTCCATCTTGTTAGGTCAGATTTTATTTTTGTCACCAGTGGATCATAGTTTAGTGATATAATTTTGTTGAGTTGTTTCGGGATATTGACCCCCAGATATTTCATAGATTCCGACTCCCAGTTAGTTTTGAGTTTGCTTAGTGAATAATGATTTGGGTCATAGTTGAATGTTAAAATTTGGGTTTTATGCATGTTTAATTTGTACCCCGATAAATCTCCATACTTTGAAAAAATTGAGGTTAGTTCTGGTAAAGAAGTGTCCGGCTGCCCTAGGTATATTAAAATGTCATCAGCAAAGAGTGCTATTTTATGTTCCTTCTGACCAAGTGTAATACCTTGAATTTTTTGATTTTGTCTTATCCATTGGCTCAGAGGTTCTGTGAAGATTGCAAAGAGCAGTGGAGACAGGGGGCAGCCCTGACGACATCCTCTTTCCAGTTCAAAAGATGATGATAAATTACCGTTAATCCTTATTTTAGCTGTTGGTTTTTTATATAATGCCTGTATAGTTCTAATGAAGTTATGAAAATTGAAACTGGATAAGATTCTATATAGAAAAGACCAGTCAACCGAATCGAATGCTTTTTCAGCATCTAATCCCAATATGACTGCATTTAAGTTATATTTTTTTATATGATGAATTATGTGTAAAGTGCGTCGAATGTTGTCTTGTGTCTGTCTTTGTCTTATAAAACCTGTTTGGTCTAAATGAATTAGGTCTGTCAGTATATTTTCTAACCTTTTGGCAAGGATAATGGTAAAAAGCTTATAGTCCTGATTTAGTACACTGATTGGTCTGTAGTTGGAGCACTCTAGTTTATCCTTTTCAGGTTTAGGTATAACTGCAATGACCCCTTCTCTCCAGGAGGGGGGGATTTCCCCTGTGTGGAGGACATAATTAAATGTTTTCAGGAGGAGAGGAGATAGTTGCTGTTTAAAGGTTTTGTACCACTCTGCTGTATAGCCATCAGCTCCTGGGGATTTGTTAGCTTTAAGTTTCATAATTGCTTTTTCCAATTCTTTAGGATGTATTTCTGACAGTAGTGTTTTATTTTGTGACTCCGTAAGTTGGGGAAGGTTTAATGTGTTTAGGAATGCCTCGGATGCGTTTTTATGTTTTTTGTGGGAGTATAAGTTCTTATAGTAATTCTCGAAGCTTTTAAGAATATCCTGAATTCTGAATTTTATTTCCTTTGATACTGGGTCTCTGATTTTGTAGATTGCTCTTTCTGTTTGATGTTTCCTCAATTTATAGGCTAGCAATTTTGCCGATTTACTGCCTGCTTCATAGTATTTTTGTTTCAAAAATGTAAGTTTCTTCTGGATTTCTATTGTGTAGATCTCATTTATTTGGTTTTTAATTTCCTTAATCTTGAGCGAGTCAGTAGAATGAGTGTTGCCTTTGTGTTCTTTTTCTAGGTTCCTAAGTTCTGACTCTAATGTGGATAGTTTTTCTTGTCTTAGTTTCTTTTGGGTTGCCAGTTTTGCAATAATCTTTCCTCTTATTACAGCTTTGCATGCATCCCACAGTATTAAAGGGGATACTTCTCCATTATCGTTTTCTTCCAAATATCTGAGAATATCTGATTCCAATTCATCTTTCAATGGTCCTTTCAGGACATTTGAATTTAACCTCCAAGAAAATGTATTATTTGTGTATTTTTGGATATTTAAGTCCATGTAGATCGGACTGTGGTCAGAGAGATCCATCAGTCCTATTTTACATGTTTTTACTCTTCCAATGTCTCTATTAAACATAAAAAAATAGTCAATCCTTGAGTAAGATGAATGTGGAGTTGAGTAAAATGTATAGTCTTTTACACTGGGGTTGAGTTCCCTCCACACGTCACAGATTCCCATTTCTTTTAGTAGCATCCGAGTCTTCCTGTTTTGGGTGTTATTTTGATGTGGAGAATTACCAGAAGCATCCCAGTATGGATTCAGTCTAAGATTGAAGTCCCCACCACATATCACTAAACCTTGAGCTTTAGTTATCATTAGGTCGAATACATTTTTATAAAATTTCCAGTTAGCCCCTGGGGGAGCATACACATTCAGCAGGGTGATATCTTCTCCCTCTAGCCGCCCAGTTACCAAACTGTACCTCCCTTCTTTATCTTTGTGTTCTGATTTTTTTTCAAATGTAATTTTGGTTGATATCAATGTCGCTACTCCCCTCCTCCTCCCTGATTTATATGAAGATGAAGAGATCATTTTAAACCCTTGTCTACTGAGTTTATTGTGTTCCACGTCTGTTAGGTGGGTTTCTTGTAAAAATATTATTCCTGCTTTGTCTTTTTTCATTTTGCCTAGAATCTTGGATCTTTTAACTGGATTCAGGATTCCTTTTACATTATATGAAATTATTTTGGTTACACCCTGTTTCTCCATTGTGTTGTTTTGTTTAGTATAACTGTGTGGTGGCCCTCTTTTGTGCTACTCAGAAACTGAAAGAACATTAAAAACAAGAAAAACATTAAGAACATAGTGTATAAAACTTTAAAACAAAAAGCTGTCAGAAGAACTTCCTGAGCTGAGGTCTTTTTAAAGACCCTGGAAGAGCCTTGATGGAGTGAAGGCCCTGAGGGAAATTCCTCAAACTCTGTTACGTGTTGAGGGCCCTCTCTTACCCCTGTAAGTTGTCCCATGCTTTTAACGTGAGTTTCAGAACTCAATCCAAACTTGTAATGATTTTTTTTTTCCTTTTATGCCTAAACCCTGTGAAATTGTGTGCACCCTCCCACCCCCATCACATCAAACATTCACGCAAAAACAGTATTTGTTAGTATGAGGAGAACATGTAGATTATTGTCACATTTCTATTTTAACAAGTTTTTTTTTTTTTTTATTAAAAAGACTTATTTGTTTCAAATATTATGACTGTTCCATGAAATGTTTTACCACATGCTGAATACGCATCTCCTTTAATGTTTGTTACCTTGTATGAGGGGGGTTGGATGTGCGGATTGATTCAAGAGAAAAAAAAAAAAAAGGTCGCTATTCCAACCTGAAAACGGACAGTTTATCCGCGACGCTCTGGCGCTGGGTTTCCCGCTGCTGGTCCGTGGATTTTGAAGGTCTTTGTGTTGTCCATGTTTGCGCTTTGATCTTCTCACTCGGGTCTGCTGCGGGTTTAAATACCGTTACCGGGAGCCCTCTTCTCGCCATGTCAGCCGTTGCTTCTTCCGCCGAATTATAGAGACATGTTTCTTCGCCGTAGAAGACCCTTAACTTCACAGGAAATGGAGTCTGAAAGCGCAATTTCTTCTCTCTTAACACCTTTTTCGCGTCATTGTATTCCCTGCGCTTTTTAAGGACCTCCGGGGCGTAATCGTGTTCCACGAAGACTTTTCTCTCCTGGTGCATAAATCCTTTTTTCTGCCAGGCCAGTCTTACAACCTCTTGTTTTATTTTGAAATTGGAAAATCTTACCAACACCGAACGTGGGGGCGGTTCCGCCGCCGGCCTAGCGGCTAATGAACGATGTGCCTTTTCTATCTTCAAGTCGGTGGTTTGTGGAATATCCAATTTCTCTCTTAGTAAGGATTCCACGCATTCTGCCATTGAGTTAAAACCGTTTTCGGCTCCTTCTATCAGACCATGAATTCTTATGTTGTCTCTTCTTTGTCTTCCTTCTTGGTTGGCTAGCTTAGCCTCTATAGATGCTTGTCTTTTGCGTAGGTCCAGCACAGAATCTTCGAGCACTTTTATTCGTTCCTCTGTTTCCAAGATTCGGTTCTCGGGCTGGTCCACTCTGCTGTTTGTCCTTTTCAATTCTTCTCTGAATTCCCGCAATTCGGCCGTAACTTCTCGGCGAAATCGTCGTAGCTCTTCAAATAGTGATTTCAGGCTAACCTTTTTGTTAGCTATCACCAGTTCCTCGTCTTCTGAACGGAGATCTTCCAGTTCAGATTCTCCGGCCGATACGTGTCCTGGCCTGGAGAATTTCAGTTTCTTCTGTTTTCCTTTAGACATGATGATTTTGTCTTTTGATTTTCACTCCTCCAAAAATCCGTTAAGTTTGATTTTCAAGGTGTTATCTTGGATTGGGTCTGAGAGCTTCAGTGTTAAGCTGCAGTCGCCATGGCGTCCAGACCGGAAGTTTTTATTGTCAAATATTTTAAAGATTCATGAATATTTGACAATAACAACACAACTCGGCATCCGGCGCAAAATAAAAAAAAAAGCAGAATTCTGTATTTGTAAGGCGATCTCTCTGTTTTGCAACCGCTGCACAGCTGAACGTGTTAAACCATTGTCCTAATGACATCTCATTGTAGTGAGAATAGCTCACGCTGAGCGATCAGCCCCGCCCCGACAATCAAACTAATGACTGACTCCACACTTGTCGTTGTAGTGATAATAGCTCAGGCTGAGCACCAGCTGTGGGGGATCACACACAGGACGTGTTCCTCAACACACTCAATTTTTTTTCCCGTATGTTTTTGTTTTGGGCGTACAGAAATGGCAATACGCCCGTTTTTGCTAAAATTGCATTTTTCCCATATTTTCCTTAAAATATTTGACAATAACAACACGAACTACATTTAAAACATTTCCCAGAAAAGTGTCCTCCACCACTCCGCCGTCCCCCACAGCCGCGCTTGGCACCAAAATACGGCGAAAACGTCTCACTTGACAGGTATGCGCCTCCATTTTCATATTGATCTGGTCAATTTCTTGACAGCAGCGGCTCTCCTCCACTGTAATAATAATGGCTTCCGAAAAATCAATATTTATGGGGCGCCCTCGACAGACCCCCTTCGGCTTCGCAATTCTGGAGGCGATTAATGTCCAGTTCAATGACATTTTCCACTGGTTCTGCTCTCTGGTCATTGGTGGAACTGTTGTCATCAGACAAAGCATCTGATTCCGTCTCGGACGGCTCGAACCGGTAAGGTTCTATGCTTCTGTCACTGTCTGAACCACTGACAAAAAAAAGACAAAACTAAACTAATTTGTTCACAATCACTGTCACTTTCCGTCATGATTGTCCAATGTTGATAAGTGTGAATGTGGATAGGCAGGGCAGCCAGGGTACAACTGGTGATGTCAAAAACATGGGCGTGGTCTGGACTGGCTGTCACAAGCCAGCAAGCAAGGTGGGGCCTTCACCTGGTGTATTTTGTGCAATTATGTAAATACAGGTGGGTGATATGGTCTCCGGTATGAATATTTGGTTTAAGCTATGTGTATTTTATCTAAATTCGTTGTCATTTAGAAAAAAAAATTACGTGACATTTGGCCTTTAAGAAATCCAGAATCCAACCCACCAGATTATTGCTTAAATCAAATTGTTGCAGGAGCCTTTCAACTAAAATATGAGGTTGGATTGTATTAAAGGCGGAGGAAAAGTCCACAAATAAAAGCCTGGCGTGTGTCCCATTAAAATCCTGATGTTTAAAAAGCATGTTAAACAGAGTGACAGTGGCATCCTCCACCCCTCTGTGAGGCCTATAGGCAAACTGCAGAGGATCCAATGCATGCTCAGTCTGCTTTAGGACCTCACATCTGACCAGTTTTTCAAAAATTTTCATTAAAATTGAAGTCAGAGCAACTGGTCTAAAGTCGTTTACCGTTTCAGGACAGCTGGATTTTGGAACGGGAACAACCACGGCTTCTTTCCAGATCTTAGGCACATGTTGTGTCTGTAAGGACTTATTGAAAATGTAATGAAATATAGGACTCAGTTCATATGCACAGGACTTTACTAAGCGCCTACATATATTATCAGGGCCTTGACTTTTGTTCACTTTTACAGCGCAGAACTCCCTTTTAATATCCTGCACCTCAATATTAAAGTTCTGATTGTCTTTGAGTTTCTGTTTCAAATCTTGGGTTTCAGTGCTAAAATCAAAGGAGTCAAAACGACCATAAAAACAATTAAGAGCATTAGCCAGCTCTGTGTCTCAATTAAAACCATCTAAAAACACACGATTACTGCGCTCTGTGCTCTGAAGGCCTGCAATAGTTTTCATACTGGCCCAGGCTGAACCAAGTTTCTTTGTTGCCATCTTGCTTTCCAACTCTGATTTATAATTCTGTTTTGCTCTTAAAATTTCGGCCTTCAGCTCTTTTGTGGCAACCTGTAGCTCAGAAACAGACCCCTGTTTAAAGGCAAGTGCTTTCCTCTGTAAGCAGGATTTAACTGATTTTGTAACCCATGGCTTGTTGTTGGGATATATTTTGACACGTTTACGTGGAACGATCGTATTTTTACAGAAAGCCATGTATGAGCATGTGACATCCACCAAGGAGTCCAAATCATCCCCACAGGACAGTGTGAACATCTCCCAGTCTGTACAGTCAAAGCATTCCTGGAGGCTGTGCACTGAATCCTCTGTCCACACCTCTATGTCTCTCATCTCCACCTTGCCTCTTCTGAGAGCAGTTTTATACGTGGGCAGCAAATGTACACAGTTGTGATCTGAGGATCCTAAAGGAGGAAGGGGGAGTGATTTATAGGCCCTCTCTATGGATCCATAGCACAGGTCCAATGTCTTTTTTCACCTGGTTGGGCAGGAGACATACTGATAAAAGTTTTTAAGTGTCTTCTTTATAAGGAACCCCGATTATATTGGCATGTTAGCTCTATATGCTTTATTTTTATGTTAGTAACATAACTATAATATAATTTTTTTGAAAATAATTCCTAGTTTTATATATTTTTAAAAAACTTTATTACAATGTAAATCGCCATTTTTGTTTATGTCGCAATGCATTCTGGGTAGTGACGTAGAATGGTTGCAGCCGTTTTTTCTGTCTTATACAAGCCAAGAAGCGAAGCTACTAACTACTGCCATTTGTCAGTGAAAATGCCACATTGCGCGGCTTTTGGATGTAATTTCCAATCAAAGGGAAATAAAGAGAGCGGGGTGAGCCTCCATAGCTTTCCTAAAGAGGGAAAGTTGAGGAAAAAGTGGGGCGGCAGCGGCTCAGCAGGTAGAACAGGTCGTCTAATAACCCCATGGTTGGCGGTTCGCATCACGCTCTCCCCAGATATCCTGCCGTTGTGTCCCTGGGCAAGACACTTCACCCGCATTGCCTCCAGTGCCCATAACACTGGGTATGAATGTGTAAAAATGTTTAAATGCTCGGTGGTGGCCAGAGAGGCCGTTGGCGCGGATTGGCAGCCACATTTCCATCACTCTGAGTGTCTGTCATCACGCGCTATGGCGCACGCTTGATAAAGCTGACATATATATTAATCATGCTATGATAAAGCACTATATCGCTCAAAGCGCACGCTTGGCTTGACATGTCGAAGATCTGGCTGGCAGTCATTTGGAACGGCTTTGGAGCACTGCTTATGGACGTTCAACCTGCAGTCTGAGAAAGCAACAGAGAAATTGCTTTATTGCTGAGAGTCCATGTTTATTAGTTCAGTGCCCATCATGCTTGTAGACAATTTTTTGTGTTTGAGCATTCTATTGTAAGTAAATCAACAATATATAAGTTTCACCTTAAAATAATGCTTCCTCAAGCACACGCTTGAGACACTCAAAGCGGAGAGACACTCGAGTGCACGCTATATCACTCAAACGCACGCTCGCGATATAGAACTTTATCATAGCATGATAAATATATATATATCAGCTTTATCAAGCGTGCGCTTGATAAAAATTCGAACCGTGACAAAATTCAAACCGTGATTCACTTGAGTGTGCGCAAAGCGCACGCTCGTGCGCTTTGAGCGATATAGTGCTTTATCATAGCGTGATTAATACATATGTCAGCTTTATCAGGCGTGCGCTATAGCGCGTGATCATAGACATGTCTCATGCACGCGCTTTGAGCGATATAGTGCTTTATCATAGCATGATTAATATATATGTCAGCTTTATCAAGTGTGCGCCATAGCGCATGATCACAGACACTCAGAGTGAGGGAAATGTGGCTGCCAATCCACGCCAACGGCCTCTCTGGCCACCACCGAGCATTTAAACATTTTTACACATTCATACCCAGTGTTATGGGCACTGGAGGCAATGCGGGTGAAGTGTCTTGCCCAGGGACACAACGGCAGGATATCTGGGGAGAGCGTGATGCGAACCGCCAACCATGGGGTTATTAGACGACCTGCTCTACCTGCTGAGCCGCTGCCGCCCCACTTTTTCCTCAATTTTTCCTCTTTAGGAAAGCTATGGAGGCTCACCCCACTCTCTTTATTTCCCTTTGATTGGAAATTACATCCAAAAGCCACGCAATGTGGCATTTTCACTGACAAATGGCAGTAGTTCGTAGCTTCGCTTCTTGGCTTGTATAAGACCGAAAAAATGGCTGCAACTATTCTACGTCACTACCCAGAATGCATTGCGACGTAAACAAAAATGGCGATTTACATCGTAATAAAGTTTTTTAAAAATATATAAAACTGGGAATTATTTTCAAAAAAATTATATTATAGTTATGTTACTAACATAAAAATAAAGCATATAGAGCTAACATGCCAATATAATCGGGGGTCCTTTTAAAGAAACATGGTTAAAATCCCCAAGAATAAAGTTTGGCGCCTCTGGAGAAATTGACTGCAGCCGCTGCACCACATCAAAGATGGTGCTGGAGGCGGAGTCAGCGTCTGCCCTCGGGTGGATGTACACAGTCGTTATGAAAAGTTGGGGGAACTCACGAGGCAATTAACAGGGGCGTAGTGACACAGACAGCAGCTCCACATCGGGTGTACAGATGCGCTCTCTGACCGTGACAGATGTGCAGTACTGCTTATTAATATATAAACATACGCCGCCCCCCTGACGCTTCCCCGTTACCTCTTCCTGCCGATCAGAGCGGAGTGGGGCTCCAAAGTCGTCAATCCACAGGTCCGCGTCCCAGTCATGCGCATTAAGCCAAGATTCGGTATAAGCCATGATACAGCAGTTCTTAAAGTCCTTCTGGTAGCGTTCATTCCCTTGAATTTCATCCACCTTGTTCCTCAGAGATTGTACGTTCCCAAAAATCATAGAAGGAAGAGGAATGTTACCAAACTGATGTCTTCTCAGGCGTAATTTCACGCCTCCACGCTTTCCGCGCTTCCTTCTCCCGTCTCTCTTTTCACCGCTGTGTCCATGAACGTCTCTCAAAATAAAGTCCGGCAGTTGCGGCTTAGACTCAATCACAGACGCTGCATCAACCGTGTTTAAATGCAGCAACATGTCCCTGGAATAATGTATTCTGCCCGGCATGATCCCGATCGCGCTTACCTCAGAGACAAAGAGCCGGAGGAGAAGTAGCAGCAGTGCAAAAAAGGGGAGGAAATCCATATTGATGGAACCAGGGAGCTCTTCGCCATACAGTCCACAAACATTCCAGGACAGAAACGACACAGAGAATTTCGTTAAAAACACATTAAAGTGCATAAAAACAGACACACAGATGACTGACTTTTTCACCAGCTGCCGGTCGCTGCAGGCACATGCGCACGCAGCGTATTGCGTGGAAACCCTCCAGTTCGATGTTAGCATCTGTTGCTAGTTCTGGTAGCCATGTCTCACTAAACAACATCATGCTAATCTCTCTGAAGACGCTCTCGTAGCGGGACATGGTTGCTATCTCGTTTGTCTTATTTAGTAGCGATGAATAAATGTACGTTCCCCATGATAACAGATGGGAGGACGGGTCTGTACCTTATATTCCTCGCCCGCCGTCTTACTCCAGCTCAACATCCACGCCGTTTCCGTCTTATTTCTCCCGGTATGTCGAGTTTTTGCGTTAGCACTGTGGGCCGGTTAACCCTCTGAGTGTGTATGGTGCAGAACTGCGACATACCCCCTAGTGTTCAAGAGTGGTAAATATTTTTTGTCAATAAAATAGTTCAGATTTCCAAGGCTATAACTTGAAAGTGGTAAGAGATAATGGCTTACTGTCAATTAGAAAGATGGAAAATATGATCTAAAGTTTCAGATAGAAATAAATTTATGCATCTAATTTGCATAATGTCGTGGCACCTCTTTAAATTCCATAACTCAGTCTAAACTGGACTTGGGATGTATTTACACAAAAAATGGTTCACTCTTTTGACAACATTTTTTTGTACAGAGGTACCTCATCATCTTATCTTCAAAGTATATGAACAAGCAATCAGTACATTTAAAAAAAAACAGAAATTTCTCACTTACTTTTGACAAAGTCAGAGTGAGAAGGCAGGCGCAGTGCCGCGCTCTGCCACTAGGGGCACGCAAATTCTCACACTCAGAGGGTTAAGTGCTAACGGCTGGTCCATGTTGTACCATCTCCTGCTATAAACAGTGGCTCCATCCACCGGCTCAGGAGACATTTGGGGCGATCTGTGTGTCCGTGATGGATAAGGTGTCGCTGGATCAGAAAGTTTAGCGAGAGAGGCCAGATAGTAATAAGAAAGAGGAAGAAAAACTCAGAATTTAGCCGCTGTTGCAAAAAGGCATCCGACTCATGTGGCATCGGAAGTAGAAATGTAGCCTACATATTAGATTAGATTAGATTAGATTCAACTTTATTGTCATTACACATGTATGAATACAAGGTAACGAAACACAGTTTAGCATCCAATCAGAAGTGCAAAGGACAGCAGTGCAGTATATACGGTAATTAACAGTATGTGCAATTTAAGCAAATATATGCAAATATATGCAGCAGTGCAGAAAGTTAAGAGTACTGTTATGTGCAAATAATGTGCAATAAGTTAGATGTAGTTATGTAGTTATGCAGTTATGTACAGGTGAGGATGGTAAAAGATGATTGTAAGAGAGTCAGCGGGGAACTAAGTTCAATAACGTGACAGCTGTTGGAAAGAAACTGTTCCTAAACCTGCTGGTTCTAGTCCGAAGGCTTCTGAAACGTCTTCTGGAAGGGAGAAGCTGGAACAGTCCATGAGCAGGATGGTTGGAGTCCCTAAGAATGCTTCGTGCCCGGCGCAGACATCTTTTCCTGTAGACGTCCTCTATAGCTGGAAGTGGAGTCCCTGTGATGCGTTGGGCAGTTTTCACCACCCGCTGCAGCGCCTTGCGGTCAGCTACAGAGCAGCTCCCATACCAGAGTGTGATACAGTTGGTCAGGGTGCTCTCTATCACGCAGCGGTAGAAGTTGCCCAGGATGTCAGTTAACAGATGGTTCTTCTTCAATGTCCTCAAGAAGAACAGACGCTGATGGGCCTTCTTGATCAGGCTGGTGGTGTTAACTGACCAGGACAGGTCCTCCGAGATGTGGGTCCCCAGGAATTTGAAGCTGGGGACACGTTCAACAGCTATGCCATTGATATGGATGGGGTCATGTGTTTCTTCCCTCTCCTTCCTGTAGTCCACTATGAGCTCCTTGGTTTTGCTGGTGTTAAGGAGCAGGTTATTGTCAGCGCACCAAGTAGCCAAGTGCTCAACCTCTGCCCTGTAATCTGACTCGTCGTTGTCCCTGATGAGTCCAATCACCGTGGTGTCATCTGCGAACTTTATGATGGAATTGGATCCATACATAGGCCTGCAGTCATGGGTGTAGAGGGAGTAGAGGAATGGGCTGAGCACACAGCCCTGTGGTACACCAGTGTTGAGTGTGATGACGGAAGAATGGTTGGGGCCTGACCTAACATGCTGGGGTCTGTTGGTCAGAAAATCCATGATCCAGTTGCAGGTGGAGGTACTGATTCCCAGGTCCCCAAGTTTGGTGAGCAACTTGGAGGGGATAACTGTGTTGAATGCTGAGCTGAAGTCAATAAACAGCATTCTTGCGTAGGTGTTCTTGTCATCCAGGTGTGAGAGTACATAGTGCAGCGCTGTAGAAACCGCATCCTCTGTACTCCTGTTGCTCCGGTAGGCGAACTGATGAGGGTCCAGTGTAGGGGGCAGGCCTTTTTTGAGCTGTGCCAAGACCAGTCGCTCAAAGCACTTCATGACTATGGGCGTCAGTGCCACAGGGCGATAGTAATTTAGGCACGATGGTGTTGAATGTTTCGGCACTGGTACTATTGAAGTGGTCTTGAAGCACGCTGGTACCACGGCCTGGGCCAGGGACAGATTGAAGATGTCTGTGAAGACCCCTGCCAGCTGCTCAGCGCATGCCCTCAGCACACGCCCAGGAATGCCATCAGGGCCAGCAGCCTTACGTACGTTGACATGACTCAGTGCATTACGGACGTCGGTGTGGGTGAGTGTGAGGTGGTGGAGGTCATCAGAGGGTGGGAAATTGATGTTCTTTTCATTGTTGTCCTTGTCAAAACGAGCATAGAAGTTATTTAGCTCATTGAGAAAGGGCACAGTCATGGCTATAGGTATGGAGTTGCTGGGCTTATAATCAGAGATAGCTTGAATGCCCTGCCACATACGTCGGGGGTCAGAGTCCCCAAAATGTTCCTCCACCTTCAGCTTGTAGCTGTGGTTGGCCTTCTTGATGCCCCTCTTCAGATCTGCCCTGGATGAACTGTAGGCCTGTGCATCACCAGATCTAAAGGCATTGTTACGTGCTTTTAGCAGAAGTCGCACTTCTCTGTTCATCCACGGCTTCTGATTTGGGTACGTGGTAATCTGTCTTTCCGTGGTGACACTGTCAATAGTGGTGTTGATATGGTCCAGGACTGAGTGGGTGTAAGAGTTGATGTTTATGTGGGAGCCACAGGTAGCCTGAGAGGTGAACATACTCCAGTCTGTGTTCCTAAACTTCTCCTGGAGTACAGAGTCAACCCCCTCTGGCCACACTTTGATGGTCCTCACTGATGGCTTCACCCGGTTGATGAGCGGTACATACTTGGGGGTAAGGAACAAGGATAAATGATCAGACTGACCTAGGTGGGGGAGGGGCGTTGCTGTGTAGGCTCCCACAATATTGGTGTAAACATGGTCACAATGTTTTGTCCCCTCTTGTGTGACAGGAGACATGCTGGTAGAATTTAGGAAGCACTGTCTTGAGGTTAGAATGGTTAAAATCACCCGCCACAATAAATGCTGCCTCTGGGTGTGCAGTTTGTTGTTTGCTAATAGCTGCATGCAGTTCTTTCATAGCAAGCTTAGCATTAGCATCCGGAGAAATGTAAGCGGCTGTTATGATGGTACAAGTGAACTCGCGTGGCAGATAGAAAGGTCTACATTTAACCATGAGAAACTCCAGGTTAGCTGAGCAGTGTCTCTCAACAGTGACAGAGTTCGTGCACCAAGCCTTGTTAATATAAATGCACAATCCCCCCCCCCTTGTCTTACCGGAGTCAACTGCTGCTCTGTCTGCCCGGAGCGTGTGTAGGCTGGCTAGCTCGATAGCATTGTCGGGTATTCCACTGTGAAGCCATGTTTTCGTAAAAATCATGATATTGCAGTTCATAAGTTTCTTATTTTGGTGATCCGAAGCCGTAGTTCACTCATTTTGCTCGCCAGAGAGCGTACATTAGCAAGGAAAATACTGGGTAGCGATAGCCGGTGCGGTGTTAGCTTTAGCTTAGCTCTTAGCCCACCGCGCTTACCCCTCCTTTGTTTACGGTCCTTATGCCGCCTGCGAGCACTTCCGGTCGGCCGGGAAGCCTGCCGAGCGTCGTGAGTTCTCCATAGCTCCGGGATGAGACGTAGATTCAGACGTAGGTTGCTGATAAAAAGATCGTTATCGTTGTTTTGTAAACCAATATTCAAAAGCTCATCTCGGGTGTAAGATGTAAAAGCAGAGCTGTTCTGAACGAACATACCCGAAATGAGCAGAAATAACACTGCTAGTCCCCAGAATCTGGTAGGACGCTGAGCCTCGCGTTGTGTACGCGCCGCCATCTTGCGCCGAATATTAGATTAGATTAGATTAGATTCAACTTTATTGTCATTACACATGTCATTACACATGTAGCCTACATATAGGCTACACCTCTGTATTCCACTTTCAAACACAGCCTATATTTGGGCTTGACAAGCCTGATTGGGATACCTGTTCCAGACGAAAGTACTTAACTTTTTGTGTGTGTGTGAATGGTGAAGGGATTGGTGCTGTACCGTGGCTGCTTCATCCATCCAGGTGGATGCCCTGTAATTTCCCTCTGGGGATAAAAAAGTATACAAATACAAAATATGTGAGGAACACACACATGACTTCTGGTTTTCATGTTTTATGGGGACCAATTTTCTGATCGTCACTTGTGGGGACTACCCTTTCTACACAGATTCCTTGCATTTATAGAAAGATAAAAGATTAACTTGAGACTCTGGGGAGGTGCCCCCCCCCAATATAATGGTAGGGGAAACACTGGTACTGCTGTCTCATTGGTCAACGTACTACGTTAGGTGTCAAAGGGCAAGATACGGCATTAAGTTGCTACTGTTTGCTAGCATGGCAGAGGGTCCACAAAAGAAGGTGAAAACACCTGGGGCCTCGTGTATAATGGCGCGCACATACAAAAACACGGCATAGGCTGATTTTCACGCACACAGTGGGATGTATAAAAAAAAAACAAGCATGACATGAGAATTTGCGGGCTGAGCTGCAAAGTTCTGACCTGCTGTGATAGTTGTGGGCTCTCGGCAAAATTGTGTTTGACTCTATCAGGTGAGACTGCCAAACTTCTAAACAGCTGAAACTCTCAAAATGTGTTAAAATAACATTTCTGACTTCCGGTTATGGCTGCCACGTAGGACGGACGTGTCTCGCTCTGCTCTGCTCCTGGAGAAAAAAAATCGGCAAATAACTCTCTCATTTGGGACAGAACGTATCCCAGCATTTGGGCGAGGATATGTCGGCGAAGCCTAAGGCTGGAAAACCAGGAAAAGGAAAAAGCGAGCCGCCGAAACAGTCCAAATTAACGGACTTTCAGGTCTGTGACGCAGCAAACAAAACTCCATATATGGCGGAGGAGGCTGGCGGCGGTGCGATGTCTGCGGGGAATGGCGCAGATGCGCTGATGGCTGCCATGAGTTCAATGAGAGCGGACTTTTCCTCTAGATTTGATGGGATTATGACAGCGTTGGAAGGAATAAGAAAGGAATTGGGTGACTGTGTAGAACGAACGGCGCAGATGGAGCTCCGTCTCGCTAGTGCTGAAGATGACGTCACCCGTCTTCAATTAAAGGTGCGCACTTTGGAAAAAAAAAAAAATCTCTGGAAGATAATATTTTGGATTTGGAATCTCGGTCGAGACAGAATAATTTGAGGCTGGTGGGTCTTCCAGAGGAATCAGAAGGTCGGGACGTATGTTCCTTTCTGGAAAAGTGGATTCCGGAGGTGCTGGGCAGCGAGGAGTTGCAATCAGCAGTGGTTCTGGAAAAAGCACATCGTATTGGCCCACGGAGAGATAAGGGACCGCCGAGGACCTTAATTATGAAGTTTCTTAGTAACAGAGACAGGATGAAGATCTTCAACGCTGCACGTGCTAAAGGAAAGATTAAACACCAGGACCAGCAGGTGCGGTTCTACCCAGATTTGGCCACAGGAATCCAGCAATTGAGGAAGCAGTTTGATCCCATACGTAAGGAGCTGCGCAACCTTGGGATTCGTCATGGTGTAACCTATCCTGCGAGACTGCTGACCACGTATGAGGGCAGAACCCACATCTTCAAGACCCCAGAGGAGGCGCAGGAGTTCATCAAGACGATCAAAGAAGAAGAAGAGACTGGTGGGAGCTAAGCATGAACAAAATATAAGGTAGAATAATTAAGCATTTGCACAGGCATCTGACTGACTTGAAGTAAATAGTAAGTTTACAAAATATAGATTGTATTATATATTAAAAAAACAAAACAAAAACAAAACAAACAAACAAAAAAAAACTATGATGTACAAAGTTGTTAAAAATTTTGGAGTTAAGTTGGAAAACTACAGAGGAGAGTTAATGTTACGTCATTAAAAGCAGTAGAGTTAGGGTGATTGGGAGGATGAAGAAGGAGTGGCTTAGGCTGTTCCCCGTGGGTGTGGAACGGTCGATGGCTATATCGGGAGACAGAATTTTTCTTTTGATTTTGGGGGGTTTGCCACAAGTGTGGGAAGGGGAAATTTGTTTGTGTGTAGTTTGTAGGATGAATGTTCAACCACTCATGTTTTTGCTTCTCTGTATGAGCATGTTTACACTGCAAGGTAATCCTAAACTCTCTATTGATCATGGACCAAAGTGTTAATCTTAATTTAACTTCATGGAATTGCAGAGGTCTACAAAATTTAAAAAAACTTAAACAAGTTATGAATAAAATAAAGGACATGGGTTCAAGAATTGTGTTTTTACAAGAAACTCATCTGATAGAGGAGGATGTTAAAAGAATTAGGAGTAGATGGCAGGGAAGTGTATTCACCTCTTCATTTTCATCCCGAGCCAGGGGAGTTATGACTCTCATACATAAATCAGTTCCTTTTCAGGTGAAAAATGTAATTGGAGACAAATTTGGAAGATATGTAATCATTCAAGGTTCTTTGCTATTAGAAAATATAAATCTTGTGAACTTATATGGTCCCAATATAGATGATCAGAAGTTCTTTGCTAATTTATTTCTCATCTTATCATCACTTACAGGGCAACATATAATAGCAGGGGATTTTAATTGTACATTGAATCCAGGTGTGGATAGATCAACAGGACTGGATTGTACGCACATTGGATGTAGGATGACTATTAATCATTTTATGAAAGAATTGAGATTGTTAGATATATGGAGAGAAATGAAACCACAAGTTAAAGCCTATTCTTGTTATTCCAGTACCTACAAGACATTCTCACGTATTGATTATTTTTTGATTTCCACAGAATTAAGGTCCAAGATTCAAAACTGCTTTTATGATAACATCGTGATTTCTGATCATGCACCCTGTTGTCTAATATATGTAGATAAAAAATTGACAAAGGAATCAGGTAGATGGCAATTTCAGCATAAATGGCTTCAGGATGAGGAATTTGTCAAGTATATAGAAAAACAGATAGACGAGTTCTTTGACATCAATACTACACAAACATCAGCATGTGTAAAGTGGGAGGCTTTCAAAGCTTTTATTAGGGGACATATTATTAGTTATACAGGATCAAAATCTAAGAAGACTCGAGAGGAGAGAGCTAAATTGGAACATAAAATAAAAAGTCTTCAGGAAAAAGTGTATGCAGGAAGTGACCCAAGGTTGGAGAATGAATTACTGATTTTGAGAGCTGAATACGACAAAAAATCAGCGAATAGAGCTGCCTCGAGTCTTCTAAGATTGAAACAATCTTTTTATGAACAAGGTGAAAAATCAGGAAAATTATTAGCATGGCAGATTAAACAATTGGAAATTAAAACACCAATTACCAGTATTATAAGTAACGGACAGGTAGTTATAGATCCTTTAGAAATTAATAGAGCCTTTAGAGATTACTATGAAAAATTATATGATACCAAAAATGAACCTGATTTAACAAAACTAAATGGGTTTTTGAACGAACTATCTATACCGTGTATTCCAAATGAAAACAGGGAGATATTGGAGTCTAAAATTAGTCAAGAAGAAGTTGGGCTAGCCATTGATAATATGAAATCAGGGAAAAGTGCAGGACCAGATGGTCTTCCAGTTGACCTTTATAAAAAATTTAAGAATAAATTAATAAAACCTTTTTTGGAAATGGTTTTAGAAGCATTTCAAAATAATAATTTACCATCATACATAAATAATGCCTTAATTATACTGCTGCCAAAACCAGGTAAGCCCTCTAATAAATGTGAAAATATGAGACCAATAAGCCTATTAAACGCCGACCTTAAGATAATCTGTAAAATTTTAGCAAGACGAATACAAGAAATTTTACCAAATATTATTAATCGAGATCAGAATGGCTTTATAAAGGGTAGACAAGGCTTCCATAATGTAAGAAGACTATTTAATATTATTTATTTTAATAAAGAAGCACCGGATACAGCTCTCCTATCATTGGACGCCGAAAAGGCCTTTGATAGAGTTGAATGGCCCTTTCTTTTTGAAGTCCTACAAAGGTTTGGACTTGGAAATAATTTCATAAAATGGGTTCAAATAATATACAATAATGCTACAGCAGAAATCCTAACAAATAACAATATTTCAAAACCAATAAAAATCAATAGAGGATGTCGACAAGGCTGTCCACTTTCACCTTTACTGTTTACTATGGCAATTGAACCTTTAGCGATAGCGATACGTTTACATTCACAAATATATGGAATTAAAGTTGGACCAACAGAACATAAAATCTCCCTGTACGCCGATGATATAATTTTGTTTATGTCGAATCTAAAAAAATCAATTCCAACCTTGTTGAATTTAATAAAGAATTTTGGGGAAATATCAGGATATAAAATAAATAAAACTAAATCTTCAATATTAATGCTAAATGAGACCCAGAGAAATTACCCAGCCCCTGAGGTAAATCAATTCAATGTTGTAAATCAGTTTAAATATTTAGGAATCCAAATTATGCCTAAGCTAGAATCAGTCGCCAGTGTCAACTATGAAGCCTTAATGTCAGATATCAATGAGTTAACTCAGAGATGGATGTCACTACCAATGTCGATGATCGGGAGAATCAATATACTTAAAAGTAATATTTTACCTAAAATACTTTATTTATTTCAATACATTCCCTTATCACCACCTTTAGATCTATTCTCAAGAATAAAAAAAAAGTTAGTGGAATTTATATGGAACAACAGGAGGGCTAGATTACGTTTGTCTTTATTATATTTACCATTTGATCGTGGAGGTCTGAAATGTCCAAATTTTATGTTGTATTATTGGTCGGCACAACTGAGGTCTATGACATATTATTTTTCATCAAATGATCTCCCTCACTGGACTGAAATGGAATCATACAATTTACCTTTACCTCTTCCCATATTCATATACTCAGATTCGGCAAAAAAAATTACAAAAACAAGTTAAAAATCCATTTGTAAAGCATATGATCAAAATATGGTGTGAAGCTAAAAACTATTTAAAAGAACCACAGTTATTGTCACAATTTAGTCCAATATGGGGTAATCAATATTTTAAACCAGGGAGAGCGGACGCTGTATTTAAAGTATGGAATTTAAAAGGGATACAAAAGATTCAGGATTTATATTTGCCATGTGCAGACAACATAATGTCTTTTGAAGAGCTGAGGATCAAATTTAATCTCAATAGAACACATTTTTTTAAATATCTTCAACTTAGAAACTTTATTCGATCAAATCAAAATAAAGCTCTCACTCGACCTATCTATTCATCCTTGGAAAAAATGATGATGAAAGATAGTAAAAGAAAGGGTATTATTTCAGAGTTTTATAACTCATTGACACTATCTTCAAGTGAAAATTCACTGAAAAGATTAAACTACTGGAAAGAAGATCTGCAAACTGAAATTTCAGAGGAACAATGGGAATTGGCTTGTACAGAAGCTCAAACCAAATCAATAAATGCACGCCTTAAATTGATACATTTCAAATGGTTAATGCGGATGTATGTTACACCGGAGGAGTTAAATAGATATAACAAAAATATACCAGATACATGCACAAAATGCATGGAAAGTAAAGGAACCCTATTTCATTGTTTATGGGAATGTAGATTAATAAGAATGTTTTGGGAGGAGGTGAGGGTAACAATTGAAAAAATAATCTCAAAACAAATCATATTGAATCCTAAACTGTTTTTGTTGGGTCTGTACCCAGAAAAGCATAATTTCAATAAAAGTGAAAGAACATTCATAGACCTCAGTTTGCTTAATGCCAAAAAATGTATTGCACTATTATGGAAAAAGACTCATAGACCAGATGTGACTCAGTGGTTAAGACAGATGTTAACAAACCTTCCATTAGAAAGAATAACATATATACTGAAATCAAAGGAAATTGTGTTTGAGAATATATGGAGACCTTTTATTGATTATGTAAAAAATTTAAACATAACTCTTGAAGAAGAAGGTGAATGATGTGTGTGGACCTTGTAAATTCCAAACTGGTGAACATAATATGTATACTTATGTATTGGATTGTCTAGACTAAACAGAGGAGCATTGTTGAAGACTTGATTTTGTTGGTGGTTGTTGGTGTTTTTAGGGCATTTTTTTTTTTTTGTAGTACTTTAGTGTTAGTGTTTGATTGTTTGTATCATGTTTGTTAAAAAAAAAAAAAAAGGTTCAATAAAGATATTGTGGAAAAAAAAAATAACATTTCTACTTTAGTGAAAACTAGAAAAGCACTCACAGAGCACATACCTCCACCAAGGCTCCTTCCGTCCCTTAGGGATCACCTCCAAAATGTAATGGGTTCATGTGGAGGCCAAGAGCCACTTCTGATGAAAATTGCATTGAAGTCTGTCCAGTAGTTTTGGAGTATTGTTGCTAACGCACTGTGAGAAGATAAGAGCCTTGGTGGAGGTATGCATTCTCGGATCATCACCAAAATGTTAAGGGTTCCTGTAGCCCCAAAACCACCTTTAGTGAAAATTTTATCCAAATCCATCCAGTAGTTTTTGTGTAATCCTGCTGCACATATACAAACAAAGCCCTTGGTGGAGGTATGCAGTCTGAGACCATTGCCAAAATCACCTGTTCCCCATGCTGTTACAAACCTTTCCTGAAGGTTTCATCAAAATCCGTTCATAAGTAATGTTGCTAACAGACAGACAAACCAACCAACACCAGCAAAAACCTCCTTGAAGGAGGTTAGGTTTTGTCTATGAATTAGTGATTGAAAAACATGATTGTTATTATTATGTGATTTATCTTGGCAAGGCAAGTTTATCTGTATAGCACATTTCATGTACAAGACAATTCAAAGTGCATAAAAACTTTACATAAAAACATTAAAGCATTAGAGCAAGTTGCAAAAGGAATACATAAGAACTGAGAAGCAAACTCAGAAAAGCAAAAGCAGGCTAACGTCGAATATGACAGAAATAAAAGTTCCAGTACATTGAAAGAGATTAACAATTGTTCTGCTGAAAGACTGCAGCATATAAGAAAGTTTTTAACCTTGATTTAAAGCAGCTGAGAGTTTCAGCAGCCCTGATGCTTTCTGGGAGTTTGTTCCATATGTGAGGGGCATAAAAACTAAACGCTGCCTCACCATGTTTGGTTCTAACTCTGGGCACAGATAGTAGGCCTGACCCTGATGATCTGAGGGTTCTGGGTGGTTCATAATGGACTAGTAGATCTGAAATGTATTTTGGCCCTAAACCATTTAGAGCTTTAGAAACCAACAGCAGTATTTTGAAATCTGTTCTTTGACAGACAGGAAGCCAGTGTAAAGATTTGAGAACTGGAATTATATGATCTACTTTCTTGGTCTTGGTGAGAACTCGAGCTGCAGCGTTCTGAACCAACTGCAGCGGTCTGATGGACTTTTTAGGGAGACCTGTGAGGACACCGTTACAGTAGTCCAGTTTACTGAAGATAAATGCATGGACAAGTATTTCTAGAGCCTGCTAAGACATCAGACCTTTAATCCTCACTATGTTCTTTAAGTGATAATAGGCTGATTTCACTACTGTCTTAATGTGGCTGAGTCCAGAACCACACCCAGATTTCTGGCTTGGCTGTTGGTTTTTAGCATCATTGATTGCACCTGAGTACTAACTTTGAGTCTTTCTTCTTTGGCTCCAAAAACTATTATTCCAGTTTTGTCTTCATTTAACTGAAAAAAATTCTGGCACATCCACTCTTTAATTTGACCACTGCATTTGATCAGGGTTTTACTTGGACCATAGTCTCCTGGTGAGACGGTTTTGTTGATCCATGGTTCCCAACCTTATTCCCAGGAGCCCCCTGCCTGTGTCACAGAAGAACCCCCCCCCCCCCGGCCCACATGATCACGCCAGAGGAATTAAGTCATTTCAGAACATTTATTTAGGAAAAAAACCCATCAGTTTTGTGCTTAACCTATTCTGTTTGTTTTGAAATGAAGATTTGTTTTCCTTTATACTTAAACTAAATTGAATTATATGAACATGTGTATCACACAGACAAAAAATGAATGTGGCAAATGACTGCAATGGGATAAACATATTTGTCCTTTTGTTTTAAGACAGCATTACTTTTAAATATGACCTTTTTGACACCAGAAGGCAGTCCTGAGTCTTCATTGTTTATTGTCAGTAACATAAAGTTTTCATCTTTGCCAGAAGTATGAAACAGAAATGTTAACAAGAACATGTCCCTTGTGAAAGCAAAAGTTTGTAACAATCAAAATAGTGGGTCTACACACACATGACAGCATAAATCAGTAAAGACCTAAAAGTCGGTCAGTATGGGCCTAATGGTAGTAGGCCTAAAAGCACCCCTGTCATACACAAAGAACAAATATCCTTGACTGCTTTTTCTCATAACACTACCCAGCAATTAACATTGCAAAAAAAATAATTCAGTGATTCTTTGCTTTTTACTCTTTCCAGTCTGTTGATTCACAAAAGAATATTAATGTGTACCTTGAGCTTGCATGTCTCTGACCAGTGATGCGATGTTTGGAGTGATAGTGGTGATAGGCATGTGGGCTTGATCAGCTGCTCACCAATATTGTGCAGCTTTTTTGCCTTTGCAATGAGCAGTGCACAGTCGAATGATGCTTCAGTGGCTCAGAGTAAATCACTACCTGCCCATTCAAAGGATTTTCTGATATGCCCTTGTCTCCTTGAAAGCGCCAGGTGTCGTTTCCTCTCAAAAAAATCCCGACTTGCACCAATGGTCTCTCGGTGTCGAGTCTCCTGATGCCGTCTCAGTTTGCTGGGCTTCATGCTATCGTTAGCTAGCTTTTCACCACAAATAACACTTTCTGGCTGAAAAGAGTCTTGTGCTTCTATAAATCCATAGTTCAGGTAACTGTCAATATATTGTCTTTTTTTCTTTTTTTTAACTCCATGGGGTCCTCCACACATTTACATTTCTCAGCCATTGTGGAGGATGGAACCAGACGAGACAGCGAGCTGTACGACACAGAACTTTATTTTTCCTCCAACATAGAATAGAACAGAATAACCCTGAGTGCCTGAGCGAACTCCTATATACACTTTTATTCCCACCTCCGGCACACAGGGTAAGCACAGTAACATACAGACTGAAAGAAATGTACACACATTAACATAACATTGACACACATGTCACAGAGGAGGACTTGCTGCAATACATTCACACCCCTGCATCCTCAGGTGCGAACCTGGCACTGCAGGGGTGAAAGGCACATCTTTGTTTGTTTGGCTCCTCTCACCTTTTCTCCATTAGCATCTCTAACTATCTTCTCTCCCACCAACCCCCTGTACTGGGTGGAGTGCCATGTGTATTGTGTCCACCACACCATCCTCTTTCTTTTCTGGAATTTCCCCATTGTGGGACTAATAAAGGCTTATCTTATCTTATCTTTATTTGATGTCATTCGTGGATTTTTTTTACGCACACATTTCATGACCTCAAAACAGACGGAGCTTCGCGCTCCTCCTGTGGGCTCAGGCGCCCCCCAGGTTGATTGACAATGATGTAGATTTGTGTATGAGCTGCATAATTATGGTAACATATTTTGTTGTTTTTTAATGATTTGAGCTAGTGGGAGCATATAGATGTTGAAAAGCAAAGGTCCTAAAATGGAACCTTGGGGAACTCCACAGGTTTTTTCAGCTTATTGAGCGCAGTGAAACTATGATGAATAACAACTAACTTCCCTCAGATGACCACAGCCACTGTTAACTGGTTGCTGTTTCTGTCGGCTAAATGTGACAGAGATAATAAAATTTGCTAGAGATCTCTCCTGGGAGGGGTCGGCAAAATGCACTTTTGAGTCCCGGCTCCAGCGCAATACATGCAGAGGATAGGCAACCCGATCTCACTAAACCAGGGGTCACCAATGCGGTGCCCGCAGGCACCAAGTCGCCCACAAGGACCACATGAGTCGCCCGCAGGCCTGTTCTAAAAATAGCACAACTCGCAAGTGAGCTGCGTCTAAGATGTAATTTTTTCTGCCGCTGTTTTTTAAAATCACACTTGCATTTATATAGATTTTAAAATGACAATGTCTTAAAAATAAAAAAAAATGAAAATATGTTTATTATACGTAAAGTTAAGGTGAACTCTGACCTAGTTCAAAGGTCAGTATTGTGCGCATGACAAAACCTTTGTGCTTGTGGAGCGTAAGCTAGCGGGCAGTGAAGATGGTGAGCGGAGTGCAGTTTCCTAGCCCAAAAACATGGCAAAAAAAGACAGAAAATTTTTCATTTTCAAAGTGAGCTTGAGGAAGAGTTCCTTTTTACTACCGTGAAAGGAAGCTGCGTGTGTTTCATTTGCGGGGCGACTGTTGCCCACTGCTGCCCACTGTTTTTTTTTTGTTTTTTTTTCTTATTTTGTACCCGTAGGTAGATTTCTTCTGCAGTCCGGTGACAAGCCACCAGCTGCCGGTCGCTGCGTGCGCAAGCGCCCCTTAACTCAACTTCCTAACATGTTTTTGGCATGTGGGAGGAAACCGGAGAAATCCCAGAGTAAACCCACGCAAACACGGGGAGAACATGCAAACTCCACACAGATCACTGTTGGCCGGGGGCAGGGATCGAACCCACGATCCCCGCGATCCCCCGGCCAAGGGTAAACTGCTGCCACAGTGCTAACCACTGCGCCACCGTGCATATAAGCACTCTCAGCGCTGTTTAGCTTCTTCTCATGAAAGGACAGTGCTGGTTATTACTCCAGCATGATTCTTGGCAAGAACTGTATGGATATAATTCCAGTGAAGAAGAACACACAAAAGTGTCTTTATTAAATGTAACAGATTTTGAGCAGAATTGCAGCAGATTTGTTCAGTTAAAAATGTGATAAGATTTATTTAATATGAAAGTTGATTTTTCTTAAATGTTGCATAACTTTTTCAAACATGGTTCAACATAGTTCATGAATTAAAAGGGTTTAGTTTTTTATGGTTAAAAGGGACTGGTGAAAACTGGACATTTTTTTAATGAAATGTAGAAGTGATCATCTGAACAATTGCTGAGATTAATAAAAATAAAGTGTTGAATATTGATCTTGTCTGTTAACCACTCTGTTATTGATAATTATTTATTTATTTATGTATATATATATACACAATTTGTTATTTTAGAGGAGTGTGTCAAGCTGGTGCCCTTCACATGACTCGATACCCATGAAGTAGCTCTTGGTTTCAAAAAGGTTGGTGATCCCTGCACTAAATGTACCTAATGAACTGTTAGTGTGAATTCCTGCAGCTGCAGCGGAGACAGTTGCACACAGCTGTACTGGAGTGAAGAGATGTTTTCATGGTCTAAAATATCTGTTTGGAGATTACAGTCAGGAAATAAAAGGCTTTTGTATTGTGCAACTGCGTGTGCTTCTCCTGGTTATGGTGCGTAATTTGGATTGTGGCAGTGACGCGGACAGATCTGGTTTGGAACTCGTCCTTATAAATTCAGCTGTAAGATTAGAGTGGTGTTCAGTGGCGTTTATTTCCTTGGCCTACTTTTCTTACTAACATCATGTCTGTCTGTCTGTCCCTCGTGTGTGGACTGCCGGGGACTTTCTCTCACAGCATTTTTCCCCCGTGTGTGTCGGCACTGGCTCCAGCAGTCATCCCCTGCAGTGCTCTGTCAGGGAGCAGTGATCTGCCTTGACTTCAACTTTAATGCCAGATTATTTTTTTATTTCAGTCATTGTGCAAGTCTGAGCCTGGCTGCCTTTTACAGCCTGGAGACTGTTGAGAGATTGGGCCATTTGTTTTTTTAATCTTAAGGATCATTTGGGAGATCCGTGTGTGTTTTGGACTGAGACAAAACTTTGAGGAGACCGTGGCGACTGTGGAGATCACTGAAGATCATTGATGGATCAAAAAGCGGCGATCTCTCAATGATCTCCACCCCTGTGTTAAGGGGGGTGTAAATGCCATTGTAAACTTGGTTTATTGTTGATTCTGGAGGGTCAGAACCTAATAAAATATTTTTTCTAACCTCCACCTCTGTTATCAACACCTCAGTGTCACGCTCTGTTAAGTTATTATTTTTATGTTGTGCTTTCCTGCAGGATTGTCATTGTTTGACAGAAGAGTGACCGAAGGGGCGTTTTTAGTCATTTACAGTCATTAGCGGGACAAACTGAGGTAGAGTAAAGAGATTGTGCATGTGGGCTGGTTTTCAAGGTGAGGTGGGATGTATAAAGAAAATGAGTGGAGACTCCAGCATACACACAGTTTTATACAGTGGATATAAAAAGTCTACACACCCCTGTTCAAATGCCAGGTTTTTGTGATGTAAAAAAATGAGACTGAGGCGGATGATAAAATAAAGGCAGCGGTGAGAGGTTTTAAGTAGGTTTATTAAATCATACCGCCATCATAGGAGCTCCGCTCCAGCCTTTGTGTGAGCAGACTGGAGCGGGGTCCTCAGGCTCTCAGCAAAGAGACACAGGATGTGTGTGTCAGCAGCAGTAGTTGAAGAGTGAGAGACAGAGTTACAGAGTAATGCAGCTTATAAACCCAACTACAGACAATACATGAAAGGCATTCACAGCAGTAGGTATGGGCATTTGCATTTGAGAGACACACATAACAATAAGGAGATTGCAAGCCATGATTCGCCTCTGCTCCAGAACTGCAGGACAAAAGAGGTTACAAGGCACATCTACATCTTGTCATCAGTGTATAGACACAGTAAGGACAGGAAGCATGAACACAATGCATGAATGGCACATTAACATCACAGTAGAGAGCCGGAAAAAGCCAGGAGAAGCGGGCTGTCTGTAGACATTAATACACACATTGCTGTGCCTGTCCAGTCTGTTGTGGGGGTTCCCACAAGACCAAGATAAATCATTTCAAAACTTTTCCCACCATTAATGTGACCTAAAACCTGTATAACCCAATTAAAAAACAAACTGAAATCTTTTAAGGGGAAAAAAAAAAGAAAAAAACCAACTTAGTTACCTGGTTGCATAAATATGCACACCCTTAAACTAATACTTTGTTACAGCACTTTTCGTTTTTATCTTTTTTTTTTTCTTTATTTAATATGGACATAACAAATTACATTAGTACAATCACACGGAGAGACCAGATGTTTTGCATAGTTGTATATAGCACAAGTGCTAATTCTCAACACCAGTCCATAGGTGGCTTATATAGGTCATAAATTAGGCTGTACATACAAAATTTTAAGCTAATTAAAATTACAAATACATTCTTAATAATTAGTTAGATGGGATTAAAGACAGTATATTTAGCATATTTTTACATGTGAGTGGAGCCAACCAGACCACTCAATGCCACTGCCGCCATCTTGTTTCTTTTTCTCTCTGTTTCTTTTTATTACAGCACTCAGTCTTTTTGGGTAGGAGTCTATCAGCGTGGCACATCTTGATGTGGCAATATTTGCCCACTCTTCTTTGTAAAAATGCTCCAAATCTATCAGATTGTGAGGGCATCTCCTGTGCACAGCCCTCTTCAGATCACCCCACAGATGTTTAATTGGATTCAGGTCTGGACTCTGGCTGGGCCATTCCAAAACCTTAATCTCCTTCTGGTGAAGCTATTCTTTTGTTGATTTGGATGTGTGCTTTGGCTCATTGCCGTGCTGAAAGATGACGTTCCTCTTCATCTTCAGCTTTCTAGCAGAAACCTGAATATTTTGTGCCAACTCTGACTGGTATTTGGAACTGTTCATATTTCCCTCCACCTTGACTAAAGCCCCAGTTCCAGCTGAGAAAAACAGCCCCAAAGCATAATGCTGCCACCACCATGCTTCACTGTAGGTATGGTGTTCTTTTGGTGATGAGCAGTGTTGTGTTTGTGCCAAATATACCTTTTGGAATTATGGCCAAAAAGTTCAATCTTGATTTCATCGGGCCATTAAACATTTTCCCCCATGTGTTTAGGAGAGTTCAAATGTGTTTTTGCAAAATGCATTTTTTTTTCATAAGGCCTCCGTCTTGCCACCCTTGATGGGAGATTGTTGTCACATGTACTAAACAGCCAGTACTTGCCAGAAATTCCTGCAGCTCCTTCAGTGTTGCTGTTGTCCTCTTGCCAGTCTCCCTGACCAGTTTTCTTCTCGTCTTTTTATCAATTCTGGAGGGACGTCCAGTTCTTGGTAATGTCACTATTGTGCCATATTTTCTCCACTTGATGATGACTGTCTTCACTGTGTTCCATGGTAGATTTAATGCCTTGGAAATTCTTTTGTACCCTTCTCCTGGCTGATACCTTTGAACAATAAGATCCCTCTGATGCTTTGGAAGCTCTCTGTGGACCACGGCTTGTGCTGTAAGATGTGACTACAGAAATGTCAGGAAAAGCCTCCTAGAACAGCTGAACTTTATTTGGGGTTAATCAGAGGCACTTTAAATGGTGGCAGGTGTGTGCTGACTCCCATTTAACATGAGTTTGAATGTGATTGGTTAATTCTGAACACAGCCACATCCCCAGTTATAACAGGGTGTGCATATTTATGCAACCAGGTTATAATTTTTATTTTTCCCCTTTTAAAGATTTCAATTTGTTTTTCAATTGGGTTGTACAGGTTATAGGTCACATTAATGGTGGAAAAAGTTTTGAAATTATTTATCTTGGTCTCATTTTTTTACATCACAAAAACCTGACATTTGAACAGGGGTGTGCAGACTTTCTATAGCCACTGTACATACACAGTGGTCTTGACTTGATCAAGTTTTTTTTCTTTAAATTTAACCTTTTTAACCTTTATGTATACAGGGTAGTTCCATTGAGAGGCAACTTCTCTTTCTCAAGGACACCCTGTTCACACTCACACAGTTCCACATTCACACTTGGATGCTGCCCAGTCCAACCACAGACTGACTTGTGGCCACTGAGCAGCTCCACTGGAGCAGTTGGGGTTCAGGGCCTTGCTCAAGGGCACCACAGTGGGGTTAAGGAGGGTGGGGCAAACACTGCTCTGTTATCTGTCCCACTCAGATCTGATCCTGCTGGTCCAGGCATTGAACCCGCAACCCTCTGCTCACCAGTCCACATCCCTAACCATTAGACCACCACTGCCCACAAGTGCACATCACAGCAGTACAATTTTCACATATTATGAGTAGCTGCCAACCTTTATTATAATTTAAATATCATTAGAACACCCATGACGCGAAGTGATACAGAATCCAGTGAAATGTCTGAATGCCCCCACACTGGACACACACGGATACTGTCCAGATCCAGTTGATCATCAAACTCTCGTTTGTCTTTTTTAATGTTATGCTGTGTATATTGTATGTATACATGTTACCATTTAACCTCCTGTTCTCCTGTTTAGACACAGATGAAGCTAATTGTCCCAAAGGCCAAAAAGAGATGGAAGCAGAGGCTTCATTGAGAGGAAGCGTGTTTGTCTGTAACATCTGTGACAAGACTTTCACCCAGATGATTCACCTCACGAAGCACATGAACATCCACAGTGAGCAGAGTCTGTTCCCCTGTGACCAGTGCCCAAAAAAGTTCATCAAAGCCGCTAATCTTCAACGCCATCTACTGAGACACGAGGAGAAAAAATTAGTGGTCCACGAGTGCCAGCTGTGTGAGAAGAAGTTCAAAACGATAGGTAGTCTGAACAAGCATCAACGCGTACACACTGAACAGAGCCCGTTCCTCTGCCCCACCTGTGGGAAGAGCTTCAGATTCAAACATAACTTGCGGTCGCACCAGTCCCTTCACAAGGACAAAAGTCGCCACGAATGCCCAGAGTGCGGGCAGAGCTTCAAGCACTCCTTCACCCTGCAGTGCCACAGAAGGAGTCACAGGGGTGAGCCTCGTTACAAATGCGATGTGTGCGGTAAAGTTTATGAGGACAGGCGTGGTCTCTGGTCACACCAGCGGGTCCACAGCGGGAAAACTTTCACATGTGAGACGTGTGGCATCAGCTTTACTGCTAAGCCCAGTCTGCAGAGGCATATCCGTCTCCACACCGGCGAGAGGCCATACAAGTGTGAGGTCTGTGGGAAGGATTTCATTCGGGACACCCAGCTGAAGGTTCACATGCTCCTCCATGGCGCTGACAAGGCCTTCATGTGCGACCTGTGCGGAAAGCGTTTCCTCTACAACTGCCAGCTGAAGAATCATCAGAAAGTAGCTCACACACACCACAGTAGTCAGGGGAGACGGGGCCCATTGAGAGCTCAAGGGCGCAGAGTTATCTACCGCCAGGACGCAACAACAGTGGACGTGGCACATTTCAGATGCAACACCTGCCACAAAGGCTTTGACACGGCTTCAGATCTGGAAAGACACGAGAAAATCCATACACGTCAGCAGTACACCTGCGACACATGCGGAAAGCTTTTTCTCTACAAAGAAGGCTATGACAACCACCAACGGAACCATTTTGGGGAAAGGCCTTTCGCTTGTGACGTGTGCGGGAAGACGTTCATTGTCCGTTCAACTCTTGACACCCACAAGCTGCGGCATTCCGGAGAGAAACCGCATAAATGTAAGACATGTGGTAAGGCCTTCCGATGTTCCTCAACCCTATATAGACACAAGCTGATCCACACAGGAGAGAAACCATACGAGTGCGAGGTGTGCAGAGTGAGGTTCAGACAGCTCAGCCACGTCAAGTATCACATGCGGATCCACACAGGAGTGAGACCCTCTTCAGCTGTGGTGAAAAAGCGCAGAAAATGTCAGGGCGAGTCCTGATGGGAAATACTGATGAAACAGCAAACAGAAGAACACCATAATATCACATATATCGTTGATATCTTAGTTTTTATGAGGGTTAACAGACTGATCAAACTTTGTACCACATACATGATTTATATGTTGTAATTTGCATTTTCTCTTTAATAAAACTTCCTGCAACACAAATTTGTATCGATGAAGGATGTTTTAATTACAGATGTGGACAAAATTGTTGGTACCCCTCTGTTAATGAAAGAAAAAACCCACAATGATCACAGAAATAACTTGAATCTGACAAAAGTGGTAATAAATAAAAATTCTATGAAAATTAACCAATGAAAATCAGACAATGATTTTGAATTGTGGTTCAACAGAATTATTTAAAAAAAACAAACTCATGAAACAGGCCTGGACAAAAATGATGGTACCCCTAGAAAAGATTGAAAATAATGTGACCATAGGGACATGTTCAACCAAGATGTGTCCTCTAATTAACATCACAGGTGTCTACAAACTTATAATCAGTCAGTCGGCCTATTTAAAGGGTGACAAGTAGTCACTGTGCTGTTTGGTGACATGGTGTGTACCACACTAAACATGGACCAGAGGAAGCAAAGGAGAGAATTGTCTCAGGAGATTAAAAAGAAAATTATAGACAAGCATGTTAAAGGTAAAGGCTATAAGACCATCTCCAAGCAGCTTGATGTTCCTGTGACTACCGTTGCACATATTATTCAGAAATTTAAGATCCACGGGACTGTAGCCAACCTCCCTGGACGTGGCCACAGGAGGAGACGGATAATACGAATGGTAACAAAAGAGCCCAGAACAACCTCTAAACACATTCATGGTGAACTCCAAGGTCAAGGTACATCAGTGTCAGATCGCACCATCCGTCGTCATTTGAGCCAAAGTGGACTTCATGGAAGACGACCAAGGAGGACACCACTGTTGAAAACAAATCATAAAAAAGCCAGACTGGAATTTGCCAAACTGCATGTTGACAAGCCACAAAGCTTCTGGGAGAATGTCCTATGGGCAGACGAGACAGAATTGGAACTTTTTGGCAAGACACATCAGCTCTATGTTCCCAGACGCAAAAATGAAGCATACCAAGAAAAGAACACTGTTCCTACTGTGAAACATGGAGGAGGTTCTGTTATGTTCTGGGGCTGCTTTGCTGCATCTGGCACAGTGTGTCTTGAATCTGTGCAGGGTACAACGAAATCTCAAGACTATCAAGGTATTCTAGAGAGAAATGTAGGGATGTGATTTTTCCGCTAATTCGCGGAATTCCACTTTTTTTTATCTTCCAAAATAAAAAAAAAAAATTCCCTTAGTAATCCCCTAACGACGCGCCTGATTGGCTGATGCTGATCATCCTTGCAGTGACCAATGAACGCGGCTGTTTCTTATCTTAATCCTATTTTATTCTTAATCCTTTGTTTTCCTCGCTCTCCCATAGCGGACTTGCATTGCAGTGATGTCGGTGATTGAACGTAAAGATGCTCCGAGAATCAAAGAAATTGACAAGATTGTGAAAAACAAATTTCATTGGGATTGGCTAGAAAAGGAGATTGTAACGGATGTTGGTAAGACAACTGTAACAAATTTATTTAGCGATTTCATACGGAAAATCGACCGTGCTGGGAAGGCGATATGCATGTGGTGTAACGACACCATTGACTATGGTGGAAGAGGATTTAAGTCTCTCGAGAGTCATGCTAAGAGCAGAAAACATGCACAACAGGTGAAATCGAGGTCCACTAATTATTCAATTGCTGGAACTTTCGGTGTTCAAAAAAACCATCGAAACCATACGGCCTCCACCCTTTGTTGACGACACGATCGGACCCGGAAATCGAAAGGAATGATCCACCCCAACAACCAGTTCCAGTTGCGGATAGAGTAGTGAATTTTGAGGTATGTGAAGATATATTTTTGTATACATGTCATCTGGTTAATATTTTCTTCATCTTGCCACACCCTACTCTTGCCAAGATGGTGAAGGCCCTCATGAGCTGTTTTCATGGACCGCAAGTAGAGGGTGCTTTCAGTGTGATGGGAGATGTCCTGAATGCCAAATCTTGCAGAATGGACATCTCTACTTACAGCTCCATTCAGACAGTGAAATATGCTCTGAGGGCCAGGAAGACCACCTCTGTAGAACACTTTGGTAGAAAAGACATTCTAATGGATCCAGTGAAACCCACAGTGTGCTTCAATCTGAGAACATCATCTAAGAGGTATTGTGAAGAGAAAAGCTGATGCAGCCATGCTCTCGGCAAAGCATGGCTTTTGCTCTCGGCAAAGCAAGCGTCTTTTGGAGCAACGCATCGAGGAACTTGAACAAGGTTCTCGTATTGATGACCTAGTTATAAGTAGACTAGACATCAGATATCAGTCATACGCCCATGCCGCAACAGGACTGAATGGTGAAGATGCTCCCATGAGTGAATCAGTCTCCTTAGAAAATCAAGTGCTTCAGTTCCTTAATAATAGAGACATTAAGGTAGAAGCCAATGCAATTTCAGCCTGTTATGCTCTACCGAAGAAAGATCCCAAAACAAAGAAATCAATTGTGATGCGCTTTGTGAACAGAAGGGTAAAGAATGACATACTGAGGCAGGCCAAAAAGCTACAGGGAACTCAAGTTTACCTAAATGAACACCTGACAAAAAAAAATGCTGAATTAGCACGGCAGGCACGGATGCTGAAAAAACAAAATAAGATACAGGCAACCTGGACAAGAAATTGTAGAATTTGGATTAAACTAAATGGAACACCTGAACAAGCAAGGAGTATAATGATCAGAGATGCTACTGACTTAAATAAATACAGATGAACACCGATTAAAAAAATTATGAGTCAATGATAATCCATATTCATACACACGATAAGAATAGTTCTTTTGATACACCATGCCAAAGTACTTTAAAAAAAATAAGCAAAATAAACAAAAACCTATGATCGACTCGAGTAGACATCAATTATCCCCAGTTGGAGGAAGTCATCTGACACAGAGTGAGGAAACTCAAACTCTGAAAATATGCCACTATGCTGAACATAAACCACAAGAGATGGAGAACGATACTGATCCTGATAACCACTTTTTCAATAATATTCATAACCACTGTGAATATTACACTGAAAAGCAATTCAAAAGTCAAGTGCAATTAGATGGTAAACTGTCAATAATACACTTCAACAGCAGAAGTCTTAACAAAAACTTTCCACAGATTCAGGACTATTTAAAACAGCTAGACAGAAAATTTACAGCTATTGCAGTTTCTGAAACCTGGCTTAATGAAGAACAGGCTCCCCTGATGGCAATAGAGGGATATCAGATGTTTTATATTAACAGAACTCAAAAAATGGGTGGTGGTGTTGCACTGTATATTGATGACCTGTATAGGTGTAAGCTTGTAAATGAAATGTCCTTTGCACTACCAGGGATCTTGGAATGTGTTACTGTTGAGATTGACCAAGATAAAACAAAAAATCTAATCATAAGCTGCATATATAGAACGCCGGGAACTTGCATTGAGACATTCAGAGATAAATTAGTCGAGCTGTACAATAATATTACTAGTAAGAAAATGGTAGCAATTTGTGGAGATTTCAATATTGATTTACTAAATCCACATCAACAAAATATAGTTACAGAGTTCAGGAACTCTATGTACAGCATGAGTCTACTGTATATCCCACAATAACACATCCCAGTAGAATCACAGTTCACACTGCTACACTTATTGACAACCTGTTTGTCAATGTTATCGATAAGAAAATAGAAAGTGGATTATTGATAAATGATATAAGTGACCACTTGCCAACCTTTGCACTTATCCATGGCCACACGGGGCCCAACGCAGAAAAAATTTCAAAATCGTTCAGATACAAATCACCAAATGCAATCAATTCTTTTAAAGAGGACTTGCTGAAGCAAGACTGGACAGAAGTCTATGTATCAGATGTAAATGAAGCCTACGACACATTTATAAACATTGTAACCACTCTTTATGAAAAAAAACTGCCCATTAGTAAAAAAAAAAGCTTAAACACAAATTTGCTGATAAGCCATGGTTAACCAAAGGACTACAAAAGGCATGTAAAAAGAAAAATTTATTATATAAAGCTTTCCTAAAGAAAAGGACAAAAGAAGCAGAGCAGCGGTATAAAACATACAAAAATAAGTTAACATATATAATAAGATGTAGTAAAAGAGACTATTACAGTAAAGAACTGGAGAAAAACAAAGACAATATTAAAAATACATGGACAGTACTCAACAGTATCCTTGGAAATAAAAGCAGAAATACAAGCAACCCAACTAACATTCCAAAAAAATAATAAAATGACTCAGAGTGTGAATATAGCTTCACCTGCAGATGAATTTAATAATTTTTTTGTTAACATTGGACCTAATCTGGCCCGAGAAATACCCAATACGGTGCCTACAGGCGATACAATATGCAATAACACTGCTGTAAAAGACTCCATCTTCATAAAGAACACAGACGAAAGAGAGGTCATTGAAATTGTTAAATCGTTCAAAAGTAAAACATCTACGGACTGTGATGGTATTGACATGCTATTAGTCAAAACTGTTATCGAATGCATAGTAAAACCACTGACGTATATCTGTAACCTGTCTCTCCAATCAGGTATATTTCCCAATGCAATGAAAATAGCTAAAGTAATTCCGATATAAAAGACGGGCGACAGAGGGGAACTCTCAAACTATAGACCAATTTCACTATTACCGCAATTTTCCAAGATACTTGAAAAAATATTCTATGAGAGAATTGACAACTTCATACTGAAGAATGATTTCTTGTGTGAGCAGCAATATGGGTTCAGACACAAGAGGACAACAGCATATGCCTTAATGGAATTTACAGAAAAAATATCAACAGCCATTGAAAATAAAGAGTATTCAGTTGGAGTATTCCTGGATCTTAAAAAAGCATTTGATACAGTAGATCACAATCTATTATTAAAGAAACTACAAAATTGTGGTATTAGAGGGGTAGCACTGTCCTGGTTAAGTAGTTACTTAAAGAACAGATATCGGTATGTATGTGTTAGCAACAAAAACTCAGAGTTACTGAAGGTCACCTGTGGAGTCCCACAGGGTTCAGTTTTGGGACCATTATTATTCAATATGTATATAAACGATATATGTAAAGTTTCAGAAAAAATGGACTTAATATTGTTTGCCGATGACACTAATCTGCTATGCAGTGGAAACAATTTGGAACAACTTCTGGATACACTCGGAAAGGAATTAGGAAAGCTTAAACTGTGGTTTGATTCAAACAAATTAACGCTCAATTTAAGTAAGACAAAATTTATAGTCTTTAACATCCATCACAACAACCCAGTACCCAAACTCAGTATAAATGGTGTAGAGATTGAAAGGGTATCCGAAACTAAATTCCTTGGAGTAATAATTGATAACAAACTGTGTTGGAAGTCACATATTAATTATATTAAAGGTAAAGTATCCAAATCAATTGCAATATTACACAGAGTGAAATATTTGCTGAATCAACCCACACTATACACCTTGTATCATTCATTAATACTCCCATACATGACATATTGTAATGAAGTATGGGGAAATACATATAAAACAAACGTATATCCACTCTTTATGCTTCAAAAGAGAGCTATTAGAATAATCAACAAAGCAGCTTACAGGGAACCAACAAACCCACTTTTTCTCAAACAAAAAACTCTCAAGTTGAAAGATCTGGTTGACTTTAAAACCGCAATAATAATGTTCAAAGTGAAGAATCTATCACTGCCCACAAATATCCAAAAGTTGTTCCAAACAAGGGAGAAACGATATCACTTCAGAGGAACATGTATATTTCAAAAGCCTACAGTGAGAACAACCACCAAGCAACACTGTATTTCAGTGCAAGGAGTCAGATTATGGAACGATTTTGGACCTGAATTAAAATCATGTACAACGCTTGGACAATTTAAACAAAAACTAAAGGAAGAAATACTCCAAACATATTTACAAGACGACATGTAAACTCACATAAGGATTGACATTTCCAGCCTGTGTTGTGTTGTAGCTTAGTTTTTTTCTTTTTTTTTTTTTCTTTTTTTCTCTGTGACATTTTGTCTTAGATTTGTTTTTGAATAGTAACCGCTTAACTTAGCCTAGCTTAGTTTTCTTTTTTCTCTCAGTCATATTTTGTCTTAGCTTTGTTTTAAATTGTAATCGCTCTTGTCTTGTTTTCTCTTTTTTCTCCTTTGAATTCTTGGATGGAATATGGGTGGGCAATATAAGCTGCGGCTTCAGCCATCACCCATTTCGGATAACTCACGTGGAATTGTATAGTAGGAGGAGTCTTTGTCTAATTTGACCTTGTTGTTATATTATACAGTTTCTTTTAACCTGTACTGTACTATCCGAAATAAAATTCATTCATTCATTCATTCATTCAAGCGGAAGCAGCTTGAAGTGAAAATGGATGCCCAAATGAGCAAGTCTGCTTCAAGGAGGACGGTTCAAGCTGCTCAGAAACAAGCCAGGAAGACCCACATTAAGGAATTGAAGTCCAAAATTTAAAAAAATGTAGTGTAGATATAGGGGAATATGCTGAAATGGACTTGGAACTTTGTATATTTTCTGTAGATATGCTGACATTGATGTTGAGGAGAAAAAAATAGCAAAACAATTTAGATTACTTTTATGATTCCAAACAGTTTGAAATTGACAGTGCACAGTGGACATTGACTAATAACTTTTGAATATTTCTAAGACTTGGCTACATCAGTGATTGTGCAAAATGAACTGCTCAAGACTCAATGGAGATTGAAACTGATGATCTGAAATGAATGTTGAAATTATAACAAGTAATGGTATGCTGGAATTTTATTTCTATTATGGAATAGATAAAATTAACTGATTTTGATTTGATCAAGTGTTAAAGCATGTGATGGATGATGCTTGTTGGAATATTTTAGGAATGCTATCTTCTTGGAACATAAGTCAATATTATACAGTAATAAGTGGCATTCAGCTGTTTGTTTTATGTCATTTAAGCACAGTTCTGGTACTTAAAAATCATAAAAACCCAGGAGCTCCGGGGGGCACAGCCACTTTGCCCCGGACCCCGCTGGGGGACTGCGTCCACCAGACCCCCTGCAAAATTTTCAGATAATTTCACCGACCCCAAATCACATCCCTAGAAATGTGCTGCCCAGTGTCAGACAGCTTGGTCTCAGTCGCAGGTCATGGGTCTTGCTACAGGATAATGAGCCAAAACACACAGCTAAAAACACCCAAGAATGGCTAAGAGCCAAACATTGGACTATTCTAAAGTGGCCTTCTATGAGCCCTGATCTAAATCCTATTGAACATCTGTGGAAGGAGCTGAAACATGGCATCTGGAGAAGGCACCCTTCAAACCTGTTTGCTCATGAGGAGTGGGCCAAAATACCTGCTGAGAGGTGCAGAAGTCTCATTGACAGTTACAGAAATGGTTTGATTGCAGTGATTGCCTCAAAAGGTTGTGCAACAAAATATTAAGTTAAGGGTACCATCATTTTTGTCCAGGCCTGTTTCATGAGTTTTTTTTTTTTTTAAATAATTCTGTTGAACCACAATTCAAAGCACTGTCTGATTTTCATTGGTTAATTTTCATAGACTTTTTATTTATTACCACTTTTGTCAGATTCAAGTTATTTCTGCGACCATTGTGGGTTTTTCTTTCATTAACAGAGGGGTACCAACAATTTTGTCCACGGCTGTATCATTCCTACAGTTGGGTGATTATTTTCAGGTTTTCTCCCGTATAGCATTGTTTTCTACAATATATGTTTTTCAACCAGAGTATGTTAATTTTTCTGTGGGAAATTATCTAATTTCACTTCTTAACTGGTCCAACAAAAAATACAAATAATTTCCGATTGTTGTGCCTGCAGAACCTGATTCTGCAGATTGTCATGCGTGCACAGCTATAGCAAATTATTTGCATTTTCTCATAAATTTAACCTCTTAAAATTCTGGTGTTCCGCCAGCTGGATGTTTAAAATTTTCTACTTTTACTCAGTGAAGAAAGAATTTGATTTAGGGAAATTGGTTGGAACACTAAGGGATTAAAAGAAAAGTTTCAAATCTACAAGAAAAAAGTTGCAAATTTTTGAGAAAAAAGTCGCAAATTTTTGAGAAAAAAGTTGCAAATTTACAAGAGAACAATTACTAATTAGAGAAAAAAGTTGCAAATTGAACCTCTTAAAATTCTGGTTTTTCACAGGCGGAGCGTTTCAAATTTTCTGCTGCCACTCAGTGAAGAAAGAATTTGATTTTCTTTGCATGTCTTAAATTTAGGGAAATTGGCTGGAATTCTGACAGGTTAAAAATTTAGACATACACTACCGTTCAAAAGTTTGGGGTCACCCAGACTATTATTTTGTGTTTTCCATGAAGAGTCACACTTATTTACCACCATGAGTTGTAAAATGAATAGAAACTAGAAAAGCACTCGGAGAGCGCAGACTTCCGCCAAGCGGCACAGTTCCCCCCATACAGTGTTTGTGTGTACGTTTTCAGATTCCCTGAGCATGAAAAGATATGACTAGCAATTGGATTCACAATGATTATTTGTTTATTTGACATGGACAGTGCAATAAACAGACAATTAATGAATGACAATCAATGTGATAGTGATAGGATTAGTGGTTCAGTAGTGTAAAATGGGGCTATAAGGGACGGCGGGTTAATAAGGGACACTTTTGTGGGAAATGTTTTAAATGTAATTCTGCTTTTTTTATTTTGAGCAGGACGCTGAGTTGTGGTGTTATTGTCAAATATCCATGAATCCTTCATCAAATGTAGGCGGAAGCAAAATTAAAAAAGCAGAATTACATTTAGAAAAGTGTCCCATATTACCCCGCCGTCCCTTATAGCCCCGTTTTACGGTTGTAAAAGCATTGCCTCCTTGGCGGAGGTAATAAACTGAAGTGTTGGTGTGTCCATCTCCTCCACTGACGGATGCAGATTGGTTAGACAGGTTGCCGTGGGTTTTATATTATATTGGGGCTGCGCTCCACGGCAAAACAGAATTTAGAGTCTTCCCCGGCAGAGAGGTCGTTTTTACGCAGCGCCTATAGCTGGGCGGGGAATTTGTGGCAAATAATGGGGCGGCGGACAGGTGGCCGTGTCAGGTTTTGCAACGTGGCGCAAAAACAGGCACGCTGGCGGGCCCAGGCCAGCAGTGTTTTCCGCGTGCTTTTGTGCCTAAAACGTTGAAGAAGGCGGAGTTTGTGTTGGTCAGACACGACGCCCAGCGCCCTCCATTGCGCCTGCGCACATGTTGAAAATGGCCCTATGTCACAGTGTTGAAAAATGCTTTAAAAAAATTCCTGTATCCAGACAGTGAACCGGATCACCCCCAAAATTTAATCAGTTCTTCCTTGTACCATTTCCAACAACGCCTGAAAGTTTCATGCAAATCCGTCCAAGACTTTTTGAGTTATCTTGCTAACCAACAGACAAACAGACTTGTAAATTTGCCACTTTCTTCTCGATGAACATCCTGTAGATGCACAGATAACATTGGAATACTAATGTTAATATTTCAGAGATTCAAGACTGAAAGATTTGTCAATACTTCAGTACATACAGGAGAATTGAAATGCTGTTTCTTTCTCTCTTAGTGGTGTGTGCAATATATAAGAAAAAAGGAATAAGGATGAAAACATCAACTTTTGACTTGTAAACCTGTAAAAACAGACAAAAAAAATTTTCTGTACTGATTGATTAATTAACTGAAAGATATTACCTCACTGGCTACTGATTTTCTGCTTTTGTTAACCAGACTAAAACAGGACTTTTCTGTCTTTTGTGGTTGCGGAGAAATCATTAATTAGCCCTTTGTGCCTGGGGCTGTTTTGGTTAATATGCAGGCTGTTTTGTACAGAATAGTAGAGTCATTTTGGGGGGTTTCGTGACCAACCTCCCAGGACCTTTTTTTCTCACTGGATTTAGCATTCTAGACCCATTTTAATGAAAATAAGCTCCCATGTACCTCCCAAAAATTACGGGAAACCTTTTTTTTTTTGCCCAAAATTCAAAATGGCCGCCAAAATGCATACCACCACCTATATCTCAGTAACTGATTCAGCTAGGAGGTTGATTTTGGTGTCTAGACATAGGTTTTTGGGGTCAAGCATTCCATTAATGCTATTAGTTTACTTGTGAAACAAACCCATCACGATGAAATCCAATATGGCCACCGATTAACATTTTTTTTGTTTCTTGACTACTAAGGCACCTAGAAAGCTGATGTTGGTGTCAAAACAGAGGTTTAAGGGGTCATACTATCTGTTTATTCCAATAAAAGTGTGTTTAAATGATTACATAATCGAGAAATCCTAGATGGCGGCCGGCTGTCATTTTCACATGCAATGGACTTTTTCATATCCGTCACCAAATGAGCTAAAAAAAGTCAAGTGAGGCTATTGTGAACCATCCATTGTGTTCATTAGTGCCCTCATTGTCTATCAAGCTCAAAATGGCCCCCAGCCGCCATCTTGGAATACACTTTACGCAGGCACATTTTCTCTAGACCTTATGTTAATGCCATGCAAACGTCCAACTCAATTACATGTAGTCCACTATCAATCACCACATCACATCATACTAAGATGTCCAACTACACATCACTATCACTACTTGATTCACTATCAGTGAATGAGTCACTGTATGAACTTGCGCTATCTGAAGCACCGTCTTCACCACTGCTGCTCTCCTCACTGTTGACTTCTGTGTTCGGTTTCGGCATTGACAGGGGAAGTGGCGGTTGAGTCGATCGTACAGGTAGACATAGACCATTCACCAAATGCCACCCATGACCGATTGGTGATGGGTGACTTTGAAGGTGGAAGTTCGTCAGCAAGTACGCAAGGTAGTTTGTCCTGAGGAGGTGATGATGCAGACTGTCTGCGTCTGGTATATACCACAATACCAATGCTGGACCAGAGCCTCTTCGGTGAAAAGAGAGAAGCAGATGGAGATGGATCCCCCTGAACTGATTGATTGTCTCTTTCAAGATCTACCTCTAATTTATGCTTACGTTTCTCGGCTTGAGATAGACAACGCTTGTTAGATAACGTGGTGTAACATGTCTGGTGCATATAATGCCCTTTTGGCCCTTTGGCCCAATCAATATTCCCACATTGAAACCGATCAAGTCCTTTCCATCGTAGAGTTTTTTCACGAATTGAATTCCATTTTTAGTCCTTGGTATTATCCAAAGAGTCACTTTTGGTACATGGTTGACCACAACGTAGAATGCATTCGTATTCACCGGAAGACGTTGATGGTAATTCATCATTGTCACTTGCAGTATCCATTTTATCCCTCACTTTATATGAATAAGTGTCTGAAAACAAAAACAAATTTGTCATTATCAGAACAGAGGAGAGAAAAAGGAGGGATGACAAGACCTAGAGTCAAAGGCCCTTGTACTGTCTACTGTCATTACGGTAGCATTAAGCAAGCAGCATGGTCAATATGCTAACATTACCTGACTATACAGTATGGAACAAGATTCAGAATTCTAACCTCTCCAGATAAGTTTAAAGCTAAATTTATACATACCTGGCAACCTTGGTTAAATTGGAAAGATTAGGACTACATATTATGGCAGCACAGACGTTACAAAATCACTGCATCCTCTCTCTTGCTATGCAAAAAGGAATCAATGAATCAAGCATAGGATTCTGGGAATCCTAAGGGGATTACCCAAGTGTTCCTCAGTGAAATCACTGAATCAATGCAGGAGCTTTCTAATAATTATTAAAAATGAAAGTAAGGATACCTCATTTGACATTTTTAGCTCATTTGGTGACGGATATGAAAAAGTCCATCGCATGTGAAAATGACAACCGGCCGCCATCTTGGATTTCTCGATTATGTAATCATTTAAACACACTTTTATTGGAATAAACAGATAGCATGACCCCTTAAACCTCTGTTTTGACACCAACATCAGCTTTCTAGGTGCCTTAGTAGTCAAGAAACAAAAAAAATGTTAATCGGTGGCCATATTGGCGGCCATATTGGATTTCATCGTGATGGGTTTGTTTCACAAGTAAACTAATAGCATTAATGGAATGCTTGACCCCAAAAACCTATGTCTAGACACCAAAATCAACCTCCTAGCTGAATTAGTTACTGAGATATAGGTGGTGGTGTGGCGATGTTAAAATAAGACACGGCGTCTGAAGTTTTAATGTTTATTGACCAAATCATCGCCATCACGGAGCTCACCCCAGCTGCTGTATAAGCATGCTGGGGATCACTCTCAGGCTCTCATGAGCAGTAGTCAGAAGCAGAAGGAGAGTGAACATATGAATTCAGCCACTTAAATACCCAGCAGCGGACAATACATCAAAGGCATTTTATCATCAAAGGAAATGCATTCAGGCATGTGACATTTGTACCACAATGCGAGCAGGAAGCATGAATGTTTGCATTTGCGTCATACATATCCACAGGATGCTGGTGCCTGAACTAAGCACAGGAAGGCTGCCTATTGATCTCAACACACACATCTCACTGTCCTGTTAATTGCTCTAGTCGAGCGCTGTGTTTGTCCGTGGTTGTTGTGGGGGGGTACCCCATAGTGGTATGCATTTTGGTGGCCATTTTGAATTTTGGGCAAAAAAAAAAAAAGGTTTCCCGTAATTTTTGGGAGGTACATGGGAGCTTATTTTCATTAAAATGGGTCTAGAATGCTAAATCTAACTAACTAACTAACTAACCTGCACTTATATAGCGCTTTTCTAGTCACAAAGACCACTCAAAGCGCTTTCATTAATACTAACCCTCTATTCTAAGGGCCTATAGGAAACAGATATCTAGGGACAATTTAGAACAGCCAATTAACCTAACATGCATGTTTTTGGCATGTGGGAGGAAACCGGAGAAATCCCGGAGTAAACCCACACAACACGGGGAGAACATGCAAACTCCACACAGATCACTGTTTGTCGGGGGCTGGGATCGAACCCACGATCCCACGATCCCCACAATCCCCCGGCCAAGGGTAAACTGTGCTGCCGCAGTGCTAACCACTGCGCCACTGTGCACCGTGCACCGTGCACTGGATTTCTAAATCCAGTGAGAAAAAAAGGTCCTGGGAGGTTGGTCACGAAACCCCCAAAAATGACTCTACTAGAAAGCTAACGGGGTCAGAACTGTCCAGATTTAACATGTAAACTGTGTGAACAACACAAAAACAATGTTGAGTGAAAATATAGAGCTGGAACTGGAACTATGTACAAACAGAAATCAATTCAAAAAGAGGTAATGTGGTGGCACGGGTGGGGGATTCTCCAGCCAGAGACGGCAGCTGGGGGAATGAGGGAGCAGTGTGCTGAAGGAGGAAGTGTCACTGGGGGGGTCTCAGACAGGATAGTAAGGACTATTCGCCTCCCGGGGAGAGGAGGAAGCGCCAGAACCACTGGGGGAGGAAAGGGTGTGAGAACGCGGTACTGGCGTTATGTTAATGTGCCACGCATGTCTTTGTTCCACACAATGATTATGGTTGTGATTCCTGGGTCTTCGTGCATGGAATTAAAGATTATACAGCCGTGGACAAAATTGTTGGTACCCCTCTGTTATTGAAAGAAAAACCCACAATGGTCACAAAAATAACTTGAATCTGACAAAAGTGGTAATAAATAAAAATTCTATGAAAATTAACCAATGAAAATCAGACAATGCTTTTGAATTGTGGTTCAACAGAATTACTTTAAAAAACAAACTCATGAAACAGGCCTGGACAAAAATGATGGTACCCCTAGAAAAGCCACACTAAACCATGTACCAGTACCACACTAAACATGGACCAGAGGAAGCAAAGGAGAGAGTTGTCTCAGGAGATTAGAAAGAAAATTATAGACAAGCATGTTAAAGGTAAAGGCTATAAGACCATCTCCAAGCAGCTTGATGTTCCTGTGACTACAGTTGCACATATTATTCAGAAATTTAAGATCCACAGGACTGTAGCTAACCTCCCTGGACGTGGCCGCAGGAGGAAACTTGATGAAAAATGGAAGAGACGGATAATACGAATGGTAACAAAAGAGCCCAGAACAACCTCTAAACACATTTAAGGTGAACTCCAAGGTCAAGGTACATCAGTGTCAGATCGCACCATCCGTCATTGTTTGAGCCAAAGTGGACTTCATGGGAGATGACCAAGGAGGACACCACTGTTGAAAACAAATCATAAAAAAGCCAGACTGGAATTTGCCAAACTGCATGTTGACAAGCCACAAAGCTTCTGGGAGAATGTCCTATGGACAGACGAGACAAAATGGAACTTTTTGGCAAGGCACATCAGCGCTATGTTCAGACGCAAAAATGAACCATACCAAGAAAAGAACACTGTCCCTACTGTGAAACATGGAGGAGGTTCTGTAATGTTCTGGGGCTGCTTTGCTGCATCTGGCACAGGGTGTCTTGAATCTGTGCAGGGTACAATGAAATCTCAAGACTATCAAGGTATTCTAGAGAGAAATGTGCTGCCCAGTGTCAGACAGCTTGGTCTCAGTTGCAGGTCATGGGTCTTGCAACAGGATAATGTTCACATAATTACAAGAAGGAAAACACATTTATGGGTGAAAAGTTGCATATTGAAATATAAGAAACTTCTTTTACTAATATTAACAGCCCAGTTTATTCTAATAACTCATCTCTTTTATTCCATAAATTGCTCACAGAGACTCTTTATATTACATGTGATGTTGCTGCTCTACCCAGAAGACACTATATTAAGTTGAATGTTGAATTCTGACTGGACTTCAGCCCAAATCCAGCATACAGAGGTTCAGTGAAGGTGATGCAGATGGTGTGGAGGTGGATGAGTCTGTCAGCGGAGGCGCTGTAAAAGGACAGAATACCAGCAGGACGGTCCACGTAGACTCCTACTCTATTAGAGAAGGGGGAGGAGATGGGCTTTCTTCTCTTGTTGTGCCAGAAAGAGTACCCATGATCATCAGAACACCTGAGACTCCAGGACTGGTCACTCTGTTCAAACCCTGTCTGTGTTATGTGTCCTTTCCTTTTGATTCCACTGGAGCTCACCGCAATGTGAACCTCTCCGCTGCACTTCACCTCCCAGTAAGAGCGATCAGTCAAGGCATTGCTACACAGCAGCTGAGGACAGTCAAACCTGTCGGGATGGTTGTCATACGTCTGATTCTTCTTCACAAAGGCCACCTTCCCGTTGTCAAACAGTTTGAGGTTTCTGCTGACTGTGTTTCTGTCGATGGTGAGTTTACAGGAATCTGATGGAGGGAGCAAAAATAAGACAGCTGCAGTTACTGATGTCTTAGCGTGGAGATGGTTGGATGTGTTCTCACTTACACTTCCTCAGACCTGGTCTCAACCACTGAGGTCCAGCAGGCTCCACCCTGAAACAAGGAGGTTGGGTCAGTTTCTTTCAACATTACAGGCTCTAATGGGTGTCAAACTCATTCCATGAAGGGCCAAGACCCTGCATGTTTTACCCCCACCCAGTAGCTTCAGCAGGTGTTTTCAATGATCAGCAATCAGTGGAAAGAAATTCAGTGAATTTACCTGTTGAAGAACTGGGTAGAGGTAAAACATGCAGGGTCTTGGCCCTCCATGGAATGAGTTTGACACCCCTACTCTAAGGTCTGAGGCAGCAGCAGCAGGTCTCTTCGTACCTGAGAGTCTTCAGTTTGAACTGTGGATCCTCCTGTAGAGCAGACAGGATCTTCACTCCTGACTGTCCTGGATGGTTGTAGCTCAGGTCCAGCTCTCTGAGGTGGGACGGGTTGGACCTCAGAGCTGACACCAGAGAAGAACAGCCTTCCTCTGAGACCAGACACCCTGACAAACTGGAGGCACAAAAAACATGTTATAGACACTTGTGAAACGAGAGCCTAAGCCCCGCCCCCTCTGCTTCCGCATATGGGACCTTAAATCAGAAAAATTCTCCAATGAAATGAATGGAAGGAGAGAAATTATCTTTTGATCCCGATCAAATTTTGCCACGAGTTACACATATGTTTGTCAATTTAAAAGATAATTTTCCATGTAATTAAAGTTGTCGGCTGTTGTATAATAAAAGAGTAATATTTAGTTTTTGTGAACATGCTTAGCAGACCACATCCACTATTGTCTCGGACTGTACATGCCACCAAATATGATCATGGCAGTTTCTCTCTCAAAGCTCACCTCCTGTTTCCTGACCGATGACAGAAGGATCCAAAGAAAAGAAAACCAACACAAAGGTTTTGTATTGTGAGAGCTGCAGCTGATCCAGAGGACTGTTAGTTATTTCATCCTCGGTGTGCTCTGAAAATGATGACGCAAATTATGCGAGTCTGTGTTTGTAGTCTTTGAATTTATGTATTTTCACAATCCTAACAGTTAGACAACAACCTACACTGTTATTTAAATGGACAAACTGTGGAAGATGAAAACATACGAGGCAGCAAGCTAGACGACACACAAACTTTATTCACCTTCCAACATCAAGTACAGAAAATTCTCTGGGTCTCTGGGCGCCTCCTATTTATACCCTTTATTTCTGCCCCATGAGACCCAGGGAGCCAAAGACAATACACTCTGTGCACAAAGACTGCCTGGCACATTAACATCATACAACACCAGCCCTGCTTCTCACACCCTCTCTTCCTCTAGCAAACTCCGGTGTCCCCTGAACTCCCCGGGGTGCGGATAGTCCTTTCTGTTACATCTGAGACTCCCGGGTGCCACTTTCTCCTTCAGTCCTCTATTCCATCTCCCCCCCGACTTCCAAATCTGGGTGGAGAACCCCCCACACAGTGCCACCACACATCCTTTGGGCTTGAGCCCAAAGCGGCACCCATAGCGGCTGTAGTGGGGGGGTCGCTAGTCCGGTCGAAACGCCCTGCTGGCGAGGTGTGTGGGAGGGCACATTGGTCTGTGGAGGGAAAGAGGGTGGGATGGGGGGGCATGTTAGCTTCGCGAGTGCAGGTCTCTACTGAGGGAACACCAACTTGCGGAACAACCAAGGGTGGGCATCTGCGCCAGGGAGCTTGGGCCGACACCACCTGCTCGTCTGCCAACACAAAGGCGGGCTTCAGCCTGTCAATGTAGACAGTCTCCCTACGCCACCCCCCTCCAGTCTATAACAAAAAATGCTTTGCCTCAGTTTCCAGCACCCTGAACGGTCCGTCATACGGTGGGCGCAGCAGGGTCCTGTGTGCATCATGCCTGACAAAAACAAAACTGGTGCTTTGTAAGCTTTTCGGGACGAAGGTGTGGGGAAAGCAATAGTGAGCTGGGCCCGGTGTGTTAACAGCCTCCATACTGTACAAAAATTGCGCAGGTGGGTCGGTCCCGGGTGCAGGGTTTTCCGGTAAAAATTTCCCCAGGGATGCGCAGCGGCTGAGAAAAAACGAGTTCCGCCGGGGAGGCTGCCAAATCCTACTTAGGTGCAGTGCACAACCCTAAAAGAACCCAGGGTAGGTGGTCTACCCAATTTGCATTCGTGAGCGAAGCTCTAAGCGCTGCTTTAAGTGATCTATAAAAACGTTTGCATAACCCATTAGCCTGGGGGTTGTATGCGGTAGTGCGGTGGATTTTGACCTCCAGGCTCTGGGCCATCGTGGACCAGAGTTCCAAAACGAACTGCGGACCCCTGGCAGAAGTGATGTCCAACGGGGATCTCAACCATGCAACCCAAGCTGACAAAAAAGCGCGAGCCACTTTCGCCAATGTGGTAGAAGCCAGCGTGACCACTTCAGGCCAACGCGTGGCGCGGTCCACGACTGTCAAAAGGTGCGCGAAACCTTGCAACGGCAGGAGGGGTCCCACCAAATCCACGTGGACGTGGTCGAATCTCCTGGACGGAATTTTGAACGGCTCGAGTGGGGCTCTGGTATGCTTGTGCACTTTGGCTCACTGGCACGCGACACATACTGCAGCCCACTCTTTCATGTTCTTGCACAAGTGAGGCAGACAAATTTCGTCCCACCAGTTCAACTGAGGCGCACACGCCGGGATGCAAAAGGGAGTGGACTGACTCAAAAATGCGGCAGCGCCAAGAGCTCGGAACCACTGGGCGTCGGCAACCAGTGGAGACATCGCAGAGCAAGGGGGGGGGAGCACCCTTCTTGCACCACCCTGCTCTCCAGCTTTAACCCAGTAGGCGTGGACTGGAGCGTGCAAATGTCCGCGTCCCCTGTTTACTCTGTGGCCGTGGCAGGAAAATCTAATCTCATGTAGAGTGGGGAGACTAACGCACACGACAGGGAATCGGCCACGATGTTAAGCTTACCAGTAATGTGCTGAATGTCGTGAACTCCAAGATCACGGCCAAATGTTGTTGCCGACCACGGTTCCAAGACTTTGGACATCGTGTATGTTAGCAGTTTATGATCAACGAACGTGGTGAACTCTCGCGCACTTCTAGCCAGTACTGGAAGTGGTGCGTTGCCAGGTGGAGGGCCAACAATTCTGTCAAACGGACTGTATTTTTGTTCATTGTCACGCAAAGTATGACTGAAAAACATGAGCGACTGCCATGAACTGGAGACGTACCACTCCACCACTGCCCCTATGGGAACATCAGATGCTTCCTGTGGTAACGTATCGTCACTTCCTGTGTTGCTGACTGTCTGTCTGTGGTTTGCTCTCCTCGTTCTCCCGAGGATTTTGCCTTTAATTGTATTTTAATCACTTTTTTTCATCTACTGTTAGCTCTCACTTCTGTTTATCAAGCCTCTTGCAACTGTGTGCCCACTCAGTGTCATCTAATCACCCTCTTTAGCCTTCTGTTCACCTTTCATTGGTGTTTTTGTTAGCTTCGGGTTAGCCACTAGCTATGGCTACTAGCTCTCCTTCCTCTCCTCCTCTGGTGTGCTCTATCAGATGTTTAGCTATACCTCTGCCTCTTTTAGTGATAACGGTAAATGTAATAAATGTTGTCTTTTTGAGGCGCTCGAGGCGAGGTTGTCTGATTTGGAATCCCAGCTCTGCTGCACTAAAACACCGTCTGCGCCAGTTAATCTTGACGGACGTCCCCTAGCTGCAGCGGAGCTCCCTAGCTTAGAGCGGCCTGTTAGCGGTCCTCTGGTCCTCCTCAGCAGCAAGGAGACTCGGTGGGTGACGGTGAGAAGGAAGCCTAGTTGCAAGGCCCCGGTTCACCACCAACCTGTTCACGTTTCTAATCGTTTTTCCCCGCTCAGCGACACACCTGCTGAGGAAAAAACTCTGATCATTGGCGACTCTGTAGTCAGAAACGTGAACCTAGAGACTCCAGCGGCCATAGTCAAATGCATTCCTGGGGCCAGAGCAGGCGACATTGAGTCAAATTTGAAAAATGCTGGCTAAAAGTAACTTGTGGAGTAATACTCCACAATTGTTATCCAGGCCGGCATTAATGACGTCTAACTCCGGCAGTCGAAAGTCACAAAACTTAACGTGGAATCGGTGTGTGACTTTGCAAAAACAATGTCTGCCTCTGTAGTATTCTCTGGGCCCCTCCCCAATCTGACCAGTGATGACATGTTTAGCTGCTTGTCATCCTTCAACCGCTGGCTGTCTGTGTGGTGTCCTGCAAACATCGTGGGCTACATAGACAATTGGAACTCATTTTGAGGAAAACCTGGTCTTATTAGATGTTGACGACGTCCATCCCACTTTGGATGGTGCGTCTCATTTATCTAACAATTTGGCATCATTTTTATCCAAATTTCCAAAACCTTGACAACTCAGAGTTGGGACCAGGAAGCAGAGTCGCAGTCTTACACGCCTCTCTGCAGCTCCTCTTCATCCGCCACCCCTCAACTTAGCCCCTGTCTTCCCCATCAGAGAATCATCGTCTGCTCCCTCCAAAGTAAATAAAAATATAATGTATAAGCATCCCAAAGTGATTAAGCAAAAAGTTGGTAAAACTCAAATTAAACATGAAGCCTCTAAATTGAATGATTTGGCCTCTGTTCCTCCTCATAATTTAAAAATTAAATGTGGTTTGTTAAATATTAGGTCTCTAACTCCCAAGTCTCTGCTAGTCCATGATCTGCTAATTGATCATCAGATTGATTGGGGAGCATATGAACAGTCATACACATGTGAGCCCGTGAAACTACATATGTGCACCACATATAACCCCCCCCCCCCCAAATGTCTAAGACGGAACAAACTAACACAGATTGCATGTCATAATAAAATCACCATACATCAGTCCACATGCTGTCTTGGTCTCAACCGTCTGCCGTATCTGCTGCAGGCGGGCTTAACCTTTTCCGCGGCGTCCTCCTGCTGTGGAGCTGATGTCTGGGGATTAAAACTGTTAGTCAATCTCTGTGGGTGTACTGGGGAATGCTCCCTAGGGGGTCTACCCCGTCGCGGGGCCCTCGCCAACTGCACAGTTTCGTCAGCCATCACAAAAGCAGGTTTGAGTCTGTCTATGCCAATCATCTCCTTTCTGCCCCCCAAATCTAGCAAAAAATGCTTATCACCTGTTTCTAGCACTCTAAATGGTCCATCGTAAGGCGGTCGCAGAGCTGTGCGGTGGGCATCATGTCTGACAAAAACAAACTCTGCATTTTTTAAAGCTTTAGGCACAAAAACACGCGGAAAACTGTGGTGAACGGGGCCTGGTAGGACACTCGGGCCCATGCTATTCTGCAACCACTGAGCCGAGGAGAACTCTGGCGCTGGGTTGTCAGGGAGAAATTCTCCAGGCAGCCGAAGTGGCTGTGCGAACACTAGCTCCGCTGGGGAGGCATCTAAATCCTCTTTAGGTGCAGAACGCAACCCCAATAGAACCCATGGTAGTTTGTCAACCCAATTTGCATCCGCCAGCGACGCTCTGAGAGCCGCCTTCAGCGACCTGTGAAAACGTTCGCATAACCCGTTAGCCTGCGGTTGATACGCGGTCGTGCGGTGGATCGTTGCCCCCAGGCTGCGGGCCATCGCTGACCAAAGTTCAGAAACAAATTGTGGGCCTCTGTCAGACGTAATATCCGACGGAACTCCAAAACGCGCTACCCATGCAGTTAAAAAAGCGCGCGCCACCTCCTCGGCTGTGGTTGATGACAAGGGAACCACTTCTGGCCAGCGCGTGGTGCGGTCAACCATTGTCAGAAGATGTGTGCACCCTTGTGAGGGCGGTAGGGGGCCCACGAGGTCCACATGGACATGATCAAACCTTTTAGCTGGAATATGAAACGGCTCCAAAGGAGCTCTCGTGTGTCTATGCACTTTGGCCCGCTGACAGGCCATGCAGGCTGCCGCCCACTCTCTAACTTGCTTGCGCAGGCCCGGCCATACAAATTTCTCCCCTACCATTTTGACCGAAGCGCGCACCCCCGGGTGCGCCAGCGAATGGATCGAGTCGAAAGCGCGGCGGCGCCACGAGGCCGGAACCACTGGACGGGGTCGCCTGGTGGAAACATCGCAGATTGGGGGGGCATACCGTCTTGCAGCACCCTGTCCTCCAGCCTTAACCCTGTTGGTCCAGACTGGAGCGCGCGCACGTCCGCGTCGCCGCCCTGCTCCGCGGCCATGGCTGCGTAATCTATCCCTACGCGGACTGGGGCCGCGCGCACTTCTGCGCCGCTAGCCTGGTCCGCGGCAACAGCTGCAAAATCTACCTCTACGTGGGCTGGAGCAGCCACGGCACGCGAGAGGCAGTCTGTCACTACGTTAAGTTTACCCGCTACATGCTGGATGTCGGTAGTGAACTCCAAAATTGCGGCCAGCTGTCTCTGCTGCCGGCCCGACCAAGGTTCCGAAATCTTGGCCATCGCAAAAGTCAGCGGCTTGTGGTCAACGAACGCGGTGAAACGGCGTCCCTCCAGCCAAAACTGGAAGTGACGAATAGCCAAATGGACAGCTAACAACTCCCTGTCGAATGCGCTGTATTTTCGCTCACTATCGTGCAAAGTCTTGCTGAAAAACGCGAGCGGCTGCCAGGCTCCAGCCACATACTGTTCAACAACCGCTCCTATGGCCACATCTGACGCGTCAGTAGTGAGCGCCATGCGGGCCGTTGGGACTGGATGCACTAACAACGCAGCGTTTGCCAAGGCTGTTTTGACTTCAGAGAATGCGCGCTCCCGCTCGGGAGACCATTCGATTTTATTTGTGGGTTTTTGTTTTTTAAGCACAGCGTACAATGGTTGCACGAGCTGCGCCGCGCGGGGGAGGAAACGGTTATAAAAATTCACCATTCCCAAAAACTCCTGTAACGCTTTGACCGTTTGTGGCTGGGGAAAATTTGCCACCGCGCGCACCTTGTCAGGCAGAGGAACTGCTCCTTCGGGAGAGACGCAATGCCCCAAAAAATCAATCTGCGCCACCCCGAACTGACACTTCGCTGGGTTGATTATTAGCCCGTGCTCCGCTAACCTCCGGAAAACTGCCGTGAGGTGGTTTTCGTGCTTGTCTTCGGACGCACTGGCTACCAAAATGTCGTCCAGGTAGACGAACACGAAAGGGAGATCGCACAACACCGCATCCATCATGCGTTGGAAAGTCTGCGCTGCCCTTTTAAGCCCAAACGGCATGCGCAAAAACTCAAAAAGCCCGAAAGGAGTTATTACCGCTGTTTTGGGTATGTCCTCAGCGCAGACTGGGACCTGATGATAACCGCGTACCAGGTCTATCTTAGAAAAAATGCGCGTCCCCGCCAAATGAACTGAAAAATCTTGGATATGTGGGATTGGGTAGCGGTCGTGTGCTGCAGCATTGTTCAGCCTGCGAAAATCACCGCACGGCCGCCACGAGCCATCAGTTTTAGGGACCATGTGAAGCGGTGAAGCCCAAAGGCTCTTTGAACGTCGGATGATGCCCAATTTTTCCAGGTTGGCGAACTCCTCGCGTGCTATGGCCAGTTTAGCTGAATCCAAGCACCGAGCTTTTGCAAAAACAGGCGGTCCGGTGGTAGTAATAAAATGCTCCACCCCGTGTTTAGCCATGGTCGCCGAAAACGTTGGCACCGTGAGTGCTGGAAACTGAGTGAGGAGTGTGTGGAACTTACCACCTGCAGCTGTGACATTAGCTTGTGCTGTTGGCAGGGCCACTCGCGCTGTACAGGGAATAGAAGAAAAAGAGAGTGCATTAACCAGGCGTCTGTTAGCAAGATCGAGCAACAAACCATGTGAGCACAAAAAATCAGCACCTAACATGTTGAAATTGACTGCCGCTATGACGAAAGTCCACTCAAATGTGCGGCCGTGTAACGACAGAGACAGGGTCTTCTCCCCGAAGGTCTTAATCGCCGAGCCGTTCGCTGCTGACACCACAGGGCCACTGGAAGACGCCAGCCGGTCAGCGTAGGAAGGTGTGATGAAACTCAGCTGGGAGCCTGTGTCCACAAGGAAGTGCCTCCCCGATCGCGCGTCCCTCAAGTAGAGCAGCTTGTTCTCCTCACCAAGAGCCGCAGCTGCTACCGACTCCCGGTCTTGGCGTTTCCTGATCGCTTGAATTGGCACGGTGGAATGCACTTGCGTGCCCTCTTGGCGAAACGGCGATGGTAAAAGCAAAGGATGTCGTCCGCTCCGTGCCTCCTGGCCCCCGTCGCTGCTGTTGTCGGTGAGTCTGGTGCTGCAGCCTCTGGCCCCCTGCCATCTCCGGATGTTGCGCCCAGCTCCGCTGCTGCGGTCGTGGCCGTGTGTCGTCTATGGGCGTCGACGAGTCGTTGCGCCTCCTGGCCCAGCTCGTGGTAGTCTCGGTGGGCCAGCAGCTGTGAACTGGCCAGGGTAACTCTCACCGCTGGCGGTAGTGTCCTGAGGAAAAGGTGGGCGAAAATAAAGCCATCATCTTCAGCGTCTCTCAAACTCAGCATCTTCGCCATCAGGTCTGCAGGCCTGTCGACCTCACACTCAGTCAACGCCAGGAGCTTCTCTGCTCGCTCTCCCAGCGAGGGGGTGAAAAAATGGATGAGAGCAGCCTTCAAAGTGCCGTACGTGTCTTCGTCTGGCGGGTGGTTGATCAGGCTCTCTACACGCTGGGCTGTGTAGTTGTCCAGCTTTGCAACTACATGGTAGAACTTCGTGGCGTCTGCCGAAACCTTCTGAAGATGGAACTGTGCCTTGACTGCATTAAACCAGGAGCGCGGACTGTTCTGCCAGAAGTCCGGAAGCTGGACTGTGGTAGCTGCATTAGCTTGGCTGGCTCCTGATGAGTCCGGTGCAGGAGAATCGTCTCCGGCCATAATACGTCTTAAGGTCACCAGTGTGGAGATTGTGTGGAAAGGATGAGGCAGAGTTATTTCTCAGGTTCTATTTTATTCACAACACACTCTCCAACATTCAAAAGCAGAAGAAGGAAAAAACCCCCAACATCTGCCAGTCTTATACCCCTGACATCAAAGTACAAAATCCCATTGTCTTTAAATCCCAAACACAATGCATTCCCCCTGCAGTTCCTCTCGCTTCCACCCCAACCTAGGTGGTCAGTAAATCATTCATGTCCATCTCTTTGCATATCAAAAGGCCAACTCTCTCATCCTCCTCTTATCCCTAGGAGGTCCAGACCTTTTGTTCCTCTTCAGACGTGAAGCCAAAATAAGCACACAGGAATATACATGAGAGCATATGAACAGTCATACACATGTGAGCCCGTGAAACTACATATGTGCACCACACTATCGATCATAATATTCTACTTGATAGATTAGAACACTATGTTGGACTTAATGGAACTTCGTTGCAGTGGTTTAGATCTTATTTATCTGATAGGTTCCAGTTTGTTCATGTAAATAATGAGTTTTCTTTCAACTCAAAGCTTAGTCATGGAGTTCCACAGGGATCTGTGCTAGGCCCTACTCTTTTTAGTTTATATATGCTTCCGTTAGGCAACATTATTAGAAAGCACTGTATACATATATATATTTTATAGTAATATGTACATATGTATATTAGCTGCTCTTGCTTGCTTGTTTTTTTTTTTGTTTGTTTTTTTTGTTTTGTTTTTTTTCTTGCCTTCTGATTGTTGCTCTGAGTGTTGCTATCCCTGTGCTGTTGCAATCCTGGAATTTCCCCGTTGTGGGACTAATAAAGGCTTATCTTATCTCATCTTATCTTATCTTATACATTTTCATTGTTATGCAGATGACACACAATTATACCTGTCAATGAAGCCAGATGATAATAATCAATTAGCCAAGTTAGAATCCTGTCTTAAGGAAATCAAAGCTTGGATGGCTTGTAATTTCCTGCTATTAAATTCAGATAAGACTGAAGTCATTCTTGTTGGTCCAAAAAACCTTAGAAATACCTTTCCAAATCAAACTTTCAGTTTGGATGCGGTTACTCTTTCTCTTAATAGCTCTGTGAGGAACCTTGGAATTATTTTTGATCAAGATCTGTCCTTCAATTCACATATTAAATTTGTTTCTAAGACTGCCTTCTATCATTTGCCTAATATTGCCAAGATTAGGAGCATCTTGTCTCAGAGTGATGCTGAGAAACTGATCCACGCTTTTGTTAGCTCGAGATTAGATTATTGTCATTCTTTATTATCAGGCTGTCCTAAAACATCTTTAAAAAGTCTTCAGCTGATCCAAAATGCTGCAGCAAGAGTTTTAACAGGTGCTAGAAAGAGAGATCATATCTCTCCGGTTCTGGCCTCCCTTCATTGGCTTCCCATAGAGTTTAGAATTAAGTTTAAAATCCTTCTTCTTACTTACAAAGCTCTAAACAATCAGGCTCCTTTTTATTTAAAAGATCTGATACTACCGTATTGTAACGTGCTGCTCGACATGGCGACGTCCCACCGGGAGATTCGAACTCACGCCTCCCGCTCCGGAGTCCCGCACTCTACCTGTGTCGCCAATAGGGTCAACCCACTTGGCAAGACAAGTAGGGTGCTCATATTGAGTTCGCTACACTACTCCCCTCTGGTTCTCGACATCGTCCCGATGTCAGTGCCGCACCACAGCTTGGGAACCAGTAAATCCTACTTCTGACACCAATGTAACGTGCGCGCCCAACTGACGACATCCCACCGGGAGGTTTGAACTCACGCCTCCCGCTCCGGAGTCCCGCACTCTACCTGTGTCGCCAATAGGGTCAACCCACTTGGCAAGACAAGTAGGGTGCTCATATTGAGTTCGCTACACTACTCCCCTCTGGTTCTCGACATCGTCCCGATGTCAGTGCCGCACCACAGCTTGGGAACCAGTAAATCCTACTTCTGACACCAATGTAACGTGCGCGCCCAACTGACGACATCCCACCGGGAGGTTTGAACTCATGCCTCCCGCTCCGGAGTCCCGCACTCTACCTGTGTCGCCAATAGGGTCAACCCACTTGGCAAGCCAAGTAGGGTGCTCATATTGAGTTCGCTACGCACACTAACAGCCACGGAGAAAACAGTGCTGAGCAGAGGACTGAACTTTGCCATCACACCAGCCAAAATACCCCATGAAGACTACATCCTCGCAACAGAACTCGTATGTGAAAAAATCCAGGATCAAGGGGAAAAAGCATCACTCTGGAACGCAGTCGCAGGAATCCTAAAAATGGTCAAACTACCTCAAAGCAACATTACAAAAGAAGAAAAAGCATTAACCTCACTCAAGATAATAAAACGATCACAATCCTCCCATCAGATAAAGGCAGAACGATAGTAATAACAGACACGGAAGCATATGAAAAACAGACGCAAACCATGTTGGCAGATGACAGCACATATGAAATCATTAAAACAAACCCCACAGAAGAAAAGAAAAAAAATGCTAAAAGCCCTTCTCAAACCCCTATTAGAAAGAAAAAAAAAATCACAAAGGACGCATACACCTGATTCCCACAGCCAGCATCACCCCCCAGATCTATGGAACCCCAAAAATACATAAGAAGGATATCCCACTGCGGCCAATAATAGACAGTATAGGATCAGTCACGTACAACTTATCAAAAGCCCTGGTTGAAATCATCAAACCCCTCCTCGGACTATCAGATTTCCACTGCAAAAACTCAAAAGAGCTGGCACAAGAACTCAAAAATATCAAAATAGAATCAGACGAGATCCTCATTTCACACGATGTCATTTCATTATTCACAAAGACCCCTGTTGATGTCACACTACATATAGCGCAAGAACGCCTCAGTAATGACAGAACCCTTAATAGACGCACCAATCTCACAGTCCACAACATATCTGAACAATTACAATTTGTTGCAAAATCCACCTATTTTCAATACAGAGGAAAAATCTACAGACAAAAAGAAGAATTTGCAATGGGAGACCCACTGTCAGCCATTATGAGCAGCTTTTTCATGGAGGATCTGGAAAACAAAGCCATCAACACAGCACCTACACAGTGTAAACCCACCCTCTGGAAGAGATACGTGGGCGACATTCTGGAGAAAATAAGGAAAGGACACACACAAGAACTCACTGACCATCTGAATAGCACAGACAGCACTGGGAATATAAAATTCACATACGAAGAGGAGGCACCATAGCCTTTCTGGACATGAAAATCCACCACAACAATGACGGCAGCATAAAAATCACAGTCTACAGGAAACCAACCCACACAGATCCATACCTACTATGGACATCAGAACACCCCACAGCGCACAAACTATCAGTTGTCAGGACATTATATGAACGGGCCACCATCATCACAGACCAAGAAGACAGACAGGAAGAGGAAAACCACATAAAACATGCACTTATACGCTGCCAATATCCAGTATGGGCCATAAACAAAGGGAAACAGCAAGTCAAAAACAAGGAAAGCAAACAGGAAATAAGACACAGAACAAAAGCCAAAACCAGAAACAAGGACACTATAACTATACCATACATCCGAGGGATCACGGAACCAATTCAAAGGATCATGAAAAAATACAAAATAAACACAGCAGTAAAACCACACAAAAAATTAAGACAGTTATTAGTACACCCCAAGGACAAAATAGAACAAGACAAAAAATGCAATGTAATATATGAAATATCATGCAGATCATGCAACAAAACCTACATTGGAGAAACTGGAAGATCATTCGCCACAAGAAAAAAAGAACACCAGAAGGAATGTGAGAAGGGGAAACAAGGACAACTCACAAGAACACAAAAAGAGAAGGCAGAACAAGAAACATTAAAATCAGCAATATCAGATCACTGCAAAAGAAATAATCACATCATGGACTGGGACAACGCAAAAATTATCGGATCGGAGAGAAACAGGCACAAACGCTGGATCAAGGAGGCCACAGAAATCAGGACGCGGGGAAAAGATACCATGAACCGAGATGAGGGGGCCTTTATGCTTTCCCACACCTGGGACCACATTCTCCAGAGACCATCGTACAGCGGAAAGCGGGGCAGGCTCTGTGGATCTGACAGGTCTGCTGGGCTGGCCCCGCCTACAAAAGTCAGCTGATAAAATGACACCTGGCAGCAATCAGCTGACCCTTCTGACGAAGGCTGCAGTGCATAGTTGAAACATATAAAGAACGTAAAAACATCTCCTTTCTATTTTTGTCTTTAATAAGAACAAAAGGTAAATATCTTTGTCATCCTGGCTACAGTGCTGAAAAGAAACCAAGGATTATTCCAGTTCTCTTCTATTAATGCAGAATAATAACTCGTTCTAGCTTTTCTCAGAGATTTTTTTTATAAATTAAAAGATGATTTCTAAAATTATCTTTTAATTTATATATAAAAAAAATTATTTATAAATAAAAAAAATTTATTTTATTTTAAATTTAATTTTTAATTTTTTAATTTTATTTATTTTATAAATTAAAAGATGATTTCCAAAGCTGTCGAATTACCAGTCAATCTACGTTCCAACATTCTACGTTCCTACTCTCACCTATGGTCACGAGCTTTGGGTAATGACCGAAAGAACAAGATCGCGGATACAAGCGGCTGAAATGAGCTTTCACCGTAGGATTGCTGGACTCACCCTCAGAGATAGGGTGAGGGGCTCAGTCATCCGGGAGAGGCTCAGAGTAGAACCGCTGCTCCTCCACATTGAAAGGAGTCAGTTGAGGTGGTATGGGCATCTGATTAGGATGCCTCCCGGACGCCTCCCACTTGAGGTGTTTCAGGCATGTCCCACTGGGAGGAGACCCCGGGGCAGACCCAGGACTCGGTGGAGAGACTATTTCTCCCAGCTGGTCTAGGAACGCCTTGGTATCCTCTCTGAAGAGCTGGAGCAGGTGGCTGGGGAGAGGGAAGTCTGGGCTTCTCTGCTTGAACTGCTGCCTCCGCGACCCGGACCTCCGGAAAAGCGGTAGAAGATGGATGGATGGATGGATAAAAGATGATTTCTCCAAGCTAAATAGATTTCATCTAAATTAGTGGAGCTCCATTTTCTTTCTAATTGACCAGTCTTCTGTTTTAAGCTACGAGTTTCTGTGTTGAACCAAGGAGTTAGAAATCTCAGATTAGACTTTTTCTTTTTTTTAAAGGGGCCACCATGTCTAGAGTCTGATGCAGAGAAGCTGTAACACTATCTACCATGCTATCAATTACAGATGGAGTAAGCTGTCTATAGCTTATTTCTGTTGTGTTGACACATGGCATAGAGGAAACAATCTGCATAAATTTGGTAACAACATCATCTGAGATGCATCGACTGTAATAATATTTTTCCTAAGGAGCCAAATAGTCAGAAATAGTAAAATCAAAGGTTAACAAACAATGGTCTGACAGTACAGGGTTATGAGGAGACACTACCAGATTTTCTATTTCTATGCCATATGTCAGAATAAGGTCCAACGTATGGTGGAGATATTGGGAAGAATTTCCTACTTTTTGAGAAAACCCCATAGAGTCTAAAATGGAATTAAATGCCTAATTAAGGCAGTCACTATCTACATCTACATGTATATTAAAGGCCCCTACTATAATTATTCTGTCTGATTTCAGCACTAAATCAGCTAAGAATTTGGCAAATTCGGATAAAAACTCTGAGTAGGTTGATGGGGGACAATAAACTATGGCAAATAAAATTGGTTTAGCCTAAAATTGTTAAAATGCCCAATACTGAGTACCAGGCCCTCAAAGGAATTATAACATGTTTTTTTCTTTTCATTAACTAGTAATTTGGAATGGTAAATTGTTGCTACTCCTCCTCCATGACCAGAACTTCTGGGATTTTGACAGTTTAAATAACCAGAGGGAGTTGATTCATTCAAACCAACATAATCCTCTTGCCCTAACCAAGTCTCTGTAAGGGATATTAAATCAATCTGATGATCAATTAACAGATCATGGACTAGCAGAGACTTGGGAGTTAGAGACCTAATATTTAACAAACTGCATTTAATTTTTAAATTATGAGGAGGAACAGAGGTCAAATCATTCAATTTAGAGGCTTCATGTTTAATTTGAGTTTTACCAGCTTTTTGTTTAATCACTTTGGGATGCTTATATATTATATTTTTATTTACTTTGGAGGGAGCAGACAATGATTCTCTGATGGGGAAGACAGGGGCTAAGTTGAGGGGTGGCGGATGAAGAGGAGCTGCAGAGAGGCGTGTAAGACTGCGACTCTGCTTCCTGATCCCAACTCTGAGTAGTCAAAGTTTTGGAAATTTGGATAAAAATGATGCCAGATTGTTAGATAAATGAAATGCACCATCCAAAGTGGGATGGATGCCGTCTCGTCTAATAAGACCAGGTTTTCCCCAAAATGAGCTCCAATTGTCTATGTAGCCCACATTATTTGCAGGACACCACACAAACAGCCAGCGGTTGAAGGATAAGATAAGATAAGCCTTTATTAGTCCCACAACGGGGAAATTCCAGGATTGCAACAGCACAGGGATAGCAACACTCAGAGCAACAATCAGAAGGCAAGAAAAAACGCAAGCAAGCAAGAGCAGCTAATATACATATGTACATATTACTATAAATATAGTAGACAGTGGTCTACACTCAATCGCTTCAGGACTGGACATGGCCCCTGCTTGGCCAGCCTTCACAGATGGGGCAGTAGCCCTAGCCCACTGTGCGCATGTGGAGAGGAGCAAACAATGGAACACATCATAGAGGCTTGCCCGCTCCAAAGACTGGAAGGAGGATTACACACCCTCCATACAGCAAACCAGGAGGCAACTGCTTGGCTTAAGGACTTTGCATTCGCTAAATAAATAAACTATAAATATATATATATATATATATATATATACACACACACAGACACACAGTGCAGAGCATTGTAGCTAGATGGAATAAATATGTAGATATATAAACACCCACAGTACGGAGCATTGCAGCTAGGTGGAATAAATATGTAAATATATAAACACACAGTGTGGAGCAGTGTAGCTAGATGGAATAATATGTAGATATATAAACACACAGTGCGAAGCATTGTAGCTAGATGGAATAAATATGTAAATGTATAAACACACCCAGTGCAGAGCATTGTTGCTAGATGGGATGAAACAGCACAACCGTCTACTTAGTTATACTACATGGTATGATTATGTGCCCATACATATTCTCACCCTCCATAGCGACCGGTATTTTCCTAGTTGTATGCCGGAGGGGACCATTGTGTAAGTCTATTGCATCTTTTGCATTCAAAAAACTATTAGTTTGTTACGTCTTTTTGCTATCTCTGCGAGCAGCCCTGCATAGGTTGTACAGTCTGACAGCCGTTGGTAGGAAGGACCTGCGAAACCTCTCAGTTGTGCACCTAGGATGATGTAGTCTGCTGCTAAATGAGCTCCTCAGTGCATTCAGTATGTACTGCATAGGGTGGAACTCGGACTCCAGCAGAGATGACAGTTTAGCCACCGTCCTTCTCTCTCCTATCTCCTCCACCAGATCAAGGCGCTGCCCCAGGACAGAGCTAGCTTTCTTGATCAGTTTGTTCAGTCTCTTCCTATCGGCTGCAGTAATGCCACTGCCCCAGCAGACCACTCCAAAAGTGATGGCTGATGCCACCACCGTGTCATAGAATGTCTTCAGCAGCGCCTCTTGTACACCAAAAGACCTGAGTCTCCTCAGTAGGAACAGCCTGCGCTGTCCCTTCTTGTAGAGTGCGTCAGAATCAGAATCAGAATCAGAATCAGGTTTATTGCCATTGTTCATGTAGTACACAAACTAGGAATTTGTCTCGGTACAATGCTGCAACATTAAACATGATAAGATAAGAGAAATAAACTATACATGTAATAAAGTGTAGGATAAGATTAAGTGATACTGGTCAACAGTTAAAATATATATTAGCCAGCAGCAGATACTGTGGAGAACTATATAGTGCAGTCGGTAATGCAGGAAGAAAACAGTGATGATTGACATGAGTCTGGTTGAGCTGCTGTACATGGTGCACGAGAGTCAATAAGTCACTTAGTGTTCAGCAGTCTAATGGCAGAGGGGAAGAAGCTGTTCATGTGACGGGAGGTTTTAGTCTGGATGGACCGAAGTCTTCTACCAGAGGGGAGGGGGGCAAACAGTACGTGACCAGGGTGTGAGGGATCGGCTATGATCCGGCCAGCACGCCTCCGGGTCCTGGAGATGTACAGATCCTGGAGAGATGGGAGCTTGCAGCCGATCACCTTCTCAGCAGTGCGCACGACGCGCTGCAGCCTTAGTCTGTCCCTGGCAGTGGCTCCTGCGTACCACACGGTTATGGAGGTGGTGAGGATGGACTCGATGATGGCTGTGTAGAACTGCACTAACATCTTGGTGGGTAGCTTGAGCTTCCTCAGCTGCCGCAGGAAGAACATCCTCTGCTGGGCTTTTTTGATGAGTGAGCTGATGGTCAGCTCCCATTTGAGGTCCCTGGTGATGGTAGTGCCTAGGAAGCGGAAGGAATCAGCAGTGGTGATGGGAGAGCCTGAGAGGGTGAGGGGGGGCAGAGGAGTAGTGACTTTCCTGAAGTCTACAATCATCTCCACTGTCTTCAGAGCGTTCAGCTGCAGGTTGTTATTGCTGCACCAGGACGCCAGCTGGGCCACCTCTCTCCTGTAGGCGGACTCGTCGCCGTTGGAGATGAGCCCGATGAGGGTGGTGTCGTCCGCAAACTTGATCAACTTGACAGACTGGTGGCTGGAGGTGCAGGAGTTGGTGTAAAGGGAGAAGAGTAGGGGGGAAAGTACACAGCCCTGGGGTGATCCGGTGCTGATGCTAGTATAGTCTGAGACAGTCTTTCCCAGCCGCACATGCTGCCTCCGGTCCGTCAGGAAGTCGATGATCCACCTGCAGAGGGAGTCAGGCACGTTGAGCAGGGACAGCTTGTCCCGGAGCAGAGCGGGGCGGATGGTGTTGAATGCGGAGCTGAAGTCCACAAACAGGATCCTGGCGTAGGTTCCCGGGGAGTCCAGGTGCTGCAGGATGGAGTGGAGGGCCAGGTTGACTGCATCGTCTACAGACCTGTTGGCTCGGTAGGCAAACTGCAGCGGGTCCAGGAGAGGGGTGGTGATGGACTTGAGGTGGGACAGGACCAGGCGCTCAAAGGACTTCATGACTACAGAGGTGAGCGCTACAGGTCTGTAGTCATTAAGTCCAGTGATCCGTGGCTTCTTGGGGACAGGGATGATGGTGGAGGATTTGAGGCAGGACGGCACGTGGCATAACTTAAGGGAGGTGTTAAAAATGTCTGTGAATACAGGAGCCAGCTGTTTCGCACAGAGTCTCAGGGTGGAGGGAGACACGCCGTCTGGGCCAGGGGCCTTGCGCGGGTTCAGTCTGGAGAACTGTTTGAGCACATCCTGCTCACTGATGATAAGGGGAGGGGGGGAGGAGGGGGGGGGTGCCTTAAATGAAGTAGCGAATGTGTAGGCTGTGGAGCTGGAGGGAGGGGGGGAGTTGGACACAGATGACGAGGTGTCAAAACGGGCATAGTGTTGGGACAGTCTTTGACAAAGGGCTTTGTCATCCTGACCTTTAGGAGCCTTAGGTCGATAGTTGGTGATTTGCCTCAGTCCTCTCCACACGGAAGCCGAATCATTAGCAGTGAACTGCTGCTGGAGTCTCTCTGAGTATAGAGATTTAGCCCTCTTCAGCTCTCTGTTAAACCGGTATTTAACCTCCCTGTAGCAGTCCCTGTCTCCACTTTTCAGCGCTGCTTCCTTCTCCTTCCTGATCTGTCTGAGCTTCGCTGTGAACCAGGGTTTGTCATTAGAGTAACTCACCCTGGTGCGTGATGGAAGAATGTTCTCTTCACAAAAGTGGATATATGAGTTCACAGTGTCCGTGTACTCATCCAGATCATGCGTGGCTCCTTTAAGCATGCCCCAGTCAGATATTTCCATGCACGTTTCCAGCTTCTCCTCAGCATCACTGGTCCGTATCTTCGTAGTGCTCACAACAGGTTTAGTGAGCTTCAATCTCTGTCTGTATGTGGGAATGAGGTGAACCATCATGTGATCAGATAATCCCAGCGCAGCTCGAGGGACAGCGCGATATGCGTCTTTCACTGTGGTGTAACAGTGATCCAGTGTGTTTAATCCTCTGGTGGGGCAATTAATAAACTGTTTGTAGCGGGGGAGATCGTGGCTCAGATTGCACTGATTAAAGTCGCCAGCCACAATAATCAGCGAGTCTGGAAAACTCCGCTCTGTGTGTTGAACGTGATCCGCGAGCACACGCTGAGCTTCGCGCGTGTCCGCGTCGGGAGGGGCGTACACAGCGATCATTATGAAAGAAGCAAACTCCCGCGGGGAATAGAAGGGCTTGCAGTTGATAACAAGAAATTCCAAGGCAGGAGAACAGTGTTTGGAAATTACCGTTACATCAGAGCACCAGATGCAGTTGATGTAGAAGCAGACACCGCCTCCTGTGGTCTTGCCGGAAAGCTCTGTGTCACGATCAGCACGGAAGAGCTGAAAGCCGTCGAGGCGCAGCGCGCTGTCCGGTATATTTTCCCGGAGCCAGGTCTCAGTAAAGCAGAGGACAGCTGAGGAGGCGAGGTCCTTAAAACGCATCAGCAGTCTCAGTTCATCTACCTTGTTAGAGAGAGAGTTGGTATTGGACAGAAATATGCCAGGCAGCGCCGTTCGCGAGCCTATCCTGCGAAGTCATACGAGAGCGCCCGCTCGTCTTCCTCTCTTCCGCCGTCTCACTTTCCGAGCCAAACAATAAACCAGATCGGCGGCAGGGGCTAGAAAAACTGGGAGGAGGTCCGTGGGGGTGAAAGTCCTGATATTTAGAAGTTCTTCACGGGTATAAGTGCAAGCAGACACACAATTGACAAACAAAAACAAACAAAGAGCGCAGCGAAGCACCATGTCGACTGCTGTGGGCGCCATCTTGGATGTTTCAGTATTGTGTGACCAGTCTAGTTTATTGTTCAGATGAACACCCAGGTACTTGTAGGATGTCACCATCTCGATGTCTGTTCCCTGTATATTTACTGGTGCTGTGAGGGGTTGTCCATGCCTGCGGCAGTCCACCACCAGCTCCTTAGTTTTCCTCGCGTTGATCTGGAGGCAGTTCCAATGGCACCAGTCCACGAAGTCCTGGATAAGCCCTCTGTACATCTTGATCCAAGATGGCGCCCACAGTGGTCGCCATGGTGCTTCGCTGCGCCCTTTGTTTGTTTTTGTTTGTCAATTGTGTGTCTGCTTGCACTTATACCCGTGAAGAACTTCTAAATATCAGGACTTTCACTCCCACGGACCTACTCCCAGTTTTTTTTAGCTCCTGCCGCCGATCTGGTTCATTGCTTGGCTCGAAAAGTGAGACGGCGGAAGAGAGGAAGACGAGTGGGTGCTCTCGTCCGGCTTCGCAGGAGAGGCACGCGCACGGCGTTGCCTGGCATATTTCTGTCCAATACCAACTCTCTCTCTAACAAGGTAGATGAACTAAGACTGCTGATGCGTTTTAAGGACCTCTCCTCCTCGGCTGCCCTCTGCTTTACCGAGACCTGGCTCAGGGAAAACACACCAGACAGCGCGCTGCGCCTCGAAGGATTTCAGCTGTTTCGTGCTGATCGTGACACAGAGCTCTCCGGCAAGACCACAGGAGGCGGAGTCTGCTTTTACATCAACAGCAGCTGGTGCTCTGATGTAACGGTGATTTCCAAACACTGTTCTCCCGCCCTGGAATTTCTTTTTATTAACTGCAAGCCATTTTATTCCCCGCGGGAGTTTGCCTCATTCATCCTCGCCGCTGTGTACGTCCCTCCCGACGCGGACACGCGCGAAGCTCAGCGCGTGCTCGCGGATCACATCCAACACATGGAGCGGATTTTTCCAGATTCTCTGGTTATTGTGGTTGGCGACTTTAACCAGAGCAATCTGAGCCACGATCTCCCCTGCTACAAACAGTTTATTAAATGCCCCACCAGAGGAATAAACACGCTGGATCACTGTTACACCACAGTGAAAGACGCATATCGTGCTGTTCCCCGCGCTGCGCTGAGATTATCTGATCACGTGATGGTCCACCTCATTCCCACATACAGACAGAGATTGAAGCTCACTAAACCTGTTGTGAGCACTACGAAGAAACGGACCAGTGAAGCTGAGGAGAAGCTGGAAACGTGCATGGAAATAACTGACTGGGGCATGTTTAAAGGAGCCACGCATGATCTGGATGAATACACGGACACTGTGAACTCATATATCCACTTTTGTGAAGAGGACATTCTTCCATCACGCACCAGGGTGAGATTCTCTAATGACAAGCCCTGGTTCACAGCTAAGCTCAGTCAGATCAGGAAGGAGAAGGAAGCAGCGCTGAAAAGTGGAGACAGGGACTGCTACAGGGAGGTTAAATATCGGTTTAATAGAGAGCTGAGGAGAGCTAAATCTGTGTATTCTGAGAGACTCCAGCAGCAGTTCACTGCTAACGACTCTGCTTCTGTGTGGAGAGGACTGAGGCAAATCACCAACTATCGGCCTCAGGCTCCTAAAGGTCAGGATGACAAAGCCCTTTGTCAAAGACTGTCCCAACACTATGCCAGTTTTGACACCTCGTCATCTGTGTCCAACTCCCCCCTCTCTCCAGCTCCACAGCCTCCACGATCCCTACTTCATCAAAGGCGCCCCCCCTCCTCCCCCCCTGCCCTTATCATCAGTGAGCAGGACGTGCTCAAACAGTTCTCCAGACTGAACCCGCGCAAGGCCCCCGGTCCGGACGGCGTGTCTCCCTCCACCCTGAGACACTGTGCGAAACAGCTGGCTCCTGTCTTCACAGACATTTTTAACACCTCCCTTAAGCTATGCCACGTGCCGACCTGCCTCAAATCCTCCACCATCATCCCTGTCCCCAAGAAGCCACGGATCACTGGACTTAATGACTACAGACCTGTAGCGCTCACCTCTGTAGTCATGAAGTCCTTTGAGCGCCTGGTCCTGCCCCACCTCAAGTCCATCACCACCCCTCTCCTGGACCCGCTGCAGTTTGCCTACCGAGCCAACAGGTCTGTAGACGACGCAGTCAACCTGGCCCTCCACTCCATCCTGCAGCACCTGGACTCCCCGGGAACCTACGCCAGGATCCTGTTTGTGGACTTCAGATCCGCATTGAACACCATCCGCCCTGCTCTGCTCCGGGACAAGCTGTCCCTGCTCAACGTGCCTGACTCCTTCTGCAGGTGGATCACCGACTTCCTGACGGACCGGAGGCAGCATGTGCGGCTGGGAAAGACTGTCTCAGACTCTACTAGCATCAGCACCGGATCACCCCAGGGCTGTGTACTTTCCCCCCTACTCTTCTCCCTTTATACCAACTCCTGCACCTCCAGCCACCAGTCTGTCAAGTTGATCAAGTTTGCGGACGACACCACCCTCATCGGGCTCATCTCCAACGGCGACGAGTCCGCCTACAGGAGAGAGGTGGCCCAGCTGGCGTCCTGGTGCAACAACAACAACCTGCAGCTGAACGCTCTGAAGACAGTGGAGATGATTGTGGACTTCAGCAAAGTCACAGCCCCTCTGCCCCCCCTCACCCTCACAGGCTCTCCCATCACCACTGCTGATTCCTTCCGCTTCCTAGGCACCACCATCACCAGGGACCTCAAGTGGGAGCCGACCATCAGCTCCCTCATCAAAAAGGCCCAGCAGAGGATGTTCTTCCTGCGGCAGCTGAGGAAGCTCAAGCTACCCACCAAGATGTTAGTGCAGTTCTACACAGCCATCATCGAGTCCATCCTCACCACCTCCATAACCGTGTGGTACGCAGGAGCCACTGCCAGGGACAGACTAAGGCTGCAGCGCGTCGTGCGCACTGCTGAGAAGGTGATCGGCTGCAAGCTCCCATCTCTCCAGGATCTGTACATCTCCAGGACCCGGAGGCGTGCTGGCCGGATCATAGCCGATCCCTCACACCCTGGTCACGTACTGTTTGCCCCCCTCCCCTTAGGTAGAAGACTTCGGTCCATCCAGACTAAAACCTCCCGTCACATGAACAGCTTCTTCCCCTCTGCCATCAGACTGCTGAACACTAAGTGACTTATTGACTCTCGTGCACTATGTACAGCAGCTCAACCAGACTCATGTCAATCATCACTGTTTTCTTCCTGCATTACCGACTGCACTATATGGTTCTCCACAGTATCTGCTGCTCGCTAATATATTTTAACTGCTGACCAGTATTACTCACTCTTATTCTACACTTTATTGCATGTATAGTTTATTTCTTTTATTTTATCATGTTTAATGTTGCAGCATTGCACCGAGACAAATTCCTAGTTTGTGTACTACATGAACAATGGCAATAAATCTGATTCTGATTCTGATTCTGTACTCAGCTTCATCTCCATTGGAGATGAGGCCAACGATCGCAGAGTCATCAGAGAACTTCTGTAGATGGCAGTGTGTTGTGTTGTGTGAGAAGTCCGCAGTATAAAGAGTGAACAGGAAGGGAGTCAACACCGTTCCCTGGGGGGCCCCCGTGCTTCCGATGATCGTGTCGGACACACAGTCCCGGGTTCTCACAAACTGAGGCCGGTTCATGAGGTAGTCCAGGATCCATGATGACAGGTGCTGGTCCACCCCTGCGCGCAGCAGCTTGTCCTTCAGGATCATCGGTTGGATGGTGTTGAAAGCACTGGAGAAGTCAAAGAACATGATCCTCACCACATTCCCGGGCTTCTCCAGGTGGGACAGAGAACGGTGAAGGAGGAAGATCACCGCATCCTCCACCCCAATGCCATGCTGGTAGGCGAACTGGAGTGGATCCATTGCTGGTTCCACCAGGAGGCGGAGGTGAGCAAGGAGCAGTCTCTCCAGGGTCTTCATCAAGTGGGACGTCAAGGCCACCGGTCTGTAGCTGTTCAGGTCTTTGGGGTGGGAAGTTTTTGGTACAGGTACCACACAAGATGTTTTCCACAGCTGTGGTACCCTCCCCAGCTTCAGGCTCAGGTTGAAGATGTACGTCACAATCCCACACAGCTGGTCTGCACAGGACTTGAGGACAAGCAGCTAAACATGTCATCACTGCTCAGATTGGGGAGGGGCCCAGAGAACACTACAGAGGAAGACATTGTTTTGGCAAAGTCACACACCGATTCCACGTTAAGTTTTGTGACTTCCAACTGCCGGAGTCGGATGTCATTAATGACGGCGTGGATAACAATTGTGGAGTATTTACAGTTACTTTTAGCCAGCATTTTCAAATTTGACTCGATGTCGCCTGCTCTGGTCCCAGGAATGCATTTGACTATGGCCGCTGGAGTCTCTAGGTTCACGATTCTGACTGCAGAGCCGCCAATGATCAGAGATTTTTCCTCAGTGGGTGTGTCGCTGAGCGGGGAAAAAAGATTAGAAATATGAACAGGTTGGTGGTGAGCTGGGGCCTTGCGACTAGGCTTCCTTCTCACCGTCACCCACCCAGTCTCCTTGCTGCTGAGGAGGACCGGAGGACCGGTAACAGGCCGCCCTATGCTAGGGAGCTCCGCTGCAGCTTGGGGACGTCCGTCAAGATTAACTGGCGCAGACGGTGTATCAATGCAGCGGAGCCGGGATTCCAAATCAGACAACCTCGCCTCGAGCGCCTCAAAAAGACATTTATTACATTTACCGTTATCACTAAAAGACGCAGAGGTGTAGCTAAACATCTGACAGAGAGAGCACACCAGAGGAGAGGAAAGAGAGCTAGTAGCCATAGCTAGTGGCTAACCCGAAGCTAACACAAACACCGATGAAAGGTGAACAGAAGGCTAGAGAGGGTGATTAGGTGACACTGAGTGCGCACACAGATGCAAGAGGCTTGATAAACAGAAGTGAGAGCTCGTGGTAGATGGAAAAAAGTGGTTAAAATACAATTAAAGGCAAAATCCTCGGGAGAATGAGGAGAGCAAACCACAGAAAGACAGTCAGCAACACAGGAAGTGATACGTTACCACAGGAAGGTGTGGTATGAGAAAAACGTTTGACTTTGAGCCTTATGTGGTATACTGACTTGGCCATTTTATACAAAGGCGGACTCTTCAACACTTGAGACTTTTAACTGGAACAGCAACCTCTTAAAGCAAAGCCAAAGCAAAACTTTGACATTTTTGTATGGAATCTGGTCCGTCCCATGAATGGTACTTGGAATGTTTGAGTGCAGGTGATCTGCAGGCAGAACTTCATTAAGGAATCCAAAGATTTTTATTCTTAAATGCTCCCAGTTGTATTCAGATTGATTGTTTTTAGTTCAAGTCTTAAGTTAGTAGTAAATACTCTGCTGTTTGAATTAAGATCTAAATGTGATCAAATGAAATTGTATGTTATACAGCATATTGCATGATATAGTGTAGTTAGAAATGTACTTTAAGTCAGTTAACATTATTCTTAAAATGATGTTTTAAAAATTCAAAGCAATCAGAAGTAGCCATAAGGACTGGAAGAGAAGCAAAAAAAAAAAAAAAAAAAAAAAAAAAAATCAGCAAAATTTACAATGTGTCATTGGTTTAAGTGTCTCCTGAAGTTTATGTTTCCTGAAATTGTGACTTAGATTCATCATCATCATCATCATCATCATCATCATCATCATCATAGCAGTCTGTCGTGGACCATTATAATTCAATAAGTGACTCCGTGAAACACTCATAGCTACTCTGTTCATTCACAGACCAGAAAATTCAGGCTGTTATCCTGATAAATCAAAGGGAATCTTGGTTCTTTTGCATGTTCTTTTGTTGTTAAAATTGTGTTAACAAGTCTGAGGAGTTGTTAGCTCCTGTCCAGCAGATCAGTTGGGGGTGGGGGGGGATAAGTGCTGCTGTTAAAGCCACGTCACCCTTTAATCCATCCATCCATCAATCTTCAACCGCTTTTCCGGAGGACCGGGTTGCGGAGGCAGTAGTTCAAGCAGAAAAGCCCAGACTTCCCTCTCCCCAGCCACCTGCTCCAGCTCTTCAGAGAGGATATCAAGGCGTTCCCAGACCAGCTGGGAGACATAGTCTCTCCACCAAGTCCTGGGTCTGCCCCGGGGTCTCCTCCCAGTGGGACGTGCCCGAAACACCTCAAGTGGGAGGCGTCCAGGAGGCATCCTGATCAGATGCCCAAACCATCTCAGCTGGCTCCTTTCAATGTGGAAGAGCAGCGTTTCTACTCTGAGCCTCTCCTGGATGACTGAGCTCCTCACCCTATCTCTGAGGGTGAGTCCAGCGATCCTATGGAGAAAGCTCATTTCAGCCACTTGTATCCGCAATCTCGTTCTTTCGGTCATCACCCAAAGCTCAAGACCATAGGTGAGAGTAGGAACGTAGATTGACTGGTAAATCGACAGCTTTGCCTTAGAACTAAGCTCCCTCTTCACCACAACAGACCGGTACAACGTCCGCATCACTGCAGATGCTGCTCCGATCCATCTGTCAATCTCTCGCTCCATTCTCCCCTCACTCGTGAATAAGACCCCGAGATACTTAAACTCCTCCACTTGGGGCAGGAGCCTGTCCCCAACCCAGAGAGGACAATCCACCTTTTTCCGGCTGAGGACCATGGACTCGGACTTGGAGGTGCTGATTCTCATCCCAGCCTCTTCACACTCAGCGGCAAACCATCCCAGCAAGAGCTGGACGTCATTGGTGGATGAAGCCAGCAGGACAACATCATCTGCAAACAACAGAGATGAGACCCTGTGGTCACCAAGCATGACACCCTCCATTCCCTGGCTGTGCCTAGATTTCCTGTCCATAAAAATTATGAACAGGATCGGTGAGAAAGGGCAGCCCTGGCGGAGTCCAACTCTCACTGGGAATGAGTCCAAACACCCTTTAACCCTTTGGTTTCCATCTCAGCAGCAGCTCTGTTTGAATTGTCCTCAGATGGGAATATGTAAATGGACAGAGGTATGAAGTTTGTCCCAGCTGTTCCCACTGATGCCATGGGGGGGGGGGCAATCTGTTGGGTGTCATGTGTTTACTCCTCCTGGGTGAACTCGGTTATTTCTGCTGCTGTGGATCACCTATTCCTCTTCTTCTCCTTTTCCCTGCTAAGTGCAGATCTGCAGGATTTAACACCACCAAACACCATTGTTTAGTTCCTCCACACGGCTGTCATTTAAAAATGGCCAACACACGCCAATTTATCACATTCTTTTTCGTGTAAATTAGAAACATTCTGTTGTAAATGTGAGGATTTTTCTCATAAATTTGCAGGATTTTTCTGCAGAGTTACTGTACAACCATTTCACTCAGAAATGTGGAGCTTCCTACTTGAAAATTTGCAGCTTTTTATTATTCATAATTTTGAAGCTTTATCCTCATGAATTTAGGACTTTTCTTATTCTTGAATTTGCAGTATAAAAAAATGCTTAAATTTGCAGCATTTTACTCAAATTATAAATTTGCAGTGTTTTTGTTCTTAAATTTGCAGAATTTTAGGTGGCAAACAGTTGGGAATTTACACCTTTTTTGTCTTTTTGCTAAAGTTGTAGCTTTTTTACCCATAAAATTCCACTTTTTTGGTCAGAAATTGGCAGCTTTTAACTGAAACTTACATCCCCCCCCCTTTTTTTTGGTCAGGTCAGGCATTGGCTTGCTTGCTACCAGATAACCATGAAAACCAGTACTACCTGTCTCATGGGTCGGGCTGCCGGCGACTCAACCGGCATCCCCGCCCTTCCGAGGGTGTGGAGGGTGAAACAGGGCATCCTGGCAGATCTAAAAACAATATCTGCCACAGGTGTGTGGTGGACCACTCCCAGTTACACAGTGTGAGACTGGACATCCTGGCAGATAAGCACACCTGTCACAAGGTCTATGGTGGACGGTGCCAGTTGGTGCATCGTGACATGCACTACACAAAGAGCAGAGATAAACAAACCTATCATCTGGTCAGTCACTGCAACAGATACTGGAGTCAGTTTGTATTGGCTTGTCCTTGCCACTGATAATACCTCATCTGCCAAGAATGTGCCGCTAGTCCAGCAAAAGCTAGCGGTACTCAAATACTTTGCAAGCAGTTTCATGAAATGGTCAGTCAGAAAGCAACTCATACCAGCTCGGACGTCGCCTGGGCTAACAAGGTCCGCGCTGAGCTGTTCACACTCCGAAAGGAAGCGAAAAGGAAGCTAGAAGCAGGAAGACAAAAAAAGAGGAAAAAATCCTTCAGTGTTGCCCATTTCTCTTCTATGTCATTCTCTGAGTTGTTGCTGACCCAGTCTTTCAAGTTTTCATCCATTTCCCGTGTAAGTTCTTCCTGCTTCTTTTAGCCTTTCAGTGCACTAGTGTTTTGCTTCCGTGGTGGCTTTGCACCCGTCCTGCAGTGCTGTTTTCATCTCCAAATCCTTAATCTAGATCTCATCATAACATGATCAGTGCCACAGTCCGCGCCTCTCCTTGCTCTGGTGTCCAATACATCCCTTCTGTCTCTCTGCCTGACTATGATGTAGTCTAATAAGTGCCAGTGCTTGGATCTTGGGTGCATCCATGTCTTCTTGTGTGTGTCCTTGTGCTTAAATAGAGTGTTGTTATCACAAGGTTGTACTCTGAACATAATGCAAGTAGAAAGTTCTCCATTAGCATTGCACTTGCCTACTCAATGACTGCCTAGCACTCCTTTCCATTTCTCGGTGTCCGAACCAACTCTGGCATTAAAATCTCCAACAAGTATCAGCCTGTCATCAGTCGGTACACACCTGACAGTCTCACGTAAATCACTGTAGAACTCTTCCTTCACCTCCTCTGTGTTGGTCATTGTTGGGGCATATACACTGATGAGTGTGGCATACATCTTCTGCTGTAGTGGGAGTCTCATAGTCATTATCCTGTCATTGATTGGCACTGGTTCCTCATCAAGCATTGCTTGTATCTCCTTTCTAACTGCAAAGCCCACTCCTGCTTCTCTCCTTTCTTGAGTTAATCTCCCACTCCAAAAGAAGATGTACCCATGGTCTTCCAAGCTGTCATATCCAGGCAATCTTGTTTCACTAAGTGCAGCTATGTCTACATTGTACCTGTTCATTTCCAGGGCCACAAGCGCGGTCTGTCTTTCTGGGCGCTGTGATGTTGTTCTGTCCAACAGAGTGTGTACATTCCATTCTGCTACACACAAGGTTGCTGTTTTCCTCTTCTTTTGTCTTCCTGCTCCTAGCTTACTTTTCGCTGCCTGTCGGAGTGTGAACAGATCAGCGTGGACCTTGTAAGCCCGGGCGGCGTCCGAGCCGGTATGAGTTGCTTTCTGACTGACCATTTCATGAAACTGCTTGCAAAGTATTTGAGTACTGCTAGCTTTTGTTGGACTAGCAGCACATTCTTGGCAGATAAAGGTAATATCAGTGGCAAGGACAAGCCAAGACAAACTGACTCCAGTATCTGTTGCAGTGACTGACCAGATGATAGGTTTGTTTATCTCTGCTCTTTGTGTAATGCATGTCACAATGCACCGACTGGCACAGTCCACCACAGACCTTGTGACAGATGTGGTTTTCTGCCAGGATGTCCAGTCTCACCCTGTGTAACTGGGAGTGGTCCACCACAGACCTGTGACAGATATTGTTTTTAGTTCTGCCAGGATGCCCTGTTTCACCCTCCACGCCCTCGGAAGGGCGAGGATTCCGGTTGAGTCACCGACGGCCCGACCCATGAGACAGGTAGTACCGGTTTTCATGGTTATCCGGTAGCAAGCAAGCCAATGTCTGACCTGACAACACAGTTTGTCTTGGCTTGTCCTTGCCACTGATATTACCTTTATCTGCCAAGAATGTGCTGCTAGTCCAGCAAAAGCTAGCAGTACTCAAATACTTTGCAAGCAGTTTCATGAAATGGTCAATCAGAAAGCAACTCACACCGGCTCGGACGCTGCCCGGGCTTACAAGGTCCACGCTGATCTGTACACACACATATATACAGTGGGGCAAAAATGTATTTAGTCAGCCACCAATTGTGCAAGTTCTCCCACTTAAAAGATGAGAGAGGTCTCCAATTTTCATCATAGGTATACCTCAACTATGAGAGACAAAATGAGGAAAAAAATCCAGAAAATCACATTGAAGGATTTTTAATGAATTAATTGGTATATTCCTCAGTAAAATAAGTATTTGGTCACCTACAAACAAGCAAGATTTGTGGCTCTCACAGACCTGTAACTTCTTTTTCAAGAGGCTCCTCTGTCCTCCACTCGTTGCCTGTATTAATGGCACCTGTTTGAACTCGTTATCAGAATAAAAGACACCTGTCCACAACCTCAAACAGTCAGACTCCAAACTCCACTATGGCCAAGACCAAAGAGCTGTCAAAGGACACCAGAAACAAAATTGTAGACCTGCACCAGGCTGGGAAGACTGAATCTGCAATAGGTAAGCAGCTTGGTGTGAAGAAATCAACTGTGGGAGCAATTATTAGAAAATGGAAGACATACAAGACCACTGATAATCTCCCTCGATCTGGGGCTCCACGCAAGATCTCACCCCGTGGGGTCAAAATGATCACGAGAACGGTGAGCAAAAATCCCAGAACCACACGGGGGGACCTAGTGAATGACCTGCAGAGAGCTGGGACCAAAGTAACAAAGGCTACATCAGAAACACACTACGCCACCAGGGACTCAAATCCTGCAGTGCCAGACGTGTACCCCTGCTTAAACCAGTACATGTCCAGGCCTGTCTGAAGTTTGCTAGAGAACATTTGGATGATCCAGTAGAGGATTGGGAGAATGTCATATGGTCAGATGAAACCAAAATAGAACTTTTTGGTAAAAACTCAACTTGTCATGTTTGGAGGAGAAAGAACACCATACCTACTGTGAAGCATGGGGGTGGAAACATCATACTTTGGGGCTGTTTTTCTGCAAAGGGACCAGGACGACTGATCCGTGTAAAGGAAAGAATGAATGGGGCCATGTATCGTGAGATTTTGAGTGAAAACCTCCTTCCACCAGCAAGGGCATTGAAGATGAAACGTGGCTGGGTCTTTCAGCATGACAATGATCCCAAACACACTGCCCGGGCAACGAAGGAGTGGCTTCGTAAGAAGCATTTCAAGGTCCTGGAGTGGCCTAGCCAGTCTCCAGATCTCAACCCCATAGAAAATCTTTGGAGGGAATTGAAAGTCTGTGTTGCCCAGCGACAGCCCCAAAACATCACTGCTCTAGAGGAGATCTGCGTGGAGGAATGGGCCAAAATACCAGCAACAGTGTGTGAAAACCTTGTGAAGACTTACAGAAAACGTTTGACCTCTGTCATTGCCAACAAAGGGTATATAACAAAGTACTGAGATGAACTTTTGTTATTGACCAAATACTTATTTTACCGAGGAATTTACCAATTAATTCATTAAAAATCCTTCAATGTGATTTTCTGGATTTTTTTTTCTTATTTTGTCTCTCATAGTTGAGGTATACCTATGATAAAAATTGGAGACCTCTCTCATCTTTTAAGTGGGAGAACTTGCACAATTGGTGGCTGACTAAATACTTTTTTTACCCCACTGTACATTCAAACAAGGAAAGAAGCAGACTTGTTCAATGTGGCACAGTTTAAAGCCAAGAGTAAGAAATCGATAAAGGTAGTAAGAGAAATGCTCTTTGCCGACGACAGTGTTCTAGTTGCACACAGTGCGGTAGATATGCAATCTTTAGTGGAGAAATTTACAAGAGCAGCTAGCCAATTCAGCTTCAAAATCAACATCAAGAAGACAGAGTGCCTTTATCAACCACCAAAGTTCCAGTTATCAACATCACTACCAGAAGAAATCAGCATTGGTACAGAGCCACTAGTCAAGTGCAAGACTTTCAAGTATCTGGGGAGTACTGTTTCAGAGAATGCTAGGCTGGAGGATGAACTGTCTCTCAGAATTGGAAGAGCGAGCGCTGTGTTTGGAAACTTGAGGGAGAGACTGTGGAACAATCGACATGTGTATATCCGTGTGAAATGCAGAGTGTACAGAGCAACAGTACTCGCTACTCTATTGTACAGTGCTGAAACTTGGACTGTCTACAGAGTGCAGGTGAAGAAACTCCACGTGTGCATGATGAGACACCTTAGAGCCATGATGAACATCCCATGGAAAAACAAGATAACCAACATAGAAGTGTTGAAACGAGCTGGTCTACCATCAATGGAGGACATGCTAATACCGATGAACCTGAGATGGCTCGGACATGTTGAGAGGATGGACCACCAGCATCTCCCTCAGCAGTTACTCTACTCACAGTTATGTGAGGGCAAACACAAACAGGGTAGACCAAGGCTCAGATTTAAAGCTATTGTAAAAAGAAACTTGAAGAAGTTGGATATAGACAGGAGTTCCTGGCAGCGGAAGGCTAAGGACAGAGCTGCATGGTGGAATCTGATCAGACCTAAATGAAACAGTCATTGTTGCCCACGACAGACTGCTATGATGAGGATGATGAATGGTAAAAGTAAGCAAGCTAAGATCATATAGCAGCATTGTGAATGGGTTTCCAAGTAACAAGTTAGCTCACACACATATTACTTTTTACTACATATTTTTTTGAGTAACACATTAGAAATTACTGTACTCTTACCTTTGCAAATAAATAATCGGTCCTGAGCATTTGCTGTGTTTCTCTCTTCCTACAGTTCCCTAAACAACTATTTAGTTACAGAAGTACTCTTGTTAATATTGAATCTGCAAAGGAGCTCCTATAAGTTTATATAGTACACAGCGAAAAACAAATGAGTGTGTTTATTTTCCCTCACATCCTCCACCTTTAAGGAGAATGCAGGGTTTTCAAGTGGTGCGCCATGCTCAAAATTAGAAAAACTCTGACCTGAGACATTCCAGAGTACAGTGATTGCTCTCTAATCCAGCAGAGAGCAGCTTCACACCGTCGTCCTGCAGGTCATTGTTATTTAAGTTGAGCTCTCTTAGATTAGACAACTGGGAGATGAGGATGGAGGACAATTCTTCACAGCTTCTCTTTGACAGGTTACAACCATTTATTCTGAAAAGACAGTAATATGTACAGGTTATTTTTCTAATTCTGAAAAGAATGCTCTGGATCTGTATTACAGTAACTTACAGAGCTTTGTTGGAGGTTTCAACAACTGGCAGCAGGTTCAGAAGAGCCTTCTCTGAAGCAAAGTATTTCTTCAGGTCAAACACACCGAGATCTTCTTCTGGTGACTGTAAGAGGAAGACCAGAGCTAACCACTGTGCTGCAGACAGATTATCTGTGCGATCATAGTCGTTTTTTAGGAACTGTTGGACTTCCTCTGTAAGAGAATGGTCATGCGCCTCCCTCAGACAGTAGAACAGATTGATGCTTTTCCCTACAGGGAGAACCTCATTGATCTTCTTCTTGACATACTCAATAGCTTCCTTACTGTTCTGTGAGCTACTTCCTGTGGGTTTCACCAGACCTTGCAGAAGCCTCTGATTGTCTGATGGCAAAAGACCAAAGAGGAAGCGAAGAAACAAATCAAGGTGTCCTTTTGGACTCTCTAATGTTTTGTTGACAGCACTCTGGTAGAACTGTGGCTCATGATCGTACTTCTGTGACATTATTTGTTGATCTTCCATCAGATTGACACCAGAATTGATGAACGTCAGATGGACATGAAGAGCAGCCAGAAACTCCTGAACACTCAAATGGACGAAGCAGAATACCTGGTCCTGGTACAGGCCTCTCTCCTCTCTAAAGATCTTTGTGAACACTCCTGAGTATAGTGAAGCTGCTCTGATATCGATGCCACACTCTGTCAGGTCTGATTCATAGAAGATCAGATTTCCTTTCTGCAGCTGCTCAAAAGCCAGTTTTGCCAGAGACTCAATCCTTTTCCTGGTCTCTGGACTCCAGTGAGGATCTGTCACAGAACCTCCTTCATACTTGTCCTTCGTCACCTTGGCCTGAACCACCAGGAAGTAGATGTACAGATCAGTCAGGGTCTTGGGCAGTTGTCCTCCCTCTCTGGATTTCATCACATCCTCCAGAACTGTAGCAGTGATCCAGCAGAAGACTGGGATGTGACACATGATGTGGAGGCTTCGTGAAGTCCTCATGTGGGAGATGATCCTGCTGGCCTGCTTCTCATCTAATTCAATTCAATTAAACTTTATTTATATAGCACCATTTCACAACAATAGTCATCTCATAGCACTTTCAACAGTAGGGGAAACCCCCACAATTGCAGAAAGACCCCAGCAATCAAGTGATCCACTATGAACAAGCGCTTGGCGACGGTGGAGAGGAAAAACTCCCTTTTAACAGGAAGAAACCTCCAGCAGAACCAGGCTCAAGGAGGGGCAGTCATCTGCTGCGACTGGCTGGGGGGTGAGGGGATAGAGAAGATGAAAAGAACAGACATCTAGAGAGCAAACAGCACGATGGGGACTCAATCTATGGGTGAGAACAAACAGATGTTAATGACCAGCAAAAAAAAAAAAAAAAAAAATCATTGAGAGTGAAGAAAGGAGTGAAGCCCAGTGCAATTACTGGAGGTCCCCCAGCTATCTAAACCTAATAGCAGCATAACTAAGGGAGGGTTCAGAAACACATGAACCCTCCCTAATTGTAGGCTATATCAAAAAGGAAGGTTTTATCCCTATTCTTAAAAACAGAGAACGAGTCTGACTCCCGAATCCAGATTGGCAGCTGGTTCCACAGGAGAGGAGCTTGATAACTGAAGGCTCTGCACCCCATTGTACTTTTGGAGATTCTAGGTATTACAAGTAATCTAGCATTTTGGGAGCGTAGTGCTCTGTTAGGATAATAGGGTAATATCAGATCTTTTAAATAAAAAGGGGCTTGATTGTTTAGAACTTTGAAAGTGAGAAGAAGGATTTTAAACTTAATTCTAAACTCTATGGGAAGCCAATGAAGGGAGGCCAGAACCGGAGAGATATGATCTCTCTTTCGAGTACCTGTTAAAACTCTTGCAGCAGCATTTTGGATCAATTGAAGACTTTTTAGAGATGTTTTAGGACAACGTGATAATAAAGAGTTACAATAATCTAATCTAGAGCTAACAAAAGCGTGGCTCAGTTTCTCAGCATCACTCTGAGACAAGATGCTCCTAATCTTGGCAATATTACGCAAATGATAGAAGGCAGTCTTTGAAACGAATTTAATATGTGAATTGAAAAACAGATCTTGATCAAAAATAACTCCAAGGATCCTCACAGAGCTATTAAAGAGAAAGAGTAACCGCATCCAAACTAAAAGTTTGATTTGGAAAGGTATTTCTAAGGCTTTTTGGAAGAATGACTTCAGTCTTATCTGAATTTAATAGCAGGAAATTACAAGTCATCCAAGCTTTGATTTCCTTAAGACAGGCTTCTAACGTGGCTAATTGATTACTATCATCTGGCTTCATTGACAGGTATAATTGTGTGTCATGTGCATAACAATGAAAATGTATACAGTGCTTCCTAATAATGTTGCCTAACAGAAGCATATACACACGTGGACAAAATTGTTGGTACCCCTCTGCAGCCCCTCCGGGCTGCACGGTGGCGCAGTGGTTAGCACTGCGGCAGCACAGTTTACCCTTGGCCAGGGGATCGTGGGATCGATCCCAGCCCCCGACCAACAGTGATCAGTGTGGAGTTTGCATGTTCTCCCCGTGTTGCGTGGGTTTACTCCGGGATTTCTCCGGTTTCCTCCCACATGCCAAAAACATGCAGGTTAGGTTAATTGGAGACTCTAAAGTGGCCCTAGGTGTGAATGTGTGTGTGAATGGTTAAAGGGATAGCGCTGTATCGTGGCTGCTTCATCCATCCAGGTGGTGGATGACCCTCAATTTCCCCTCTGGGGATCAATAAAGTATACTAAATCTAAAATCTAACGAAAGAAAAACCCACAGTGGTCACAGAAATAACTTGAATCTGACAAAAGTGGTAATAAATAAAAATTCTATGAAAATTAACCAATGAAAATCAGACAATGTTTTTGAATTGTGGTTCAAAAGAATTATTTTAAAAAAACAAACTCATGAAACAGGCCTGGACAAAAATGATGGTACCCCTTGAAAGGATTGAAAATAATGTGACCATAGGGACATAGATATTACATACACTACCGTTCAAAAGTTTGGGGTCACCCAGACAATTATTTTGTTTTTTCTATGAAAAGTCACACTTATTTACCACCATGAGTTGTAAAATGAATAGAAAATATAGTCAAGACATTGACAAGGTTAGAAATAATGATTTGTATTTGAAATAATAATTTTTTCCTTCAAACTTTGCTTTCGTCAAACAATCCTCCATTTGCAGCAATTACAGCATTGCAGACCTAACATGATTGCACAAGGGTTTTCTAATCATCCATTAGCCTTCTGACGCAATGAGCAAACACACTGTACCATTAGAACACTGGAGTGATAGTTGCTGGAAATGGGCCTCTATACACCTATGTAGATATTGCACCAAAAACCAGACATTTGCAGCTAGAATAGTCATTTACCACATTAGCAATGTATAGAGTGTATTTCTGATTAGTTTAAAGTTATCTTCATTGAAAAAAAGTGCTTCTCTTTCAAAAACAAGAAAATTTCTAAGTGACCCCAAACTTTTGAACGGTAGTGTACCTTACGAAGCAGCTGTACTGTATATGCATTCTATGGTTTTTTCTCATATATCATACTGTTTGACAGTCTGGGCTCAAGCAGCCCCTTCCACAATAAGACATATAGGTTCATTATATAATCAAACCCTAAAAATCTTGGACAAAAAGCCCATTAGGTGGCATCACTGTAATATTTTAAAAAAAATACAACCTATTGAGTTTTGAGAGTTTCATTGACCTCTGTTTTCTGAAATTAACGTTCAAATGTTTCCATAAATCAGCACCCGAGCCACTTGCTGGTTTCATCCAAAGACAGGACAGCAGCAGAGCCACCAGGAGTTCTGTTAACAATAACTGTAAAATATTCCACCGCAGAACCACATTTGGACAAACAGCTTTCTCTATAAAGGGCAGTCACATCTGGAACACAATGCCAAATGAAATTAAAATAATAACGGACTTTAAAACATTCACTAAAAAGGTTAAAAACTGGCTGAAAAATAAACAAGAATGTACCCATGTATGAAATGATTGTCTGCAGGGTGAGAGTGAATGAAGGGAAGGAATGAATGTGTTTGTTTATAGTGAGTGACGAAGGGAGGGAAGCCTGAAATAGGCAAATGTGAGTCAGGTTGTTATATTTGTGTATTTATATTTATAATATTTATAATATTTATAATTGTGTATTTATAATGTATTTATAATCTTTTTTGCATTGATGTATGTGGTTATTGTGTATTCTGTTTTCATTTTTGTATCTTTTCCTTTCCTTTCCTTTTTTTTTCTTTTTACTTGATTCTCCTTTCTAAAGCCCATCCAGGGACAAGAGTTGCAAATTAGCTAATAGCTATACACTCTTTGTGCAACACATCAGATTGATTGTCATTGATTAATTGTCTATGTTTATTGCACTGTCCCTGTCAAATAAACAAATACTACTACTACATGTTCAATCAAGATGTGTCCTCTAACATCACAGGTGTCTGCAAACTTGTAATCAGTCAGTCGGCCTATTTAAAGGGTGACAAGTAGTCACTGTGCTGTTGGGTGACATGGTGTTTACTACACTAAACATGGACCAGAGGAAGCAAAGGAAACAGTTGTCTCAGGAGATTAGAAAGAAAATTATAGACAAGCATGTTAAAGGTAAAGGCTATAAGACCATCTCCAATCAGCTTGATGTTCCTGTGACTACAGTTGCACATATTATTCAGAAATTTAAGATCCACTGGACTGTAGCCAACCTCCCTGGACGTGGCCGCAGGAGGAAACTTGATGAAGAATGGTAACAAAACAGCCCAGAACGACCTCTACACACATTCATGGTGAACTCCAAGGTCAAGGTACATCAGTGTCAGATCGCACAATCCGTCGTTGTTTGAGCCAAAGTGGACTTCATGGGAGACGACACCACTGTTGAAAACAAATTTTTTTGAATTTATTTATTTATTTCGGATAGTACAGTACAGGTTAAAAGAAACTGTATAATATAACAACAAGGTCAAATTAGACAAAGACTCCTTCTTCTATACAATTCCACGTGAGTTATCCGAAATGGGTGATGGCTGAAGCCACAGCTTATATTGCCCACCCATATTCCATCCAAGAATTCAAAAGAGAAAAAAGAGAAAACAAGACAAGAGCGATTACAATTTAAAACAAAGCTAAGACAAAATGTGACTGAGAGAAAAAAAAAGAAAACTAAGCTAAGTTAAGCGGTTACTATTCAAAACAAATCTAAGACAAAATGTCACAGAGAAAAAAAGAAAAAAAAAGCAAAAAAAAAACTAAGCTACAACACAATACAGGCTGGATATGTCAATCCTTATGTGAGTTTACATGTCGTCTTGTAAATATGTTTGGAGTATTTCTTCCTTTAGTTTTTGTTTAAATTGTCCAAGCGTTGTACATGATTTTAATTCAGGTCCATAATCGTTCCATAATCTGACTCCTTGCACTGAAACACAGTGTTGCTTGGTGGTTGTTCTCACTGTAGGCTTTTGAAATATACATGTTCCTCTGAAGTGATATCGTTTCTCCCTTGTTTGGAACAACTTTTGGATATTTGCGGGCAGTGATAAATTCTTCACTTTGAACATTATTATTGCGGTTTTAAAGTCAACCAGATCTTTCAACTTGAGAGTTTTTTGTTTAAGAAAAAGTGGGTTTGTTGGTTCCCTGTAAGCTGCTTTGTTTATTATTCTAATAGCTCTCTTTTGAAGCATAAAGAGTGGATATATGTTTGTTTTATATGTATTTCCCCATACTTCATTACAATATGTCATGTATGGGAGTATTAATGAATGATACAAGGTGTATAGTGTGGGTTGATTCAGCAAATATTTCACTCTGTGTAATATTGCAATTGATTTGGATACTTTACCTTTAATATAATTAATATGTGACTTCCAACACAGTTTGTTATCAATTATTACTCCAAGGAATTTAGTTTCAGATACCCTTTCAATCTCTACACCATTTACATTGAGTTTGGGTACTGGGTTGTTGTGATGGTTGTTAAAGACTATAAATTTTGTCTTACTTAAATTGAGCGTTAATTTGTTTGAATCAAACCACAGTTTAAGCTTTCCTAATTCCTTTCTGAGTGTATCCAGAAGTTGTTCCAAATTGTTTCCACTGCATAGCAGATTAGTGTCATCGGCAAACAATATTAATTCCATTTTTTCTGAAACTTTACATATATCGTTTATATACATATTGAATAATAATGGTCCCAAAACTGAACCCTGTGGGACTCCACAGGTGACCTTCAGCAACTCTGTGTTTTTGTTGCTAACACATACATACTGATATCTATTCTTGAAGTAACTACTTAACCAGGATAGTGCTACCCCTCTAATACCATAATTTTGTAGTTTCTTTAATAATAAATTATGATCTACTGTATCAAATGCTTTTTTAAGATCTAGGAATACTCCAACTGAATACTCTTTATTTTCAATGGCTGTTGATATTTTTTCTGTAAATTCCATTAGGGCATATGCAGTTGTCCTCTTGTGTCTGAACCCATATTGCTGCTCACATAACAAATCATTCTTCAGTATGAAGTTGTCAATTCTCTCATAGAATATTTTTTCAAGTATCTTGGAAAATTGCGGTAATAGTGAAATTGGTCTATAGTTTGAGAGTTCCCCTCTGTCGCCCGTCTTGTATATCGGAATTACTTTAGCTATTTTCATTGCATTGGGAAATATACCTGATTGGAGAGACAGGTTACAGATATACGTCAGTGGTTTTAGTATGCATTCGATAACAGTTTTGACTAGTAGCATGTCAATACCATCACAGTCAGTAGATGTTTTACTTTTGAACGATTTAACAATTTCAATGACCTCTGTTTCGTCTGTGTTCTTTATGAAGATGGAGTCTTTTACAAATCATAAAAAAGCCAGACTGGAATTTGCCAAACTGCATGTTGACAAGCCACAAAGCTTCTGGGAGAATGTCCTCTGGACAGACGAGACAAAACTGGAACTTTTTGGCAAGGTACATCAGCGCTATGTTCACAGTCACAAAAATGAAGCATACCAAGAAAAGAACACTGTCCCTACTGTGAAACATGGAGGAGGTTCTGTTATGTTCTGGGGCTGCTTTGCTGCATCTGGCACAGGGTGTCTTGAATCTGTGCAGGGTACAATGAAATCTCAAGACTATCAAGGTATTCTAGAGAGAAATGTGCTGCCCAGCGTCAGACAGCTTGGTCTCAGTCGCAGGTCATGGGTCTTGCAACAGGATAATGACCCAAAACACACAACTAAAAACACCCAAGAATGGCTAAGAGGGAAACATTGGACTATTCTAAAGTGGCCTTCTATGAGCCCTGATCTAAATTCTATTGAACATCTGCGGAAGGAGCTGAAACATGCCGTCTGGAGAAGGCACCCTTCAAACCTGAGACAACTGGTGCAGTTTGCTCATGAGGAGTGGACCAAAATACCTGCTGAGAGGTGCACAAGTCTCATTGACAGTTACAGAAATTGTTTGATTGCAGTGATTGCCTCAAAAGGTTGTGCAACAAAACATTAAGTTAAGGGTACCATCATTTTTGTCCAGGCCTGTTTCATGAGTTGTTTTTTTTTTTTTTTATATATATAATTCTGATGAACTACAAGAATTTTTAGAATTTTTATTTATTACCACTTTTGTCAGATTCAAGTTATTTCTGTGACCATTGTGGGTTTTTCTTTCATTAACAGAGGGGTACCAGCAATTAAACTAAAAAGAGTAGGGCCTAGCACAGATGCCTGTGGAACTCCATGACTGAGCTTTGAGTTGAAAGAAAACTCATTATTAACATGAACAAACTGGAACCTATCAGATAAATAAGATCTAAACCACTGCAACCAAGTTCCATTAAGTCCAGCATAGTGTTCTAATCTATCAAGTAGAATATTATGATCGATAGTATCAAAAGCTGCACTAAGGTCTAAAAGGACAAGTACAGAAACAAGTCCATTATCAGATGTGATCAGGAGGTCATTAGTGACCTTCACTAAGGCTGTTTCAGTACTATGATGGATTCTAAACCCAGACTGAAACTCTTTAAATAAACCATTTCCCTGCAAGTGGTTAAATAATTCCATAGCAACAACTCTTTCTAAGATTTTTAAAAATGAAAGGGAGATCCAAGATGGTGACCGGGATGGTCACCGGGATGCCATTAAAATAACCAACCTACAGCGATCGGCGCTCGTGACGGACACCCACGCTCGTGACGGACACCCACGGGCTGAATTCCCACCACCGTAAGAAAACCGCTGGAATACCCCCTTTAATCGGGTAGAGCTGCTGCTGCTACCCGAAGCGATTGCAAAGCTAACGCTAACGCTAGTTAACGCTAGTTAGCTCAACACTGGCCCAGTTGTGCCACCTAACTCAGACATGAAGCGACTCAGCCCCCGGTGAAGACTTACCGGAGGAACTAACCGAGGCGGCAGCTGAGCGCGAGTGCGAGCCGGATCGAAGCTCGGGAGCGACGTTGGTGAGAGACGGGGGCCACCTGGACCACCCAGGCAGGCGGCGGTGATCAGCGGCGGTGACCAGCGCTGCTCGGCTGCACCGGCGGTGTGCGGCGTGACCACCCAGGCAGACAGCGGCAGGCGGCGGTGATCGGCGGCGGTGATCAGTGGAGCTCGGCTGCGCCGGCGGTGTGCGGCGTAACTGCCCAGGCAGACGGCGGCAGGCGGCGGTGATCAGCGGAGCTGTGCGGCGTTACTTGGCGGAGGAGCTGTGCAGGAGCTCGGTTGTGGCAGCGGTGAGCGGAGGGACCAGCAGCGGCCGGGCTAGTTGAGGCCTAGCCGGATTCACTGTTTATTTCTATCCACAGGTCAGTAAAATGCCACCAAAAAAAGAGGAAATGGAAGAGATTAAAAAATCTCTTAACTTTATGTCAGAAGAATTGGCCAAATTGGCTAGCCAGCAGGCCAAAATAATAGGCCTAATAGAAGATGTACAAGCCCTACAATCAATAATTCAAGAAAAAGACAAAAAAATTATGGACCTGGAGCAATGCGGGCGTCTTTTGGAGCAACGCGTCGAGGATCTTGAACAAGGTTCTCGTATTGATGACCTAGTTATAAGTGGACTAGACATCAGATATCAGTCATACGCCCATGCCGCAACAGGACTGAATGGTAAAGATCCTCCCACGAGTGAATCAGTGTCCTTAGAAAATCAAGTGCTTCAGTTCCTTAATAATAGAGACATTAAGGTAGAAGCCAATGCAATTTCAGCCTGTTATGCTTTACCGAAGAAAGATCCCAAAACAAAGAAATCAATTGTGATGCGCTTTGTGAACAGAAGGGTAAAGAATGACATACTGAGGCAGCCCAGAAAGCTACAGGGAACTCAAGTTTACCTAAATGAACACCTGACAAAAAAAAAAAAACGCTGAATTAGCACGACAGGCACGGATGCTGAAAAAACAAAATAAGATACAGGCAACCTGGACAAGAAATTGTAGAATTTGGATTAAACTAAATGGAACACCAGAGCAAGCAAGGAGTATAATGATCAGAGATGCTACTGACTTAAATAAATACAGATGAACACTGATTAAGAAAATTATGAGTCAATGATAATCCATATTCATACACACGATAAGAATAGTTCTTTTGATACACCATGCCAAAGTACTTTAAAAAAAATAAGCAAAATAAACAAAAACTTATGACCGACTCGAGTAGACATCAATTATCCCCAGTTGGAGGAAGTCATCTGACACAGAGTGAGGAAACTCAAACTCTGAAAATATGCCACTATGCTGAACATAAACCACAAGAGATGGAGAATGATATTGATCCTGATAACCACCTTTTCAATAATATTCATAACCACTGTGAATATTACACTGAAAAGCAATTCAAAAGTCAAATGCAATTAGATGGTAAACTGTCAATAATACACTTCAATAGCAGAAGTCTTAACAAAAACTTCTCACAGATTCAGGACTATTTAAAACAGCTAGACAGAAAATTCACAACTATTGCAGTCTCTGAAACCTGGCTTAATGAAGAACAGGCTCCCCTGATGGCAATAGAGGGATATCAGATGTTTCATATTAACAGAACTCAAAAAAAGGGTGGTGGTGTTGCACTGTATATTGATGACCTGTATAGGTGTAAGCTTGTAAATGAAATGTCCTTTGCACTACCAGGGATCTTGGAATGTGTCACTGTCGAGATTGACCTAGACAAAACAAAAAATCTAATCATAAGTTGTATATATAGAACGCCGGGAACTTGCATTGAGACATTCAGAGATAAATTAGTCGAGCTGTACAATAATATTACTAGTAAGAAAATGGTAGCAATTTGTGGAGATTTCAATATTGATTTACTAAATCCACATCAACAAAATGTAGTTACAGAGTTCATGAACTCTATGTACAGCATGAGTCTATATCCCACAATAACACATCCCAGTAGAATCACAGTTCACTCTGCTACACTTATTGACAACCTGTTTGTCAATGTTATCGATAAGAAAATAGAAAGTGGATTATTGATAAATGATATAAGTGACCACTTGCCAACCTTTGCACTTATCCATGGCCACACGGGGCCCAACGCAGAAAAAATTTCAAAATCGTTCAGATACAAATCACCAAATGCAATCAATTCTTTTAAAGAGGACTTGCTGAAGCAAGACTGGACAGAAGTCTATGTATCAGATGTAAATGAAGCCTATGACACATTTATAAACATTGTAACCACTCTTTATGAAAAAAACTGCCAATTAGTAAAAAAAAAAAAGCTTAAACACAAATTTGCTGATAAGCCATGGTTAACCAAAGGACTACAAAAGGCGTATAAAAAGAAAAATTTATTATATAAAGCTTTCCTAAAGAAAAGGACAAAAGAAGCAGAGCAGCGGTATAAAACATACAAAAATAAGTTAACATATATAATAAGATGTAGTAAAAGAGACTATTACAGTAAAGAACTGGAGAAAAACAAAGACAATATTAAAAATACATGGACAATACTCAACAGTATCCTTGGAAATAAAAGCAGAAATACAAGCAACCCAACTAATATTCCAAAAAATAATAAAACGACTCAGAGTGTGAATATAGCTTCACCTGCAGATGAATTTAATAATTTTTTTGTTAACATTGGACCTAATCTGGCCCGAGAAATACCCACTACGGTGCCTACAGGCGATACAATATGCAATAACACTGCTGTAAAAGACTCCATCTTCATAAAGAACACAGACGAAAGAGAGGTCATTGAAATTGTTAAATCGTTCAAAAGTAAAACATCTACGGACTGTGATGGTATTGACATGCTATTAGTCAAAACTGTTATCGAATGCATAGTAAAACCACTGACGTATATCTGTAACCTGTCTCTCCAATCAGGTATATTTCCCAATGCAATGAAAATAGCTAAAGTAATTCCGATATACAAGACGGGTGACAGAGGGGAACTCTCAAACTATAGACCAATTTCACTATTACCGCAATTTTCCAAGATACTTGAAAAAATATTCTATGAGAGAATTGACAACTTCATACTGAAGAATGATTTATTGTGTGAGCAGCAATATGGGTTCAGACACAAGAGGACAACTGCATATGCCTTAATGGAATTTACAGAAAAAATATCAACAGCCATTGGAAATAAAGAGTATTCAGTTGGAGTATTCCTGGATCTTAAAAAAGCATTTGATACAGTAGATCACAATTTATTATTAAAGAAACTACAAAATTGTGGTATTAGAGGGGTAGCACTGTCCTGGTTAAGTAGTTACTTAAAGAATAGATATCAGTATTTTTTTTTTTTTTTTTTTTTTTTTTTTTGTTACTTATTTGTACCCGTAGGTAGACTTGGTTTGCAGTCTGGTGACAAGCCACTGGCTGCTGGTCGCTGCGTGCGCGAGCGCCCTAAACCTACATGTTTTTTTTTTTTTTTGTTTTTTTTTGGTGTGCGGGAGGAAACCGGAGAAATCCCGCGCAACACGGGGAGAACATGCAAACTCCACACAGCTCACTGTTGGTCGGGGGCTGGGATCGAACCCACGATCTCATGATCCCCGCGGTCCCCCGGCCGAGGGTAAAACTGTGCTGCCACAGTGCTAAACCACTGCGCCACCGTGCAGCCACGGTGTGTATGTATGTGTTAGCAACAAAAACTCACAGTTACTGAAGGTCACCTGTGGAGTCCCACAGGGTTCAGTTTTGGGACCATTATTATTCAATATGTATATAAACGATATATGTAAAGTTTCAGAAAAAATGGACTTAATAGTGTTTGCCGATGACACTAATCTGTTATGCAGTGGAAACAATTTGGAACAACTTCTGGATACACTCGGAAAGGAATTAGGAAAGCTTAAACTGTGGTTTGATTCAAACAAATTAACGCTCAGTTTAAGTAAGACAAAATTTATAGTCTTTAACAACCATCACAACAACCCAGTACCCAAACTCAGTGTAAATGGTGTAGAGATTGAAAGGGTATCTGAAACTAAATTTCTTGGAGTAATAATTGATAACAAACTGTGTTGGAAGTCACATATTAATTATATTAAAGGTAAAGTATCCAAATCAATTGCAATATTACACAGAGTGAAATATTTGCTGAATCAACCCACACTATACACCTTGTATCATTCATTAATACTCCCATACATGACATATTGTAATGAAGTATGGGGAAATACATATAAAACAAACATATATCCACTGGTGGATTGTCCTCTCCGGGTTGGGGACAGGCTCCTGCCCCAAGTGGAGGAGTTTAAGTATCTTGGGGTCTTGTTCACGAGTGAGGGGAAAATGGAGCGAGAGATCGACAGACGGATTGGAGCAGCATCTGCAGTGATGCGGACGTTGTACCGGTCTGTTGTGGTGAAGAGGGAGCTTAGTTCTAAGGCAAAGCTGTCGATTTACCAGTCAATCTACGTTCCTACTCTCACCTATGGTCACGAGCTTTGGGTAATGACCGAAAGAACGAGATCGCGGATACAAGCGGCTGAAATGAGCTTTCTCCGTAGGATTGCTGGACTCACCCTCAGAGATAGGGTGAGGAGCTCAGTTATCCGGGAGAGGCTCAGAGTAGAACCGCTGCTCCTCCACATTGAAAGGAGTCAGTTGAGGTGGTATGGGCATCTGATTAGGATGCCTCCTGGACGCCTCCCACTTGAGGTGTTTCAGGTACGTCCCACTGGGAGGAGACCCCGGGGCAGACCCAGGACTCGGTGGAGAGACTATGTCTCCCAGCTGGTCTGGGAACGCCTTGGTATCCCCTCTGAAGAGCTGGAACAGGTGGCTGGGGAGAGGGAAGTCTGGGCTTCTCTGCTTGAACTGCTGCCTCCGCGACCCGGACCTCCGGAAAAGCGGTAGAAGATGGATGGATGGATGGATATATCCACTCTTTATGCTTCAGAAGAGAGCTATTAGAATAATAAACAAAGCAGCTTACAGGGAACCAACAAACCCACTTTTTCTTAAACAAAAAACTCTCAGGTTGAAAGATCTGGTTGACTTTAAAACTGCAATAATGTTCAAAGTGAAGAATTTATCACTGCCCGCAAATATAGATAAGATAAGCCTTTATTAGTCCCACAATGGGGAAATTCCAGGATTGCAACAGCACAGGGATAGCAACACTCAGAGCAACAATCAGAAGGCAAGAAAAAACAACATCTAGTAAACATATGTCCATATTACTATAAATGTATATATATAGACACACAGTGCGGAGCATTATGGTTGGTTGGTGAATGTGCAGCAGAAAGTCTAAGCTCTCTCTCCGCGGATGCGGCGGGCCAGCTGGAAGTCTTTGGGCATGATGGTGACCCCCTTAGCGAAGAAGAGACCACCAGGTGGGCCTCGCTGGTCTCCTGCAGAGCCATGACGGCGAAGCTCAGGAAACGCAGGACGGTCTTGAAGTCCTGAGCGATCTCCCTCACCAGGCGCTGGACGGGCAGCTTACGGATGAGCAGCTCCGTGGATTTCTGGTAAATATCCAAAAGTTGTTCCAAACAAGGGAGAAACGATATCACTTCAGAGGAACATGTATATTTCAAAAGCCTACAGTGAGAACAACCACCAAGCAACACTGTATTTCAGTGCAAGGAGTCAGATTATGAACGATTTTGGACCTGAATTAAAACCATGTACAACGCTTGGACAATTTAAACAAAAACTAAAGGAAGAAATACTCCAAACATATTTACAAGACGATATGTAAACTCACATAAGGATTGACATACCCAGCCTGTGTTGTGTTGTAGCTTAGTTTTTTGTTTTGTTTTGGGGTTTTTTGGGGTTTTTTTTCCTCTGTCACATTTTGTCTTAAATTTGTTTTTGAATAGTAACCGCTTAACTTAGCCTAGCTTAGTTTTCTTTTTTTCTCTCAGTCACATTTTGTCTTAGCTTTGTTTTGAATTGCAATCGCTCTTGACTGTTTTCTCTTTTTTCTATTTTGAATTCCTGGATGGAATATGGGTGGGCAATATAAGCTGCGGCTTCAGCCATCACCCATTTCGGATAACTTACGTGGAATTGTATAATCAGAGGAGTCTTTGTCTAATTTGACCTTGTTGTTATATTATTCAGTTTCTTTTAACCTGTACTGTACTATCCGAAATAAATAAATTCATTCACTCATTCATTCATTCAGATTAGAGATTGGTCTATAGTTAGCTAAAACTCCTGGATCCAGCGTTGGCTTTTTGAGTAAGGGTTTAACTACAGCAGTTTTAAAAGCCTGCGGTACATGGCCTAAAGTTAATGAAGAATTGATTATTTGAAGAATAAAGCTACTGATAAAGGAGAAGACTTCTTGAAATAACCTGGTTGGAATAGGGTCTAAAAGACAAGTTGAAGGCTTGGATGAGGAAACTATTTTATCTAACTCTAAAGGAGTTGTAGTAGTTACTGTATTTAAGTTAACGGTGGGAAGAATCTGACTGATTTTATCTCTGATGGATGAAATTTTATTATTGAAAAAGTTCATAAAGTCCTGACTAGGAAGATCTAAGGGAATGCTAGGATTGACAGAGCCCTGACTCTGAAAAGAAACCTGGGCTTATTCTTGTTCTCTTCTATTAATGCAGAATAATAACTTGTTCTAGCTTTTCTCAGAGATTTTTTTATAAATTAAAAGATGATTTCTCCAAGCTAAATAGATTTCATCTAAATTAGTGGAGAGCCATTTTCTTTCTAATTGACGAGTCTTCTCGTCAATTAGAACTGAGAACGGAGATGATTGTGGACTTCAGGAAAGTCACATCCCCCCTGCCCCCCCTCACCATCACAGGCTCTCCCATCACCTTTGCAGATTCCTTCCGCTTCTTGGGCACCACCATCACCCGTGACCTCAAATGGGAGCCAACCATCAGCTCCCTCATCAAAAAGGCCCAGCAGAGGATGTTCTTTCTGCGGCAGCTGAGGAAGCTCAAGCTACCCACCAAGATGTTAGTGCAGTTCTACATGGCCATCATCGAGTCCATCCTCACCTCCTCCATAACTGTGTGGTACGCAGGAGCCACTGCCAGGGACAGACTAAGGCTGCAGCGCGTCGTGCGCACTGCTGAGAAGGTGATAGGCTGCAAACTCCCATCTCTCCAGGACCTGTACATCTCCAGGACCCGGAGGCGTGCTGGCCGGATCATAGCCGATCCTTCACATCCTGGTCACGTGCTGTTTGCCCCCCTCCCCTCAGGTAGAAGGCTTCGGTCCATTCGGACTAAAACCTCCCGGCACATGAACAGCTTCTTCCCCTCTGCCATCAGACTGCTGAACACTAAGTGACTTTTGACTCTCGTGCACTATGTACAGCAGCTCAACCAGACTCATGTCAATCATCACTGTTTTTCTGTTGCATTATTGACTGCACTATGTGGTACTTCACATTATCTGCTACATGCTAATTTTTTAAACTGCCTTGACTAGTACTACTCATTATTACTATTATTATTATTATTATTACTTATTATTACTTATTTTTCTACACTTATTGCACGTTTCTAGTCCTTTAGTTTTTTAGTTTATCCCTTTTTCTCATTATGTTTTTAATGTTGCAGCATGGCACCGAGACAAATTCCTAGTTTGTGTATCACATGAACAATGGCAATAAATCTGATTCTGATTCTGATTCTGATTCTGTTTTAAGCTACGAGTTTCTGTGTTGAACCAAGGAGTTAGAAATCTCTGATTAGACTTTTTCTTTTTTAAGGGGGCCACCATGCCTAGAGTCTGATGCAGAGAAGCTGTAACACTATCTACCATGCGATCAATTACAGAAGGAGTAAGCTGTCTATAGCTTATTTCCGTTGTGTTGACACATGGCATAGAGGAAACAATCTGCATAAATTTGGGTAACAACATCATCTGAGAGGCATCTGCTGTAGTAATATTTTTCCTTAGGAGCCAAATAGTCAGAAATAGTAAAATCAAAGGTTAACAGACAATGGTCTGACAGTACAGGGTTATGAGGAGACACTACCAGATTTTCTATTTCTATGCCACATGTCAGAATAAGGTCCAAAGTATGGTGGAGATAATGGGTAGAATTTCCTACTTTCTGAGAAAACCCCATAGAGTCTAGTATTGAATTAAATGCCGTATTAAGGCAATCACTATCTATAGTACATCTACATGTATATTAAAGTTCCCTACTATAATTATTCTATCTGATTTCAGCACTAAATCTGCTAAGAATTCGGCAAATTTGGATAAAAACTCTGAGTAGGTTGATGGAGGACGATAAACTATGGCAAATAAAATTGGGTTTAGCCTAAAATTGCTAAAATGCCCAATACTGAGGACCAGGCCCTCAAAGGAATTATAACGTGTTTTTTGCTTTACATTAACTAGTAATTTGGAATGGTAAATTGTTGCTACTCCTCCTCCACGACCAGAACTTCTGGGATTTTGACAGTTTAAATAACCAGAAGGAGGTGATTCATTTGAACCAACATAATCCTCTTGCCCTAACCAAGTCTCTGTAAGGGATATTAAATCAATCTGATGATCAATTAACAGATCATGGACTAGCAGAGACTTGGGAGTTAGAGACCTAATATTTAACAAACCGCATTTAATTTTTAAATTATGAGGAGGAACAGAGGCCAAATCATTCAATTTAGAGGCTTCATGTTTAATTTGAGTTTTACCAACTTTTTGTTTAATCACTTTGGGATGCTTATATATTATATTTTTATTTACTTTGGAGGGAGCAGACAATTATTCTCTGATGGGGAAGACAGGGGCTAAGTTGAGGGGTGGTGGATGAAGAGGAGCTGCAGAGAGGCGTGTAAGACTGCGACTCTGCTTCCTGGTCCCAACTCTGAGTTGTCAGTGTTTTGGAAATTTGGATAAAAATGATGCCAGATTGTTAGATAAAAGAGATGCACCATCCAGAGTGGGATGGATGCCGTCTCGTCTAATAAGACCAGGTTTTCCCCAAAATGAGCTCCAACTGTCAATGTAGCCCACGTTGTTTGTAGGACACTACACAGACAGCCAGCGGTTGAAGGATGACAAGCGGCTAAACATGTCATCACTGGTCAGATTGGGGAGGAGCCCAGAGAATACTACAGAGGCAGACATTGTTTTGGCAAAGACACACACCGATTCCACGTTAAGTTTTGTGACTTCCGACTGCCGGAGTCGGACATCATTAATGCCGGCGTGGATAACAATTGTGGAGTATTTACAGTTACTTTTAGCCAGCATTTTCAAATTTGACTCGATTTCGCCTGCTCTGGCCCCGGGAATGCATTTGACTATGGCCGCTGGAGTCTCTAGGTTCACGTTTCTGACTACAGAGTCGCCAATGATCAGAGTTTTTTCCTCAGCGGGTGTGTCGCTGAGTGGGAAAAAGCGATTAGAAACATGAACAGGTTGGTGATGAACCGGGGCTTTGCGACTAGGCTTCCTTCTCACCATCACCCACCCAGTCTCCTCGCTGCTGAGGAGGACCGGAGGACTGCTAGCAGGCCGCCCTAAGCTAGGGAGCTCCGCTGCTGCTAGGGTACATCTGTCAAGATTAACTGGCGCAGATGGTATTTCAATGCAGCGGAGCTGGGATTCCAACTCAGACAACCTCGCCTCGAGCGCCTCAAAAAGACAACATTTATTACATTTACCATTATCAGGAAAAGAGGCAGAGGTGTAGCTTAACATCTGACAGCACACCAGAGAAGAAGGAGAGTTAGTAGCCATAGCTAGTGGCTAACCCGAAGCTAACAAAAACACTGATGAAAGGTGAGCAGAAGGCTAAAGAGGGTGATTAGGTGACACTGAGTGCACACACAGGTGCAAGAGGCTTGATAAACAGAAGTGAGAGCTAACGGTAGATGGAAAAAAAGTGATTAAAATACAATTAAAGGCAAAATCTTCGGGAGAACGAGGAGAGCAAACCACAGACAGACAGACAGCAACACAGGAAGTGACGATACGTTACCACAGGATGGTCCCACCTTCTCTGAATTTATTCCTGAAGTACTCCTCCTTCTGTGGGTCAGTGAACCCTCTGACCTCTGTCACCATGTCAACACACTGAGGAGGGATCTGATTGGCTGCTGCAGGTCGTGTGGTTATCCAGATGCGAGCAGAGGGAAGCAGTTCCCTCCTGATGAGGTTTGTCAGCAGAACATCCACTGAGGTGGACTTTCTAACATCAGTCAGGATGTCAGTGTTGTTGAAGTCCAGAGGAAGTCGACATTCATCCAGACCATCAAAGATGAACAGAACCTGGAACTGATCAAAGCTGAAGATTCCTGCTTCTTTGGTTTCAGTGAAGAAGTGATGAACAAGTTCCACCAAACTGAACTTTTTCTCCTTCAGCATATTCAGCTGTCTGAAAGTGAATGGAAACATTAACTCGATGTCCTGGTTGGCTTTGTCTTCAGCCCAGTCCAGAGTGAACTTCTGTGTTAAGACTGTTTTCCCAATGCCAGCCACTCCCATTGTCAGCACTGTTGTGACTGGCTCATCTCTTCCAGGTGAGCCTTTAAAGATGTCTTCAGGTCTGATGGGTGTTTCTGGTCTGTCTGGTTTCCTGGATGCTGTTTCAATCTGTCTGACCTCATGTTCATCATTGACCTCTGTAGTCCCTCCTGCTGTGATGTAGAGCTCTGTGTAGATCTTGTTCAGAAGGATTGGGTTTCCTGCTTTAGCAATCCCCTCAAACACACACTGGAACTTCGTCTTCAGCCTAGATTTGAGTTTAAGGACTAAATCCATATAATTATTGTGTGTCTCTGAATGAAAGACAAAGAAAATTTTAAGATTATATTGCAGCTGTATAATATTTCTGGTGCTTGACAAACAGAACCTATTATTTTTTTGATTGCATTTACATAACATCATTAATAGTGTGACAGTAAAGACCACTCCAAGATCAACCCAAGACCAGAGATTACCAAGACTTTTAAGGGTTTAAGACCAAGTCAATATCAAAACCATGACAGACAGAAAACCAAGGTGAGCCCAAGACTGCTGTCATACATCTTGGTCTTAGTACGCTCTTGTCTCAATCTGATCTTTACCACAACACTCCTCATTAGACAGTTCATGTTTTTAATTTGGGACTGAATGTCCATCACTACACTCTAAAGAGAGAATAGCTGTTGTGCTTACTCTCAAGATGTAATTTAAAAGTTACGTCTGTAGAACACAGAACAAAAAAACACCCCCAAAGGATAATATACAGTACAACTAATTTCGTAGTTCAACTTTCCACATGCCAAGGACAGCTGCCATCTTTTAGTCTTGCACAGCCGTGCTTCATTTCCATGGCCATCACAGCCTTACTTGGCAAGATGAAACAATGAAATCAAGTTCATTCATGGCCATCCAGAGGGAAGCTGAATCATTTCGGATTGGGAAACTGGCAAGCATTGCCTGTGCAATTACTGAATCCCTAAAGTGGCTTTTGCAATAAACTTTGAACTTCCTTCTGAACTAGGCTTTATTTTCCTTGACAATATGCAAGTGATGCCCTTCTGTTACAGGTAACATCAGTTGATCTGACACATCTCTCTTCAAAGTTGATTTTCTTGACCTTTTCAAACCTCTTCCACCTCTGTGAAGTCACTACCTATTGGGGTAGTATTTATCTAAATTTCAAATCAAAATTGCCCCAAAAGACAATTGGACAAACATAGAATAAAAAATTACACTTGACAGCATATCTACAGAAATATGTGGCCATACCTGTTGGAGCAGTTGGATCAATGAACAAACCCAGCTCAGAGGACAGTGTTGGATCGATGGTCTGAAGCTGTATGATCAGCTTCTCACAGGCCTTATCCCCTTTTTTCTTGATGGCACCCATGAAGTCTCGTGCTTTATCTGCTCTGGTGGTATTGTCCTCCAGTATCGACTCTCTTTCCAAATCACTCAAGATGCCGTCCGTTTCAAAGCTCTCCAGAAGTTGTTTAAGAATTTCTTCCGACACATTCTTCACAAAGGCTGTTCGGACCTTAGCAATTTTCTCCCTCCCTAAAGAGTAAAAACAGACTACCACTTTACAGTGTATCATTTCAAGTCAGTTTATTTAAATAGCTCAGTCTACCTACAACATCAAGTCCAACCACATCCATCTAATCCATGTACTTGAAGTAGACAAGGGTAACAAATTATACCCCTATGAGAATGTGTAGGAATCCACACAAAGTACACAAAATCTGTCCACCTTTTGAAGGGACTTTATGGAACATATGGAAACTCCGGTTTAAATTATTCTTTTTGGTCACTCAGGGAACTGCAACCTCATTTATGTGAAAGAATACCAAGTTTATCTTGCTTACACTGCCCCTATGATTAACCCAGCCACAGGGGGTGCACAAGCCAGTGCACTACTAGTGCCGGTCCCAAGTCTGGGTAAATGGGGAGGGTTGTGTCAGGAAGGGCATCCGATGTAAAACCTTTGCCAAATCAAACATGCGGATCATGATGAATGAGACTTTCATACCAGACTGGTTGCGGGCCGGGTTAACAACGACTGCTACAAGTACTGTCAACCGACAGGGTGCCGGAGGAAATTGGGATACTGTTGGGCTACTGATCAAAGATCGAGGAGAGGGGGAAGGTGTGTTACGAGGATGAGAGAGAAAATGAAAGGTAGAAGTGTGGAGGTGAGAGTAGGGATGTTAAATATAGGGACTATGACTGGTAAAGGCAGAGAGTTGGCTGATATGATGGAGAGAAGAAAGGTAGATACAGTTAGGCCCAAAAATATTTGGACAGTGACACAAGTTTTGTTATTTTAGCTGTTTACAAAAACATATTCAGGATACAATTATATAATCAATATGGGCTTAAAGTGCAGACTCTCAGCTGTAATTTGAGAGTATTCACATCCAAATTGGAGCAAGGGTTTAGGAATTACAGCTCTTTAATACGTAGCCACCTCTTTTTCAAGGGACCAAAAGTAATTGGACAATTGACTCAGAAGGCTGCAAAAAAAAAAAAAAAATAACAAGGCTGAATGGTCTCTTCCCATGTTAACCTGTCATCAATTAAGCAGTTAAAAGATCTGGAGTTGATTCCAGGTGTGGCGTTTGCATTTGGAAGCTGTTGCTGTGAACACACAACATGCGGTCAAAGGAGATCTCAATGGAGGTGAAACAGACCATCCTGAGGCTGGAAAAAAAAAGAAGAAATCCATCAGAGAGATAGCAGAAATGTTAGGTGTGGCCAAATCAACAGTTTGGTACATTCCGAGAAAAAAAAGAGTGCACTGGTGAGCTTGGGAACTCAAAAAGGCCTGGACGTCCACGGAAGACAACAGTGGTGGATGATCGCAGAATCCTTTCCATGGTGAAGAACAACCCCTTCACAACATCCACTCAAGTGAAGAACACTCTCCAGGAAGTAGGTGTATCAGTACCTAAGTCTACCATAAAGAGAAGACTTCATGAGAGTAAATATAAAGGATTTACCACAAGATGCAAACCATGGATCAGCCTCAAAAATAGAAAGGTCAGAATTGACTTTGCCAAAAAACACCTGAAGAAGCCAGCCCAGTTCTGGAACAGCATTCTTTGGACAGATGAGACTAAGATCAACCTGTACCAGAATGATGGGAAGAAGAAAGTTTGGAGAAGAATTGGAACAGCTCATGATCCAAAGCACTACATCTTCTGTAAAACACGGTGGAGGCAGTGTGATGACATGGGCATGCATGGCTTCCAATGGCACTGGGTCACTTGTGTTTATTGATGATGTGATAAAAGACAGAAGCAGCCAGATGAATTCTGAAGTGTATAGGGATATACTTTCTGCTCAGATTCAGCCAAATGCAGCAAAGTTGATTGGACGGCGCTTCACCAATGATCCAAAACATACTGCAAAAGCAACCCAGGAGTTTTTTAAAGCAACAAAGTGGAATATTCTGCAATGGCCGAGTCAATCACCAGATCTCAACCCAATCGAGCATGCATTTCACTTGCTCAAGACAAAACTTAAGGCAGAAAGACCCACAAACAAGCAACAACTGAAGACAGCTGCAGGGAAGGCCTGGCAAAGCATCACAAAGGAGTAAACCCAGCGTTTGGTGATGTCCATGGGTTCCAGACTTCAGGCAGTCATTGCCTGCAAAGGATTCTCAACAAAATATTGAAAAGTAACATTTTACTTAGGGTTATGTTTATTTGTCCAATTACTTTTGAGCCCCTGAAGTGAGGAGCATTTGTATAAAAATAGCTACAATTCCTACATGTTTAATCATATATTTTTGTTCAACCCCTTGAATTAAACCTTAAAGTCTGCACTTCAATTCCGTTGTAGTTGTTTCATTTCAAATCCAATGTGGTGGCATGCAGAGCCCAAATCATGAAGATTGTGTCACTGTCCAAATATTTCTGGGCCTAACTGTATATTGTGTGTTCAAGAAACCAGATGGAAGGGAATCAAGGCAAGGAGCATTGGAGGTGGATTTAAACTGTTCTACCATGTTGTAGACAGGAAGAGAAATTGAGTAGGCGTAATCTTGAAGGAAGAGTATGTGAAGACAGTTCAGGAGGTAAAGAGGGAGTCAAACAGAATCATGAGTTTGAAGTTAGAAGTCAAAGGTGTGATGCTGAATGTTGTCAGTGTGTATGCCCCACAAGTTGGATGTCAGGTAGAAGAGAAAGAGGAATTCTGGAATAAGTTGGATGAAGTGGTAGACAGTGGTCCCAGGGGGAGAGAGTGGTGACTGGAGGGGACTTTAGTGGACATGAAGGTGAAGGGAACAGAGGTAATGAGTACGTAGGTCCTGAGTAGGTATGGTCTTAAGGAGAAAAATGTGGAAGTACAGATAGTTGTGGATTTTGCTAAAAGGATGGAAATGGCTGTGGTGAGCACATGCTTCAAGAAGAGACAGGAGCATAGGGCGACTTAAAGAGTGGAGGAAGGTGCTCACAGGTGGACTACATCTTATACAGAAGGAGAAATCTGAAATAGATAGGAGACTGCAAGGTGGTGGAAGGGGAGAATATAGCTAGACAGCATCAGATGGTAGTCTGTGGGATGACATTGGAGAACAAGAAGAGGAAGAGAGTGACGGCAGAGCCAAAGATTAAGTGGGGAAGTTACAGAAGGAAGAAGGTCGTACACAGTTCAGGAAGGAGTTGATACAGGTTCCTGGGTAGTAGGGAAGAAAGAATTACCAGATTACTAGGAAAGTACAGCAAAATTATTGAGGGAAACGGGTAGAAAGGTATGTGGTGTACCCAGTGGACAGAGGACGGAAGACAAGGAGACTTGGTGGTGGAATGAGGAGATACAAAAAAGTATCCAAAGGAAGAGGTTAGCAAAGAAAAAGTGGGATTAGTCAAAAATCAAAATCAAACTTTATTGTCATATTGCTGTACATACAACTGTAGTGCAGGCAAGATGAAATTGCGTTTCTCTCGGCATCCATATAAATAGAGCAGCATGATATAAGACACACTCACACACATCTTCACTCCCCCCCTCACCCCACCCCCATCCATTCACACATCCCTGAGACATACTTGGGAAAAACTAACTAACTATAATATACAGGAATATATATAGATGAATATCAGGTCAGGCATTGATTTGCTTGCTACCGGATTACCATGAAAACCGGTACGTGTCTCATGGGTCTCGGGCCATCAGCGACTCAACTGGCTACCCTGCCCTTCTGAGGGCATAGAGAGTGAAACTGGGCATCCTGGCAGAACTAAAAACAATATCTGTCACAGGTTTGTGGTGGACCACTCCCAATAACACGGGGTGAGACTGGACATCCTGGCAGATAAGCACATCTGTCACAAGGTCTGTGGTGGACTTTTGCCAGTCGGTGCATCGTGACATGACCTGCAGAAAGAGCAGAGATAAACAAACCTATCATCTGGCCAGTCACTGCAAAAGATACTGGAGTCAGTTTGTCTTGGCCTGTCCTTGCCACTGATAATACCTCCATCTGTCAAGAATGTGCCGCTAGTCCAGCAAAAGCTAGTGGTACCCAAATACTTTGCAGGCATTTTCATGAAATGGTCAGTCAGAGAGCAACTCATTCCGACTCGGACATCACCCGGGTTAACAAGGTCAGGAGTTCCTGGCAGCAGAAAGCAAAGGACAGAGCTGCGTGGAGAAATCTGATCAGGCCTAAATGAAACAGTCATTGTCGCCCCCGACAGACTGCTATGAGATATTATATATACACACGTGGAAAAAATTGTTGGTACCCCTCTGTTAATGAAAGAAAAACCCACAATGGTCACAGAAGTAACTTGAATCTGACAAAAGTGGCAATAAATAAAATTTCTATGAAAATTAACCAGTGAAAATCAGACAATGCTTTTGAATTGTGGTTCAACAGAATTATGTTAAAAAACAAACTCATGAAACAGGCCTGGACAAAAATGATGGTACACTTAACTTAATATTTTGTTGCACAACCTTTTGAGGCAATCACTGCAACCAAACGATTTCTGTAACTGTCAATGAGACTTCTGCACCTCTCAGCAGGTATTGTGGCCCACTCCTCATGAGCAAACTGTTCCAGTTGTCTCAGGTTTGAAGGGTGCCTTCTCCAGATGGCATGTTTCAGCTCCTTCCACAGATCTTCAATAGGGTTTAGATCAGGGCTCATAGAAGGCCACTTTAGAATAGTCCAATGTTTCACTCTTAGCCATTCTTGGGTGTTTTTAGCTGTGTGTTTTGGGTCCTTATCCTGTTGCAAGACCCATGACCTGCGACTGAGACCAAGCTGTCTGACACTGGGCAGCACATTTCTCTCTAGAACTACATTGATAGTTTTGAGATTTCATTGTACCCTGCACAGATTCAAGACACCCTGTGCCAGATGCAGCAAAGCAGTCCTAGAACATAACAGAACCTCCTCCATGTTTCACAGTAGGGACAGTGTTCTTTTCTTGGTATGCTTCATTTTTGCGTCTGTGAACATAGAGCTGATGTGCCTTGCCAAAAAGTTCCAGTTTTGTCTCGTCTGTCCATAGGACATTCTCCCAGAAGCTTTGTGGCTTGTTAACATGCAGTTTGGCAAATTCCAGTCTGGCTTTTTTATGATTTGTTTTCAACAGTGGTGTCCTCTTTGGTCGTCTCCCATGAAGTCCGCTTTGGCTCACACAACGACGGTTGGTGCGATCTGACACTGATGTACCTTGACCTTGGAGTTCACCATGAATGTGTTTAGAGGATGTTCTGGGCTCTTTTGTTATCATTCGTATTATCCGTCTCCTCCTGCGGCCACGTCCGGGGAGGTTGGCTACAGTCCTGTGGATCTTAAATTTCTGAATAATATGTGCAACTGTAGTCACAGGAACATCAAGCTGCTTGGAGATGGTCTTATAGCCTTTACCTTTAACATGCTTGTCTATAATTTTCTTTCTAATCTCCTGAGACAACTCTCTCCTTTGCTTCCTCTGGTCCATGTCTAATGTGGTAAACACCATGTCAACAAACAGCACAGTGACTACTTGTCACCCTTTAAATAGGCCGACTGACTGATTACAAGTTTGTAGACACCTGTGATGTTAATTAGGGGGCACATCTTGGTTGAACATGTCCCTATGGTCACATTATTTTCCATCTTTTCTAGCGGTACCATCATTTTTGTCCAGGCCTGTTTCATGAGTTTGTTTTTTAAAATACTAATTCTGTTGATCTACAATTCAAAATCATTGTCTGATTTTCATTGGTTAATTTTCATAGAAGTTTTATTTATTACCACTTTTGTCAGATTCAAGTTATTTCTGTGACCATTGTGGGTTTTTCTTTCATTAACAGAGGGGTACCAACAATTTTGTCCACGTCTGTATATATTTGTTACAGGTCTATGGTGGACCACTCACACGGGGGGAGACTGGACATCCTGGCAGATAAACACACATCTGTCGCAAGGTCTGCAGTGGACTTTTGCCAGTTGGTGCATGATGACATGCACTGCACAAAGAGCAGAGATAAACAAACCTATCATCTGGTCAGTCACTGCAACAGATACTGGAGTCAGTTTGTCTTGGCCTGTCCTTGCCACTGATAATACCTTATCTGCCAAGAATGTGCTGCTCGTCCAGCAAAAGCTAGTGGTACTCAAATACTTTGCAAGCAGTTTCATGAAATGGCCAGTCAGAAAGGAACTCATACCAGCTCGGACGTCGCCCAGGTTAACAAGGTCCGCGCTGATCTGTTCACACTCTGACAGGCAGTGAAATGTATGTTAGGAGCAGGAAGAGAGAAGAAGAAGAAGAAAACCGCAGCCTTGTGTTGCAGAATGGAATGTACACACTCTGATGGACAGATCAACATCTCAGTGCCCAGAAGGACAGACCACGCTTGTGGCCTTGGAAATGAACAGGTACAATGTAGACACAGCTGCACTTAGTGAAACAAGATCACATGGATATGACAGTTTGGATGATCATGGGTACATCTTATTTTGGAGTGGGAAATCAACTCAAGAAAGGAAAGAAGCAGGAGTAGGTTTTGCAGTTATAAAGGAGATAACAGCAATGATTAATGAGGAACCGGTGCCAATCAACGACAGGATAATGACTACGAGACTCCCACTACAGCATAAGATGTATGCCACACTCATCAGCTTGTATGCCCCAACAAGGACCAACATAGAGGAGGCGAAGGAAGAGTTCTACAGTGATTTATGTGAGACTATCAGGCGTGTACCGTCTGATGACAGGCTGATACTTGCTGGATATTTTAATGCCAGAGTTGGTTTGGACACTGAGAAATGGAAAGGAGTGCTAGACAGTCATGGAGTAGGCAAGTGCAATGATAATGGCAAACTTCTACTTGCACTATGTTCAGAGTACAACCTTGTGATAACCAACACCTTATTTAAGCACAAGGACACACACAAGAAGACATGGATGCACCCAAAATCCAAGCACTACCACTTGTTAAGACTACATCATAGTAAGGAAGAGAAACAGAAGAGATGTACTGGACACCAGAGCAATGAGAGGTGCGGACTGTGGTGCTGATCATGTTATGCTGAGATCTAGATTAAGGATTTGCAGATGAAAACAGCACTGCAGGACAGGTGCAAAGCCACCACAGAAGCTAAACACTAGTGCACTGAAAGGCTAAAAGAAGCAGGAAGAACTTACAAAGGAAAAGGATGAAAACTTGAAAGACTGGGATAGCAACAACTCAGAGAATGTCATAGAAGAGAAATGGGCAACACTGAAGGATACGGTGTATCAGACTGCGAGTGATGTTTTAGGCCACCCTGAGAGGAAACATCAAGATCGGTTTCATGAGCATGATGAACATCTGAAGAAACTACTAGAAGTGATGAATACAGCTAGGCAGGAAAATCTCCAGTCTAACACAAGGTCAAAGAAGAAGAAATACTCAAAGGCTCAGAGTGAGATACAGAAGTACACCAGAGAGATGAAGTCCAACTGGTGGGATGAAAAAGCAAAGGAACTTCAAACTGCAGCAGACATGAAGGACATGAAAACATTCTTCACAGATTTGAGAGAAATCTACACCCCTAAACCAAGAGGATTGATCCAACTAAAGGCTGTGGATAGTGAAACGGTTTTGCAGGAGAAAGACAAGATCCTGGACAGATTTGCAGACCACTTTGACCAACTACTAAACAACCCTGGAGATCTCACTGAAGAGGCTAAAAAAGCTCAAGTGCAGCGACCATGGTAAAGCTCCAGGAAGGGATGGAATTCCAACAGAAGTGTGGAAATTTGGTGGTGTTCAGCTGACCAACTGCCTGCACAAGCTCATCCAAGAGATACTGTATGAGATGCCCAGAGAGTACCCCAAGACTGGAAGGATCCAAGTATTGTGCCGTTGTTCAAGAAAGGTGACAGGAAAGATTGTGGAAATTACCGAGGTATATCACTGCTAGCCACTCTTGGTAAGATTGTCTCACGTGTACTACTGAACAGACGCAATGAACACATCTTGCAGAATGGACTACCGGAAACCCAGTGCAGCTTTAGAAGTGGAAGAAGCACAATGGATATGATTTTCTGCTTGAAACAGGTTCAAGAAAAGTGTATTGAACAGAACATGCCGCTTTATGTAGTCTTCACTGACTTCAGTAAAGCCTTCGACACTGTATTGCGACAAGGACTTTGGCAGGTACTCAAGAAATATGGCTGTACAGAGAAGTTTGTCAACCTGATCAAGGCACTCCATACAGGTATGCAAGGAAACGTGGCAATGAGTGGTTCAGTGTCTAAAGACTTTTCAGGAAGCAACGGGGTGAAACAAGGGTGTGTGCTGGCGCCTACACTCTTCTCGCTATATCTGGCAGCCATGATTGAGGTGGCCTTCAAAGACACTTCAGAAGGAGTATACATTCAAACAAGGAAAGAAGCAGACTTGTTCAGTGTGGCACAGTTTAAAGCCAAGAGTAAGACATCGATAAAGGTAGTAAGAGAAATGCTCTTTGCCGATGACAGTGCTCTAGTTGCACACAGTGCGGAAGATATGCAATCTTTAGTGGAGAAATTTGCAAGAGCAGCTAGCCAATTCAGCCTCAAAATCAACATCAAGAAGACAGAGTGCCTCTATCAACTGCCAAAGTTCCAGTTATCAACATCACTACCAGAAGAGATCAGCATTGGTACACTGCCACTAGTCAAGTGCAAGACTTTTAAGTATCTCGGGAGTACTGTTTCAGAGAATGCTAGGCTGGAGGATGAACTATCTCTCAGAATGGGAAGAGCGAGCGCTGTGTTTGGAAACTTGAGGGAGAGACTGTGGAACAATAAACATGTGTTTATCCGTGTGAAGTTCAAAGTAAACAGAGCAACAATACTGGCTACTTTATTATACGGTGTTGAAACTTGGACTGTCTACAGGGTGCAGGTAAAAAAAAACTCCATGCGTACATGATGAGACACTTTCGAGCCATAATGAATATCTCATGGAAAGACAAGATAACCAACACAGAAGTGCTGAAACGAGTTGGTTTACCATCAATGGAGGACATGCTAATATAGATGAACTTGAGATGGCTCGGACATGTTGAGAGGATGGATCACCAACGTCTCCCTCGGCAGTTACTCTCCTCACAATTATGCAAGGGCAAACGCAATCAGGGTAGACCAAGGCTGAGATTTAAAAACACTGTAAAAAGAAACCTGAAGAAGTTGGATATAAACAGGAGTTCCTGGCAGCGGAATGCAAAGGACAGAGCTGCGTGGAGCAATCTGATCAGACCTAAATGAAACAGTCATTGTCGCCCCCGACAGACTGCTATGATGATATACTGTATATACAGTGGGGCAAAAAAGTATTTAGTCAGCCACCAATTGTGCAAGTTCTCCCACTTAAAAGATGAGAGAGGTCTCCAATTTTCATCATAGGTATACCTCAACTATGAGAGACAAAATGAGAAAAAAAAAATCCAGAAAATCACATTGAAGGATTTTTAATTAATTAATTGGTAAATTCCTTGGTAAAATAAGTATTTGGTCACCTACAAACAAGCAAGATTTCTGGCTCTCACAGCCCTGTAACTTCTTCTTTAAGAGGCTCCTCTGTCCTCCACTCATTACCTGTATCAAAGGCATCAGTTTGAACTCATTATCAGTATAAAAGACACCTGTCCACAACCTCAAACAGTCAGACTCCAAACTCCACTATGGCCAAGACCAAAGAGCTGTCAAAGGACACCAGAAACAAAATTGTAGACCTGCACCAGGCTGGGAAGACTGAATCTGCAATAGGTAAGCAGCTTGGTGTGAAGAAATCAACTGTGGGAGCAATTATTAGAAAATGGAAGACATGCAAGACCACTGATAATCTCCCTCGATCTGGGGCTCCACGCAAGATCTCATCCCGTGAGGTCAAAATGATCACGAGAACGGTGAGCAAAAATCCCAGAACCACACGGGGGGACCTAGTGAATGACCTGCAGAGAGCTGGGACCAAAGTAACAAAGGCTACATCAGTAACACACTACGCCGCCAGGGACTCAAATCCTGCAGTGCCAGACATGTCCCCCTGCTTAAGCCAGTACATGTCCAGGCCTGTCTGAAGTTTGCTAGAGAGCATTTGGATGATCCAGAAGAGGATTGGAAGAATGTCATATGGTCAGATGAAACCAAAATAGAACTTTTTGGTAAAAACTCAACTCGTCGTGTTTGGAGGAGAAAGAACACCATACCTACTGTGAAACATGGGGGTGAAGACATCATACTGTGGGGCTGTTTTTCTGCAAAGGGACCAGGACGACTGATCCGTGTAAAGGAAAGAATGAATGGGGCCATGTATCGTGAGATTTTGAGTGAAAACCTCCTTCCATCAGCAAGGGCATTGAAGATGAAATGTGGCTGGGTCTTTCAGCATGACAATGATCCCAAACACACTGCCCGGGCAACGAAGGAGTGGCTTCGTAAGAAGCATTTCAAGGTCCTGGAGTGGCCTAGCCAGTCTCCAGATCTCAACCCCATAGAAAATCTTTGGAGGGAGTTGAAAGTTCGTGTTGCCCAGCGACAGCCCCAAAACATCACTGCTCTAGAGGAGATCTGCATGGAGGAATGGGCCAAAATACCAGCAACAGTGTGTGAAAACCTTGTGAAAACTTACAGAAAACATTTGACCTCTGTCATTGCCAACAAATGGTATATAACAAAGTATTGAGATAAACTTTTGTTATTGACCAAATACTTATTTTACCAAGGAATTTACCAATTAATTCATTAAAAATCCTTCAATGTGATTTTCTGGATTTTTTTTTTCTCATTTTGTCTCTCATAGTTGAGGTATACCTATGATGAAAATTGGAGACCTCTCTCATCTTTTAAGTGGGATAACTTACACAATTGGTGGCTGACTAAATACTTTTTTCCCCACTGTATTATTATCATTATTGAGTTGTTTTAAGCAGTCTCTGCCAGGGCATCTGTAGAGAGCACAACTGTCAATAAGGTGGTCAGCTTTGTAGCGGGACACTGCATTGACAAGATGGAGACTCACAGAGTCCCCAGCTGTTCATATTGGACCTAAAGTGGCCCTGGCCAATCCTAAATTGGTTTAAGATTGTCCATTAAAGCCTGTCCAGATTGCATCCAAGCGGGCTGGTACTTGGTGCTGAAATAAACTGGAACAGTCTGTACTTGTAAGATAAGATAAGATAAGATAAGCCTTTATTAGTCCCACAATGGGGAAATTCCAGGATTGCAACAGCATAGGGATAGCAACACTCAGAGCAACAATCAGAAGGCAAGAAAAAACAACATCTAGTAAACATATGTCCATATTACTATAAATGTATATATATAGACACACAGTGCAGAGCATTATGGCTGGTGAATGTGCAGCAGAAAGTCTAAGCTCTCTCTCCGCGGATGCAGCGGGCCAGCTGGAAGTCTTTGGGCATGATGGTGACCCCCTTAGCGAAGAAGAGACCCACCAGGTGGGCCTCGCTGGTCTCCTGCAGAGCCATGACGGCGAAACTCAGGAAACGCAGGACGGTCTTGAAGTCCTGAGCGATCTCCCTCACCAGGCGCTGGACGGGCAGCTTACGGATGAGCAGCTCCGTGGATTTCTGGTAGCGACGGATCTCTCTCAGAGCCACGGGCCTGTGACGGCGAGGCCTCTTCACTCTGCCGGTGGCCAGAGCGCCTCTCCGAGCAGCCCTGGTGGCTAGCTGTCTCCTGGGGGGCTTCTTCCTCCAGTAGATTTTACGGGCGGTCTGCTTGGTTCTTGCCATCGCTCTTTATTATTCTGTCTTATATTTCTTTCACGCCGCCTAAACTCCAGCCCGGCACCCGCGTCCTTTTCGCTACAGCTCCCGGTATGTCGAGTTTCCCATTAGCACCGGGTGGCGGCCAAGTGCTAGCTAGCACTAGCTCCTCCCCGCTGTAACGTCTCCCGCTGCAAACCGTGGCTCCGTCCGCCGACCCGGGAGACCCCCGGGGCGATCCGTGCGTCCGTGATATATATACAGAGTGAAAGGTGTAGAAAGAAGAAGGAAGATAAAAAAAAAAGGCTGTTGCAACAGGCAGCCGACTCGTGTGGCGCCGCCGGTCCGGCGGAACCGGAACCGGAAAAAAAAAAAAAAAAAAAAAAAATGTTGTTGTGAATGTTCCACCTGCTCTCCCATTCACTCATGCCCCAGGCGTCAGTGGATTGATCGCCCAGGTTTTCCAGTAGTTCATGCTGGTGCGGAATAAGGAGAGATCTTGAGGAGAGTCTCATGTTCTTCTGTGCCCGAATTAATCCATAATGTAGAAGATGTCTGGGATCTTGGACCCGCTGTGCAAGCTGAAGGCAGCGCCGGCTGCGTCTAACATCAGGTGGTAAGATACCACTCAGCACAGGTAAGTAGGGGATGGTGTGGATCTTTAGCACCCTGAGATGAGATTCATGCTGTTGTTTAGGATGACATCAAGTGCTTTGGTGTGGGTGCTCCTGCACCATACAGGGGCACAATACTCAGCAGTTAAGAAGACTAGGGCAAGTGCTGATGTTCAAAGGGAGAAAAGCTAGCTCCCCAGCAGGTATCAGCCAATTTCTTAAGCAGGGTATTCCGAGCCCCTGCCTTTACTGATACTCTGTTGATGTGGCTACAGTAGGTGAGGCGTCTGTCAAGAAATACCCCAAGATGCTTAGGTTCTTTTTCAAAGGGGATGACAGTATTACAGCACTTAACCTCTAGCTGTAGTTGAGACAGTCGGTTAGCCAGGTGGAATAGGCTACTGACTGTTTTGGTTCTATTCAGTTTAAGCCTCCAGTTTTTGAGGCAAACGGATGGACAGACAGCCCCATAATATAATCCCTCTTTGGTCATCGACCCCTTTGTTCTTTTACTAGCAGGGGATAAAAACCAACTGAACCAAAGACTGTTCAAAACCAACATTTTGCAATAAAACCCACTCATGAACCAGGCAGATGAAGAAAGTAGACAGAAGTATTTGGAGTCTAGACACATGGTAAAGAGAAAGGTGGAAAAGGTAAAGGAATATTCAATTCAACTTTATTTATATAGCACCATTTCACAACAACAGTCATCTCATCGCACTTTGAACTGCAGGGGAAATCCTCACAATTGCAAAAAGACCCAAGCAATCAGGCAATCCCCTGTGAGCAGCATTTGGCGATGGAGAGGAAAAACTCTCTTTTAGCAGGAAGAAACCTCCAGCAGAACCAAGCTCAGGGAGGGGCAGTCATCTGCTGTGACTGGCTGGGGGGTGAGGGGATAGAGAAGAAGAAAAAAACAGACATATAGAGAGCAAACAGCATGACAGGGACTCAATCTATGGGAGAGAAAAAACAGATATTAATGACCAGCAAAAATATTTCATTGAGAGTGAAGAAAGAAGTGAAGCCCAGTGCATTGTTGGAGGTCCTGAGACACATGATCCCACCCTAATTATAGGCTATATCAAAAAGAATGGTTTTAACCCTGTTCGTAAAAACAGAGATCAAGTCTGACTCCCGAATCCAGATTGGCAGCTGGTTCCACAGGAGAGGAGCTTGATAACTCAAGGGTGGGGTCTGGAGAAACCTTAAAACCATCTCTGGGCTCCAGAATACCTCCCCCCAGGCCACGGGGGGCAGGGAGTGGGCGAACAATCTGAACCTGTATTTCAATAGGTTTGACCAATCGCCCTCCCCCCCGATTGCACAACAACCACTGCTGCCTCTGAAGACATCGAGTCCTGCTGCCCACACCCCACTCCACCATCACCCCCCCCCCCCACTCCCAACACACAGCCTCCCAACATGACCCTCACTAAGAGCCAGGTGAGGACGGACCTGAGGAAGATCAAGGCAAGGAAGGCATCGAGACCGGACGGCATCAGCGCAAAGCTCCTCAAGTCCTGTGCAGACGAGCTGTGTGGGATTATGGAGCACATCTTCAACCTGAGCCTGAAGCTGGGGAGGGTACCACAGTTGTGGAAAACATCTTGTGTGGTACCTGTACCAAAGACTTCCCACCCCAAAGACCTGAACAGCTACAGACCAGTGGCCCTGACGCCCCACATGATGAAGACCCTGGAGAGACTGATCCTTGCTCACCTCTGCCCCCTGGTGGGACCAGCGATGGATCCACTCCAGTTCGCCTACCAGCATGGCATTGGGGTGGAGGATGCGGTGATCTTCCTCCTTCACCGTTCTCTGTCCCACCTGGAGAAGCCTGGGAATGCGGTGAGAATCATGTTCTTTGACTTCTCCAGTGCTTTCAACACCATCCAACAGATGATCCTGAAGGACAAGCTGCTGTGCGCAGGGGTGGACCAGCACCTGTCATCATGGATCCTGGACTACCTCACTAACCGGCCACAGTTTGTGAGAACCCGGGACTGTGTGTCTGACACGATCATCGGTAGCACGGGGGCCCCCCAGGGAATGGTTTTGGCTCCCTTCCTGTTCACCCTTTATACTGCGGACTTCTCACACAACACAACACACTGCCATCTACAGAAGTTCTCTGACGACTCTGCGATCGTTGGCCACATCTCCAACAGAGATGAAGCTGAGTACAGAGGACTTATCCAGGACTTTGTGGACTGGTGCCATTGGAACTGCCTCCAGATCAAAGTGAGGAAAACTAAGGAGCTGGTGGTGGACTTCCGCAGGCAAGGACAACCCCTCACAGCACCAGTAAATATACAGGGAACTGACAGAGATGGTGACATCCTACAAGTACCTGGGTGTTCATCTGAACAATAAACTAGACTGGTCACACAACACTGACACACTCTACAAGAAGGGACAGTGCAGGCTGTTCCTACTGAGGAGACTCAGGTCTTTTGGTGTACAAGATAAGATAAGATAAGATAAGCCTTTATTAGTCCCACAATGGGGAAATTCCAGGATTGCAACAGCATAGGGATAGCAACACTCAGAGCAACAATCAGAAGGCAAGAAAAAACAACATCTAGTAAACATATGTCCATATTACTATAAATGTATATATATAGACACACAGTGCAGAGCATTATGGCTGGTGAATGTGCAGCAGAAAGGGGCGCTGCTGAAGACATTCTACGACACGGTGGTGGCATCAGCCATCACTTTTGGAGTGGTCTGCTGGGGCAGTGGTGTTACAGCAGTCGATAGGAAGAGACTGAACAAACTGATCAAGAAAGCTAGCTCTGTCCTGGGGCAGCGCCTTGACCCAGTGGAGGAGATGGGAGAGAAAAGGATGTTGGCTAAACTGTCATCTCTGCTGGAGTCCGAGTTCCACCCTATGCAGGTGTAACGGATGCCAACTAGCACTGTTCGGCGTAGAACGTTAGTAAACCTCCCTCCCGAAAAAGCCTCATACAGTATCGGTAGCGCTGAGCTATCGGTCAGACCTTTAGCTCAGCGCGATCGTGCTGTGTCTCCCATGCTCGAACTGTGTAGTTGACTGGTAGGTCGCGGGTTCGTGTCCCGAGTGGGCGAACTGCGCAGGATGATCTCAGTCACAATGATGCCGTGACCCGGATGGGAGTGAGGTTTAAGGGGGAGAGTGTAACGGATGCCAACTAGCACTGTTCGGCGTAGAACGTTAGTAAACCTCCCTCCCGAAAAAGCCTCATACAGTATCGGTAGCGCTGAGCTATCGGTCGGACCTTTAGCTCAGTGCGATCGTGCTGTGTCTCCCATGCTCGAACTGTGTAGTTGACTGGTAGGTCGCGGGTTCGTGTCCCGAGTGGGCGAACTGCGCAGGATGATCTCAGTCACAATGGTGCCGTGAACCCGGGATGGGAGTGAGGTTTAAGGGGGAGAGTGTAACGGATGCCAACTAGCACTGTTCGGCGTAGAACGTTAGTAAACCTCCCTCCCGAAAAGCCTCATACAGTATCGGTAGCGCTGAGCTATCGGTCGGACCTTTAGCTCAGTGCGATCGTGCTGTGTCTCCCATGCTCGAACTGTGTAGTTGACTGGTAGGTCGCGGGTTCGTGTCCCGAGTGGGCGAACTGCGCAGGATGATCTCAGTCACACAGGACATACTGAATGCACTGAGGAGCTCATTTAGAAGCAGACTACATCATCCTAGGTGCACAACCGAGAGGTTTCGCAGGTCCTTTCTACCTACGACTGTCAGACTGTACAACCTAAGCAGGGCTGCTCGCAGAGATAGCAAAAAGACGTGACAACCTAAAGGCCCTTTTCCACTAGCACGCTTTAGCGCGACACGGGACGGCTCAGCACGCTTTGTACGCTTTTCCACTAGCCCCAACACGGTTTAACAGCCGCAATTCTCAGCCCCGCTCCAGGGCAGGGTACAGCAGTGCTGAGCTGGGCCATGTTGTGACGTTAACAGACTGGTCGCCGCTGATTGGTCAGGTCGTAACCGGCGCTGATTGGTCAGGTTGTAACCGCCCCTCTCCTCCTCCTCTTCTGCCGAATCTTCACGACCTTCTCAATAAAGTTTTTGAAAAAAAAAAAAAAAAAAGAATCTTCACGACCGCCTTTACTCAGCGCGCAACCACTGTTGGCGGTTTATTTTCAGTGTATTGCTGTGCTATTTTCATTTATTCTCTATCAAAAATGACTTCGCGTAATAAGGGTGTTCCATGGACCAATAAGGACGTGCAGTGTCTGCTCACTGCATTCTCAGACGAACGCATCCAGCGCGAGTTAGAAGGAGCCACCCGGAATGAAAAAAATATACCGGGAGGTCTCGACATCGGAGTCCTTTAACGGTGAGTTTTAATTTTTTTTATTGTGCGTTTTTTCGCAAATATATTCGGTAAGACGCTCAGTTTATTTATGCAATAAAAAAGCTGTTCATTTGTGGATGATGATCGCTCTGCAGCAGCACACTGCGGACTCACGCTTTTCTTTTAATTATTCATGTGAACAATACGCTGAAATAAGCTTATGTAATCTTGTTAAAAACTATTGTCTTTTCTGTATATCTTGCACTTTCGTGCTGTATTTTATTGTGTGCATTTTAGTAGTAGTAGTAGATTAGTTTATTTGACAGGGACAGTGCAATAAACATAGACAATTAATCAAAGACAATCAATCTGATGTGTTGCACATAGAGTGTATAGCTATTAGCTAATTTGCAACTCTTGTCCCTGGATGGGCTTTAGAAAAAAGAATCAAGATAAAAAATATACACAATAACCACATACATCAATGCAGAAAAATTATAAATACACAATTATAAATATTATAAATACACAAATATAACAGCCTGACTCACATTTAAAATAAATATTATAAATATTATAAATACACAAATATAACAGCCTGACTCACATTTAACACATATAACATAACTCACATTTGCCTATTTCAGGCCTTCCTCCCTCCGTCACTCACTATAAACAAACACATTTATTCCTTCCCTTCATTCACTCTCACTTTGCAGACAATTAATTCATACATGAGTACATTCTTGTTTATTTTTCAGCCAGTTTTTCCTTGTAGAATCATCCCACTCGTCTGCCGCGCCAGCATGCCCGGATTCTCCAATGTGAATCTGTCCCGCCACCAGGCGCAAAATCTATTCAATGATAAATATTTGCAACATTTAAATGAGGTTGCAAAAAACGCGAGGGTATCCCAGGAGCAGGCAGGAGCTGGCAGAGACGGCTTCATTCAACCGAGCCTTCCTGACTCAGTTTGGGAAGCTGGTAGAGGCTCTCAGTGGTCGGCGTGTATAAAATGTCGATTAACCTTCATGTTGTGTTGCAAAGTTTTTTTTTATTTTAATATTTTGTATATAATAAAATGGAATTGTTTTTGAAAGTGTGGTTTGTCTGTTATAACACTGAATTATAAAACAGTATAATTACATAGAAATTCCATTGCCTAGTCTGATCAAAATGATGCTGATCATCCTGTCAGGGGTCAACCGTTGTAAAGGTAATGTAATTTTTAACTAGACCAAAAAACAAATGTTTTTGTAAGCTTTCTGTTCTTTTTATTGAAATATCATAAAAAATTAGCACCACATGATCCAGTTCTAAACTTTGGGTAAATTTTTTATGTTAACTTATAAGAAGTTGCACAGTTGGACTTTAAAATGCAGCAGGAGAGACTGATCAAGCTTACAAGTCAAAGTAGGTAAAAAAGTAAGTATATGTAAATTGAATGTTCTATCGGCATTCCAAATTCAGAGAATTACAATACTTTAGAAGGAGTGTAGCATCATCTAAACGGAAAATACTAATACTGTTGTTCCAAACGACCTGAAGGTGAAAAACATGAATTTTTTTTATTCAGTACATCCAAAATGCCCTAGGATGTAAAAAATAATACAATTTGGTGTTGGCCAGTGTGCCACTGTCTCATTATTTAATACGAATAAAAACAAGTTTCAGCTCATTATTTCTAGGTCATTTGGCAGTTAATTCAAACCAAAAGTGACTTGTGTTGTTGCAGCTTTTTTATCAGAGAGTTTCTCAGGTTTTGGAGCATATAATCATCCGTCCCTTAACTGTTAAACATTAAATAACAGCAGACAGATTGGCAAAGGATACACAATTGTGTTGCTGTTGCCCAAAACCGCTGTGACCCACTGCTTGTGGTGCTACCTTTCATGTGTGCGCTTTTTATGAATATTCACATGTTTTTGTAAGTACAAGTGGGATAGTATTAAACTGAAATATAACATATTTCTAATAATGTTTGCTTTTTGCAAATATTTACACTTATTTTGAAAGTAAAAGTTGGATAGGATTAAATTGACATATAACACGTTTCTCAATAGTGATAGTAACAGTATATGGAGGAATTCTGGGTCATATTAGCATCTGCTCTTCATCATAATGGGTTTGGGCGGGGGGGGGGGGTGTCTAATCATGTGCCATGGAGGGCCAAGACCCTGCAGGCTTTACCTCCAACCAGTGTCTTCAACAGCAGATTCCACTGAACTTCTTCCACTGACTGATCAGTGATAACACCTGCTGAAGAGACTGGGTAGAAGAGAGAACCTGCAGGGTCTTGGCCCCCCATGACACATGATTGGAAGCCCCCGGATTAGGTTTAATTGGATTTAACATTTTAACACAAACTGCTTTATGGTTCATAATTCTGTTGACAGACTTACACCAAACCAAAAGTGATTTCTCAAACTGCTGGATTATTCTTAGCTTTTCCAATCTTTCAGTATTTAATTTATGCCACATGGTGGTAACCTTCACATATAAAAAAGAGACATCTGCAAAAACTTCATAGGTTTATTGTCAGTGCAAATCCCAGTGCAATACAACATGAATGCATATCTAGTACATTGTTGATGCAGAGAATATATATTTCTACAGTACATGTTTCCATGTAAACTTGTGACTGCATTATTTTAATTGCTTTTAATCCTAGATCAAGTTTGTTTTGGCCTAAAATGCATGATAACTGTCAAATATATCTTATTATACCTAACTCAGTAAAGTTTACTTTTTGAATATATATTTTGTGGCTAATATAATTATTAACCTGGCAATCAAGTTGTGTCAGCTGATCGTTTTTTTCTATGATACCATCTCATAATCTGCTGCAGAAGCAGGTAAGTCCATGATGTCTCAACAGTCTCTCCATGATTTTCAAGCAGATCAGAGCAATTTGTTGTACAGGAAATAAAATGTTTCTACAGACATTCTTAAGCTCAATACTGCTCGTTTGTGAAGCTGTGTTGACATCAGTGACAGGCTGATCACATCCGTGACAGGCACGCCCAGAGCGAATGAAGCAGTAATTTCCCCACCACAGAGCCATCTGAAACACACACAGCGTACATATTTTAGTACCTAACAGCGATAACTTGCAGACATTAAAGTGTAGCACGATGTACTTATAGCAAACTAGCATTAGCAACCATTAGCTTACCGTCATATACGACCTAGTTTGTATCCTCACGCCTTTGGCTCTCCCAGAAGCTGCAGAACTATTCCAGAGTGTTTTCATCTCGCTGCCTGTACCCTTGTCTGGCGGTCCTTTTTGGCGTTTACGGTGAAAAAAGCCACAGACCGAGGAGTGGCCTTGTACAGCTATGTGTTATGTTTTGCTTGGGTCTTCTCAATAAAGTTTTGGGAAAAAAAATGTTTTGCTTGGGTCGCGTGCGTTACGTCATGGGAGTGTGGCACCGCCTCGCTGTTATAAACCCACCCACCCGAGCACAACACCCATGCCCAACACCGTGCTAATGGAGACAGAAGCATTCCGAGCCGTACTGAAGTGAATCGAGCCGTACCGAGGTGTGCTAGGCTAGTGGAAAAGAATGCAAAAGACGCAATAGACTTACACAATGGTCCCCTCCGGTATACAACTAGGAAAATACCGGTCGCTAAGGAGGGCAAAATATGTATGGGTACATAATCATACCATGTAGGATAACTAAGTAGACGGTTATGCTGTTTCATTCCATCTAGCTAAAATGCTCCGCACTGTGTGTTTATATATTTATATATTTATTCCATCTAGCTACAATGCTCCGTACTGTCTGTTTATATATTTATTCCATCTAGCTACAATGCTCCGCACTGTGTGTTTATATATTTATATATACATATGTATACTCGCTGCTCTTGTTTTTTGTTTTTTTCTTGTCTTCTGATTGTTGCTCTGAGTGTTGCTATCCCTGTGCTGTTGCAATCCTGGAATTTCCCCATTGTGGGACTAATAAAGGCTTATTGTATCGTATCGTATCGTATCGTAACTGAAGGCCCTGCCTCCCATTGCACTTTTGGAGATTCTAGATATTACAAATAATTCAGCATTTTGGGAGCGTAGTGCTCTGTTAGGATAATACGGTAGTATCAGATCTTTTAAATAAAAAGGGGTCTGATTATTTAGAGCTTTATAAGTGAGAAGAAGGATTTTAAAGTTAATTCCAAACTCTATGGGAAGCCAATCAAGGGAGGCCAGAACCAGAGAGATATGATGTCTCTTTCTAGTACCTGTTAAAACTCTTGCTGCAGCATTTTGGATCAGCTGAAGATTTTTTAAAGATGTTTTAGGACAACTTGATAATAAAGAGTTACAATAATCTAATCTAGAGCTAACAAAAGCATGGATTAGTTTCTCAGCATCACTCTGAGACAAGATGCTCCTAATCTTGGCAATATTACGCAAATGATGGAGAAGGCAGTCTTACAAACAAGTTTAATATGTGAATTAAAAAACAGATCTTGATCAAAAATAGCTCCAAGGTTCCTCACAGAACTATCAAGAGAAAGAGTAACCGCATCCAAACTAAAAGTTTGATTTGGAAAAGTATTTCTAAGGTTTTCTGGACCAACAAGAATGACTTCAGTCTTATCTGAATTTAATAGCAGGAAATTACAAGTCATCCAAGCTTTGATTTCCTTAAGACAGGCTTCTAACTTGGCTAATTGATTACTATCATCTGGCTTCATTGACAGGTATAATTGTGTGTCATCTGCATCACAATGAAAATGTATACAGTGCTTTCTAATAATGTTGCCTAGCAGAAGCATACAGTATATAAACTAAAAAGAATAGGGCCTAGCACAGATCCCTGTGGAACTCCGTGACTGAGCTTTGAGTTGGAAGAAAAACTCATTACTGACATGAACAACTTCCGGTTGTGGCATGTAAGATGAGGATGCACAGGTAAAGGCTCCCGGTTCGTTTCTTGGTTTAAAACTCAGTTTAGAGCTGGCGTTTTGAGCTGTTGCTTTGTCACTACCGCTGGAGAGTAAACCTGCACGTGCGAAAAAAAAAAAGAGAAATTGCCAGTCTCATAACTTAATATTGTAGTGGCTGGTGAAGCAATCAGTCCCCTCACACTCAGGGAGAACAAAGGGATTTCTCTCACATGTTTTGATTTTTTTTTTCCTACGATCACAATCAACGTACATCGGCCAGGATCATGGGTCCCAAGAAAGCTCAGCAGACTGAGGAGGTGGACAACATTAAAACTGCAGCAAAAAAACATCCTGGACCTGGTCGAGGAGGTGAAAGCGCTGCGGATCCAGAACGCTGAGAAGGACAAGAGGCTGGCGTATCTGGAGAGCAGGGTGTCGGAACTGGAGCAGAACACCCGGGTGAACAACGTGATCATCACAGGGCTCCACATTAAACCACGATCGTGCGCGCGAGCGGTGGCCGCTGACAGCGGAGGGAGGCTTGACGTGCTGGAAGATGAATCCATGGAGCAACAAGTGGTGGCCTTCATGCAGTCCAAAGGAATCCAGCTGGACTGTAACACCATTGAGACCTGCCACCCTCTGCCCAGGAAAAACGGCAACAAACCGGCTGTGATCATGAGGTTTGTCAACAGAAAACACAAGACTGCGCTGTTAAAACAAGGTAGAAAACTGAAAGGAACGAACATTTACATAAACGAGCACCTCACAAAAGAAAACGCAGAAATAGCCAGAAAAGCAAGATACCTGAGAAAGCAGAAAAAGATTCAAAACACCTGGACATCAAACTGTAAAATATACATCAAATTAAACGGATCACCTGAAGAAGCCAAGGTCATTAACATCCGTAATATTATGGAACTGGACAAATATCAATGAATATTATGAACTGGAGTTGACAGCAACAACAGATAATTGTAGGACACTGAAGGGATATACTCATCTGCTACAAGACATTTAACAACATGAAACAAAAGATCAACAAACCGGAACAACAGGAACTGAAAGTTTTTGAATATACAGATCACAACCCACAGGACTTAGAATATAACATAGACCCTGACAATAATTTATTTAGCTCCATCAACAATAACTGTAGTTACTACACGGATGAACAGTTTAACAAAATGGTCACATCTGATTTCAATATTTCTATGATCCACTTCAGCAGCAGAAGTCTCTATGCCAACTTTAATAACATTAAAGATTATTTACATCAGTTTAAAGAGCCATTCAATATTGTGGCAATATCAGAGATGTGGCTCAGTGAAGAGAAAGGAGTGGATTTTACCATGGATGGCTATGAATTAAATTATATAAATAGAAAAGTGAAAAAAGGAGGAGGAGTTGCAATTTATGTTGACAAGAGCTTGAAATACAAAGTTGTTGAAAATCTGTAAGTAACTGTGGATGATTTATTTGAATGTATTACAATAGAAATCTGTCTGGACAATGTGAAGAATATAGTAGTGAGCTGTGTATAGAGAACACCTGGATCAAACATTGACTTATTTAAGGACTGGATGGAAAAAATGTATGCAAAACTAACTCATAAAGTTATGTTCATCTGTGGGGATTTCAATATAGATCTGATGAACTCAAAACATAGTTTGACAGAAGAATTTATCAACACAATGTACAGCATGGGCTTACATCCAACAATTACCGGACCTAGCAGAATCACGTCACACAGTGCCACACTAATAGATAACATATTCACAAACATTATGGAAAATAATATCAGGAGCGGGCTTTTATTGAATGATATCAGTGACCACCTGCCGATATGATATCAGTGACTACCTGCATGGACAACATCTTGTCCTCCATATCTTCCTGCCCAGGCTTGAATCCTACTAACGCCCAACGCTGGAAGGAAGAACACCGGATCACTGGAGAGGACACTCCAGCTTCGCCTTTGGCGTAGACAAAACAAGGGGAATGACAGTTACCTGTTATAAGCCACCGCTCAATTGGCGTAGAGCGCAGCGCCAGAGGTTGTTCCCGACGGTGGGAGGGATCATTGGATCTCACTGGACAGCTACCGCCTGCCTCAAGCTGGGCAGCCCCCAGCCAATAAGGTGTTGTCCCGCCACAGCTTGCTTTCCTCATTGGGTGCATGGGGATGAGGAGAAGAATTAGACGAGACGGCGTCCATCCCACTTTGGATGGTGCTTCTCATTTATCTAACAATCTGGCATCTTTTTTATCCAAATTTCCAAAACCTTGAAAACTCAGAGTTGGGACCAGGAAGCAGAGTCGCAGTCTTACACGCCTCTCTGCAGCTCCTCTTCATCCGCCACCCCTCAACTTAGCCTCTGTCTTCCCCATCAGAGAATCATTGTCTGCTCCCTCCAAAGTAAATAAAAATATAATGTATAAGCATCCCAAAGTGATTAAACAAAAAGTTGGTAAAACTCAAATTAAACATGAAGCCTCTAAATTGAATGATTTGGCCTCTGTTCCTCCTCATAATTTAAAAATTAAATACGGTTTGTTAAATATTAGGTCTCTAACTCCCAACTCTCTGCTAGTCCATGATCTGTTAATTGATCATCAGATTGATTTAGTATCCCTTACAAAGACTTGGTTAGGGCAAGAGGATTGTGTTGGTTTGAATGAATCAACATAAGGGTGCATGCACACGCAGCGACCGGCAGCTGGTGAAATAGTGCGTGTGTGTGTGTGTGTTTTTATGTACTTTTATACGTTTTTATAAAATCATCTGTGTCGTTTCTGCCTTGGAGTGGGTGTGGAATATATGGTGAAGAGCTCCCTGGTATCTACAACATGGATTTCCTCTCCTCTCTCGCACTGCTGCTTTCTGTGCTGTGGCTCTTTGTCTCTGAAGTAAACGCGTTCGGCTCCATGGCGGGCAGAATAGCGGGCAGAATACAATATTCCATGGACTTGTTGCTGCATTTAAACACGGCTGATTCAACGGCTGTGATTGAGCCTAAGCTGCAACTGCCGGACTTTATTTTGAGAGATGGACACAGCGGTGAAAAGAGAGGTGGCAGAAGGAAGTGCGGAAGGCGTGGAGGTGTGAAATTGCGCCTGAGAAGACGTCAGTTTGGTAACATTCCTCTTCCTTCAATAATTTTTGGGAATGCACAGTCTGTGAGAAACAAGGTGGATGAAATTCAAAAGAATGTACGGTACCAGAAGGACTTCAAGAACTGCTGCGTCATGGCTTTCACTGAATCTTGGCTTACTGCGCATGACCGAGATGCAGACCTATGGATTGACGGCTTTGGAGCCCCGTTGCGCTCGGATCGGCAGGAAGAGGTAACGGGGAAGCGTCAGGGGGGCGGCGTATGTTTATACATTAATAAGCAGTACTGCACATCTGTCACGGTCAGAGAGCGCATCTGTACACCCGATGTGGAGCTGCTGTCTGTGTCACTACGCCCCTTTTATTTGCCTCGCGATTTTCCCCAACTTTTCATCACAACCGTGTACATTCATCCGAGGGCAGACGCTGACTCCGCCTCCAGAACCATCTTTGATGTGATCCAGCAGCTGCAATCAATTTCTCCAGAGGCGCCAAACTTCATTCTTGGGGATTTTAACCATGTTTCTTTAAAGAAGACACTTAAAAACTTTTATCAGTATGTCTCCTGCCCAACCAGGAGAAAAACGACATTGGACCTGTGCTATGGATCCATAGAGAGGGCCTATAAATCACTCCCCCTTCCTCCTTTAGGATCCTCAGATCACAACTGTGTACATTTGCTGCCCACATATAAAACTGCTCTCAGAAGAGGCAAGGTGGAGACGAGAGACATTGATGTGTGGACAGAAGATTCAGAGCACAGCCTCCAGGAATGCTTTGACTGTACAGACTGGGAGATGTTCACACTGGCCTGCGGGGATGATTTTGACTCTCTGGCTGAGCTCACATGCTCATACATGGCTTTCTGTCAAAATAAGATTGTTCCACGTAAACGTGTCAAAATATATCCCAACAACAAACTATGGGTTACTAAATCAGTTAAATCCTGCTTACAGAGGAAAGCACTTGCCTTTAAACAGGGGTCTGTTTCTGAGCTACAGGTTGCCACAAAGGAGCTGAAGTCCGAAATTTTAAGAGCAAAACAGAATTATAAATCAGAGTTGGAAAGCAAGATGGCAGCAAAGAAACTTGGTTCGGCCTGGGCCAGTATGAAAACTATTGCAGGCCTTCAGAGCACAGAACGCAGTAATCGTGTGTTTTTAGATGGTTTTAATTCAGACACAGAGCTGGCTAATGCTCTTAATTGTTTTTATGGTCGTTTTGACTCCTTTGATTTCAGCACAGAAATCCAAGATTTGAAACAGAAACTCAAAGACAATCAGCACTTTAATATTGAGGTGCAGGATGTTAAAAGGGAGTTCTGCGCTGTAAAAGTGAACAAAAGTCAGGGCCCTGATAATATATGTGGGCGCTTGGTAAAGTCCTGTGCACATGAACTGAGTCCTATATTTCATTACATTTTCAATAAGTCCTTACAGACACAACATGTGCCTAAGATCTGGAAAGATGCCATGGTTGTTCCCGTTCCAAAATCCAGCTGTCCTAAAACGGTAAACGACTTTAGACCAGTTGCTTTGACTTCAATTTTAATGAAAATTTTTGAAAAACTGGTCAGATGTGAGGTCCTAAGGCAGACTGAACATGCATTGGATCCTCTGCAGTTTGCCTATAGGCCTCACAGAGGAGTGGAGGATGCCACTGTCACTATGTTTAACATGCTTTTTAAACATCTGGATTTTAATGGGACACACGCCAGGCTTTTATTTGTGGACTTTTCTTCCGCCTTTAATACAATCCAACCTCATATTTTAGTTGAAAGGCTCCTGCAACAATTTGATTTGAGCAATAATCTGGTGGGTTGGATTCTGGATTTCTTAACCAACAGGACGCAGAGTGAGTAAGGGTCAATGGTACACTGTCTGACCTAAAGTGCTTTTCTACTGGCTCTCCTCAGGGGTGTGTGTTGTCACCACTACTCTTCATCCTGTACACAAACATGTGTCGGAGCAGACATGACAACAGACACATTATAAAGTATGCTGATGACTCAGTCATTGTTAGTCTCCTCCAGGATGGTGAGAGTGGCCACGGCCCAGTAGTTGATGACTTTGTTCACTGGTGTGAGGATTCCTACCTGCAGCTGAATACAACAAAAACGAAAGATATGATTATTGACTTTAGGAGGAAAACTCCCAGGCACAAAGTCACCATACTAAAAGGCCAGACCACCGAATGTGTACAATCGTACAAATATCTTGGGACGATTATTGATAGTAATTTAAACTTAGAAGAGAACTGTGAAAGGGTGTGCAAAAAGGGTCAGCAACATTTGCATTGTTTGAGGAAACTTGCACGCTTCCAAACTGACCGAACCATAATGACAATGTTTTATCGGGCTTTTATTGAATCTGTTTTATCCTTTTCTTTAGTGTCATGGTTTGGTCAGATAAAACTGAAACAGAGGAAATCCTTGGATCAGGTAGTTAGATGGTCCAGTCGTTTGCTTGGTGAGTCACAGCTGAGCCTGACATCCCTGTACACCAGACAAGTACAGAGGATGGCTACCTCCATTTTAAATGATGACTCCCACCCTTTGCACTGCAACTTTCAGCTTCTTCCCTCCAGACGGAGGTTTGCTGTCCCAAAAAGTAAAACCCAGCGCTACAAAAACAGCTTTGTCCCTGCTGCTGTCAAAGAGTTGAACAAGCTATAAAAATATATTGTACATATTTTATATTTACTTATTTTGTATGATGTCACTTGGGTTCTAAATATTTTGTTGGGTTTTAGACCTTTGAGTTTTTTAACCTCTGACTAGTTTTTAACTTTTAATATGACCCTTCTCTCTTACCTCTGGTTTCTTCCTCATCTCTTTGTCTTTTTATACCCTGTTTGATGGAGCCTTGAGTATTTTTATCATGTTTATAGTCAGCTTCATGTGTGCCTGTGTTTGTGTCTATGTTGAATGTAATTAGTGGCTTGTAAATATGGATGTCACCAGACTGCAAAACAAATCTACCTACCGGTACAAATAAAGTAACCTGAACCTGAACCTGAACTCCCTCTGGTTATTTAAATTGTCAAAATTCCAGAAGTTCTGGTCGTGGAGGAGGAGTAGCAACAATTTACCATTCCAAATTACTAGTTAACGTAAAGCAAAAAACACGTTATAATTCCTTTGAGGGCCTGGTCCTCAGTATTGGGCATTTTAGCAATTTTAGGCTAAACCCAATTTTATTTGTCATAGTTTATCATCCTCCATCAATCTACTCAGTTTTTATCTGAATTTGCCGAATTCTTAGCTGATTTAGTGCTGAAATCAGATAGAATAATTATAGTAGGGGACTTTAATATACATGTAGATGTACAGTAAATAGTGATTGCCATAATTTGGCATTTAATTCAATATTAGACTTGATGGGGTTTTCTCAGAAAGTAGGAAATTCTACCCATTATCTCCACCATAAATTGGACCTTGTTCTGACATATGGCATAGAAATAGAAAATCTGGTAGTGTCTCCTCATAACCCTGTACTGTCAGACCATTGTCTGTTAACCTTTGATTTTTACTATTTCTGACTATTTCGCTCCTAAAGAAAAATATTACTATAGTAGATGCCTCTCAGATGATGCCATTACCAAATTTAAGCAGACTGTTTCTTCTATGCCATGTGTCAACACAACAGAGATAAGCTATGGAGAGCTTGCTCCTTCTGTAACTGATAGCATGGTAGATAGTGTTACAGCTTCTCTGCATCAGACTCTAGACTTGGTGGCCCCTTTAAGAAAAAGTCTAATCTGAGATTTCTAACTCCTTGGTTCTACACAGAAACTTGTAGCTTAAAACAGAAGACTCATCAATTAGAAAGAAAATAGCACTCCAGTAATTTAGATGAAATCTATTTAGCTTGGAGAAATCATCTTTTAATTTATAAAAAAAATCTCTGAGAAAAGCTAGAATGAGTTATTATTCTGCATTAATAGAAGAGAACAAGAATAATCCCAGGTTTCTTTTCAGCACTGTAGCCAGGCTGAAAAAGAGTCAGGACTCTTGTCAATCCTAGCATTCCCTTAGAGCTTTCTAGTTAGGACTTTATGAACTTTTTCAATAATAAAATTTCATCTATCAGAGATAAAATCAGTCAGATTCTTCCCACCGTTAACTTAAATACAGTAACTACTACAACTCCTTCAATTGACATCTGTTTGGATGAGTTTACTCCAATTGACCTTTTAGAGTTAGACAAAATAATTTCCTCATCCAAGCCTTCAGCTTGTCTTTTAGACCCTATTCCTACCAGGTTATTTAAAGAAGTCTTCCCATTTATTGATAGCTTTATTCTTCAAATACTCAATTCTTCATTAACATTAGGCCATGTACCGCAGGCTTTTAAAACGGCTGTAATTAAACCCTTACTCAAAAAGCCAACGCTAGATCCAGGAGTTTTAGCTAACTATAGACCAATCTCTAATCTCCCTTTCATTTTTAAAAATCTAAGAAAGAGTTGCTGCTACGCAATATTTGACCAATTGCAGGGAAATGGTTTATTTGAAGAGTTTCAATCTGGGTTTAGAATCCATCATAGTACTGAAATAGCCTTAGTGAAGGTCACTAATGACCTCCTTATCGCATCTGATAATGGACTTGTTTCTGTGCTTGTCCTTTTAGACCTTAGTGCAGCTTTTGACACTATCGATCATAATATTCTACTTGATAGATTAGAACACTATGTTGGACTTAATGGAACTTCGTTGCAGTGGTTTAGATCTTATTTATCTGATAGGTTCCAGTTTGTTCATGTTAATAATGAGTTTTCTTCCAACTCAAAGCTCAGTCATGGAGTCCCACAGGGATCTGTGCTAGGCCCTACTCTTTTTAGTTTAAATATGCTTCCGTTAGGCAACATTATTAGAAAGCACTGTATACATTTTCATTGTTATGCAGATGACACACAATTATACCGGTCAATGAAGCCAAATAATAGTAATCAATTAGCCAAGTTAGAAGCCTGTCTTAAGGAAATCAAAGCTTGGATGACTTGTAATTTCCTGCTATTAAATTCAGATAAGACTGAAGTCATTCTTGTTGGTCCAAAAAACCTTAGAAATACCTTTCCAAATCAAACTTTTAGTTTGGATGCAGTTACTCTGTCTCTTAATAGTTCTGTGAGGAACCTTGGAGTTATTTTTGATCAAGATCTGTTTTTCAGTTCACATATTAAATTCGTTTCTAAGACTGCCTTTTATTATTTGCGTAATATTGCCAAGATTAGGAGCATCTTGTCTCAGAGTGATGCTGAGAAACTGATCCACGCTTTTGATTGCTCTAAATTAGATTATTGTAACTCTCTATTATCAGGGTGTCCTAAAACATCTCTAAAAAGTCTTCAGTTGATCCAAAATGCTGCAGCAAGAGTTTTAACAGGTACTAGGAAGAGAGATCATACAGCATCTCTCTGGTTCTGGCCTCCCTTCATTGGCTTCCCACAGAGTTTAGAATTAAGTTTAAAATCCTTCTTCTTACTTTCAAAGCTCTAAAAATCAGGCCCCTTTTTATTTAAAAGATCTGATATTACCCTATTATCCTAACAGAGCACTACGCTCCCAAAATACTGGATTACTTGTAATACCTAGAATCTCCAAAAGTACAATGGGGGCAGAGCCTTCAGTTATCAAGCTCCTCTCCTGTGGAACCAGATGCCAATCTGGATTCGGGAGTCAGACTTGATCTCTGTTTTTAAGAATAGGGTTAAAACCTTCCTTTTTGATATAGCCTACAATTAGGGAGGGATCATATATTTCTGAACCCTCCCTTAGTTATGCCGCTATTAGGTTTAGACAGCCAGGGGACCTCCAATAATTGCACTGGGCTTCACTCCTTTCTTCACTGTCAATGAATTTTTTTTTATTTTTTTTTTTTTTGCTGGTCATTAACATCTGTTTGTTCTCTCCCATAGATCGAGTCTCCATCGTGCTGTTTGCTCTCTACATGTCTGTTCTTTTCGTCTTCTCTATCCCCTCACCCCCCAGCCAGTCGCAGCAGATGACTGCCCCCTCCCTGAGCTTAGTTCTGCTGGAGGTTTCTTCCTGTTAAAAGGGAGCATTTCCTCTCCACCGTCGCTAAGCGCTTGCTCACATCGCCTGATTGCTGGGGTCTTTCTGCAATTTGGGGGTTTCCCCTACAGTTGAAAGTGCTATGAGATGACTGTTGTTGTGAAATGGCGCTATATACTGTAAATAAAGTTGAATTGAATTGAATTGATTTGTGACGTTAATTGGCATCAAAACTGGGGATTCTAAATTGTCCTTAGGTATGACTGTGAGAATGAATGGTTGTCTGTCTCTCTGTGTTGGCCCTGCGATGGACTGGTGATCTGTCCAGGGTGTACCCTGCCTCTCACCCAAAGATGCTGGAATAGGCTCCAACCCCCCCACGACCCGAAAAGGATTAAGCGGAAGAAGATGACTGAATGAATGAATGATTTGTGACAGAAGCATAGGAGAAAGCGTGAAAGGGAAGATTTACAAGACGGTAGTGAGACCTGCTATGATGTATGGTTTGAGATGGTGGCGCTGACAGAAAGACAGGAGGTGGAGCTGGAGGTGGCAGAGTAGAAGATGCTAAGATTTTTATTGGGAGTGATGAGGAAGGACAAGATTCGACATGACTATATCAGAGGGACCGCTCAGGTTGAGCAGTTTGGAGACAAAGTAAGAGAAGCAAGGCTGAGATGGTTTGTACATGTGCAGAGGAGGGATAGTGGAGATACTGGACAAAGGATGTTGAAGATGGAGCTTCCAGGCAGGAGGAAAAGAGGAAGACCACAGAGAAGATTCATAGATGTGGTGAAGGAAGACATGGAGAGGGTTGGTGTAACAGAGGAAGACGCAAGGGATAGGGGGAGGTGGAGGCAGATGATCCACTGTGGAGACCCCTGAAGGAAGCAGTCGAAAGAAGAAGAAAAGAAGAAACTGCCCCTATGATTGTCATGATCTGGACAAGGTCTGTGACCATGTCCATGCCTTTTGTTATCCTTCGGACTCATTATTAGGGCCTGAGCCATTGACAACATCAGTTGGCGAAAGCCCTATTGTAATTGCTCTGTTTATTATTATTATTCTTCCGCCTAAACGATCACATTTTTCACCCTCTGAACATTAACCAAAACGCGATTTTTTTTGCAAACCCCTTGGACCCGGTGAAAAATTGGATAAACTGGAAAAGATATGTACCCCCCCACCCCTAATTTTTGGAGGCAGGGTCAAACGTACAAGGTCTATGGACACTGGCAACCATCAACTTTGCCGTAGAGACATAAAATTTGGGTGAGGTGTGCATCACCTCAAGACATGCAAAAAAACATAATTGTGGCCTTTACCCACCACCAACAGGAAGGCCGCCATCTTGTCTCAAATTCGCCCCACCTCCAATTCGGCCAAAAACCACCCCTCGCATTTGAACGAACTCCTCCTGGGGGCCTGCTCCGATTGAGCTCATTTTCACATGGCGGCATCTATAGGCATTGGTCATTAAAAGTTATCCAATTTTAGCCAAAATCTCAAAAGGTGTGGCTAGGGCACAATGGTAAAGTTTGACTGCTCCCCTTACAACATCAAACAGATATAACTCGAGCAAAACTTGTCCGATGTCCATCAAAGTTTCCAAGATGGAAAATAGTCCCGCCCGGAACGCGTCTACATAAAAATACCTGACAAAGTGGTTAAAAGAAGAAATGCTGAAAACTGTTTTATCTATTACTCACGCGCCACTTGCCAGAATGACATGAAATTTTCTGAGATTCATCAGACCACAGGGATGGTCATAACTTCACATCAACTTCAGCATGATGTCACACTTGTTACCATGGACACACCCTCCTCTCCAGTCAATCCGTGATCTTGTGGGGAGGGTTGAGAAGATCCTGGAGTCATTAAAATTTGGAACATAGGTAGAGGTGACTGTATCTGTAATCCTATATGTGTCAGCAACACATAACTGATAAGTAAGTGTTACCATGGCGACATGGCAAAGGTTGACTCCTCCTTGGAACATTGGAAAATTGTAACTCGGACAAACTTTGTCTGATTTTCACCAAATTTTCTACAATGGATATTAGTCCCACCCTGAACGCTCCTATATAAAAAATAATTAACAAAAATTAGAGTGCCGCCTAGTGGTTACAACATCGGTCACTTGTAACTTTGATAAATTTTGTCCAATTTTCACCAAATTTTCTCTGATGGATATTAGTCCCATCCTGCATGCTCCTATGTAAAAATAATTCACAAAAGTTATAGTGCCACTTTGTGGTTAGAACAACCAACACTTGTAAATAGGACAAATTTTGCTCGATTTTAACCAAATTTTCTATAATTGATATTAGTCCCACCCCGAACGAGTCTATATAAAAATAATAAACAAAAGTTATAGCACCCCCTAGTGATTAAAGGAAGAATTGCTGAAAACTGTTTTCTTTATTTTTCTGTCACCAGGTGAAAAAAATTACATGAAGGAATGACTAGGGCTCATTGATAGTACATGTACATAGTACAGACCTGTTTCCCTGGTGACCAGTATGCTTCAATGGCTTCCCCGCCATGCAAAGCATGACAGTTACAACTCAGACAATCCTCGTTTAATTTGGACCAAACTTTGCACAAATCATACTAATCCCACTCTGAACATGTCTGTATATCAATATTGACAAAACTGTCACACCACCACCTACTGCTGACACAAGATATTGCACAAAACTGCATCAACTTTCGCGCAAAGACCAGTAGTCACAATGACATGACATTTTCAGTGGTTTCTCAGAGTGCATTGGATTACCCTCAGTGGAAGTCACTTTTGTCCTCCGATAATCACAGTTGACATGGAAACCCACTCCTTGCCATTCAATATGCTTTATACTTTAGAGGGTTTCCAAGGGTCACCAAATGTGGAATGTAAGTCAAGGTGACTCTCTTCTGTAGTTCTGTATGGGTCTGCAACATGTACCTAAAATGTAAGTGTTGCCATGGCCATATGTCCAAGTTTACCTTATTGCAATACGTTGGACAGTTGTAACTTGGACAAACTGTGTCAGATTTTCATCGTAATTGCTATGATGGAGATTAGTCCCGCTCCACACGCTCCTACATAAAAATATTTGACAAATGTTATAGTGCCACTTACTTCGCACAGGACGTTCTATGCCAAACGGTTTACCTTATTATTCACGCAACGTTTACCGCAACGATGGGAAATTTTCCAAGACAGCAAGGTATGATGGGTGCCAGGTTCCACAGGCACACGGGGGCGAAGGCCCGCTTATAGCTGCCTGCAGCTTTAATTGTAAATGTCTGAGTTGTGTATTGGAGGGGACGATCACTATTGTGCAAAGTTGTGATGTTTAATACGACCTCTATGAGCAGCACCGGTTAAATTATAAAGTCTGACAGCCGTAGGTAGGAAGGACCTGTGGAATCTCTCCCTCGAGCACTTAGGATGGCATAGCCTACCGCTAAATGAGCTCCTCAGTGCATTCAGCGTGTCCCGCATGGGGTGGGACTCCAGCAGACTCATCTGCCTCTATCTCACCCTATCCCTTGCATCCTCCTCTCTCACATCAACCCTCTCCATGTCTTTCTTCATGACATCCATGTATCTTCCTGGAATCTTCATCTTCAACATTCTTTGCCCAATATATCCACTATCCCTCCTCTGCACGTGTCCAAACCATCTGCCTTGCCTCTCTTTGTCTTCAAACCACTCCACCTGAGCAGTCATTCTGATATAGTCATTTCTAACCCTGTCCTTCCTTGTCACTCCCAATGAGGATCTTAGCATGTTTGACTCTGCCACCACCGGTCTGATGCCCCTTGCACTGGGGTGGCATCTGGAGGCAGTGGGTGGCCTTTGGAGACAGTTTGGGAGCTGGCTTCTTGGGGGGGACAGGCTCTCTTTGGGACTGCCTCCCTCCCAGTCTTACCGATCCCACCCCCATTCTGGGTGAATCACACATCTTATTGGATACACTCAAGGTTTTGGGGCAGCGGTGTGCCACGGGGTGTCGGTGAGGAGAGTCTCTCTGTCTGCTGTGCCATGGCGCCACCCTTGCCTCAATTGTAATTGCACTGTACACACTGAGGGCTTGGGCAGAGGGTGATGGGAGCTCTGCTGCCTGTAGCGGTGGGCAGCAGTGGTCCATCACAACATCCCCCCAATTTTAACTGCACTTTGGTAGTTCATAGACCACACCACATAACCTACACTCACTTATCATTATTCGTGCATGGCGGTGGGGGTGGGGTTCCTCCACCCCTGATGCCCTCCTTCTGCTGTGGACTTGGGGCCTGGGATGCCACATGGTTGTCATCCCGGGGGTGCTACTCAGGGTCTCCTCTGGTAACAATTCTGTGTGGCGGCCCGCCGCACTAAGGAAGTTTGTCGCTGCACCTAAAATATATTAATTTAAGAAAAATTAAATATGAAAGAAACACTCCGCAAGCACGCACACGAACAACGCGTGTTACTGTCATCCGCGCAGAAGCACCCTGCCCACCTGGCGCCAGCATGACCGTTTCTGCAGGCAGAGCGTGTCTCTCTAGCATTGCAGTCCAACAGATATATGAGCTTATTAAAGTACTTTAAACGCGGAAAAAAGTACAAGAGATTGGAGGCATTTATGGTGGTTTTAACCTGCTGGTAACCGGAACAACAATGAGGAGTCACTTAGCTAACAGGTCTGGTCAGGCTTCATTGCAGGGAAAGGCAAGAGTGACTGAAAAATCACTGAGGATTTACTTCACCAGCTACTTCAACACTAACTAATAATTTATGTTCATTATTATGTACCTGGCAAGTTAAGATGACCGAAATTCACCAAGTCAATGACTTTAATCTGTCAGCAGCCTTCAGACAAACCAAATGTGCCAACATTTGGATTTCAAAATAAGGGAGGTTTTTCCTGCTGTCTGGTTGGTGAGGAGATTTCTAAAAAACTATAAATACATAAAAATATTATAAGAAATAACTGCATATTTGGTCATTTAAGTTAATTTATTTCTTTAAATATAATTTAAATAATTACAGTGGGGAAAAAAAGTATTTAGTCAGCCACCAATTGTACAAGTTCTCCCACTTAAAAGATGAGAGAGGTCTCCAATTTTCATCAAAGGTATACCTCAACTATGAGAGACAAAATGAGAAAAAAAAAATCCAGAAAATCACATTGAAGGATTTTTAATGAATTAATTGGTAAATTCCTTGGTAAAATAAGTATTTGGCCAATAACAAAAGTTTATCTCAATACTTTGTTATATACCATTTGTTGGCAATGACAGAGGTCAAATGTTCTCTGTAAGTTTTCACAAGGTTTTCACACACTGTTGCTGGTATTTTGGCCCATTCCTCCATGCAGATCTCCTCTAGAGCAATGATGTTTTGGGGCTGTCACTGGGCAACACGAACTTTCAACTCCCTCCAAAGATTTTCTATGGGGTTGAGATCTGGAGACTGGCTAGGCCACTCCAGGACCTTGAAATGCTTCTTACGAAGCCACTCCTTCGTTGCCCGGGCAGTGTGTTTGGGATCATTGTCATGCTGAAAGACCCAGCCACGTTTCATCTTCAATGCCCTTGCTGATGGAAGGAGGTTTTCACTCAAAATCTCACGATACATGGCCCCATTCATTCTTTCCTTTACACGGATCAGTCGTCCTGGTCCCTTTGCAGAAAAACAGCCCCACAGTATGATGTCTTCACCCCCATGTTTCACAGTAGGTATGGTGTTCTTTCTCCTCCAAACACGACGAGTTGAGTTTTTACCAAAAAGTTCTATTTTGGTTTCATCTGACCATATGACATTCTCCCAATCCTCTTCTGGATCATCCAAATGCTCTCTAGCAAACTTCAGACAGGCCTGGACATGTACTGGCTTAAGCAGGGGGACATGTCTGGCACTGCAGGATTTGAGTCCCTGGCGGCGTAGTGTGTTACTGATGTAGCCTTTGTTACTTTGGTCCCAGCTCTCTGCAGGTCATTCACTAAGTCCCCCCGTGTGGTTCTGGGATTTCTGCTCACCGTTCTCGTGATCATTTTGACCTCACGGGATGAGATCTTGCGTGGAGCCCCAGATCGAGGGAGATTATCAGTGGTCTTGCATGTCTTCCATTTTCTAATAATTGCTCCCACAGTTGATTTCTTCACACCAAGCTGCTTACCTATTGCAGATTCAGTCTTCCCAGCCTGGTGCAGGTCTACAATTTTGTTTCTGGTGTCCTTTGACAGCTCTTTGGTCTTGGCCATAGTGGAGTTTGGAGTCTGACTGTTTGAGGTTGTGGACAGGTGTCTTTTATACTGATAATGAGTTCAAACTGGTGCCATTGATACAGGTAACGAGTGGAGGACAGAGGAGCCTCTTGAAGAAGAAGTTACAGGTCTGTGAGAGCCAGAAATCTTGCTTGTTTGTAGGTGACCAAATACTTATTTTACCAAGGAATTTACCAATTAATTCATTAAAAATCCTTCAATGTGATTTTCTGGATTTTTTTTTTCTCATTTTGTCTCTCATAGTTGAGGTATACCTATGATGAAAATTGGAGACCTCTCTCATCTTTTAAGTGGGAGAACTTGCACAATTGGTGGCTGACTAAATACTTTTTTGCCCCACTGTATATTTCTTTGAATTCAGAGTTAAAGTTATTGTTCTGTTCTGGCTCTACAAAATTATGGTCAAAAGTTTAAATTGTATGAGGAAAAAAGTAAAAAAAATGTGCCACATTCTGTTTCAAATTTATTAGAAAAACAATTTTATTTTATTATTATTTATTTATTTATTCGCAATTTTATAATAACCTGCCTTTGTCCATCAGACAGGCCTCTTCGCTGTCCAGTTTTAAAACTCCTCTTAAAACCCATTTTTATTCTCTGGCTTTTGACCCAGTTTGAGACGCTGATTTTATTTGTTCTTATTGTCTCTATTGTATGACGATTGTTTTATTTGTGCTGTTTTGTACTTTAGCTGTATTTTATTGTTTTTATATTTTATTTATCGTTGATGTACAGCACTTTGTGTCAACTGTCATTTTTAAAGAGCTTTATAAATAAAGTTGGATTGGATTAAAAAAAATAGTCTCACAAATTTAATAATTTAATAATTTAATAATTTAATAATCCACAAATTTAAAAAAAATAGTCTCAAATGTACAAGAGAAAATTACAAATTTGAGGAAAGTGGTTGCAAATTTAGACAAATTTACAGAGAAAAGTAGAAAACTATAAGAAAATTGTTATAAACTTTGGAAAAAAAACCTCAAACCTTCAAGATTGAAGTCATTACTCAAGTTTTTAAGTGGCTGCTCTTTGTACCCTTAACTTTAATAACACTAAAGATTATTTAAAACTTTAATAACATTAAAGGTTATTTACATCAGTTTAAAGAGCCATTCAATATTGTAGCAATATCAGAGACGTGGCTCAGTGAAGAGAAAGGAGTGGATTTTACCATGGATGGCTATGAATTAAATTATATAAATAGAAAAGTGAAAAAAGGAGGAGGAGTTGCAATTTATGTTGACAAGAGCTTGAAATACAAGGTTGGTGAAAATCTGTCAGTAACTGTGGATGATTTATTTGAATGTATTACAATAGAAATCTGTCTAGACAATGTGAAGAATGTAGTAGTGAGCTGTGTATATAGAACACCTGGATCAAACATTGACTTATTTGAGGACTGGATGGAAAAAATGTATGCAAAACTAACTCATAAAGTTATGTTCATCTGTGGGGATTTCAGTATATAGATCTGATGAATTCAAAACAACATAGTTTGACAGAAGAATTTATCAACACAATGTACAGTATGGGCTTACATCCAACAATTACCAGACCTAGCAGAATCACGTCACACAGTGCCACGCTAATAGATAACATATTCACAAACATTATGGAAAATAATATCAGGAGTGGGCTTTTATTGAATGATATCAGTGACCACCTGCCGATTTTTGTTGTCTAGCAATGTGATTATAGGAAGAAACAATATACCAAAAATATTAAATATAAAAGAATAAGAACCGAAGAATCTATGTATTTACTGACAAAGGAATTATTAATACAAGATTGGAAGATAGTTTATGATGAAAATGATATAAATAAAGCATATGATAAATTTTTACAAATATTTCCATCATTGTACAATAAAAACTGTCCTATAAAATAATACAGTGACAGACAACAAAAGAAAAATATTCCTTGGGTCACCAAGGGGTTAATAAATGCATGTAAAAAGAAGAATACATTATATAAACAATTCATTAAGTGCAGAACGGTGGAGGCTGAGATCAAATATAAAAGATATAAAAATAAGCTTACTAATATAATGAGGACCTGTAAGAAAGAATATTACAACAGAATATTAGCGGATAATAAAAATAACTTAAGAGGAATATTCAATTCAATTCAATTCAACTTTATTTATATAGCGCCATTTCACAACAACAGTCATCTCATAGCACTATCAACTGTAGGGGGGAACCCCCACAGTTGCAGAAAGACCCCAGCAATCAGGTGATCCCCTGTGAGCAAGCACTTGGCGACAGTGGAGAGGAAAAACTCCCTTTTAACAGGAAGAAACCTCCAGCAGAACCAGGCTCAGGGAGGGGCAGTCATCTGCTGCGACTGGCTGGGGGGTGAGGGGACAGAGAAGATGAAAAGAACAGACATGTAGAGAGCAAACAGCACGATGGGGACTCAATCTATGGGAGAGAACAAACAAATGTTAATGACCAGCAAAAAAAAAAATATTTCATAGAGAGTGAGGAAAGGAGTGAGGCCCAGTGCATTACTGGAGGTCCCCCGGCTGACTAAACCTATTAGCAGCATAACTAAGGGAGGGTTCAGAAACACATGATCCCTCCCTAATTGTAGGCTAGATCAAAAAGGTAGGTTTTAACCCTAATCTTAAAAACAGAGATCGAGTCTGACTCCCGAATCCAGATTGGCAGCTGATTCCACAGGAGAGGAGCTTGATAACTGAAGGCTCTGCCTCCCATTGTACTTTTGGAGATTCTAGGTATTACAAGTAGTCCTGCATTTTGGGAGCGTAGTGCTCTGTTAGGATAATACGGTAGTATCAGATCTTTTAAATAAAAAGGAGCCTGATTGTTTAGAGCTTTGTAAGTAAGAAGAAGGATTTTAAACTTAATTCTAAACTCTATGGGAAGCCAATGAAGGGAGGCCAGAACCGGAGAGATACGATCTCTCTTTCTAGTACCTGTTAAAACTCTTGCTGCAGCATTTTGGATCAGCTGAAGACTTTTTAAAGATGTTTTAGGACAACCTAATAATAAAGAATTACAATAATCTAATCTCGAGCTAACAAAAGCGTGGATCAGTTTCTCAGCATCACTCTGAGACAAGATGCTCCTAATCTTGGCAATATTACGCAAATGATAGAAGGCAGTCTTAGAAACAAATTTAATATGTGAATTAAAGGACAAATCCTGATCAAAAATAACTCCAAGGTTCCTCACAGAGCTATTAAGAGAAAGAGTAACTGCATCCAAACTGAAAGTTTGATTTGGAAAGGAATTTCTAAGGTTTTTTGGACCAACAAGAATGACTTCAGTCTTATCTGAATTTAATAGCAGGAAATTACAAGTCATCCAAGCTTTGATTTCCTTAAGACAGGCTTCTAACTTGGCTAATTGATTACTATCATCTGGCTTCATTGACAGGTATAATTGTGTGTCATCTGCATAACAATGAAAATGTATACAGTGCTTTCTAATAATGTTGCCTAACGGAAGCATATATAAACTAAAAAGAGTAGGGCCTAGCACAGATCCCTGTGGAACTCCATGACTAAGCTTTGAGCTGAAAGAAAACTCATTATTTACATGAACAAACTGGAACCTATCAGATAAATAAGATCTAAACCACTGCAACGAAGTTCCATTAAGTCCAACATAGTGTTCTAATCTATCAAGTAGAATATTATGATCGATAGTATCAAAAGCTGCACTAAGGTCTAAAAGGACAAGTACAGAAACTAGTCCATTATCAGATGCAATGAGGAGGTCGTTAGTGACCTTCGCTAAGGCTGTTTCAGTACTATGATGGATTCTAAACCCAGATTGAAACTCTTCGAGTAAACCATTTCCCTGCAGGTGGTCAAATAATTGCGTAGCAACAACTCTTTCTAAGATTTTTGAAATGAAAGGGAGATTAGAGATTGGTCTATAGTTAGCTAAAGCTCCTGGATCTAGTGTTGGCTTTTTGAGTAAGGGTTTAATTACAGCTGTTTTAAAAGCCTGCGGTACATGGCCTAAAGTTAATGAAGAATTGATTATATGAAGAATAAAGCTACCAATAAGTGGGAAGACTTCTTTAAATAACCTAGTAGGAATAGGGTCTAAAAGACAAGTTGAAGGTTTGGATGAGGAAACTACTTTGTCTAACTCACAAAGGTCGATTGGAGTAAACTCATCAAGACAGACATCAAAAGAAGGAGTTGTAGTAGTTACAGTATTTAAGTTAACTGTGGGAAGAATAGCCAATAGAATATGGCAAGTACTCAATGGGATTATTAGTAATCGACCTAAGAATGCTAATTATCCAGAATATTTTATTGAAAATGGCAATTTGATAAATAATATGGAGGCTGTGGTCAGTGGTTTCAATAAATTTTTTGTAAACGTTGGTCCTGAATTAGCAAAATCAATAGTGACGACTTCCGGTTATGGCTGCCACGTAGGACGGACGTGTCTCGCTCTGCTCTGCTCCTGGAAAAAAAAAAATCGGCAAATAACTCTCTCATTTGGGACAGAACGTATCCCAGCATTTGGGCGAGGATATGTCGGCGAAGCCTAAGGCTGGAAAACCAGGAAAAGGAAAAAGCGAGCCGCCGAAACAGTCCAAATTAACGGACTTTCAGGTCTGTGACGCAGCAAACAAAACTCCATATATGGCGGAGGAGGCTGGCGGCGGTGCGATATTTGCGGGGAATGGCGCAGATGCGCTGATGGCTGCCATGAGTTCAATGAGAGCGGACTTTTCCTCTAGATTTGATGGGATTATGACAGCGTTGGAAGGAATAAGAAAGGAATTGGGTGACTGTGTAGAACGAACGGCGCAGATGGAGCTCCGTCTCGCTAGTGCTGAAGATGACGTCACCCGTCTTCAATTAAAGGTGCGCACTTTGGAAAAAAAAATAAATCTCTGGAAGATAATATTTTGGATTTGGAATCTCGGTCGAGACAGAATAATTTGAGGCTGGTGGGTCTTCCAGAGGAATCAGAAGGTCGGGACGTATGCTCCTTTCTGGAAAAGTGGATTCCGGAGGTGCTGGGCAGCGAGGAGTTGCAGTCAGCAGTGGTTCTGGAAAAAGCACATCGTATTGGCCCACGGAGAGATAAGGGACCGCCGAGGACCTTAATTATGAAGTTTCTTAGCAACAGAGACAGGATGAAGATCTTCAACGCTGCACGAGCTAAAAAAGGAGAGATTAAACACCAGGACCAGCAGGTGCGGTTCTACCCAGATTTGGCCACAGGAATCCAGCAATTGAGGAAGCAGTTTGATCCCGTACGTAAGGAGCTGCGCAACCTTGGGATTCGTCATGGTGTAATCTATCCTGCAAGACTGCTGACCACGTATGAGGGCAGAACCCACATCTTCAAGACCCCAGAGGAGGCGCAGGAGTTCATCAAGAAGATCAAAGAAGAAGAAGAGACTGGTGGGAGCTAAGCATGAACAAAATATAAGGTAGAATAATTAAGCATTTGCATAGGCATCTGACTGACTTGAAGTAAATAGTAAGTTTACAAAATATAGATTGTATTATATATTAAAAAAACAAAACAAAAACAAAACAAACAAAAAAAAACTATGATGTACAAAGTTGTTAAAAATTTTGGAGTTAAGTTGGAAAACTACAGAGGAGAGTTAATGTTACGTCATTAAAAGCAGTAGAGTTAGGGTGATTGGGAGGATGAAGAAGGAGTGGCTTAGGCTGTTCCCCGTGGGTGTGGAACGGTCGATGGCTATATCGGGAGACAGAATTTTTCATTTGATTTTGGGGGGTTTGCCACAAGTGTGGGAAGGGGAAATTTGTTTGTGTGTAGTTTGTAGGATGAATGTTCAACCACTCATGTTTTTGCTTCTCTGTATGAGCATGTTTACACTGCAAGGTAATCCCAAACTCTCTATTGATCATGGACCAAAGTGTTAATCTTAATTTAACTTCATGGAATTGCAGAGGTCTACAAAATTTAAAAAAACTTAAACAAGTTATGAATAAAATAAAGGACATGGGTTCAAGAATTGTGTTTTTACAAGAAACTCATCTGATAGAGGAGGATGTTAAAAGAATTAGGAGTAGATGGCAGGGAAGTGTATTCACCTCTTCATTTTCATCCCGAGCCAGGGGAGTTATGACTCTCATACATAAATCAGTTCCTTTTCAAGTGAAAAATGTAATTGGAGACAAATTTGGAAGATATGTAATCATTCAAGGTTCTTTGCTATTAGAAAATATAAATCTTGTGAACTTATATGGTCCCAATATAGATGATCAGAAGTTCTTTGCTAATTTATTTCTCATCTTATCATCACTTACAGGGCAACATATAATAGCAGGGGATTTTAATTGTACATTGAATCCAGGTGTGGATAGATCAACAGGACTGGATTGTACGCACATTGGATGTAGGATGACTATTAATCATTTTATGAAAGAATTGAGATTGTTAGATATATGGAGAGAAATGAAACCACAAGTTAAAGCCTATTCTTGTTATTCCAGTACCTACAAGACATTCTCACGTATTGATTATTTTTTGATTTCCACAGAATTAAGGTCCAAGATTCAAAACTGCTTTTATGATAACATCGTGATCTCTGATCATGCACCCTGTTGTCTAATATATGTAGATAAAAAATTGACAAAGGAATCAGGTAGATGGCAATTTCAGCATAAATGGCTTCAGGATGAGGAATTTGTCAAGTATATAGAAAAACAGATAGACGAGTTCTTTGACATCAATACTACACAAACATCAGCATGTGTAAAGTGGGAGGCTTTCAAAGCTTTTATTAGGGGACATATTATTAGTTATACAGGATCAAAATCTAAGAAGACTCGAGAGGAGAGAGCTAAATTGGAACATAAAATAAAAAGTCTTCAGGAAAAAGTGTATGCAGGAAGTGACCCAAGGTTGGAGAATGAATTACTGATTTTGAGAGCTGAATACGACAAAAAATCAGCGAATAGAGCTGCCTCGAGTCTTCTAAGATTGAAACAATCTTTTTATGAACAAGGTGAAAAATCAGAAAAATTATTAGCATGGCAGATTAAACAATTGGAAATTAAAACACCAATTACCAGTATTATAAGTAACGGACAGGTAGTTATAGATCCTTTAGAAATTAATAGAGCCTTTAGAGATTACTATGAAAAATTATATGATACCAAAAATGAACCTGATTTAACAAAACTAAATGGGTTTTTGAACGAACTATCTATACCGTGTATTCCAAATGAAAACAGGGAGATATTGGAGTCTAAAATTAGTCAAGAAGAAGTTGGGCTAGCCATTGATAATATGAAATCAGGAAAAAGTGCAGGACCAGATGGTCTTCCAGTTGACCTTTATAAAAAATTTAAGAATAAATTAATAAAACCTTTTTTGGAAATGGTTTTAGAAGCATTTCAAAATAATAATTTACCATCATACATAAATAATGCCTTAATTATACTACTGCCAAAACCAGGTAAGCCCTCTAATAAATGTGAAAATATGAGACCAATAAGCCTATTAAACGCCGACCTTAAGATAATCTGTAAAATTTTAGCAAGACGAATACAAGAAATTTTACCAAATATTATTAATCGAGATCAGAATGGCTTTATAAAGGGTAGACAAGGCTTCCATAATGTAAGAAGACTATTTAATATTATTTATTTTAATAAAGAAGCGCCGGATACAGCTCTCCTATCATTGGACGCCGAAAAGGCCTTTGATAGAGTTGAATGGCCCTTTCTTTTTGAAGTCCTACAAAGGTTTGGACTTGGAAATAATTTCATAAAATGGGTTCAAATAATATACAATAATGCTACAGCAGAAATCCTAACAAATAACAATATTTCAAAACCAATAAAAATCAATAGAGGATGTCGACAAGGCTGTCCACTTTCACCTTTACTGTTTACTATGGCAATTGAACCTTTAGCGATAGCGATACGTTTACATTCACAAATATATGGAATTAAAGTTGGACCAACAGAACATAAAATCTCCCTGTACGCCGATGATATAATTTTGTTTATGTCGAATCTAAAAAAATCAATTCCAACCTTGTTGAATTTAATAAAGAATTTTGGGGAAATATCAGGATATAAAATAAATAAAACTAAATCTTCAATATTAATACTAAATGAGACCCAGAGAAATTACCCAGCCCCTGAGGTAAATCAATTCAATGTTGTAAATCAGTTTAAATATTTAGGAATCCAAATTATGCCTAAGCTAGAATCAGTCGCCAGTGTCAACTATGAAGCCTTAATGTCAGATATCAATGAGTTAACTCAGAGATGGATGTCACTACCAATGTCGATGATCGGGAGAATCAATATACTTAAAAGTAATATTTTACCTAAAATACTTTATTTATTTCAATACATTCCCTTATCACCACCTTTAGATCTATTCTCAAGAATAAAAAAAAAGTTAGTGGAATTTATATGGAACAACAGGAGGGCTAGATTACGTTTGTCTTTATTATATTTACCATTTGATCGTGGAGGTCTGAAATGTCCAAATTTTATGTTGTATTATTGGTCGGCACAACTGAGGTCTATGACATATTATTTTTCATCAAATGATCTCCCTCACTGGACTGAAATGGAATCATACAATTTACCTTTACCTCTTCCCATATTCATATACTCAGATTCGGCAAAAAAATTACAAAAACAAGTTAAAAATCCATTTGTAAAGCATATGATCAAAATATGGTGTGAAGCTAAAAACTATTTAAAAGAACCACAGTTATTGTCACAATTTAGTCCAATATGGGGTAATCAATATTTTAAACCAGGGAGAGCGGACGCTGTATTTAAAGTATGGAATTTAAAAGGGATACAAAAGATTCAGGATTTATATTTGCCATGTGCAGACAACATAATGTCTTTTGAAGAGCTGAGGATCAAATTTAATCTCAATAGAACACATTTTTTTAAATATCTTCAACTTAGAAACTTTATTCGATCAAATCAAAATAAAGCTCTCACTCGACCTATTTATTCATCCTTGGAAAAAATGATGATGAAAGATAGTAAAAGAAAGGGTATTTCAGAGTTTTATAACTCATTGACACTATCTTCAAGTGAAAATTCACTGAAAAGATTAAACTACTGGAAAGAAGATCTGCAAATTGAAATTTCAGAGGAACAATGGGAATTGGCTTGTACAGAAGCTCAAACCAAATCAATAAATGCACGCCTTAAATTGATACATTTCAAATGGTTAATGCGGATGTATGTTACACCGGAGGAGTTAAATAGATATAACAAAAATATACCAGATACATGCACAAAATGCATGGAAAGTAAAGGAACCCTATTTCATTGTTTATGGGAATGTAGATTAATAAGAATGTTTTGGGAAGAGGTGAGGATAACAATTGAAAAAATAATCTCAAAACAAATCATACTGAATCCTAAACTGTTTTTGTTGGGTCTGTACCCAGAAAAGCATAATTTTAATAAAAGTGAAAGAACATTCATAGACCTCAGTTTGCTTAATGCCAAAAAATGTATTGCACTATTATGGAAAAAGACTCATAGACCAGATGTGACTCAGTGGTTAAGACAGATGTTAACAAACCTTCCATTAGAAAGAATAACATATATACTGAAATCAAAGGAAATTGTGTTTGAGAATATATGGAGACCTTTTATTGATTATGTAAAAAATTTAAACATAACTCTTGAAGAAGAAGGTGAATGATGTGTGTGGACCTTGTAAATTCCAAACTGGTGAACATAATATGTGTACTTATGTATTGGATTGTCTAGACTAAACAGAGGAGCATTGTTGAAGACTTGATTTTGTTGGTGGTTGTTGGTGTTTTTAGTGCATTTTTTTTTTTTTGTAGTACTTTAGTGTTAGTGTTTGATTGCTTGTATCATGTTTGTTAAAAAAAAAAAAAGGTTCAATAAAGATATTGTGGAAAAAAAAAAAAAATCAATAGTGACACCAGAAACAAACAACAGTGGTTCTGTAAATGAAATAGAAGATAGAAATCCAAACACAATCTTTTTGGGTGCAGTTACTGAAAAGGAAATTATCGAGACTGTGAGTAAATTTAAGAACAAAAAATCAACGGACTGGAATGAAATAGACATGACAATAGTGAAAAAAGTAATTGAAGGAATTGTAAACCCCTTGCACTCTGGTCAATTTCCCTAAAAACGCCAAAAAATAACGTACCCAAAGTAAATCGAAAGCTGTTCTTCAACCCTTTGCAGCATCTTCATGGAGTTGGTCTCATTTAAAAGAAAACACTTTGAATTTTTTGGCAAAACAGTCATAATCTCTCTAAGTGCTCCGGCCACTGAGTAACAGTCATCTAAACATACTGAACTTGAAGAAAATTAATTTCGCCTGGGTGTTTTTTTGGATACAAATGCTTGCAAATAACGCACAGCTGTCAGATCTGGGCTGGAAAATGCAACAGAAATGTAGAACCAAGTGTTATCCAGCTGAGGTCAAAATTTTCTAACAATACCACAAAAAATGAATATATTACACAGCTTTTTTCTTAAGATTGTTCCCAGGCGTTTTTGAACTGTGCCAAATTGTGCCATATGGCACAGTTTGGAAAAACGTCTGTAACTTTTGAATGATTCAATATAGAAGCTTCATCTCGGGCTCTAATGAAAGGTGACACTCAGGGCTGTGTGTGTGTGTGGGGGGTTGTTTATTCATTCATTCATGAATGAATGAACAAACAAGCCCCCACACACAAAGAAGCATGCCACGTAAAAAATGTGTGGCTTTTTTTTTTTTTTACAAGAAAAAATAACCTACAGTGCACTAGAAATTATACTAAAATATCTGTAATGTAGAAGATAACAACTCCCACCCACCCCCACCCCCGCTACAGAGGACGGACATCGCCCATGGCTACATGACGGAAAGCAGGGACTGTGCGCCGCGGTCTACTACGCACAGTTGTACTAAAATATCTGCAATAATATCTGCAATCCACCACAGAAGAGTAGCGGGGGGGGGGGGGGGGGTCCGGATGTGGTTTGTGCGCCGTGGTCTACTACGCACAGTTGTAATTTACCGATTGGTCAAAAGTCATTTTTATTACTATTTTCAGTGATAAAGAATAATTTAGCTTATAACACTTAACAACAGCAGTGTCGCTGGCGAACTTCTCTTCCACATTGTCAGACGAACATGACGCTGGTCCGCTTGTTACGGACTCGTGGTTCTGGTCACGCGACCCGGTCAAACCATAATTCCATTACTGCGGTTTTGCGCTTCCATGATTGCGGTTTTGGCGAACAATTTTTCAAAACAAATAAGAACAGTAGTAAGAAAAAAAGTCTGGCGAATGCGTGTGTGTCACCCAGCGGCTTACACAAAACAGATTTTGCAAGGGAGGCACGCTTTCGAACTACTGTGCTTCAATTGGCTCGCTGCATTTGCAGCCATTGGTAGGTGGGTCCTTCTTGCTAGGTTTTCAGTCATTGGTTCTTCAAGGTTTCAGAAACCCAATTCAAGGCTCTTATTAGTCGAATGAGAGGTCAATCACATCTAAACCAATCAAAGCACTCCTTTGGCTTTCTGTTCGCAGCTGTGTCTGTAGTGGAAGAACGGAAATGTAGGGTTTTTTTTCCTCAGTGCGCCCTAGGACGCACAGTGTGCGTTCTAGGGCGCCCTCGTGTGCTCTAGGACGCAGAGACGTGTCCGCCCGCGGTACACTGGAGTGCAAGAGGTTAAGTCACTCACCCACATCTGTAACCTGTCATTTCAAACTGGTACATTTCCAAACAAAATGAAAATAGCAAAAGTAATACCTCTATACAAAACAGGAGACAGTCATTGTTTCACAAATTACAGGCCAGTCTCTTTACTCTCGCAATTCTCCAAAATACTTGAAAAAATCTTCACTAAGAGACTGGATGATTTCATTGAAAAACACAACCTCATTACAGATAGCCAGTATGGTTTTAGAGCAGATAAATCTACATCTTTGGCACTGATCGAACTTATAGAAGAAATTACTAGTTGTATAGATAAAAAAAAAAGTTTGCTGCAGGAGTATTTATAGATTTAAAGAAAGCTTTTGACACCACTGAGCCACAGAACACTACTAAGGAAACTGGAAAGGTTTGGTTCCAAGGTTGTCATAGCCAGGAGCGGCACTGGGGTTAAGCTCCCAGTGCTCATAAAATGCTCCTTATGGCGTGCGTCTCGAAAAGCCTCTGACAACTAAGTCCAACTCCTAGCCTGCCCGTGTGGTTTAGTCTCTAAGCCCAGCGGAACTGCTTTTACTAATAGGAGAAGGGGCGAGGATGATTCGGGTAGATGGTGGCTCATCAACCTGGAAAGGTAGCCCATCTCGGGGAAGGTAAACCCTGATTTCAAACCTCCGCTGCCTTGCGGCACACCCGGTCACGGGAAAGGCTTCGGGAGTCAACCCTGAGGAAAAATCCGGAGTCAGAGCCCCTAAGGCAGTTCTCTGTTGTGCTCAACATCGTTCTGGCAGGTCCTGCGACGGCGCTGGTGCCAAACTGTAGCAGTCCTGCTGTTCCTTTGGATTCATCAGTGACGTGGAGAGGGGGGACATGCTGCATGGGCAACATCTTGTCCTCCATATCTTCCTGCCCAGGCTTGAATCCTACCAACGCCCAACGCTGGAAGGTAGAACACCGGATCACTGGAGAGGACACTCCAGCTTCGCCTTTGGCGTAGACAAAACACGGGGAATGACAGTTACCGTTTATAAGCCACCGCTCAATTGGCATAGAGCGCGGCACCAGGGGTTGTTCCCGACGGTGGGAGGGATCATCGGCTCTCACTGGACAGCTACCGCCCACCTCAAGCTGGGCAGCCCCCAGCCAATAAGGTGTTGTCCCGCCACAGCTTGCGTTCCTCATTGGGTGCATGGGGATGAGGAGAAGTCCGAACAGCAGGCTGAGAACTTTCGCAGAAGGCAAGACAAAAAAACAAAAGAGACCAACTCTAAAACTGGGAACTTGGAATGTCCGCACTATGATGACAGGACTCGCTGCTAACCTCAAGGATATCAACGACACCAGGAAGACTGCCATCATCAATAATGAGCTGAAGAGACTGGGAGTGGATATCGCCACTCTCCAGGAAACACGATTGGCTGACACAGGCACACTGAGAGAGAAGGACTACACGTTCTACTGGCAGGGAAAGGGCAGTGAGGAACACAGGGAACACGGAGTGGGCTTCGCAGTGAAGAACACCTTGCTGAAGATGGTGGAACCGGGCAGCAATGGCTCTGCACGACTCCTCACCCTCCGCCTCAACACCACTCAAGGCCCAGTCACCCTCGTCAGTGTGTATGCCCCAGCACTGACAGCCACACCAGAGGCAAATGACGAGTTCTACGAGAATCTCGCAACAACTGTCTCGCAACAATTGTATCTCCTCTCGGCGCCACACCAGTAGGCTGCCTTTTGCAACAGCGGCTCGATTCCGAGTTTTTTTTTTCCCTTCCTCTCTCTTTTGATCACTTTTTTTTTCACCCCACTTATATCACGGACACACAGATCGTCCCAAATGTCTCCTGAGCCGGTGGACGGAGCCACTGTTTATAGCAGGATACGATACAACAGGGAAGAGCTGCTAGCATTTAACCGCCACCCGGTCCCACTGGAAAAACTCGACATACCGAGAGAATTGAGGCGAAAGCGTCGCGGCTGCCGGGCTGGAGTAAGGCGGAGGACAAAAAATATAAGGTACAGACCCTCCCTTCCATCTGTTGTCATGGGAAATGTACGGTCGATACTGGGAAAGTTAGATGAGCTAGCGGCTATCTCCCGTTACGATAGCACTTACCGGGAGTGCTCTCTCCTTTTGTTTACTGAGACGTGGCTAACTGAACTAGCAGCAGATGCTAACATTGAGCTGGAGGGTTTTCACATGATACGAGCTGACCGAACACCAGAGAGTGGCAAAACTAGGGGCGGTGGAGTGATAATGTATGTTAACAACAACTGGTGCAGACCGGGACATATCACTGTTAAACAACGACACTGCAGCAAAGACATTGAGTTGCTAGCTGTTAGCATGAGGCCTACATATGTCCCGAGAGAACACTCACACGTGATCTGCATTGTTGTTTATGCAAATCCGACGGCGAACGCTGGGACAGCGCGTGACGTCATCCATTCAGTAACCAGCAGGCTGCAGACAGAACACCCAGATGCTCTTCTCCTCATCTCAGGCGATTTCAACCACGTTTCACTGTCTCCCATTCTGCCCACTTTCACCCAGTATGTCACATGCCACACTAGAGACAATAAAACACTGGATTTGTTCTACGCAAACACTAAGGAGGCGTACACCTCATCACAACTCCCCCCACTTGGGAGATCGGATCACAACTTGGTTCATCTCCGACCGGTGTACAAACCCCTAGTGCACAGACAACCTCCGGCCATGCACACTGTGGAGTTATGGTCTGAGGAGACAATGGACACTCTAAAGGACTGTTTTGAAGCCACTGCCTGGAAGCAGCTCTGCGATCCACATGGTGAGGACATCGATGGCCTCATTCACACCTTCACGGGCTACCTCAGCTTCTGTGTGGACAAATCCGTTCCCACCAAGACCATACGGCGTCACTCAAACAACAAACCCTGGATCAACCCTGAGATAAAAACACTTCTGAGAGAGAAGAAGAGGATCTTCAGATCGGGGAACAGGGAGATGCTGAAGTCCGTACAGAGGGAGCTGAGGAGAAAGATCAGAGAAGGCAAGGACAGCTTCAGGAAGAAGATGGAGGACAAGCTGCAACAGAGCGACATCAGCGGGGTCTGGAGAAACCTCAAAACCATCTCGGGGCTCCAGAATACCTCCCCCCAGGCCACGGGGGGCAGGGAGTGAGCGAACAACCTGAATCTGTTTTTCAATAGATTTGACCAACCGCCCTCCCCCCTGTCTGCACAACAACCACTGCTGCCTCTAAGAAATCAAGTCCTGCTGCCCACTCCCCACTCCACCGACACCCCCCCCACTCCCAACACACAGCCCCCCATCCTGACCCTGACCAAGACCCAGGTGAGGACGGAGCTGAGGAAGATCAAGGCGAGGAAGGCGTTGGGACCGGACGGCATCAGCGCAAAGCTCCTCAAGTCCTGTGCAGACCAGCTGTGTGGGATTGTGACGTATATCTTCAACATGAGCCTGAAACTGGGGAGGGTACCACAGCTGTGGAAAACATCTTGTGTGGTACCTGTACCAAAAACTTCCCACCCCAAAGACCTGAACAGCTACAGACCGGTGGCCTTGACGTCCCACTTGATGAAGACCCTGGAGAGACTGCTCCTTGCTCATCTCCGCCCCCTGGTGGAACCAGCGATGGATCCACTCCAGTTCGCCTACCAGCATGGCATTGGGGTGGAGGATGCGGTGATCTTCCTCCTTCACCGTTCTCTGTCCCACCTGGAGAAGCCCGGGAATATGGTGAGGATCATGTTCTTTGACTTCTCCAGTGCTTTCAACACCATCCAACCGATGACCCTGAAGGACAAGCTGCTGTGCGCAGGGGTGGACCAGCACCTGTCATCATGGATCCTGGACTACCTCACGAACCGGCCTCAGTTTGTGAGAACCCGGGACTGTGTTTCCGACACGATCATCAGTAGCACGGGGGCCCCCCAGGGAACGGTGCTGGCTCCCTTCCTGTTCACTCTTTATACTGCGGACTTCTCACACAACACAACACATTGCCATCTACAGAAGTTCTCTGATGACTCTGCGATCGTTGGTCTCATCTCCAACGGAGATGAAGCTGAGTACAGAGGGCTTATCCAGGACTTTGTGGACTGGTGCCATCGGAACTGCCTCCAGATCAACGCGAGGAAAACTAAGGAGCTGGTGGTGGACTGCCGCAGGCATGGGCAGCCCCTCACAGCACCAGTAAATATACAGGGAACAGACATCGAGATGGTGACATCCTATAAGTACCTGGGTATTCATCTGAACAATAAACTAGACTGGTCACACAATACTGACGCACTCTACAAGAAGGGACAGCGCAGGCTGTTCCTGCTGAGGAGACTCAGGTCTTTTGGTGTACAAGGGGCGCTGCTGAAGTCATTCTATGACACGGTGGTGGCATCAGCCATCACTTTTGGAGTGGTCTGCTGGGGCAGTGGCATTACTGCAGCCGATAGGAAGAGACTGAACAAACTGATTAAGAAAGCTAGCTCTGTCCTGGGGCAGCGCCTTGATCCGATGGAGGAGATAGGAGAGAGAAGGACGGTGGCTAAACTGTCATCTCTGCTGGAGTCCGAGTTCCACCCTATGCAGGACATACTGGATGCACTGAGGAGCTCATTTAGCAGCAGACTACATCATCCCAGGTGCACAACCGAGAGGTTTCGTAGGTCCTTCCTACCAACGGCTGTCAGACTGTACAACCTAAGCAGGGCTGCTCGCAGAGATAGCAAAAAGACGTAACAAACTAATAGTTTTTTTGAATGCAAAAGATGCAATAGACTTACACAATGGTCCTCTCCGGCATACAACTAGGAACATACCGGTCGCTGTGGAGGGTGAGAATATGTATGGGCACATAATCATACCATGTAGGATAACTAAATAGACGGTTATGCTGTTTCATCCCACCTAGCAACAATGCTCTGCACTGTGTGTGTTTATATATTTACATATTTATTCCATCTAGCTACAATGCTCTGCACTGGGTGTGTTTATATTTATATATCTATATATTTATTCCATCTAGCTACAATGCTCCGCACTGTGTTTTTATATATCTACATATTATTCCATCTAGCTACATTGCTCCGCACTGTGTGTGTTTATATACTTGCATATTTATTCCACCTAGCTGCAATGCTCCGTACTGTGGGTGTTTATATATTTACATATTTATTCCATCTAGCTACAATGCTCTGCACTGTGTGTTCATATATTCATATATTTATTCCATCCAGCTACAATGCTCTGCACTGTGTGTCTGTGTGTGTGTGTATATATATATTTTATAGTAATATGTACATATGTATATTAGCTGCTCTTGCTTGCTTGTTTTTTTTTTCTTGCCTTCTGATTGTTGCTCTGAGTGTTGCTATCCCTGTGCTGTTGCAATCCTGGAATTTCCCCGTTGTGGGACTAATAAAGGCTTATCTTATCTTATCTTATCTTAACTGTCAGGATCATCCCCAACTCTGAACAACTCATTCTCCTTGGAGACTTCAATGCCAGAGTGGGTGCTGACCACGACTCCTGGCCCTCCTGTCTTGGACCATTTGGCATGGGCAGAATGAACGACAACGGACAGCGGCTGCTCGAGTTCTGCACATATCACGATCTGTGCATCACAAACTCGTTCTTCAAGACCAAGCCCCAACACAAGGTTTCCTGGCGACATCCGCGCTCAAAGCACTGGCACCAGCTGGACTTGATCCTGACCAGGCGCACCTCACTGAAGAACGTGCTAATCACCCGTTCGTTCCAGAGTGCAGATTGCAACACAGACCATTCATTGGTGTGTTGCAAGGTCAAGCTGCAGCTGAAGAAATTCCATCGTGCTAGACAGCCCGGAAAGGCACAGATTGACACCAGCAAGATGGCCCAACCAGAACTTGTTGAGCAGTTTGCCTCCACCTTTGAGAAGGAACTTGGTGTACCACAAGAAGGAGACTCTGCAAAGCAGAAGTGGAAGAGCTGTGAAACACCATCCACCGCACAGCCTTGGCTACCTTTGGGAGGAAGACCTCGAAGTCACGGGACTGGTTTGATGCCAAGTTGACCGAGATGACCCCCGTCATTGAAGCCAAGTGCTCAGCACTTGCTGAGTACAAGAAGTGCCCAAACGAGAAGAATCTCCAGATTCTCAGGGCTGTGAGAAGCAAAGTTCAGCAGACTGCTCGGCGCTGTGCCAACGAGTACTGGACTCAGCTCAGCCAAGACATTCAAACCGCTGCCATAACAGGGAACATCTGTGGTATGTACGATGGTATCAAGAAAGCACTTGGTCCGGCTCAGAGCAAGACGGCCCCCCTCAAATCCTCCACTGGGGAGATGATCATAGAAAAGAACAAGCAGATGGAGAGATGGGTGGAACACTACTCCGACCTCTACTCCAGACAGAACACCGTGACACCGTCAGCCCTTGATGCCATCGACTGCCTGCCATCCATGGACGAACTTGACGCCGAGCCAACCATCGACGAACTCAGCAAGGCCATTGATAGCTTGGCCGCTGGCAAGGCACCCAGCAACGACGGCATACCCCCCGACCTGATCAAGCACTGCAAGACCGCCCTACTGCTGCCATTGCATGACGTCCTCTGCCAGTGCTGGAAGGAAGGTGCCGTACCACAGGACATGAGGTCTGTGATGACCAAGATCATCACCCTCTACAAAAACAAAGGGGAGAGAAGCGACTGCAACAACTACAGGGGCATCTCCCTCCTCAGCATTGTTGGCAAAGTCTACGCACGAGTTGTTCTCGTTCGTCTACAGAAGCTTGCCGAACGTGTCTACCCCGAGTCTCAGTGTGGCTTATGCGCTGAGCGATCAGTGGTAGACATGATATTCTCCATCCACCAACTCCAGGAGAAATGCAGAGAACAGAACATGCCCCTGTATGTCGCCTTCATCGCCCTCACCAAAGCGTTCGATCTGGTCAGCAGAGAGGGCCTTTTCAAGATCCTGCCAAAGATAGGATGCCCACCAAAGTTGCAAAGCCTCATCGAATCGTTTCACACCAACATGCAGGGGATAGTGCAGCACAACGACAACGTCTCAGAGCCATTCAACATACGCAGCGGAGTGAAACAGGGCTGTGTACTTGCGCCAACCCTCTTTGGGATTTTCTTTGCTATGCTCCTGAGGCATGCCTTCAGTACAGCAACAGAGGGAATCTACCTGCACACAAGTTCTGATGGTAGGCTTTTCAACCTCGCCCGCCTGAAAGCCAGAACCAAAGTACGCGAGGCTCTAATCAGAGACATGCTGTTCGCAGACGACGCTGCAGTTGCGACCCACACACAGCAGGAGCTTCAGACCCTGATGGACCACTTCTCCCAGGCATGCAAGGACTTCGGGCTTACCATCAGCCTGAAGAAGACTAACGTCTTAGCGCAAGGCACGGAAGCACCACCAACCATCACCATCGACGACTACGAGCTGGAGGTCGTGAATCAGTTCATGTACCTGGGGTCCACGATCAGCAACAACCTCTCCCTTGATACAGAGATCGACAAGAGGATTGGAAAATCAGCCTCCACACTCGCTCGCCTCACCACACGAGTGTGGGAGAATCCCAAACTCTCTGTCAAGACGAAGATGGCAGTGTACAACGCCTGCCTCATCAGCACACTGCTCTATGGGAGTGAGACGTGGACAACATACGCCCGGCAGGAAAAGACACTGAACTCCTTCCACTTGCGCTGCATTCGCCACATCCTGGACATATCCTGGCAGGACAAAGTGCCCAACACAGAAGTTCTGTCCCACGCCAGCCTTCCCTCCATGTTCACTCTACTCAGGCAGCGCAGGCTCCGCTGGCTAGGCCACGTTCACCGTATGGAAGATGGCAGAATCCCCAAAGACGTCCTCTATGGAGAACTGGCGACTGGCAGGAGAGACGTTGGCCGCCCACAGCTGCACTTTAGAGATGTCTGCAAGAGAGACATGAAGGCCCTGGAGATCAACACAGAGCGCTGGGAGGACCTTGCAACGGACCGCTCCAAATGGAGAGGCACCCTGACCAGACAGCTCAAGGCGGGTGAAGAGAGACTGACTGCTGCAGCAGATGAAAAAAAGACCCGCAGGAAGAACCGCCACAGACCCAGCAGCACGGAGACCACCCACAAGTGCGACCTGTGTGACAGGGACTGCCATTCGCGCATTGGCCTGTTCAGCCATAGGCGGTGCTGTTCCAGCAGAGCAGACGTTTAGGATTCTCTTCCATGGTCATCATAGACCGACGGAGGCCAACAACGACGATGGGATAAGAGGGGTCGGACTGAGTTGGGTGGAAAGTTATTTAAGTAACAGACAACAATTTGTACAAATTGGTGAGCACAAATCACCCTTCATGGACATCACTTGTGGTGTGCCCCAGGGGTCAGTTTTGGGACCCAAACTCTTTATTTTGTATATAAATGACATATGCCAAGTATCAAAAATTCTGAAATTTATTTTGTTTGCGGATGACACAAATATCCTTTGCACTGGTGAGAATTTGCAGCAGGTTTTAGAGGTGGTTACAGCTGAAATGAAAAAGTTAACGCAGTGGTTCAACAAAAATAAATTATCTCTAAATCTAAAAAAAACAAAGATTATGTTGTTTGGAAATTATAAAATAAATCATGAAATAATGGTAACGATAGATGATACCAGAATAGAAACAGTACAGGAAAATAAGTTTCTGGGGGTGACGCTAGACAATAAAATCTGCTGGAAACCTCACATCATTCACATCTGGGCCAAGTTGGCAAAATGTATAGGCTTACTGGGGAAGACAAGACACATCTTCGACTATAAATCATTGTTCTTACTGTACAATTCACTGTTTCTACCTTATCTTAACTACTGTGTAGAAGTCTGGGGAAACACCTACAAGACCAACCTACAGTCAATATGCACATTACAAAAAAGAGCTATAAGGATAATAAATAATGTAGGATATAGAGACCATACCAATTTTTTTTTTTTTTTTTTTTTGTATTTATATGTACGATTTTTTTTTTTTTTTTTTTTTTTTTTTTTTTTTTTTTGTATTTATATGTACGATTCCCCCCTCATGGATCGTCACCTTATCGTGGTGGGGGGGTTTGCGTGCCCCAGTGATCCCAGGAGCTATGTTGTCCGGGGCAATTTGCCTCTGATAGGGTCTCCCAAGACAAACTGGTCCTGGGTGAAGGGCCAGACGAAGAACGATCCAACAGACTCTCATGATAAATTGTATATCAAGGATTCAGTGTACCCCGCCCGGTATGGGGTTACCGGGGCCCCACCCTGGAGCCAGGCCTGGGGGAGGGGCTCGAAGGCTAGCGTCTGGTGGCCGGGTTTCCACCCATGGGACCCGGCCGGGCTCAGCCCGAAGGAGTTACATGGGTCCGCCCTCCAGTAGGTTCACCACCTGCAAGAGGGATCATGGAAGTCCGGTGCTATGTGGATTAGGTGGCAGTCAAAGGCGGAGACCTTGGCGGACTGATCCCAAGCTTTCTAAACTGGCTTTTGGTACGTGGAATGTCACCTCTCTGGTGGGGAAGGAGCCTGAGCTGGTGTACGAGATTGAGCGATACCGGCTAGATATAGTCGGCCTCACCTCAACACACAGCTCCGGTTCCGGAACCAGTCTCCTGGAGAGGGGCTGGAGCTTGGCCTTTTCTGGAGTTGCCCCGGGCGAGAGGCGACGAGCAGGGGTAGGTATTCTTGTATCGCCCCACCTTGCTGCCTCTATATTGGAGTTTTCCCCGGTGGACGAAAGGGTTGCTTCCCTGCGCCTTCGGGTTGGGAAACGGGTCCTGACCATCATTTGTGCCTATGCACCAAATGATGTTTCAGAGTACCCACCCTTTTTGGAGTCTGTGACTGGGGTGCTGGAGGGTGCTCCTCCTGGAGACTCCATTGTCCTACTGGGGGACTTCAATGCGCACGTGGGCAACGACAGTGAAACCTGGAGGGGGGTGATTGGGAGGAACGGCCTGCCCGATCTGAACCCGAGTGGTGTTCAGTTATTGGACTTCTGTGCTAACCACAGTCTGTCTATAACGAACACCATGTTCAAGCATAAGGGTGTCCATATGTGCACCTGGCACCAGGACACCCTAGGCCGCAGGTCGATGATCGATTTTGTTATCGTATCATCAGACCTGCGACCGTATGTCTTGGACACCCGAGTAAAGAGAGGTGCAGAGCTGTCAACTGATCACCACCTGGTGGTGAGTTGGATCCGATGGCAGGGGAGGAAGCCATTCAGACCTGGTAGACCCAAACGTATAGTGAGGGTGTGCTGGGAGCGTCTGGCTGAGGCCCCTGTCCGGGAGGTCTTCAACTCCCACCTCCGGAAGAACTTCAACCACATTCCGAGGGAGTCTGGAGACATGGAGTCTGAATGGGCCATGTTCTCCACCTCTGTTGTTGAAGCGGCAGCCCAGAGCTGCGGCCGCAAGGTGGTCGGTGCATCTCGTGGTGGCAACCCCCGAACCAAGTGGTGGACACCAGTGGTGAGGGGGGCCATTAAGCTGAAGAAGGAGTCCTATCAAGCTTGGTTGGCTTGTGGGACTCCCGAAGCAGCTGAGGTGTACCGGCAGGCCAAGCGGAGTGCAGCTCGGGTGGTTGCTGAAGCAAAAACCCGGGTATGGGAGGAGTTCGGTGAGGCCATGGAACAAGACTTTCGGTCGGCTTCAAAGAGATTCTGGCAAACTGTTCGGCGGCTCAGGAGGGGAAAGCAGCTCCCCGTCCACACTGTGTATGGTGCGGATGGGACACTGTTGACTTCAACTGGGGATATCGTCGGGCGGTGGAAGGAATACTTCGAGGATCTCCTCAATCCCACTGATACGCCTTCCACAGAGGAAGCAGGGTTTGGGGACGAGGGGGATGACTCGCCTATCACAGGGGCTGAGGTCGCCAAGGTGGTTAAAAATCTCCTTGGTGGCCGGGCCCCGGGGGTGGACGAGATTCGCCCCGAGTACCTCAAGGCCCTGGATGTTGTTGGGTTGTCATGGTTGACACGCCTCTGCAACATTGCGTGGAGGTCGGGGGCAGTGCCTTTGGCATGGCAAACCGGGGTGGTGGTTCCTCTCTTCAAAAAAGGGGACCGGAGGGTGTGCTCCAACTTTAGAGGGATCACACTCCTCAGCCTCCCTGGGAAGGTCTATGCCAAGGTACTGGAGAGGAGAGTCCGGCCGTTGGTCGAACCTCGGATTCAGGAGGAGCAATGTGGTTTTCGTCCTGGCCGTGGCACATCGGACCAGCTCTTTACCCTCTCGAGAATTCTTGAGGGTTCGTGGGAGTTTGCCCAACCAGTTTACATGTGTTTTGTGGACTTGGAGAAGGCATTTGACCGCGTCCCTCGTGGATTTTTGTGGGGGGTGCTTCGGGAGTTTGGGGTATCGGGCTTGTTGTTACGAGCTATTCGGTCTCTGTACGACCGTTGTGAGAGTTTAGTTCGCATTGCCAACACTCGGTCGGAGTCATTCCCAGTGAGAGTTGGACTCCGCCAGGGCTGCCCTTTGTCACCGGTCCTGTTCATAATTTTTATGGACAGGATTTCTAGGCGCAGCCAGGGAATGGAGGGTGTCATGCTTGGTGACCACAGGATCTCATCTCTGTTGTTTGCAGATGATGTTGTCCTGTTGGCTTCATCCAGCAATGACCTACAGCTCTTGCTGGGACGGTTTGCCGCTGAGTGTGAAGCGGCTGGGATGAGAATCAGCACCTCCAAGTCCGAGTCCATGGTCCTCAGCCGGAAAAAGGTGGATTGTCCTCTCCGGGTTGGGGACAGGCTCCTGCCCCAAGTGGAGGAGTTTAAGTATCTTGGGGTCTTGTTCACGAGTGAGGGGAAAATGGAGCGAGAGATCGACAGACGGATTGGAGCAGCATCTGCAGTGATGCGGACGTTGTACCGGTCTGTTGTGGTGAAGAGGGAGCTTAGTTCTAAGGCAAAGCTGTCGATTTACCAGTCAATCTACGTTCCTACTCTCACCTATGGTCACGAGCTTTGGGTAATGACCGAAAGAACGAGATCGCGGATACAAGCGGCTGAAATGAGCTTTCTCCGTAGGATTGCTGGACTCACCCTCAGAGATAGGGTGAGGAGCTCAGTCATCCGGGAGAGGCTCAGAGTAGAACCGCTGCTCCTCCACATTGAAAGGAGTCAGTTGAGGTGGTATGGGCATCTGATTAGGATGCCTCCTGGACGCCTCCCACTTGAGGTGTTTCAGGCACGTCCCACTGGGAGGAGACCCCGGGGCAGACCCAGGACTCGGTGGAGAGACTATGTCTCCCAGCTAGTCTGGGAACGCCTTGGTATCCCCTCTGAAGAGCTGGAGCAGGTGGCTGGGGAGAGGGAAGTCTGGGCTTCTCTGCTTGAACTGCTGCCTCCGCGACCCGGACCTCCGGAAAAGCGGTAGAAGATGGATGGATGGATGGATATGTACGATTCACTATGCTCACTCTGGGACACTCTGGGACACTATGGAATGGTGGGTGGGACAGCACTGTGTATATCTGTGTTGTTTGAGGCTGGTTTTGATGTATGGACATCAATGTATGCTCGGATGGATGGGTGTTAATGTTATGTACAAAATACAGTTAATTGTTTACTTGGGGTCTTAAATGTGGTAATTTGTATATAATTCACATGAATGTATTTATGGAAAAGAGGAGATGGAATTAATGTGTTCACTTCTTCCTTCTCCCTTTCGAACACTGTATACTGTTACTTTATTGCATTTGTCATTTGTTTTGTTTTTGTTATACTTTTTTGTTCAAAATGAAGTATCTGAAGCGGATGATAAAATAAGGCAGCGAAGTGAGGTTTTTAAGTAGGTTTATTATCATGCCGCCATCATGGAGCTCGCTCCATGAGCGAGCCCGGAGGCTCTCCAGCAAAGTGTGCAGATGAGCAGTCAAAGAGATTGAGAGAGTGAGCATGGATTTCAGTCAGCTTATATACCCAGTTACAGACAATACATGAAAGGCATGGTATCATCAAAGAGACTGCAGACAGGCATGGGACATTTGCATTTGAGAGACACAGTAAGAGCAGGAAGCATGAACACAATGAATGGCACATTAACATCACAGTACTGAGCCGGAAAAAGCCAGAAGAAGCGGGGCTGCCTGTTGACATTAATACACACATTTCACTGTTCTGTTATTTGCTCTAGCCGAGCGCTGTGTCTGTCCCAGGCTGTTGTGGGGGTTACGCCACAGTATCTATCTATCTATCTATCTATCTATCTATCTAACTCAGCAAGAAATTTTTGGTTGTCTTCTTTTAATTATTAATTTCAAAGCACTGCTTTTACATGAGTAGAATTTCTGGTTACTATACCCACCTGATCATATAATTTAAGAATGCATGAGTACATTACTATTATGAATGTTTCTTTTCCTTCCCTACTCTCTCATTGGAAAAAAGAAACACTAGAATAAAAATACAAAAAAAGACACATATTTTTGTCATTTTTGTAAACCATGACAAAAAAAATCCTGCAGGACAAAACATGAAACGATATTTTCTAACCTGTTTGTATACCACCATAGACAGAGAGAAAAGCTGAATTAGACAGAGCTCAGAGAGGGAAAGATGAGACAGAAGAGAGGAGCCAAGGAGAGGAAAGTGTTCAGGCAGAGGAAGGAGAGAAGGATAACGCCACTAAAAAGTCTAAACACAGGATGTCTGGGTGGGACCCCAACTGGCCCAATATTCAAGCCTCGGTTGTACAATACTTCAAATGGTAAGTTCCATATGCAACGTTACTGTGTAAAATTTTAAAAAGAAATAAATAGTATAAAATTAACATATTCTGGTATGTTCACCCCCCCCCCCCCCCGGGGGAAAAAATATGTTGCCACCGCGCCAAGGTCTTTAAGCCAGAGGAAACACTGAGTGATACCAGATTTCAACTATTTTTTAAGCTGTTGATCTCTGGTTTTCAATAGTTTCTGATATTCATCATTAATCCAAGACAAAGTATTTTGTTTTCTTTTGCTTTGACTTCTCTTTGGAGTGAAATTTGTCAGCACTTGGTTAATTTTTGCAGAAAATAAATCAGCCTCTCCGTCTAAATTGCCATCTGTAAAAACTTCACACCAATCAAGGCTTTTTAGAGCTGCTCCAAGATTTTGCTGTTGGCTATTGGGTATTGTATTATAGTATGAACATGACAATCTAAACGAGTTTGAAAATCTTTGTTTAGTAAGTTTTCCAGAAAAAAATTGCATTATGATCTGACAGCCCAATCAAGAGATTATAAGTCTTAAATATTCTATCTGGGTGATTTGTAAATAATAAGTCTATGCATGTTTTTGAATGTGGAGTTATTCTGGTAGGGTGATCTACAAGCTGGAAAAAATTAAAATAATCAGTCACCTGTTTAAGATTTTTTCTGTCTGCCTTTGCATCCCAATTTACATTAAAATCACCCATTACAATTATTTCTTCTTGTAGATTATCATTATTAAAAGCAAGTTTCAGTTGATCATAAAAATCTGACTTTGCTGAGGGGTTTCGATAAATCCATATTAAACTAAATGACATTTCAGAGGACAGCGAGATGTTCTTACCAACGCATTCAAGAGTGACTTCACTAGACCATTCAATTTGTTTGCATTTTAGTGTATCTTTCACATACAATAAAACCCCACCACCTCTGCCTTCATCCCTGTCTCTTCTAAAAACGTGATATCCAGGCATATTTACAATAGCCTTTGGTGAGGAAGGGGTTAACCGAGTTTCTGTTAAACCTTAAAAGGTCAACATTAGAGTCATTAAGTAAGTGTTTCAGCTGTTCATGTTTTGTGGTCATACTACGGATATTTAAGTGACCACCAAATAATCCTTTGACTTTACAACATGGGTCCCAAACAGCTTTGGCCTGATTTAAAGTTTGGAAGATTTTTGCTGTGCGGCGCTTCTTCATAACTGGATTTTTACGCTTGGTGGACAAGGGTATCTGTTGATAGCCAGAGGATGATTGAGGAGCCTGAAACTCACTGATGAAGGCTGCAGACACCGGCGTGATCTGCTCTGCGGGTGTCCCTGACGCCGTCTATGGAAAACCCCCTCCAGGGACAAAGACGTCAGATCTCCCAGGCGCACAATGTGCCGCGCCCCCAGCAAATCCACCGGGCCAATGGCCCACCGGCACAGGTAGCCCCAACAGAGAAAATGAGTCGGTCCCCACACCACTCCCGGCAATTAACCACGGTCCAGTCAACAGCAATCCCACACACACCAAGAGCAAGCATAACAGCGCAGGGAAGATACCTCCTTAGGAAGCGATGCACAGGTGGTCTGCAAGTAGTGGTTGTGGCCCAGACAGCTGTATATTGGGCCTGTCCCTGCTTGAGTGAGTTGACTGAGGGCGAGGATTATGGTCTATATCGCCAGCAAGGAGTAAAATCACAGCAGCAGCTTGCACTACTCCCAGATGTGAACCAAACGGAGGAGGTTTCTCCTGTGTACGTCGCGGCAACCTGGCATGTCCACTGTGGAGCAGTTGGGAGAACAGGAGATGTTGACTTCTTCCTGCCAGAATGTAATTTATGCCATCGTTTTCTTTTAAGAAGCGATGTCCTACAGAAAGCAGGAACAACATGGCTGTGTATAATACTGTGATCACGTTTTGCAATGATGACTTTCGTGTGGTACCCGCAACACCTGCCAGACCGTATTTATCCATGGCAGCCATCTTGCTGTTATTATCGTATTGTTCACAATAATACCGGTATAAATTTTGATACTGGTGTAAAAATGAATATCGCGACTTCCGGTCTGGACGCCATGGCGACTGCAACTTAACGCTGACGCTCTCAGAACCAATCCAAGGAAAGACCTTGAAAATCAAACTTAACGGATTTTTGGAGGAGTGAAAATCAAAAGACAAAAGCATCATGTCTAAAGGAAAACAGAAGAAACTGAAATTTTCCAGGCCAGGACACGTATCGGCCGGAGAATCTGATCTGGAAGATCTCCGTTCAGAAGACGAGGAGCTGGTTGTAGCTAACAAAAAAGTTAGCTTGAAATCGCTATTTGAAGAGCTACGACGATTTCGCCGAGAGGTTACGGTCGAATTTCGGGAATTCAGAGACGAATTAAAAAGGACAAACAGCAGAGTGGACCAGGCCGAGAACCGAATCTTGGAAGCAGAGGAACGAATAAAAGTGCTCGAAGATTCTGTGCTGGACCTACACAAAAGACAAGCATCTATAGAGGCTAAGCTAACCGACCAAGAAGGAAGACAGAGAAGAGACAATATAAGAATTCATGGTCTGATAGAAGGAGCCGAAAACGGTTTTAACTCAATGGCAGAATGCGTGGAATCTTTACTAAGAGAGAAATTGGATATTCCACAAACCACCGACTTGAAGATAGAAAAGGCACATCGTTCATTAGCCGCTAAGCCAGCAGCGGAAGCGCCCCCACGTTCGGTGTTGGTAAGATTTTCCAATTTCAAAATAAAACAAGAGGTTGTAAGACTGGCTTGGCAGAAAAGAGGATATATGCACCAGGAGAGAAAAGTCTTCGTGGAACACGATTACGCCCCGGAGGTCCTTAAAAAGCGCAGGGAATACAATGACGCCAAAAAGGTACTACGTGAGAAGAAACTGCGCTTTCAGACGCCATTTCCTGCGAAGTTAAGGGTCTTCTACGGCGAAGAAACATGTCTCTATAATTCGGCGGAAGAAGCAACAGCTGACATGGCGAGAAGAGGGCTCCCGGTAACAGTATTTAAACCCCCAGCAGACCCGAGTGAAAAGATCAAAGCGCAAACATGGACAACACAGAGACCTTCAAAATCCACGGGCCAGCAGCGGGAAACCCAGCACCAGAGCGTCGCGGATAAACTGTCCGTTTTCAGGTTGGAATAGTGACCTTTTTTTTTTTTTTTTTTTTTTTTTTTTTTTTTTGAGTCAATCTGCACATCCAACCCCCCTCATACAAGGTAACAAACATTAAAGGAGATGCGTATTCAGCATGTGGTAAAACATTTCATGGAACAGTCATAATATTTGAAACAAATAAGTCTTTTTAACATAAAAAAAAAAAAACTTGTTAAAATAGAAATGTGACAATAATCCATATGTTCTCCCCACACTAACAAATACTGTTTTTGCGTGAATGTCTGCTGTGAGGGGGGTGGGAGGGTGCACACAATTTCACAGGATATAGGCATAAAGGGGGGGGAGAATCATTACAAGTTCGGATTGGGCTCTGAAACTCACATTAAAAGCATGGGACAACTTACAGAGGTAAGAGAGGGCCCTCAACACGTAATAGAGTTTGAGGAATTTCCCTCAGAGCCTACACTCCATCAAGGCTCTTCCAGGGTCTTTAAAAAGACCCCAGCTCAGGAAGTTCTTTTGACAGTTTTTTGTTTTAAAGTTTTATACACTATGTTCTTAATGTTTTTCTTGTTCTTAATGTTCTTTCAGTTTCTGAGTAGCACAAAAGAGGGCCACCACACTGTTATACTAAACAAAACAACACAATGGAGAAACAGGGTGTAACCAAAATAATTTCATATAATGTAAAAGGAATCCTGAATCCAGTTAAAAGATCCAAGATTCTAGGCAAAATGAAAAAAGACAAAGCAGGAATAATATTTTTACAAGAAACCCACCTAACAGACATGGAGCACACTAAACTCAGTAGACAAGGGTTTAAAATGATCTCTTCATCTTCATATAAGTCAGGGAGGAGGAGGGGAGTAGCAACATTGATATCAACCAAAATTACATTTGAAAAAAAATCAGAACACAAAGATAAAGAAGGGAGATACAGTTTGGTAACTGGGCGGCTAGAGGGAGAAGATATCACCCTGCTGAATGTGTATGCTCCCCCAGGGGCTAACTGGAAATTTTATAAAAATGTATTTGACCTAATGATAACTAAAGCTCAAGGTTTAGTGATATGTGGTGGGGACTTCAATCTTAGACTGAATCCATACTGGGATGCTTCTGGTAATTCTCCACATCAAAATAACACCCAAAGCAGGAAGACTCGGATGCTACTAAAAGAAATGGGAATCTGTGATGTGTGGAGGGAACTCAACCCCAGTGTAAAAGACTATACATTTTACTCAACTCCACATTCGTCTTACTCAAGGATTGACTATTTTTTTATGTTTAATAGAGACATTGGAAGAGTAGAAACATGTAAAATAGGACTGATGGATCTCTCTGACCACAGTCCGATCTACATGGACTTAAATATCCAAAAATACACAAATAATACATTTTCTTGGAGGTTAAATTCAAATGTCCTGAAAGGACCATTGAAAGATGAATTGGAATCAGATATTCTCAGATATTTGGAAGAAAACGATAATGGAGAAGTATCCCCTTTAATACTGTGGGATGCATGCAAAGCTGTAATAAGAGGAAAGATTATTGCAAAACTGGCAACCCAAAAGAAACTAAGACAAGAAAAACTATCCACATTAGAGTCAGAACTTAAGAACCTAGAAAAAGAACACAAAGGCAACACTCATTCTACTGACTCGCTCAAGATTAAGGAAATTAAAAACCAAATAAATGAGATCTACACAATAGAAATCCAGAAGAAACTTACATTTCTGAAACAAAAATACTATGAAGCAGGCAGTAAATCGGCAAAATTGCTAGCCTATAAATTGAGGAAACAACAAACAGAAAGAGCAATCTACAAAATCAGAGACCCAGTATCAAAGGAAATAAAATTCAGAATTCAGGATATTCTTAAAAGCTTTGAGAATTACTATAAGAACTTATACTCCCACAAAAAACATAAAAACGCATCCGAGGCATTCCTAAACACATTAAACCTTCCCCAACTTACGGAGTCACAAAATAAAACACTACTGTCAGAAATACAACCTAAAGAATTGGAAAAAGCAATTATGAAACTTAAAGCTAACAAATCCCCAGGAGCAGATGGCTATACAGCAGAGTGGTACAAAACCTTTAAACAGCAACTATCTCCTCTCCTCCTGAAAACATTTAATTATGTCCTTCACACAGGGGAAATCCCCCCCTCCTGGAGAGAAGGGGTCATTGCAGTTATACCTAAACCTGAAAAGGATAAACTAGAGTGCTCCAACTACAGACCAATCAGTGTATTAAATCAGGACTATAAGCTTTTTACCATTATCTTTGCCAAAAGGTTAGAAAATATACTGACAGACCTAATTCATTTAGACCAAACAGGTTTTATAAGACAAAGACAGACACAAGACAACATAAGACGCACTTTACACATAATTCATCATATAAAAAAATATAACTTAAATGCAGTCATATTGGGATTAGATGCTGAAAAAGCATTCGATTCGGTTGTCTGGTCTTTTCTATATAGAATCTTATCCAGTTTCAATTTTCATAACAACTTCATTAGAACTATACAGGCATTATATTAAAAACCAACAGCTAAAATAAGGATTAACGGTAATTTATCATCATCTTTTGAGCTGGAAAGAGGGTGTCGTCAGGGCTGCCCCCTGTCTCCACTGCTCTTTGCAATCTTCATAGAACCTCTGAGCCAATGGATAAGACAAAATCAAAAAATTCAAGGTATTACACTTGGTCAGAAGGAACATAAAATAGCACTCTTTGCTGATGACATTTTAATATACCTAGGGCAGCCGGACACTTCTTTACCAGAACTAACCTCAGTTTTTTCAGAGTATGGAGATTTATCGGGGTACAAATTAAACATGCATAAAACCCAAGTTTTAACATTCAACTATGACCCAAATCATTATTCACTAAGCAAACTCAAAACTAACTGGGAGTCGGAATCTATGAAATATCTGGGGGTCAATATCCCGAAACAACTCAACAAAATTATAACACTAAACTATGATCCACTGGTGACAAAAATAAAATCTGACCTAGCAAGATGGAATATGATACCATTCTTGGGTACTGCACAAAGAATTGAAGCAGTCAAAATGAATATACTTCCACGTCTTCTATACCTTTTCCAAACAATACCGGTAGAACCTCCCAAAAAAACATGGCAGGAGCTGGACAGAAGGATCTCAAGATTCATATGGCAGGGCAAGAGACCTAGAATCAGATATAGAACCTTACAGCTAAACAAAGACAAAGGTGGGCTCGCGCTGCCAAATATCAGGGACTACTTTAAAGCAGCACAAATTAAAACTTTAGTAGAGATATGTAACCCAGTCTACACTGCACAATGGAAGGAGATCGAATGCCAAATAACAAGTGACATCCCCCTACAGGCGATAATAGGGAACAATGCCTTACCTAAATTTTTGAATAACACTAACCCGTGGATAGAGACCCCGCTAAAAATTTGGTTTAAGATAGTCAGAGAGAATCAAACTAAAGAACCCTATCGACTTCTGCAATGGATTGCCTATGATCAAGACTTGACTCCTAATAAAACAGACACCAGATTTAAAAAGTGGAAAGAGAAAGGGTTGATAAAATATTACGATTTTTTTAAAGGGCAAATTTTAAGAAGTTTTGAAGATTTGAAAAAACAAGGTCTAATAAATCAAGACCTTTACAGGTTCTTTCAGCTTAGACACCACATAAACAATATACTTAAAAAGGAGGATTTGGAAAGGGCCCAGTCAGGTGTTCTGAAGGTCTTCTTAATGGCATATAAAGGGATCCCAGGGATCAGATACATTTCTAAAATATACCAAGGTCTTCAAGACTTAAAAGGAGACAACACATCATATATAAAAGAGAGATGGGAAAAAGAGGGGAATTTCACTTTACAACTGGAAATATGGGAAAAGCTAAATAAACAACAATGGAAAAGTACCTCATCCCTGCAGTGGAGAGAATTTGGATGGAAAAACTTGGTAAGATTTTTCAGAACACCTGCACAAAACAAATTTACCCATAAGGGATTGAACTGTTGGCGCTTGTGTGGTGAAAAGACTGCAAATCATTTTCATGTGTTTTGGTCATGCCCAGTTATCCACCAATATTGGACCAATGTACAGACAATATTGGGGAAAATATTTAAAGTATCAGTTCCCTTTTCTTTTGTAACTTTGTATTTGGGCCTACTACCGGACTCACTGGAAAGACGAGGAGAAAAATACTTATTCAATGTTTTATTACTGGCAAGTAAAAAAGCTCTAACTAAAAAATGGATGTTGAAGGACTGTCCTACACCTGAAGATTGGATTAACGTGATCCAAGACATTTACTCGATGGAAAAGTTGACATTCGCACTGAGACAGGACATGGATGGGTTCATGAACTTTTGGCAACCCTGGATCGCATATGTGTCTTCCATTAGATCTAATCTTTGACAAATACGGTGGCGCAGTGGTTAGCACTGCGGCAGCACAGTTTACCCTTGGCCGGGGGATTGTGGGGATCGTGGGATCGTGGGTTCGATCCCAGCCCCCGACCAACAGTGATCTGTGTGGAGTTTGCATGTTCTCCCCGTGTTGCGTGGGTTTACTCCGGGATTTCTCCGGTTTCCTCCCACATGCCAAAAAACATGCATGTTAGGTTAATTGGCTGTTCTAAATTGTCCCTAGATATTTGATATTTGTTTCCTATAGGCCCTTAGAATAGAGGGTTAGTATTACTGAAAGCGCTTTGAGTGGTCTTTGTGACTAGAAAAGCGCTATATAAGTGCAGGTTAGTTAGTAGTTAGTTAGTAAATACCATTTCAATAATGGTTCCGCTCTTTGTTCCAACGCTACTCAGATGCTCTTTTACCTTTATTTGCTTATTTTTTCTTTTTGTTTGTTTTTTGCTGGTTGGTTTGTTTGTTTTTATTTTATTCTCTTTAATTTCACTTTTTCTTTCACTTTAAAAAAAAAGGGGGTGTTGTAATAATTATTCTTCCAATGTTGTCAGATATCAGAAAATAAGGGAACATGTGATGAAAATGTAAACAATGCATTGCTGTAACGACCTGTATACCCTTTACAAAAACTTAAATAAAAAAAAAAATGAATATCGCGATATTTGGGGTCTGCTGCGTGATGACGTCACACCGCAGAGAAGCGGCAAGATAAACATGGCACAGGAAGCTGCAGCTCCGAAGTCAGACCGTCTCCAGTTGAGTGGAAATATTTAAGTTTCACTTTCTGTTTCAGACTGCTGTCTTGTTTTAAAAAAAAAATGGTGCAGCAGTGTGGATAATCTGCCTGCATTTTGTCCACATGTCAACAACACCGCTGGAGCGGTATTAACGTTGGACAATGTGCAGCTAGAAGTGGCTGTAGATTTTTACTTCCGTTTTGGCCGCTTCATCTTGATTTTATTCAACCAACTGAAGGGAGAGAGAGAAAAAAAACATCCGTTCAGTGCAAGGAGATCCAAAAGCCCTGGGACAGGTCCGTGCAACGGGAGTAATGCAGGTAAAGTGATTCAGCATAAAACCCGACCTCTGTGTGCAGTTAAGATGTGACGGTTTATATTATTTTCTTGTAATACTGATACAGAACTAAAAAACATTTTAAACTACATCTGAGCTGCTGTTTATAAAATGGAGAAATAAGAGTTTTTGTTTTGTTCTTCCTGAATATGTTGAAGGTAAATAATGTCGGCCTGTAAAACTGTCCTTTTTGCATAAATTTAGAAGAAAAGAAAACTGTATTCTGTAATACTGTGAAAAATATTGTTAGTGAAAATTCATGGAAATATTGTGATATCATTTTTGGGCCATACTGCCCACCCCTACCTAGAAAGTTCCTTGTGAGTCACTGGTTTCTTATTTGTATTTATTCTTGTTCCCTTCTGCAGCCAGTCACAAATCTTTTTTTTCTTGTTCCAATAATTCTGGGGATGTGAATCACCAGAGATATCCCATGATAATATTGCATAACGATACATGGGCCACAATGTGATACTGTAACAATCTTGCAATATGTCAAGTATTATCATATCATGTATGGCGATTTCCCATCCCAAGCTTTGTCTTGTTCAACTCCCAGTTAAATCTCAGAAGTCACTCCTTTGCTCTGCTGACCTAACCAGACAATGACCATTTAGCACCACCTAGTGGACTGAAAAGTCCATTTGCTTTTATTATTCTGGTTCCAAAATGGGTAAGTTTGTGTTTGCAACATTTATTAATAATTCTTAAAAAATAAATATGATAAAAATTGAATATTATGATCCTAGTATCTCTGAATCAATACAGTATTGTCACCGCAGAGTACTGCAATATTACAATACATCGATTTCCCCCCGCAACCAACTCCACAAATTAATCTCCACTAGGGTGGGGGGTATGGCCCCAAAAATTACATCATGAGTTTCTGTTGAATTTTCACCGTAACAATATTATCGACAATATCTTAAAATACCTTTTTATTTATCTAAAGAACATTTTCACATGTTAGTATGAAATTATTTGCAAAACATTTTACCATAATCCATCCATCCATCCATCTTCTACAGCTTTTCCAGAGGTCCGGGTCGCGGAGGCAGCAGTTCAAGCAAAGAAGCCCAGACTTCCCTCTCCCCAGCCACCTGCTCCAGCTCTTCAGAGAGGATACCAACGTGTTTCCAGACCAGCTAGGAGACATAGTCTCTCCAGCGAGTCCTGGGTCTGCCCCGGGGTCTCCTCCCAGTGGGACGTGCCCAAAACACCTCAAGTGGGAGGCATCCAGGAGGCATCCTGATCAGATACCCAAATCACCTCAACTGGCTCCTTTCAGTGTAGAGGAGCAGCGGTTCTACTCTGAGCCTCTCCCAGATGACTGAGCTCCTCACCCTATCTGAGGGTGAGTCCAGCAATCCTACAGAGAAAGCTCATTTCAGCCACTTGTATCCACAACTCATTCTTTCGGTCATTACAAAAAGCTTGTGACCATAGGTGAGAGTAGGAACGTAGATTGACTGGTAAATCAACAACTTTGCTTTAGAACTAAGCTCTCTCTTCACCACAACAGACCGGTACAACGTCCGCATCACTGCAGATGCTGCTCCGATCCATCTGTCAATCTCTCGCTCCATTCTCTCCTCACTCGTGAATAAGACCCCGAGATACTTAAAACTCCTCCACCTGGGGCAGGAGCCTGTCCCCAACCTGCAGAGGACAATCCACCTTTTTCCCCTCGTGGATCATCACCTTATCGTGGTGGGGGGTTTGCGTGCCCCATTGATCCCAGGAGCTATGCTGTCCGGGGCAATTTGCCTCTGGTAGGGTCACCCAAGACAAACTGGTCCTGGGTGAAGGGCCAGACTAAGAAAGATCCAACAGACTCTCATAATAAATACTAGAACAAGGATTCAGTGTACCCCGCCCGGTATGGGGCTACCAGGGCCCCACCCTGGAGCCAGGCCTGGGTGAGGGGCTCGATGGCTAGTGTCTGGTGGCCAGGTTTCCACCGATGGGACCCAGCCGAGCTCAGCCCGAAGGAGTTACATGTGTCCGCCCTCCAGTGGGCTCACCACCTGCAGGAGGGACCATGGGGGTCTGGTGCTATGTGGATCAGGTGGCGGTCAACGGCGGAGACCTTGGTGGACTGATTCCAAGCTTCCTAAACTGGCTTTTGGTATGTGGAATTTTACCATAATTCAGTGAAAAAAAAAAACCCTCTCCTGTTGTTCCAGTTCACAAACAGTAGTTCAGACTGAGTTTAGATTCTGTATCAAACGATGCAAGAAAATAAAATAATATGAATCCTGCATGGAAAGAGCAGAGCACCATTAGATACGGTGGTTTATACGCTCAACCGCTTCATTTGTGTTAGAATTCGCCTCAGGCTTCTTGGCTGTCTTCCTATTGAACTACGTGGTCATTCTTCAGACGCCTGAATAAATGTTAAATATTTCCTCCCTTGGTCCTCCCAGGCTGGTAGCAGGCCTGACACATGACTGTGGTTTCACCTTTAAAGCAGCATGACGTACCTTTCTGGTTTCAGGCAGGAATACAACTATGGCGACTATGACCACAGTGTCGCAGCCAATCACAGGGTATAACTTTAGCCACCAACGGCAAAGCGCCCTGTGCTTGGCTACTGGAACTGAGGTCATGGTTGCCACAGTTGTAGTCTTTTCAGTGTTCCTACCAATGAAAGAACGGACCCAGGTAAGCAGGCCAACTCCAACTAGTGTGGAAGGAACATCTGCTCAAAAGTTAACACACCATCAAAATTATTTTGGAAAAATTATTTTAAGATGAAAATCTTACATAGTGTTGCATTAGGGCTGTTTCAGACTAAGCCCAGATTTTAACTTGGGGGGGGGGGGGGGAATGCATGGCAGACATTGTTATTAACATAATCACACCGCTGCAGGCGAAAAAACGTCTGCGTGGACCTTGATGGCAGCTGTGGAAATAATATATACATCAGTGGAAAGAAAAAACACAAAAACAACTTTATACGACACTCACTACAATGAGTACTTGAATTATTGGCTCAGGAGCTGATCTTTCAAATGATTTTCTGAAGGATTTCATTTTCATTTTCTGTCATTTTAAAGGTAGTGCATTTTTTAAGTTACTGCATTTGTTTAGATTTTAGAGAAGACTCTTATCTGTAATGTGCATAATTTAACTGAATTATTTGTGCAAATGGATGATATATTTGCCAAGTGTTTTTGGCACAGTGAATGCTGAACTGCATGAATTTATGTTGTGTTTGTGATGGCCGCACCGAGACAAGTTCCAGTAACCTGAAAACTGACATCACTGACACTCCAATAGGCCGAGATCGGCCTGGATGTTTCAGCCTAGAAGTTTGGGGGAAGTTTTCCAGTAAACCCCCCTGAGATGTCGGTGTTTGCGGGTAGACTGACCTGTCTGCGCCAGCTGCTGCGGGGCTGATGGTGACGTCATTTCTGAGGGACGGGAAACACACACAGCGGTCAGGGAAAGGGCCAGACAGGAGCGGAGAAGAGAGCCTCGGCAGGTCAGAGCTACAATTAGCTGCTCACAAACACACCCGAGCACATCCTTCACAACCTACTTTCATCAGCTTCACGTGCACCCCCTGCTCTTTCCTTCTTCTTCTATTTTTTTTGGCGGGGGCAGCCAGCGTAAAGGCGCATTACCGCCATCCAGCATTGGAGTGTGGGCCTGACATTGTTACCCAGACACCCTCAAAAAAAAAAACCAAAAATCTTATATCCTATTAATTAACCCTGTATCTTTAAGGTAAACAAATAACTTCCTTAACCCAATCCCCAATATCACGCTTAAGTTAACATCTCTCACCCCTAGTTTCCTAATTTCCCCCACTAACATGTCTCTCTCCTGAATGAACTTCTGGCAGCGCAGAATGACCTGCTCGACAGTTTCATCCTCCCTCTCACAATAATCACACATCCCTGTCTGGTGCTCACTTATTAAATGCATAGTTTTATTTAATCTAGTATGACCCCACCTTAGTCTTGATAAAATATTCTCTTCTTTTGTTGTTCTCTTTCCCACCCTGCCCTTTATCCCAACTGTGTTCTGGACAGCATACAGGTGACGTCCTGTACCTCCTGTGTCCCACCTATGTTGCCATTCCTGATTACTATACTTTTTAATCAATGCTTTTGCCTCAGACTTACTAAATGAAATATTCCAAACCTCCTGGTGCCCCAGAGCCTGCTTAGCCAATTTATCTGCAGTTTCATTGCCCTTTATCCCCTTGTGAGCTGGTATCCACATAAAGGATACAGCCACCTTTCTATTTCTAAGTCTATATAGAGTCTCATATATTTCATAAACTATGTCCTGCCTGCTGTCAGATCACCCTGACTGTATTGACATTAAAGCTGCACTGGAGTCCAAACAAAGGATAACATTTTTGAAAGGCAATCCCTCAATCCACTGTAATGCCGTTACCAAAGCTAACATTTCAGCTGTGTATACAGACAAATTGGAGGATGTTCTTCTGTTAACAGACATTTCAAAGGCAGGAATACAGAAAGCAAAGCCAGTGCAACCTGTCTCAGGATCTTTTGATCCATCAGTGAATACTGGGGTAAAGGAATGATGCACCGTTCTCAAATGGTCCTCTACTAAAACTGCAGTGTTTCCAAATTCTCTATATCCTTGCATCTTTTCCAAAAAATACAAATCAACAGAAACTGAATAGAAAAACCAGGGAGGTGTGACTGGCAAAGGAACTGATGGGATATATGTTCTGTCACATAATTTCATGTCTCTGGCTATCCTCCCAGCATAAAATGCAAAACTCTCCTTTTTGACCCTTTCTCCTTCCCAACAAGGCATCAAAACTCTAGCTGTAGGATGTTTATCTTGAGTGTGCCCTTGCAGACTGACCCAGTAATTCATCATTATCTGTTTACGCCTGATATTTAATGGAATTTCCCCCATTTCCACCTGAACAGCAGCAACAGGGGATGTTTTAAGTGCACCACAACAGATCCTCTCAGTGCTTGGGCCTGGATGACATCTAACTTATTCAACATGGTTTTGGAAGCAGATCCATATGCAGTACACCCATAGTCCAATACAGACCTAATTAATGCAACATTAATGTTTTTAATAGCAGCTCAACTAGCACCCCACTCTGCCCCCATCAAACACCTCATTACATTCAACACCTTTTTGCATTTTATTGTCATATTTTGAATATGTTCCCTCCAAGTTAGATTAACATCAAACCATCCATCCATCCATCCATCCATCTTCTACCGCTTTTCCGGAGGTCCGGGTCACGGAGGCAGCAGTTCAAGCAGAGAAACCCAGACTTCCCTCTCCCCAGCTACCTGCTCCAGCTCTTCAGAGGGGATACCAAGGCGTTCCCAGACCAGCTGGGAGACATAGTCTCTCCACCGAGTCCTAGGTCTGCCCCGGGGTCTCCTCCCAGTGGGACGTGCCTGAAACACCTCAAGTGGGAGGCGTCCAGGAGGCATCCTAATCAGATGCCCGTACCACCTCAACTGACTCCTTTCAATGTGGAGGAGCAGCGGTTCTACTCTGAGCCTCTCCTGGATGACTGAGCTCCTCACCCTATCTCTGAGGGTGAGTCCAGCAATCCTACGGAGAAAGCTCATTTCAGCCGCTTGTATCCGCGATCTCGTTCTTTCGGTCATTACCCAAAGCTCATGACCATAGGTGAGAGTAGGAACGTAGATTGACTGGTAAATCGACAGCTTTGCCTTAGAACTAAGCTCCCTCTTCACCACAACAGACCGGTACAACGTCCGCATCACTGCAGATGCTGCTCCAATCCGTCTGTCGATCTCTCGCTCCATTCTCCCCTCACTCGTGAACAAGACCCCAAGATACTTAAACTCCTCCACTTGGGGCAGGAGCCTGTCCCCAACCCGGAGAGGACAATCCACCTTTTTCCGGCTGAGGACCATGGACTCGGACTTGGAGGTGCTGATTCTCATCCCAGCCGCTTCACACTCAGCGGCAAACCGTCCCAGCAAGAGCTGTAGGTCATTGCTGGATGAAGCCAACAGGACAACATCATCTGCAAACAACAGAGATGAGATCCTGTGGTCACCAAGCATGACACCCTCCATTCCCTGGCTGCGCCTAGAAATCCTGTCCATAAAAATTATGAACAGGATCGGTGACAAAGGGCAGCCCTGGCGGAGTCCAACTCTCACTGGGAATGACTCCGACCGAGTGTTGGCAATACGAACCAAACTCTCACAACGGTTGTACAGAGACCGAATAGCTCGTAACAACAAGCCCGATACCCCATACTCCCGAAGCACCCCCCACAAAAATCCACGAGGGACGTGGTCAAATGCCTTCTCCAAGTGCACAAAACACATGTAAACTGGTTGGGCAAACTCCCACGAACCCTCGAGAATTCTCGAGAGGGTAAAGAGCTGGTCCGATGTGCCACGGCCAGGACGAAAACCACATTGCTCCTCCTGAATCCGAGGTTCGACCAACGGCCGGACTCTCCTCTCCAGTACCTTGGCATAGCCCTTCCCAGGGAGGCTGAGGAGTGTGATCCCTCTAAAGTTGGAGCACACCCTCCGGTCCCCTTTTTTAAAGAGAGGAACCACCACCCCAGTTTGCCATGCCAAAGGCACTGCCCCCGACCTCCACGCAATGTTGCAGAGGCGTGTCAACCATGACAACCCAACAACATCTAGGGCCTTGAGGTACTCAGGGCGAATCTCGTCCACCCCCGGGGCCCGGCCACCAAGGAGATTTTTAACCACCTTGGCGATCTCAGCCCCTGTGATAGGTGAGTCATCCCCCTCGTCCCCAAACCCTGCTTCCACTGTGGAAGGCGTATCAGTGGGATTGAGGAGATCCTCGAAGTATTCCTTCCACCGCCCGACGATGTCCCCAGTCAAAGTCAACAGTGTCCCATTTGCACCATACACAGTGTGGACGGGGAGCTGCTTTCCCCTCCTGAGCCACCGGACAGTTTGCCAGAATCTCTTTGAGGCCGACCGAAAGTCTTGTTCCATGGCCTCACCGAACTACTCCCATACCCGGGTTTTTGCTTCAGCAACCACCCGAACTGCACTCCGCTTGGCCTGCCGGTACACCTCAGCTGCTTCAGGAGTCCCACAAGCCAACCAAGCTTGATAGGACTCCTTCTTCAGCTTAATGGCCCCCCTCACCACTGGTGTCCACCACTTGGTTCGGGGGTTGCCACCACGAGATGCACCGACCACCTTGCGGCCGCAGCTCTGGGCCGCCGCTTCAACAACAGAGGTGGAGAACATGGCCCATTCAGACTCCATGTCTCCAGACTCCCTCGGAATGTGGTTGAAGTTCTTCCGGAGGTGGGAGTTGAAGACCTCCCGGACAGGGGCCTCAGCCAGACGCTCCCAGCACACCCTCACTATGCGTTTGGGTCTACCAGGTCTGAATGGCTTCCTCCCCTGCCATCGGATCCAACTCACTACCAGGTAGTGATCAGTTGACAGCTCTGCACCTCTCTTTACTCGGGTGTCCAAGACATACGGTCGCAGGTCTGATGATACGATAACAAAATCGATCATCGACCTGCGACCTAGGGTGTCCTGGTGCCAGGTGCACATATGGACACCCTTATGCTTGAACATGGTGTTCGTTATGGACAGACTGTGGTTAGCACAGAAGTCCAATAACTGAACACCACTCGGGTTCAGATCGGGCAGGCTGTTCCTCCCAATCACCCCCCTCCAGGTTTCACTGTCGTTGCCCAAGTGCGCATTGAACATCAAACCAGACACCCAAAAATCTGAAAACTTTGACTTGCTCCATTTCCTGAGCATACATTGTTAACTGGGCATCAGCTACCCTTTTCCTTGTAAATACAACAACCTTTGTTTTTTCCACAGAAAATTTAAATCCCCAAGAGTATGACCACCCTTCCACTGCACATATTGCCTCTTGTATTTTCCCTCTTATATAATTAAAATTACTCCCTCTTTGCTATAATGTCCCATCATCAGGAAATAAATAACGGCCAATGTCATTATTCACAACAGAAAAAACATCATTTATCATAATAGAAAAAAGTACTGGGCTTATAACAGTACCCTGGGGGGTGCCATTTTCCACCAAGTAACTATCTGATAAGGGTCTGCCCACTCTAACTTGAATGTACTTATTAAACAAAAAAATCTTTGATCCAGTTGAATGTTCTCCCAGAAATTCCTATCCTACTTAGCTTAATCATTAGCCCCTCCTTCCACAACATGTCGTATGCCTTTTCCACGTCAAAAAACACTGCAATTACCAATTCTCTATTAACTTGAGCTTTCTGTATCTGTCTCCAAACACAGAACAGGATCCATAGTTCCCCTTCCTTTTCTAAATCTACTCTGATGTGGTAACAAAATTCCTCTGCTTTCGAGATAAAAGGAAACTGTCTGTAGTCATTCTCTCCATTACTTTTCCCAGATGTGATGTTAGAGCTATAGGTCTGTAGCTCGCTGGGTCTGAGGGATCCTTTCCTGGTTTTCTTACAGGAACAATCACAGCCTCTTTCCATGCAGTTGGGAGCTTTCCCTTTTCCCACACTTTGTTGTAGACTTCCAATAGCTTCCTCATTGCCAAAGTCCCTAAATGTTTCAGCAAGATGTAACAGATATTGTCTTTCCCAGGGGATGTTAATCCTGATTTGTTTACTGCTCTTTCCATTTCATCTAGAATGAAAGGAGAGTCCAAAGAACTACTAAAGTCAAACCTTTCCTCCAGAGCCCCAGGGTGTGCTAAACTCATCCTATTTCTTCCTCTTTTACCTTCTTCAGTCAAACTGCTTGAGCTATGAATTTGAGTCAGAGTCTTCGCTATCATTGTTGCTTTTTCCTCGTCAGTTACTGCAGTCACTCCCTCACTTTTTAGTACTGGATACTGCTTTTCCCTCCTAACTCCCCTCATAGCCTTGATCATATTCCATACATCCCCCACAGTTGTTGATCTACCTATAGTGCTACAGTATCTCTGCCAGCTTTCTCTCTTAGCCCTCCGGATAGTTTTCCTGGCTTTTGCTAGTGCCCTCTTATAATTAACCAAGTTTAGCCAATTATGAGTTCTTCTTAAGACCCTAAGTGTCTTATTCCTCTCTTTAATAGTTTTAGTGCATTTACCTGTCCACCAAGGCACTGCTTTCTTTAACATTTTACCTTTATTTTTAGAGACGGATTGATTAGCTGCTTCAAGAAAAATAATTTTAATATTTTTCTCCATACTCCATTGACCTCTACTTGAGGTGGGTCTCTCTCACAGATAAACTTAAATAGTTTCCAATTAGCAGTGCTAAAAACCCATCTCCCTTTTTATGTCCACTTACCCTATTCACTGAAATGAAAATATTACAATACACTGGGAAATAGTCACTTCCCACCAAGGACTCCTCTAAAACCTCCCACTCACACACCTGCAATATTACTCGTCACCAAAGTTAAGTCAAGAACTGAACCACCCCCCATATGAACATCAATTCTAGTTGCTCTACCATCGTTTAAACATACTAGATTCTTCTCTTCCAAAAGTTCTTCAAATGTCTCACCATTTATGTCTCTATGATTTGCCCCCCATAATAAATTATGGGCATTAAAGTCCCCACATATTACCACCCTGCTTCCATCTATCCCCTCCATCTGAGATAATTGATTCAATATTAACTTCTTACAAGGATTATAAAAATTTACGACTACTAATTCCCCCTCTTTTGTCCAAATTTCAGCTACCACATACTCCAGTTCAGCACCTTTACCTATCACTCTGAACTGAATTCCCTCCCTCACAAATGTTGCACATCCACCTCCCATTCCCTCCCTTCTATCATTCCAAATTGAGACATATCTCACTATTTTAAAATCCAGGTTGGGTTTCAACCACGTCTCCTGGACACAGATAACATCTGGCTTGTCTGAAAGCTCCTCAATATTACTTTTGAATTCCTGTCCGTTAGCCAGCAAGCTTCTCGCATTCCATTGAACCAAAATGACCATTAATGCAATTCCTATCCAATCCATGCTTGATCCTGACTCGTCTGAAAAGATCATTCCTCACCTCCTCCCAAGTTAATCCACTGAAACCAAGACGATGAGCTGCTGCTTTCACTATTATTTGAATTCTCTCAGTTTTAGACTTGACTTCCATTGTGGCATTCACAACTCCTGCTATAAAAATAACCAGTTTCTTCTGATCAACCTGGATTTCTTCATTCCATCTCAGTTCTCTTTCCCTTACAAGCAGCCTCCCCCCAGCCCTTTGTCCATTCCCTCCTCTCTGGTTCATCCTTTTCACTGCTTCGGCATAGGAGATTTTATTCTGCACTCTGACCTGCTGAATTTCCTGTTCTTTCATCATCCTTTCGTCCCCTCCGGCATACAACTAGGAAAATACCGGTCGCTATGGAGGGTGAGAATATGTATGGGTACATAATCATACCATGTAGGATAACTAAGTAGACAGTTGTGCTGTTTCATTATATCTAGCTACAATGCTCCGCACTGTGTGTTTATATATCTACATATTTATTCCATCTAGCTACAATGCTCCGTACTGTGTGTTTATATATTTACATATTATTCCATCTAGCTACAATGCTCCGCACTGTGTGTGTTTATATATTTACATATTTATTCCATCTAGCTACAATGCTCCGTACTGTGTGTGTTTATATATTTACATATTTATTCCATCTAGCAACAACGCTCCACACTGTGTGTTTATATATTTACATACTTATTCCATCTAGCTACAATGCTCCGCACTGTTTATATATTCATATATCTATTCCATCTAGCTACAATTCTCCGCACTGTGTGTTTATATATCTACATATTATTCCATCTAGCTACAATGCTCTGCACTGTGTTTATATATTTACATATTTATTCCATCCAGCTACAATGCTCCGCACTGTGTGTTTATATATTTACATATTATTCCATCTAGCTACAATGCTCCGTACTGTGTGTGTTTATATATTTACATATTTATTCCATCTAGCTACAATGCTCCGCACTGTGTGTGTTTATATATTTACATATTTATTCCATCTAGCTACAATGCTCCGTACTGTGTGTTTATATATTTACATATTTATTCCATCTAGCAACAATGCTCCACACTGTGTGTTTATATATTTACATATTTATTCCATCTAGCTACAATGCTCCGCACTGTGTGTTTATATGTATATTTACATATTTATTCCATCTAGCTACAATGCTCCGTACTGTGTGTGTTTATATATTTACATATTTATTCCATCTAGCAACAACGCTCCACACTGTGTGTTTATATATTTACATATTTATTCCATCTAGCTACAATGCTCCGCACTGTTTATATATTCATATATCTATTCCATCTAGCTACAATGCTCCGCACTGTGTGTTTATATATCTACATATTATTCCATCTAGCTACAATGCTCTGCACTGTGTTTATATATTTACATATTTATTCCATCTAGCTACAATGCTCCGCACTGTGTATTTATATATTTACATATTATTCCATCTAGCTACAATGCTCCGCACTGTGTGTGTTTATATATTTACATATTTATTCCATCTAGCTACAATGCTCCGCACTGTGTGTTTATATATTTACATATTTATTCCATCTAGCTACAATGCTCCGTACTGTGTGTGTTTATATATTTACATATTTATTCCATCTAGCTACAATGCTCCACACTGTTTATATATTCATATATCTATTCCATCTAGCTACAATGCTCTGCACTGTGTGTTTATATATTTACATATTTATTCCATCCAGCTACAATGCTCCGCACTGTGTGTTTATATATTTACATATTATTCCATCTAGCTACAGTGCTCCGTACTGTGTGTGTTTATATATTTACATATTTATTCCATCTAGCTACAATACTCCACACTGTGTGTTTATATATTTACATATTATTCCATCTAGCTACAATGCTCCGCACTGTGTGTGTTTATATATTTACATATTTATTCCATCTAGCTACAATGCTCTGCACTGTGTGTTTATATATTTACATATTATTCCATCTAGCTACAATGCTCCGCACTGTGTGTGTTTATATATTTACATATTTATTCCATCTAGCTACAATGCTCCGTACTGTGTGTGTTTATATATCTACATATTTATTCCATCTAGCTACAATGCTCCGCACTGTTTATATACTCATATATTATTCCATCCAGCTACAATGCTTCGCACTGTGTGTGTTTATATATTTACATATTTATTCCATCTAGCAACAACGCTCCACACTGTGTGTTTATATATTTACATATTTATTCCATCTAGCTACAACGCTCCGTACTGTGTGTGTTTATATATTTACATATTTATTCCATCTAGCAACAACGCTCCACACTGTGTGTTTATATATTTACATATTTATTCCATCTAGCTACAATGCTCCGTACTGTGTGTGTTTATATATTTACATATTTATTCCATCTAGCTACAATGCTCCGCACTGCTGTTTATATACTCATATATTATTCCATCCAGCTACAGTGCTTCGCACTGTGTGTGTTTATATATTTACATATTTATTCCATCTAGCAACAACGCTCCACACTGTGTGTTTATATATTTACATATTTATTCCATCTAGCTACAACGCTCCGTACTGTGTGTGTTTATATATTTACATATTTATTCCATCTAGCAACAACGCTCCACACTGTGTGTTTATATATTTACATATTTATTCCATCTAGCTACAATGCTCCGCACTGCTGTTTATATACTCATATATTATTCCATCCAGCTACAATGCTTCGCACTGTGTGTGTTTATATATTTACATATTTATTCCATCTAGCTACAATGCTCCGCACTGTGTTTATATATCTACATATTATTCCATCTAGCAACAACGCTCCACACTGTGTGTTTATATATTTACATATTTATTCCATCTAGCTACAATGCTCCGCACTGTTTATATATTCATATATCTATTCCATCTAGCTACAATGCTCCGCACTGTGTGTTTATATATCTACATATTATTCCATCTAGCTACAATGCTCTGCACTGTGTTTATATATTTACATATTTATTCCATCTAGCTACAATGCTCCGCACTGTGTATTTATATATTTACATATTATTCCATCTAGCTACAATGCTCCGCACTGTGTGTGTTTATATATTTACATATTTATTCCATCTAGCTACAATGCTCCGCACTGTGTGTTTATATATTTACATATTTATTCCATCTAGCTACAATGCTCCGCACTGTGTGTTTATATATTTACATATTATTCCATCTAGCTACAATGCTCCGTACTGTGTGTGTTTATATATTTACATATTTATTCCATCTAGCTACAATGCTCCGCACTGTGTTTATATATCTACATATTATTCCATCTAGCTACAATGCTTCGCACTGTGTTTATATATTTATATATCTATCCCATCTACCTACAATGCTCCGCACTGTCTATATATATATATATATATATATATATATATATACTGTATATATATATTTATATGTACATATGTATACTTGCTGCTCTTGTTTTTTTCTCTTGCCTTCTGATTGTTGCTCTGAGTGTTGCTATCCCTGTGCTGTCGCAATCCTGGAATTTCCCCATTGTGGGACTAATAAAGGCTTATCTTATCTTTCACAGCCTCCGTAGGCCACTCTATGGCTACCGCCACAGTTGCAACATTTTGGCGTTTCTTGGTTACACTCTCCATACTGGTGGTCGCCCCCACATCTTGCACACCTTCTTCTCCATCTACATGTTTTAGCTGTGTGCCAAATCTTTGGCAATTAGAACACCGGACTCGATTAGGAACAAATTGCCTTACCCCATAACTCAAATAACCCAGGGTTACATTTTTGGGGAGCACATTCCCTTCAAACTCATTCACCACACCCTCAGTGTCTCTCCTTTGTCCCTCCTGAGTGGCCTGTAGTCTACGAGCTGCTTTTACAATCCCCTCTTTTAAATTAGCTTTGATTTCTTCCATTGAGACCCCTATTGGCACCCCCTAAATTACACCCTTGCTCCACTTAGACCCATTATCAATAAAGCTTGTACTTTTCACTTTGAACCGCCCAATCTCCCCCTTTTTTTCAGCTCTCTCCCTTTGCTCCTCACTCCTACACACAATCAGTAGGTTTCCATCCCTCAGCACCTTTGCCATGAGTATTTCTCCAACTTGGTTTTTCAGTCTTGTTGTCAATTTAACTGGGCTCATTGTGGATATCCCCTTTTCTTCCTCAAACCTCACAATAATTTTGACTTTGGCTCCTTCCTGCCCTCCTCCTTCAGCACCACCACCACTTCCACTACCCCTGGCTTTCTTCGCATTACTTCCAGGAAAGTTATTCTCTTCTTTTTTCTTTCCCGCTTCCCTGCCCAGTATCCATACTGTCTTCACTATCCCATACATCAGAATCTCCCCAGTCTGGCCCATTCACAACGCTGTTGTGCCGACCCGCCACACATTCTTTTACAACGCTTCTCCTCCTCATTCTTCCATGCTTGCAAACTCCAGTCACTCCACCCGACTTCTTTGCCAACTCGTCTGACAAATTTCTCTGGTCTTCCTTCGAAGATCTAACCATAAATCCCTCAGATTAGCCAAGAACGAGCTTTCCAATCAGAACTGATCACAGCCGAGCGATGAATACGCCGCTCTCCCCAGCCTTCACCTGCCCTTTCCAGTCTGGCGGCGTCAACACAAGCCTTCACCTGGCCAGGTGAGGAAGGGATCCCGGGTTCATCGCCACTCACCTGGGGCTGCACACACCGAGAGGATCCCACTCAAACTGGGAGGGTGCCGGCGTTTACTGGAAAAATTCGGCTCCCTAATTCATCATCAGAGTTCGGTTTCACTTCTTGACAGACAGATTAAGTTTTTATTTCAGATTTTCGTGCCACACATCCGGGACCTAGCCTCAGTCAAAACTAGTCGAGCACAGATAGCAAGAACTCTGTTTTACGTCCGCAATTCTCGCTTTACGTGCTGTTTACCTGTGGACGGCCGCACCTCGGACACAGTCCAAGGACGGATAATTTTTCCCACACATGAGGAGTTGTTCAGAACGCCTGATACAAAGATATAGAGTGATGATGATCAAGTCAGTGGCGGTAATGCACCTGTAAGCTGGTTGCCAACTGCCAATCAAATCTAAAAGAAGAACAAAGAAGAAGAAGACTTGAGTGGTTAATTCAAAGTGACGTCCAGCAGCCACGTGCCAGGATTGTAAAAGTCATAACACCAAATTTATTGTCTAAGTTTTTTTTTGTTAGCTGATTTAGGTTAGTTTTGATGTGCTGGATCCAAAAATCTCATTGGTTTTGCTCAATCAGGTCAGCTTTTTGAATTATGGCCACAGGAGAGAGAGCTTAGACTTTCTGCTGCACATTCACCAACCAACCATAATGCTCTGCACTGTGTGTCTATATATATACATTTATAGTAATATGGACATATGTTTACTAGATGTTGTTTTTTCTTGCCTTCTGATTGTTGCTCTGAGTGTTGCTATCCCTGTGCTGTTGCAATCCTGGAATTTCCCCATTGTGGGACTAATAAAGGCTTATCTTATCTTATGTTGTTTTATACGTTTTTGTTTACATGTACGGGTATTCTTGCTTTATATGATGCAAAATTGTTTAAGTCTTGAAATTCTCTGAATTTTGAACAATGATGATGTAACATTAAATTTACATGTACTTACTTTTATATAAAGTACATGCACAGTACGAAGTAAGTACAGGTTTTTACTTAGCACCTGATCGAGAGAAACGGACGTCATTTTAGGATTCAGCGGTGCGAAATTGTCTTAAATCAGTTGAAAAAAACACAGACAACTTACAAAAAAATTTATTTTTGTAACCCTGTGTAATGATGTCATGTATGAGAAGAGGCGTCATGTATGCAGACAAAACATTATTAGCCAGGGCAACAGATTAGCAGAGATTCTTCTTCTTCTTTTAGATTTGATTGGCAGTTGGCAACCAGCTTACCGGTGCATTGCCGCCACTGACTTGATTATCACTCTATATCTTTTGACTTCTTCTTTGGACTTCTGAACTCCATTCAGATGCTGGAGGTGTAGCAGCCCAGGAGGAGGTGATCCTGCTGTCAGGACACTGTCAAAAACCAGAGGCTTTCTGTGAGACATGTTTCTTCTACACAAAGTTCAGTGGAGTCAGAAAGTGGACAAAGGTCAGTAACTTGTTCTAATACTGGCTATTTAGCATCATAGAAGACATCACTCTATAAAATCAAGAAATCTCTGTGCGTGTCTCTGTGTCACACTTCACAGGACATCATAGGACATCCTATGAACTCAGGCGTCATAGGATGACAAATTTGTCTTTATGATGTCACATAGATTTGTCTATGTGCATAGGACACATAGACAAATGTGTCTTTATGATGTCATAGACCATGTGTCTTTATGGTTTTCATGATCCTGTCCATGAACTGGAATTATGACGCACCTACACACGTGGACAAAATTGTTGGTACCCCTCTGTTAATGAAAGAAAAACCCACAATGGTCACAGAAATAGCTATAGCTAACGCCATAGCTAGTCGTAGCACCTAGCACCGACACGGAGAAGCGACTCTGTCCCCGGTGATTGAGGCTCGCTGGAGGAACAAGCCGAGGCAGCAGTTGGATGGGAGCCGGATCGGAGTTCAACTGAAGCGGTGGTGGGAGACGGGGACCAGTGGAGGACCACCGGGGCCGGAGTCGGAGCCCAGTTGCAGTGGCAGGGCTCGGCGGAGGAACTACTGAGGCAGACGGCGCTAGGCGGCGGGGCTCAGCGGAGGGTCTACCGGGACCCCAGCTGGACAGAAGCAGGATCGGAGCTCGGCTGCAGCGGCGGTGGGCGGCGGGACTCGGTGGAGGAGCTTCCGGTGCCCCGGCTGGACAGGAGCTCGGTTACGGCGGCGGTAAGCAGCGGGACTAGCACCGGAGGGGGCTAACTGAGGCCCAGCTGGATTTGAGGTCGGTCGGATCGGATACCGGCAACACCAGCAGAGATTGTTTTACTATCCACAGGTTAGTAAAATGCCACCAAAGAAGGAGGAAATGGAAGAGATCAAAAAATCTCTGAACTTCTTGTCAGAAGAACTGACCAAAGTGGTTAGCCAGCAGGCTAAAATAATAGAGCTAATGGAAGATGTCCGAGAATTAAAATTAACAATTAAGGAAAAAGACAAAAAAATTGCAGACTTGGAGCAACACGTCGAGGATCTTGAACAATGTTCTCATATGGATGATCTAATTATAAGTGGACTAGACATTAAATATCAATCATATACTCATGCTACAGCAGGAATGAGAGGTGAGGAGGCTCCCCTGAGTGAATCAGTCTCCCTGGAAAACCAGGTGCTTCAGTTCCTTGATAGTAGAGATATAAAGGTTGAAGCAAATGCAGTTTCAGCCTGTCATGCTTTACCCAGAAAAGATAATAAAACAAAGAAATCAACTGTGATGCGCTTTGTGAACAGAAGGGTAAAGAATGACTTACTGAGGCAGGCCAGAAAGCTACGGGGAACAGAAGTTTACCTAAATGAACATTTAACAAAAACTAATGCTGAAATAGCACGGCAAGCACGGATGCTGAAAAGACAAAATAAGATAACAGGCAACACGGACAAGAAATTGTAGAGTTTGGATCAAACTAAATGGAACACCTGAGGAAGCAAAGAGTATAATGATCAGAGATGTTACTGACTTAGATAAATACAGATGAACACTGATTAAGAAAATTAAGAGACTATAAAAATCCATATCCACACACACGGCAAGAATAGTTCTTTTGACATACCATGTCAATGTATTTTTAAAAAAAATAAACAAAACAAACAAAAAAACTTAATGACTGACTTGAGTAGACATCAATTATCCCCAGTTGGAGGAAGTCATTTGATACAGAGTGAGGAAATTCAAACTCTGAAAATATGCCATTATGCTGAACATAAACTGCAAGAGATGGAGAATGATATTGATCCTGATAACCACTTTTTCAATAATATTCATAATCATTGTGAATATTACACCGAAAAGCAATTCAAAAGTCAAGTGCAACTAGATGGTAAACTATCAATAATACACTTCAACAGCAGAAGTCTTAACAAAAACTTTCCACAGATTCAGGACAATTTAAAACAGCTAGACAGAAAATTTACAGCTATCGCAGTCTCTGAAACTTGGCTTAATGAAGAGCAGGCTCCCCTGATGGCAATAGAGGGATATCAGATGTTTCATATTAACAGATCTCAAAAAAAGGGTGGTGGTGTTGCACTGTATATTGATGACCTGTACAGGTGTAAACTTGTAAATGGAATGTCCTTTGCACTACCAGGGATTTTAGAATGTGTTACTGTTGAGATCGACCAAGATAAAACAAAAAATCTAATCATAAGTTGTATATATAGAATGCCGGGAACTTGCATTGAGACATTCAGAGATAAATTAGTCGAGCTGTACAATAATATTACTAGTAAGAAAATGGTAGTAATTTGTGGAGATTTCAATATTGATTTACTAAATCCACATCAACAAAATGTAGTTACAGAGTTCATGAATTCTATGTACAGCATGAGTCTATATCCCACAATAACACATCCCAGTAGAATCACAGTCTGCTACACGACTGCTACACTTATTGACAACCTGTTTGTTAATATTATTGATAAGAAAATAGAAAGTGGATTATTGATAAATGATATAAGTTGTGGCGGAAGAATAATAAGCGGCGAACTGAGGGTTTTAAGTAGGTTTATTAAATCATACCGCCATCATAGGAACTCGCTCCAGCCCTTGTGCAGGCGGGCTGGAGCGGGTCCTCAGGCTCTCAGCAGCAGTAGTAGAAGCAGTTGTAAGAGTGAGAGGATGAGTTACAGAGCAATGCAGCTTTTATACCCAACTACAGACAATACATGAAAGGCATGGGACATTTACATCACAGTACTGAGCGGGAAAAAGCTAGACGAAGCGGGGCTGCCTGTTGACATTAATACACACATTTCACTGTAATGTTAATCGCTCCAGATGCGCGCTCTGATTGTCCCAGTCTGTTGTGGGGGTTAACCACACTACTCCCCCCCCCAGAGGGCTCAGCAGGCGGCTGAGGCCTCAATAGTCCGGCTTTGGCAGCGAGCAGGGAAAGCTCTGTGCATGCGGAGGTGTGGGGGGGGGGGGTAGCAAGTGCCAGCCCGGGACGGGGAAATGTCTGGGCCACGCAAAAATTGCCTGTGGATCCGCGATGTTGAGGGGCTGTCCCGTTGAACGTGCGGAGGTCCACAGCAGCTGTACAAAGAAAAATTAGTCACTGACTCCTCTCGCGGTTAAGTCCTGCGAGGATTAACAGCGGCCATGAAGAAAAACAGGAGCGGCGAGGCTGCGTAGCGGCTGTAAGAAAAAAAACAAAAGCAGAGGGACTTGGCGTGTTGACTTTAGGTGCGGGCGCAACCCTAAAGCCCTCGGGGACCGCAGACTGCTGAATTCCCTTTGTGCGCCGTGGCTAAGACCATTAGAAAATCCTGTGAGTGAGCTGCGTGCGTGCCTCAGGTGTACGAGCAGCCCTGAAGGTTCTGTGTGCAGCGGCGAAGGACGATGGCGGTCTGTGGAGCCGTTATTGTCCCGTGCGTGGTGCGCCGTCCTCGTAACCCCCCGGTGTGTGTGCAGGGGTTCCGTGCGTGGGTGGGCCCACTGGAGAGGCGAGTCAGGGTCAGGGAGCTTGCTGGAGATCAGCGTAGTCGGCGCCGATAATCATCCCTGTTCAGTGTGTTGCTGTAGATTGGTCATGGTACGTTCAGGTCCACGCGCTGCGTTCTCCGTCGGCCCTGGAGGTCGCCGTCGTGGAGAGAGGACGAGGTGCTTGTGCTCTCGTGTGGAGGAGCTGTGAGAGCGGCCGGTCCCAGCGTGGATGTGCAGATCTCAGGCGTGCAGATCTCACCATGAAGTTTTCTGCAGCTTTCTCGGTCGTGGGTGATCTCCGGAGAGTTTCGCCTGGTAACTCTGCGTCGAGGTCTCCCTGTAGCAAAAGGGAGGGCAGATCATTTGCATCAGGCTGCTGCGTTCGCTTGTCGTCGGAGAATCACCGCCGGGTGCTGCGTTCGTTGTCATCGGGTCACCAGTGTTGCTGTCCAGACCAGAAGGTTGCTTTGTACAAAGCGTGTGCATTCTCGGGGTCACCAATGTGGCGGAAGAATAATAAGCGGCGAACTGAGGGTTTTAAGTAGGTTTATTAAATCATACCGCCATCATAGGAACTCGCTCCAGCCCTTGTGCAGGCGGGCTGGAGCGGGTCCTCAGGCTCTCAGCAGCAGTAGTCAGAAGCAGTTGTAAGAGTGAGAGGATGAGTTACAGAGCAATGCAGCTTTTATACCCAACTACAGTCAATACATGAAAGGCATGGGACATTTACATCACAGTAAGAGCAGGAAGCATGAACACAATGCATGAATGGCACATTAACATCACAGTACTGAGCAGGAAAAAGCTAGACAAAGCGAGGCTGCCTGTTGACATCAATACACACATTTCACTGTAATGTTAATCGCTCCAGATGCGCGCTCTGATTGTCCCAGTCTGTTGTGGGGGTTAACCACATCAGTGACCATTTGCCAACCTTTGCACTTATCCATGGCCACACGGGGGCCAATACAGAAAAAAAATCGTTCAGATACAAATCACAAAATGCAATCAGTTCTTTTAAAGAAGACTTGCTGAAGCAAGACTGGACAAAAGTCTATGTATCAGATGTAAATGAAGCCTATGACACATTTATAAACATTGTAACCACTCTTTATGAAAAAAATTGTCCATTAGTAAAGAAAAAGCTTAAACATAAATTTGCGAATAAGCCATGGTTAACCAAAGGATTACAAAAGGTGTGTAAAAAGAAAAATTTATTATATAAAGCTTTTCTAAAGAAAAGGACAAAAGAAGCAGATCAGCGGTATAAAACATACAAAAATAAGTTAACATATATAATAAGATGTAGTAAAAGAGACTATTACAGTAAAGAACTGGAGAAAAACAGAGACAATATTAAAAATACATGGACAATACTTAACAATATTCTTGGAAATAAAAACAGAAATACAAGCTACCCAACCAATTTTTCAAAAAATAATAAAACGACTCAGAGTGTGAATGCAGCTTCACCTGCAGATGAATTTAATAACTTTTTTGTTAACATTGGTCCTAATTTGGCTTGAGAAATACCCATTACAGCACCCACAGGTGATACAATAAGCAATAACACTGCTATAAAAGACTCCATTTTCATAAAGAACACAGACGAGAGAGAGGTCATTGAAACTGTTTAATCGTTTAAAAGTAAAACATCTACGGACTGTGATGGTATTGACATGCTCTTAGTCAAAACTATTATTGAACGCTTAGTGAAACCACTGACGTATATCTGTAACCTGTCTCTCCAAACAGGTATATTTCCCAATGCAATGAAAATAGCTAAAGTAATTCCGATATACAAGACGGGTGACAGAGGGGAACTTTCAAACTATAGATCAATTTCACTATTGCCTCAATTTTCCAAGATACTTGAAAAAATATTCTATGAGAGAACTGATAACTTCATACTGAAGAATAATTTATTGTGTGAGCAGCAATATGGGTTCAGACACAAGAGGACAACTGCATTTGCTCTAATGGAATTTATAGAAAAAATATCAACTGCTGTTGTCGTCGTCGTCGTACGTCGGCCTCCATCGGTCTATGATGACCATGGAAGAGAATCCTAAACGTCTACTCTGCTGGAACAGCACCGCCTGTGGCTGAACAGGCCGATGCGCATTCTACCTTCCAGCGTTGGGCGTTGGTAGGATTCAAGCCTGGGCAGGAAGATATGGAGGACAAGATGTTGCCCATGCAGCATGTCCCCCCTCTCCACGTCACTGATGAATCCAAAGGAACAGCAGGGCTGCTGCAGTTTGGCACCAGCGCCGTCGCAGGAGCTGCCAGAACGATGTTGAGCACAACAGAGAACTGCCTTAGGGACTCCGACTCCGGATTTTTCCTCAGGGTTGACTCCCGAAGCCTTTCCCGTGACCGGGTGTGCCGCAAGGCAGCGGAGGTTTGAAATCAGGGTTTACCTTCCCCTAGATGGGCTACCTTCCCAGGTTCACGAGCCACCATCTACCCGAAGCATCTGGTTTTAAGGCGCCAGAGATCCGCCCTCGCCCCTTCTCCTATTAGTAAAAGCAGTTCCGCCGGGCTTAGTTGTCAGAGGCTTTTCGAGACGCACGCCATAAGGAGCATTTTATGAGCACTGGGAGCTTAACCCCAGTGCCGCTCCTGGCTATGACAACCTTGGAACCAACTGCCGTTGAAAATAAAGAGTATTCAGTTGGGGTATTCCTGGATCTTAAAAAAAGCATTTGATACAGTGGATCATAACTTATTATTAAAGAAACTACAAAATTGTGGTATTAGGGGAGTAGCACTGTCCTGGTTATGTAGTTACTTAAAGAATAGATATCAGTATGTATGTGTTGGTAACAAAAACTCACAGTTACTGAAGGTTACTTGTGGAGTCCCACAGGGTTCAGTTTTGGGGCCATTGTTATTCAATATGTATATTAATGATATATGTAAAGTTTCAGAAAAAATGCATTTAATATTGTTTGCCGATGACACTAATTTATTATGCAGTGGAAGCAATTTGGAACAACTTTTGGATACACTCGGAAAGGAATTAGGAAAGCTTAAACTGTGGTTTGATTCAAACAAATTAACGCTCAATTTAAGTGAGACAAAATTTATAGTTTTTAACAACCATCACAACAACTTAGTGTCTAAACTCAGTGTAAATGGTGTAGAGATTGAAAGGGTATCCAAAACTAAATTTCTTGGTGTAATAATTGATAATAAACTGTGTTGGAAGTCACATATTAATTATATTAAAGGTAAAATATCCAAATCAATTGCAATACTACACAGAGTGAAATATTTGCTGAATCAACCCACACTATATACCTTGTATCATTCATTAATACTCCCATACATGACATATTGTACTGAAGTATGGGGAAATACATATAAAACAAACATATATCCAGTCTTTATGCTTCAAAAGAGAGCTATTAGAATAATAAACAAAGCAGCTTACAGGGAACCAACAAACCCACTTTTTCTTAAAAGCTCTCAAGTTGAAAGATCTGGTTGACTTTAAAACTGCAGTAATAATGTTTAAAGTGAAGAATCTATCACTGCCCGCAAATATCCAAAAGCTGTTCCAAATAAGGGAGAAACAATATCATTTCAGAGGAACATGTATATTTCAAAAACCTTCAGTGAGAACTACCACCAAACAACACTGTGTTTCAGTGCAAGGAGTCAGATTATGGAACGATTTTGGACCTGAATTAAAATCATGTACAACGCTTGGACAATTTAAACAAAAACTAAAGGAAGAAATACTCCAAACATATATACAAGATGACATGTAAAATCACATAAGGATTGACATATCCAGTCTGCGTTGTGTTGTTGCTTAGTTTTTTGTTTTGTTTTGTTTTGGGGGTTTTTGTCACATTTTGTTTTAGCTTTGTTCTGTATTGTAATCGCTCTTGTTTGTTATTCTTTTGAATTCTTGGATGGAATATGGGTGGGCGATATAAGCTGCGGCTTCAGCCATCACCCATTTCGGATAACTTATGTTGAACTGTATAATCAGAGGAGTTATTGTCTAATTTGACCTTGGTTGGATTTTCTTTCCCTCTTTGTTATATTATTCTGTTTCTTTTAATCTGTACTTTTAATCTATCCGAAATAAAGATTGATTGATTGATTGATTGAGAAATAACTTGAATCTGACAAAAGTGGTAATAAATAAAAATTCTATGAAAATTAACCATTGAAAATCAGACAATGCTTTTGAATTGTGGTTCAACAGAATTATTTTAAAAAAACAAACTCATAAAACAGACCTGGACAAAAATGATGGTACCCTTAACTTAATATTTTGTTGCACAACCTTTTGAGGCAATCACTGCAATCAAACGATTTCTGTAACTGTCAACGACACTTCTGCACCTCTCAGCAGGTATTTTGGTCCACTCCTCATGAGCAAACTGCTCCAGTTGTCTCAGGTTTGAAGGGTGCCTTCTCCAGACAACATGTTTCAGCTCCTTCCACAGATGTTCAATAGGATTTAGATCAGGGCTCATAGAAGGCCACTTTAGAATAGTCCAATTGGGTCATTATCTTTTTGCAAGACCCATGACCTGTGACTGAGACCAAGCTGTCTGACACTGGGCAGCACATTTCTCTCTAGAATACCTTGATAGTCTTGAGATTTCATTGTACCCTGCACAGATTCAAGACACCCTGTGCCAGATGCAGCAAAGCAGCCCCAGAACATAACAGAACCTCCTCCATGTTTCACAGTAGGAACAGTGTTCTTTTCTTGGTATGCTTCATTTTTGCGTCTGTGAACACAGAGCTGATGCGCCTTGCCAAAAAGTTCCAGTTTTGTCTCGTCTGTCCATAGGACATTCTCCCAGAAGCTTTGTGGCTTGTCAACATGCAGGTTGGCAAATTCCAGTCTGGCTTTTTTATGATTTGTTTTCAACAGTGGTGTCCTCCTTGGTCGTCTCCCATGAAGTCCACTTTGGCTCAAACAATGACGAATGGTGTGATCTGACACTGATGTACCTTAACCTTGGAGTTCATCATGAATGTGTTTAGAGGTTGTTCTGGGCTCTTTTGTTACCATTCGTATTATCCGTCTCCTCCTGCGGCCACGTCCAGGGAGGTTGGCTACCGTCCCATGGATCTTAAATTTCTCAATAATATGTGCAACTGTAGTCACAGGAACATCAAGCTGCTTGGAGATGGTCTTATAGCCTTTACCTTTAACATGCTTGTCTATAATTTTCTTTCTAATCTCCTGAGACAACTCTCTCCTTTGCTTCCTCTGGTCCATGTTTAGTAAGGTACACACCATGTCACCAAACAGCACAGTGACTACTTGTCACCCTTTAACCACTTGCACTCTGTTGTTCCGCGGGCGGGCAAGTCTCTGCGTCCTAGGGCGCACGAGAGCGCACTCGTGCGCCCTCGTGCGCATGACGCATGATAAGGATATTGATGGTGGTGGTGTAGGTGGTGTGGCCTCCAAGCGCCACTGAAAAAAAAATCTGCAAACACAGCCGCGAACAGATTAGTTCATCTGATTGACCTCTCATTCGACTAATAAGAGCCTTGGATTGGGTTTCTGAAACCTTGAAGAACCAATGAATGAAAACCTAGGAAGGAGGACCCGCCTCCCAACGCTTTGAATGCAGTGAGCCAATTGAAGCAGAGAAGTTCGTGAGCTGTTTTTTTTTTAAGGCTGGGTCAAGACTGGCTGCTGCAGCGGATCAAAAAAGGACACAGGAAGAGCTCCACAGACCCAGCAGCATGGAGACCATCCACAAATGCAACCTGTGTGACAGGGAGTGCCATTCGTGGATCGGCATGCTCGGCCACAGGCGGTGCTTATTTTGTATTGGTTCCAGCAGAGTAGACGTTATGATTTCTTCCGTGGTGATCATAGACCGACGGAGGCTGACGACGAAGGCTGAGTGACACACACGCCTTCGCCAGTCTTTTTTTAATTACTACTGTTATTTGTTTTGAAAAATCGTTCGCCAAAAACCGCAATCATGGAAGCACAAAACCGCAATAATGGAATTATGTTTTGATCGAGTCGCGAGACCAGAACCAGAGTGGACCAGCGTCGCGTTCGTCTGACAATGAGGAAGACAAGTTCGCCAAGACTCCGCTGTGAAGAGGTAAGGTGTTATAAGCTAAATTATTCTCTATCCCTGAAAATTGTAATCCAAAATGACTTTTGACCGATCAGTAAATTACAGCTGTGCGGTTCACAAAGTCTGAAGTTCATGCGCCGCGGTACAAGGGGTTGCTCGCAGTGTACAGGCTGTGAATGCCCCCCCCACCCCCGCTATTCTTCTGCAGCGAGGGGGGGGGAGCCGCGGTGACTGCACTGCTGTCCTACATCACCACATAAGGCTAATCCGTTGTGTAGCGATGGCTGAAGTCCATCCTCTGTAGCGAGCGGGGGGGGTCAACCCCCCCCACACACACACAGTAGCGAGGGGGGGGAGCCGCTGTGACAGCGTTGCTGTGGAAACATGCAACGAGTGTAATCTGTCATGTAGCGAGGGCCGAACTCTGTCCTTGGTAGCGGGGGGGGGCGACCCCCCCCCCACACACACACACAGCCCTGAGTGTGACCTTTCCTTTGAGCCTAAAATGAAGCTTCTACATTGAATTATTCAAAAGTTATTGACGTTTTACCAAACTGTGCCATTTGGCACAATTTGGCACAGTTCCAAAACGCCTGGGAACAGCCTGAGAACAAAGCTGTGTAAAATATTCATTTTTTGTGGTATTGTTACCAAATTTGGATCTCAGCTGGATAACACTTGGTTCTACATTTCTGTTGCATTTTCCAGCCGGATCGGACAGCTGTGTGTTATTTACAAGCATTTGTATCCAAAAAAACACTGTGTCCAAATTTTTTTTCTTCAAGTTCAGTATGTTTAGATGACTGTAACTCAGTGGCCGGAGCACGTAGAGAGATTATGGTTTTTTTTGCCAAAAAATTCAAAGTGTTTTCTTTTAAATGAGACCAACCCCATGAAGATGCTGCAAAGGGTTAAAGAACAGCTTTCGATTTACTTTGGGCACGTTATTTTTTGGCATTTTTAGGAAAATTGCCCGGAGTGCAAGTGGTTAAATAGGCCGACTGACTGATTGCAAGTTTGTAGACATCTGTGATGTTAATTAGAGGACACATCTTGGTTGAACATGTCCCTATGGTCACATTATTTTCAATCTTTTCTAGGGGTACCATCATTTTTGTCCAGGCCTGTTTCATGAGTTTATTTTTTAAAATAATTCTGTTGAACCACAATTCAAAAGCATTGTCTGATTTTCATTGGTTCATTTTCATAGAATTTTTATTTATTACCACTTTTGTCAGATTCAAGTTATTTCTGTGACCATTGTGGGTTTTTCTTTCATTAACAGAGGGGTACCAACAATTTTGTCCACGTCTGTATCTTGGCCTGTTCTTGCCACTGATAATACCTCTGTCTGCCAAGAATGTGCCATTAGTCCAGCAAAAGCTAGCGGTACTCAAATACTTTGCAAGCAGTTTCATGAAATGGTCAGTCAGAAAGCAACTCATACCGGCTTGGACATCGCCTGGGTTAACAAGGTCAGGAGTTCCTGGCAGCGGAAGGCAAAGGACAGAGCTGTGTGGCGGAATCTGTTCAGACCTAAATGAAACAGTCATTGTCGCCCCCAACAGACTGCTATGATGATGATGAACCCTCAACCAGTGGTCTCAACGAAGAAGAGGAAGACCCACCAGATGGAGAGCAATAGAATGACGACAACTGCTACACGTCAGAAAAGATGCCATGAAGATGAAACACCTGAGGTTCCAGCAGCACATCGCACCCGTCTGAGACAGGAGGACACCCTTCACTAGCATAGGGTACAACAGACTTTAAAGCACATTTCTCGGACATCATAGGATGGCCTATGATCTCTGCCTCATCATCATAGCACGTCCTATGAACTCAGGCATCATAGGACGACTCGCCATGCCTACATGACGGCAAATGTGTAACCTTGACGAATGCCAGTCTACACTACAAATATGTAAAATGCCAAGCAAAGTGCTAATTTTCTCTGGTTGCTCCAGTTTCTTGGTTTCTACAGGCATGCATGGACCTTCCTGAACAGGGTCGAAAGCCACTTTTTCAGGCTCGTGCCCATGAACTGGAATTACGACACACCTATCCCTCAACCAGTGGTCTGAATGAAGAAGAAGAAGACCCACCAGATGGAGAGCAATAGAACAGGGGTGTCAGACTCATTCCATGGAGGGCCAAGACCCTGCAGGTTTTACTTCCGCCCAGTCTCTTCAGCAGGTGTTTTCACTGATCAGCAATCAGTAGGACGAAATTCAGAGAAATCACCTGTTGAAGACACTGGGTGGAGGTAAAACCTGCAGGGTCTTGGCCCTCCATGGAATGAGTTTGACACCTGTGCAATAGAATGAGGAGAACTGCTGCACGTCAGAAAGGATGCCGTGAAGATGAAACACCTCAGGTTCCACCAGTACGCCGCAGGCATGACTGTGAACAACACAGCTGTCTGAGGCAGGAGGAGACCCTTCAGTGGTCTGAACAAAGAAGAAGAAGACCTACCAGATGATGTCTATATGACGGCACATAGACAGAGCACATGACTCCCTACAAGACACATACTGTATATCGACTAGGGATGGGCATTCGGTGAAATTTTCTTCACCGATCGCTGGGAGAATTAATGATTAATAATCGATTAATCATTAACATTTTTAGGTAGGTAGACTGCATTAGAACATCAGGTATCAGCACGGAGGGCACGGAGAGCCGCACAACTCAAATCTACCTCTCTCTCTCAAATCTCTCTCTCTCTGTTCTCGTGTTTGCTTGGCTCGGGAATCTCGCAAGCTGATTGGCCGAGACGTTTCACCCCGCAAGCTGATTGGCCGAGACGTTTTACCCAGCTCTCTCTCCCTGCCGAGCGGCCACCCAACAAACGAAGACCGCATTCATTGCTCTATCGCTCGTATTGCTTAGTCTAGCCGCGTGGAACTTTTTGCTGTTCTCTTGTGCCATTTTGTGCGAAATAGTCTTCCCGTCGAGGCACTATGCCGCCTCCTGCAGCTTCCCTCGACGTGTGTACACCGAATCTTCATGACCTTCTCAATAAAGTTTCTGAAAAAAAAAAAAAAGAATCTTCACGACCGCCATTACTCAGCGCGCAACCACTGTTGGCGGTTTCTTCGCGTAATAAGGGTGTTCCATGGACCCTGTCGATGAGGTATATTTGTATGCTGCATTGCAGTGATTGCAGTACACCTGGTCATTTTTTAAATTGAAATGGTCCCACGCAACACTTCGCCGTAACCGCCTCATGATTTGGCGATCGCCCTACGGAAGCCCGCATGTATCAACGGAGGCACGCCAGGGTACGGCGATGGTGTAATGTTGCCCCCTGGTGCCCAAATTTTGCCATTGCATTGTTTGAGGACGGCCGTGCACTAGGCCTTAATAACCTCGGATTGTTTAAAAAAAAAAAAAAAACAGTTTGTCGACGAAAATGAACTTCCTCGGTGAAATTCTTAATGATCAATTATCGGTTAATCGGTAAATTATGCCCATCCCTAATATCGACACAGGTAAATGGTTTTGCAGGAGAAAGACAAGATCCTGGACAGATTTGCAGACCACTTTGACCAACTACTAAACAATGCTGGAGATCTCATTGAAGAGGCTAAAGAAGCTCTAGTGCAGCGACCAGCTGTATCAAGTCTGGATGAACCACCAAATTTTGATGAACTAATGGCAGCTATCAGGGCAACACAGGATAAGATAAGATAAGATAAGCCTTTATTAGTCCCACAATGGGGAAATTCCAGGATTGCAACAGCACAGGGATAGCAACACTCAGAGCAACAATCAGAAGGCAAGAAAAAAACAAGAGCAGCTAGTATACATATGTACATATTAATATAAATGTATATATATATATATATATAGACACAGTGCGGAGCATTGTGGTTGGTGGATGTGCAGCAGAAAGTCTAAGCTCTCTCTCCACGGATGCGGCGGGCCAGCTGGATGTCTTTTGGCATGATGGTGACCCTCTTGGCGTGGATGGCGCACAGGTTGGTGTCCTCGAAGAGACCCACCAGGTAGGCTTCGCTGGCCTCCTGCAGAGCCGTGACGGCGGAGCTCTGGAAGCGCAGGTCGGTCTTGAAGTCCTGAGCGATCTCCCTCACCAGGCGCTGGAAGGGCAGCTTGCGGATGAGCAGCTCCGTGGATTTCTGGTAGCGACGGATCTCTCTCAGAGCCACGGTACCGGGCCTGTAACGGTGAGGCTTCTTCACTCCGCCGGTGGCTGGAGCGCTTTTCCGAGCAGCCTTGGTAGCCAGCTGCTTCCTGGGGGCTTTTCCTCCAGTAGATTTACGGGCGGTCTGCTTGGTTCTTGCCATCGCTCTTTATTATTCTGTCTTATATTTCTTGCACGCCGCCTAAACTCCAGCCCGGCACCCGCGTCGTTTTCGCTTCAGTTCTCCCGGTATGTCGAGTTTCTCCGTTAGCACCAGGTGGCGGTTGAGTGCTAGCTAGCTCTTCCCTGCTGTATCATCTCCTGCTGTAAACAGAGGCTCCGTCCACCGACTCGGGAGATGTTTGGGGCGATCTGTGTGTCCGTGATATATATAGAGTGAAAGGTGTGCCGGATCAGAAAGTTATCACCGGATCAGAAAGAAGAAGGAAGATAAAAAGACTCAGAATTGAGCCGCTGTTGCAAAAGGCAGCCAACTCGTGTGGCACCGGAACCGGAAGTTCCTTGATGGTAAAGCTCCAGGAAGGGATGGAATTCCAGCATAAGTGTGGAAATTTGGTGGTGTTCAGCTGACCAACCGTCTGCACAAGCTCATCCAAGAGATCAAGAGATACAGTATGGGATGCCCAGAAAGTACCGCAAGACTGGAAGGATGCAAGTATTGTGCCTTTGTTCAAGAAAGGTGACAGGAAAGATTGTGCAACTCGCTATATCTGGCAGCCATGCTTGAGGTGGCCTTCAAAGACACTTCAGAAGGAAAATACATTCAAACAAGGAAAGAAGCAGACTTGTTCAATGTGGCACAGTTTAAAGCCAAGAGTAAGAATCGATAAAGGTAGTAAGAGAAATGTTCTTCGCCGATGACAGTGCTCTAGTTGCACACAGCGCAGAAGATATGCAATCTTTAGTGGAGATACTTACAAAAGCAGCTAGCCAATTCAGCCTCCAGATCAGCATTGGTACAGAGCCACTAGTCAAGTGCAAGACTTTCACGTATCTAGGGAGTACTGTTTCAGAGAATGCTAGGCTGGAGGATGAACTATCTCTCAGAATGGGAGGAGCGAGCGCTGTGTTTGGAAACTTGGGGGAGAGACTGTGGAACAATCGACATGTGTCTATCCGTGTGAAATGCAAAGTGTACAGAGCGACAGTACTGGCTACTCTATTGTACGGTGCTGAAACTTGGACTGTCTACAGAGTGCAGGTGAAGAAACTCCAAGCGTACATGATGAGACACCTTAGAGCCATAATGAACATCTCATGGAAAGACAAGATAACCAACACAGAAGTGTTGAAACGAGCTGGTCTACCATCAATGGAGGACATGCTAATACAGATGAACCTGAGATGGCTCGGACATGTTGAGAGGATGGACCACCAGCGTCTCCCTCGGAAGTTACTCTGCTCACAGTTATGCGAGGGCAAACGCAATCAGGGTAGACCAAGGCTCAGATTTAAAGACACTGTAAAAAGAAACTTGAAGAAGATGGACATAGACAGGAGTCCCTGGCAGCAGAAGGCTAAGGACAGAGCTATGTGGAGGAACCTGATCAGACCTAAATGAAACAGTCATTGTCGCCCACGACAGACTGCTATGATAATGGATGATGAAGCAACATTAACACAGATCAGTGACAGGCAGGAGAAGAAGTAACAAGCAGGGGCAAACAGCCCCAGATGGCAGAGCATATTTTGTGTGATTTTTATTTATTCCTGCATACAAAAGCCATCACATGCGATTGTCATTTACAGTAGTGCTGTGTTGCTATACCAACTGTCCTGTAATTGGCAAGAATTCTGTTCCAATGCCTTCCCTGTACGGGCATGTACGGGTTTCTACGGGTAGGCACTAGTAATTATGAAATGATAATAAGAATGAAGCATTCTGCCTTCTCCGAGTTACTAAGAGGATCATCATCATCATCATCATCATAGCAGTCTGTCGGGGGCGACAATGACTGTTTCATTCAGGTCTGATCACCTTCCTCCTCACAGCTCTGTCCTTCGCCCTCCACTGCCAGGAGCTCCTGACCTTGTTAACCCGGGCGACGTCCGAGCCGGTATGAGTTGCTTTCTGACTGACCATTTCATGAAACTGCTTGCGAAGTATTTGAGTACCGCTAGCTTTTGCTGGACTAGCGGCACATTCTTGGCAGATAGAGGTATTATCAGTGGCAAGGACAGGCCAAGACAAACTGACTCCAGTATCTGTTGCAGTGACTGACCAGATGATAGGTATGTTGGAGACTGTAGTTACAGTGGTTGGCTGTCCTTTAAAATTAGGTTTCAAACTAATAAAGCTGTTAGTAGGTTGACAAGTAAATCAGTAGTGTCGTTAGCTTGATAACTAGCCACAGTCAGCTGATAAGATACAACGTCAGAAATCAGCACTTAAAATGACTTAACAATGACTAGTCAGGATAGAGGGAAAGATGAATGCAGCAATGTTCAGAGACATCCTGGATGAAAACCTGCTCCAGAGCACTCTCGACCTCAGACTGGGGCGACGGTTCATCTTTCAGCAGGACAACAACCCTAAGCACACAGCCAAGGTATCAAAGGAGTGGCTTCAGGACAACTCTGTGAATATCCTTGAGTGGCCCAGCCAGAGCCCAGACTTGAATCCAATTGAACATCTCTGGACAGATCTGAAAATGGCTGTGCACTGACGCTTCCCATCCAACCTGATGGAGCTTGAGAGGTGCTACAAAGAGGAATGGGAGAAACTGCCCAAAGATAGGTGTGCCAACTTGTGGCATCATAATCAAAAAGACTTGAGGCTGTAATTGCTGCCAAAGATGCATCAACAAAGTATTGAGCAAAGGCTGTGAATACTTATGTACATGTGATTTCTTAGTTTATTTTTAATAAATTTTCAAAAATCCCCCCAAAAAACTTTTTTCACATTGTCATTAGATAAGATAAGATAAGCCTTTATTAGTCCCACAATGGGGAAATTCCAGGATTGCAACAGCACAGGGATAGCAACACTCAGAGCAATAAATTAGAAGATAAGAAAATAAGAGCAGTGAATATACATATGTACACATAAATATATATACACAGTGCGGAGCATTGTAGCTAGGTGGAATAAACAGCATAACCGTCTGTTTAGTTGCCCCACATAATATGAATATGTACCCATACATATTGTTACCCTCCGTAGTGATTGATATTGTCCTAGTTGTATACTGGAGGGGACCATCTTGTGTAAGTTTGTTGCGTCTTTTGCATTCAATACTATTAGGTCGTCATGTTTTTTTGCTATCTCTGCGCGCAGTCTTGCTTAGGTTATAAAGTCTGACAGCCGTAGGTAGGAAGGACCTGCAAAACCTCTTGGTCGCGCACCAAGGATGATGTAGTCTGCTGCTAAGTGAGCTCCTCAGTGTGTTCAGTATGTCCTGCATAGGGTGGGACTCGGACTCCAGCAGAGATGACAGTTTAGCCACCATCCTTCTCTCTCCTGTCTCCTCCACTGGGTCAAGGCGCTGCCCCAGGACAGAGCTAGCTTTCTTGATCAGTTTGTTCAGTCTCTTCCTATCGGCTGCTGTGATGCCACTGCCCCAGCATACTACTCCAAAAGTGATGGCTGATGCCACCACCGAATCGTAGAAGGTCTTCAGCAGCGCCCCTTGTACGCCAAAAGACCTGAGCCTCCTCAGTAGGAACAGCCTGTGCTGTCCCTTCTTGTAGAGTGCATCAGTATTGTGTGACCAGTCTAGTTTATTATTCAAATGAACACCCAGGTACTTGTAGGATGTCACCATCTCAATGTCTGTTCCCTGGACGTTTACTGGTGCTGTGAAGGGTTGTCCTTGCCTGCAGCAGTCCACCACCACCAACTTATGGGGTATTTGTATCATTTTGAGGGGGAAAATGAATTTAATCCATTTTGCAATAAGGCTGTAACATAACAAAATGTGGAAAAAGTGAAGCGCTGTGAATATTTTCTGGATGCACCGTAACTACAGCCAGATGCAGGACAGGACTACTCACCTGGAGACTACATCAGCCGGGACAGGACTTCAGATCAATAAGAAGAAGACGGAGCTGATGAAGATTAACACCACTGCCAACACACCAGTCACAGTTGGAGGACAGCCTATCAGAGAGGTGGAGCCCTGTGTCTTCCTGGGAAGTGTGGTGGATTGACAGGGGACCACAGACCGAGACATCACAGCCAGGATCGGCAAGACAAAAGCAACTTTTGTTATACTGAAGAATATCTGGGCATCAAAAGCCATGGGCTGCACGGTGGCGCAGTGGTTAGCACCGCGGCAGCACAGTTTACCCTCGGCCGGGGGATCGCGGGGATTGTGGGTTCGATCCCTGCCCCTGGCCAACAGTTATCTGTGTGGAGTTTGCATGTTCTCCCCGTGTTTGCGTGGGTTTACTCCGGGATTTCTCCAGTTTCCTCCCACATGCCAAAAAAAAACCATGCAGGTTAGGGAGTTAAGGGGCGCTTGCGCACGCAGCGACCGGCAGCTGGTGGCTTGTCACCGGACTGTAGAACAAATCTACCTACGGGTACAAAATAAGTCCAAAAAAAAAAAAAGATCTGCACGTGAACAAAACTTTGCATCTTCAACTCTAACATCAAGTCTGTTCTACTTTATGGATGTGAGACCTGGAGGACCTGGAGACCTGTTGGTGCGAGCAGGACAGAAACCAGTGGCAGAACAGATTCTGCGGAGGAAGTGGGACTGGATTGGACACACCCTCAGGAAACCAGCATCCAGCATCACACACCAAGTCCTGACCTCGAACCCGCAGGGGAAGAAAAAAAGAGAGGCCGGCCTCGAAACAGCTGGAGATGAGACACTGAGACAGAGCTGAAACAGCAGGGAACCAACTGGAGGGAAGTAGAGAGAGCAGCCCAGAACCGAGTGTGATGTCGAGGGGTCGTCGATGGCCTATGCTCCATGGCGAGCTATGGGCTTAACTAACTACTAACTACTGATTTACAGGTACAGGAGCAGAGTCAGTGTCAGTAGATTAGGAAAATTCAACAGTTTGTAAAACAGGAAAAAAATGAAACAGCTTTCATTGTGTACTAATTTATTGTATTTAGTAAATACCATATTTGCATTATGTCTTATATTTATTTATGTCTCTTTTTTTAAACAGGAAAGGTCCAGAGATGAGCTTGATCTCCTGTTTTAACATTCAAGCACATCCTGGTCTTCAGAAGAATTGGTGATGAAGTAACGAGGAGAGAACAGCATCTGCTCCTGGAGGAAGTTCAGCGTCATTATTAATGATCTGAGCATTATGAGCTATAAGCAGCCTGGGAATTGGAAATATTGGATGCCTAATAAATTCTTATGGGGGTCCTTTTTTCTAAATCTCATAGCATTATTCATTTTTTTACTCATTTCAACACTTTTAGCATATTTTACTATGGGTTTTTTTTTATTTCAAATACTTGTAGTTTTTTAAGCTATCCATTTAATCTTATCCAATCCAATAAGTCTTTGAATTTATTTTTTTTAAACCTTTATACAGTCCCCATTGAGTCAATGAGATTTGTTCTGAAAATTGTTGTTTAAATACAGCTTCACTGCTCTGTCCATTGATAGTATCACAGAAACTGGCTCAGACTTTGTTTTTGGTAAACTGCTGTGAGGGACTGGATGTTGCTTTAAATGAGACACCCCATAATATTTTTTTAAACTTTTTTTGGCATCTTCTTTGTTCTGCAGATTATAATGGAGTTCTTATCTGTAAAGTACAAACATGTTGTTGCACCTTTTGCCCACATGGTGGCATTTTTGCTCTCAGTGTGAGCTAAAGAATATTGGATTTGCCAGTGGATTGTGGGAGTTGTATTTCAAAGAAGCAGTATACCTCAGCAGTGGCTCAGGAGGTAGAACAAGTCGTCCAATAACCAGAGGGTTGGCGGTTTGAATCTCGCTCTCCCCAGCTATGCTGTTGTGTCCCTTGGCAAGACACTTTACCCACCTTGCCTCCAATGTCCATGACACTGGGTATGAATGTGTATAAATGTTGGGTAGTGGTTGGAGAGGCCGTTGACGTGGATTGGCAGCCATGTTTCCATCAGTCTGCCCAAGGGCAGCTGTGCCTACACAGAGAGTTTACCATTGTTTACCATTGTCTGTGGAGTGAATGAATAATGTTTCCATTGTAAATCATCTTTGAGTGTCCATAAAAAGCACTATATAAATCTGATGCATTATTATTATTATTATTACCTTTGAAAAATGTCTGGATGGAAGAAAATGGAGAGTGTAATATCTGTAAAAGTCCTTTATTAAAGGGAGCAACAAACTTTGTACGGTGAGAAATATTCAACTGTACAACAATGGATTTGATTCAAATATTTAAAATAATTAATCCATTTATCTGCATAGAGTTTACAAGTTCATGTTTAAATTATTACTTTTCATTCGGAGAAAGACAATAAGCTCTTTAACTTCTAAAGAGATGTGATGGTGTTAAGGGTGCTAAAACTTAACTCCCATTAGCACTTATGTGAACCATGTGACTCCAGAAACATCTCCTTGTTTACAGAGGTGGGTAGAATAGCTAAAAAAAATGTACTCAAGTAAAAGTAGCATTACCTTATATGTCTTGCTTGCTTACATACAAGAGTAGTCGCATAAAAAAACTACTTCAGTAAGAAAATATTAGTAACACCTTCACTCTTGCTTAACTTTTTTCATCTACATTTCCAACTGTTTTAATAAGCTTGCAACTCATTTTTTAAATTTTGCAGCTTTGCAATTTGGCAAGTGTTTGATTTTTCTAAAACTAAAATATAAACTACATGTGCCCTCTATTATAGTAAAATCATATGTAGAAACAGTAAGTATTCACTGAGCCAGAATATACAAGCAATTAGAAAATAATTTCACATATGATGAGAAAAACTTTGCTCCCATTTATTTAAAATCAGTGAAATCAAGACACAAAAAGTACAATCACATGTACTTGAGTTAAAGCATCAGGATTTTTTTTCTAATTGTTTTTCTTTTTTTGGCTCAGTGAATATTTACACACGTGGACAAAATTGTTGGTACCCCTCTGTTAATGAAAGAAAAACCCACAATGGTCACAGAAATAATTTGAATCTGACAAAAGTGGTAATAAATAAAAATTCTATGAAAATTAACCAATGAAAATCAGACAATGCTTTTGAATTGAGGTTCAACAGAATTATTTTAAAAAATAAACTCATGAAACAGGCCTGGACAAAAATGATGGTACCCCTAGAAAAGATTGAAAATAATGCGACCATAGGGACATGTTCAACCAAGATGTGTCCTCTAATTAACATCACAGGTGTCTACAAACTTGTAATCAGTCAGTCGGCCTATTTAAAGGGAGACAAGCAGTCACTGTGCTGTTTGGTGACATGGTGTGTACCACACTAAACATGGACCAGAGGAAGCAAAGGAGAGAGTTGTCTCAGGAGATTAGAAAGAAAATTATAGACAAGCATGTTAAAGGTAAAGGCTATAAGACCATCTCCAAGCAGCTTGATGTTCCTGTGACTACAGTTGCACATATTATTGAGAAATTTAAGATTCAAGGGACTGTAGCCAACCTCCCTGGACGTGGCCGCAGGAGGAGACGGATAATATGAATGTGTGGGGAGCATGAAATAACGAAGCTGAATTGGTTCTTAATTCAGGTTTTATTCAAGCACTTCATCCCCAGCCTTCTCTCAAGAACAAAAGAGGAAGAGCTGCATCAGACCTTCACATTTATACCTCTCACACAAAGGGAGAATCACATATCCCTGTCAAAACCCCCTATTGACATTAACTCCCCCTCCAGTCTCTCAGTCCTCCATCTGTCTCCCAGGAGGTCGGGAAGTCCTTTCAGCCCCTTGCCGCCGTACCTCCATCCTCTTGTTGTTAACCGCAGGTGGTCCAGACATATTGTTCCATTCAGGACGTGAAGTCAATCCACACATGCAATCTCCAGCATCCCCTTAATGCTTAAGCATATGTAGGCAAAAATACATGGGCTACAAATGGTAACAAAAGAGCCCAGAACAACCTCTAAACACATTCATGGTGAACTCCAAGGTCAAGGTACATCAGTGTCAGATCGCACCACCTGTCGTTGTTTGAGCCAAAGTGGACTTCAAGGGAGACGACCAAGGAGGACACCACTGTTGAAAACAAATCATAAAAAAGCCAGACTGGAATTTGCCAAACTGCATGTTGACAAGCCACAAAGCTTCTGGGAGAATGTCCTATGGACAGACGAGACAAAACTGGAACTTTTTGGCAAGGCACATCAGCTCTATGTCCACAGACGCAAAAATGAAGCATACCAAGAAAAGAAGACTGTCCCTACTGTGAAACATGGAGGAGGTTCTGTTATGTTCTAGGGCTGCTTTGCTGCATCTGGCACAGGGTGTCTTGAATCTGTGCAGGGTACAATGAAATCTCAAGACTATCAAGGTATTCTAGAGAGAAATGTGCTGCCCAGTGTCAGACAGCTTGGTCTCAGTCGCAGGTCATGGGTCTTGCAACAGGATAATGACCCAAAACACACAGCTAAAAACACCGAAGAATGGCTAAGAGCGAAACATTGGACTATTCTAAAGTAGCCTTCTATGAGCCCTGATCTAAATCCTATTGAACATCTGTGGAAGAAGCTGAAACATGGCGTCTGGAGAAGGCACCCTTCAAACCTGAGACAACTGGAGCAGTTTGCTCATGAGGAGTGGGCCAAAATACCTGCTGAGAAGTGCAGAAGTCTCATTAACAGTTACAGAAATCGTTTGATTACAGTGATTACCTCAAAAGGTTCCATCCATCTTCTTCCGTTTTATCCTTTTCGGGTCACAGGGGGGCTGGAGCCTATCCCACCATCTTTGGGCGAGAGGCAGGGTACACCCTGGGCAGATCGCCAGTCCATCACAGGGCCAATGTTGCGGCCTCTGCTCCACAGTTCGGGAGAGGTACGTGGTGCTTTTGAGCAAGAAATAATGAAGAGAGTCGCGGTCTATGTCTTCACTCCATTTTACTTCATTCAAAAAGAGACTGGACACTTCTGCGCAAGCGCACAACACAGTTCCCTCTCCAGGCAAAAGCAATCAATTTGTGAATCATCGAACTTGGACACTTCTGCGCAAGTGCACAACACAGTTCCCTCTCCGGGCAAAAGCAATCAATTTGTGAATCATCGAACTCTCAACAAACCGTAAACAGTGCACATAGCATCCAAACCCCCTAATACTGTACTGATGTTTTTAAATGTAACAATCGTGCAAAAACAATAATGAAACATTAATCTTTTTAACTCTCGTTTTTAACTGTATATATTGTCTACAATATATTGTTGGTCGAACCTCGGATTCAGGAGGAGCAATGTGGTTTTCGTCCTGGCCGTGGCACATCGGACCAGCTCTTTACCCTCTCGAGAATTCTCGAGGGTTCGTGGGAGTTTGCCCAACCAGTTTACATGTGTTTTGTGGACTTGGAGAAGGCATTTGACCGCGTCCCTCGTGGATTTTTGTGGGGGGTGCTTCGGGAGTATGGGGTATCGGGCTTGTTGTTACGAGCTATTCGGTCTCTGTACAACCGTTGTGAGAGTTTGGTTCGTATTGCTAACACTCAGTCGGAGTCATTCCCAGTGAGAGTTGGACTCCGCCAGGGCTGCCCTTTGTCACCGATCCTGTTCATAATTTTTATGGACAGGATTGCTAGGCGCAGCCAGGGAATGGAGGGTGTCATGCTTGGTGACCACAGGATCTCATCTCTGTTGTTTGCAGATGATGTTGTCCTGTTGGCTTCATCCAGCAATGACCTACAGCTCTTGCTGGGACGGTTTGCCGCTGAGTGTGAAGCGGCTGGGATGAGAATCAGCACCTCCAAGTCCGAGTCCATGGTCCTCAGCCGGAAAAAGGTGGATTGTCCTCTCCGGGTTGGGGACAGGCTCCTGCCCCAAGTGGAGGAGTTTAAGTATCTTGGGGTCTTGTTCACGAGTGAGGGGAAAATGGAGCGAGAGATCGACAGACGGATTGGAGCAGCATCTGCAGTGATGCGGACGTTGTACCGGTCTGTTGTGGTGAAGAGGGAGCTTAGTTCTAAGGCAAAGCTGTCGATTTACCAGTCAATCTACGTTCCTACTCTCACCTATGGTCACGAGCTTTGGGTAATGACCAAAAGAACGAGATCGCGGATACAAGCGGCTGAAATGAGCTTTCTCCGTAGGATTGCTGGACTCACCCTCAGAGATAGGGTGAGGAGCTCAGTCATCCGGGAGAGGCTCAGAGTAGAACCGCTGCTCCTCCACATTGAAAGGAGTCAGTTGAGGTGGTATGGGCATCTGATTAGGATGCCTCCTGGACGCCTCCCACTTGAGGTGTTTCAGGCACGTCCCACTGGGAGGAGACCTCGGGGCAGACCCAGGACTCAGTGGAGAGACTATGTCTCCCAGCTGGTCTGGGAACGCCTTGGTATCCCCTCTGAAGAGCTGGAGCAGGTGGCTGGGGAGAGGGAAGTCTGGGCTTCTCTGCTTGAACTGCTGCCTCCGTGACCCGGACCTCCGGAAAAGCGGTAGAAGATGGATGGATGGATGGATATTGTCTACAATCAGCTTTTTAACTTACTTCTTAACCTGTAATCTGCTTCTTAACCCGTGTATGATACGCTTTTAATTAACCCATTAATCCCCATTTTTAACCCGTCACATACTCCCCCTCAAAATAGATGTTGTCCCCAACATCAGGACATGTGAAATGTATAAATAACCACTGTCACAGTGCAAAATTCTCAAAGAGTGCATAGTCAACTAATTCAACAAAAAAGTATACAGACTGGAACTCTTTTCATACATTCTGTTATGTCACGACTCGCCGCTCATCATCCGCCTCAGCTGTGCGCACACCTGCGCCTCGTCAGCCACGGGCTATTTAGCCCACGCAGCCCTGTGCAGTGGTCTGGAGCCGTCTGTTCGCATCGGCACTCTCTCCCAGCTGGATCGTCTCTCCACGTCAGCTGAGCTACGCTTCCACGTAAGCATTTTCACCCTTACCTCTTGCAAGTCTTCTCCCCTGTGCACAGGTGGATTCCTTGGCGGCGGATAACCCCGTCATCACCATCCCTTCCCTCATCGTCGTCACTGGCTCAGCAGGACGCTGTCTCCCGGGCTTCTCCCTTGGCCAACGCCAGCCACCCGTCACCTACAAGTAAGCAGCACGCCGCTCATTATACCAGTCTAGGTGTGGTGCCCTTTACCCTTGTCCCCTGCTCTCTCCATAGGATTGCCTGGCTGTACGGCGTTCTGTTCTGTTTCCTGTGCATCGGCGTTCACCCGCATCACATACACATATCTCATACATTCATCCATACACACCTGCTTGTTGAATAAAGCTATTGAATCTTCCCTGAGCCTGCGTGCGTGTTTCCTGAGCCGGACATTATGTCAGTACGGCTCCAGCCGAACGGCTCAGCAGACAGCAGGCTCGCATGCCGCCTTTCCACCCTCGAGGCTCGGGTGGATTTAATAGCCCACCAACAGCAGGTGATTTTAAATCAATTAACAAACATCACTCACCGGTTAGACCGTGTGGACCCCAAGCAGGTGTTCCCCCCGGCTCGTCAGTGGGGGGGGGGGCAGCTCCAGCTGCTTCCGTGGCTGGCCAGCCTGCCGCGGGAACGCCAACCCGACTCACGCCAATTCCAACCCCCGCCCGCTTCAGCGGTAAGCTCGGCGGAGTGCGGGGGTTCATCATGCAGTGTGAGTCGGTGTTTCTGCGCATCCCCGGGGATTTTCCCTCGGACCACAGCCGAATTGGCTATATAGCTAATCTCCTGGAGGGGCGAGCGCTAACTTGGGCTTACGCCGTCCTGGCGAAGCTCAGTAACGCAAACCTCTCCTATGGCCAGTTTGTGCAGAGTTTCCTCGAGGTATTCGATCATTCCCGGTGAGATAGCATCCTCGCTGACCGTCTCCTTGGCCTCCAACAGGGAAGCCGGTCAGCGGCGGATTACGCTATTGACTTCCGGGTCGCAGCGGAGGAGGTGGGCTGGGGTGAGGCGTCACTCTGTAACATCTTCCTCCGCAGCCTCAACTCTGGTCTGAGGGATGAGCTGGCCAGCCGAGACCTTCCGGAGAGGCTGTCGGAGCTAATCTCCCTGACAATTAGCTTGGACAACAGGCTGCATGAACGATCCGCCGAGCGGAAATTAATTGGCCGCTCGCGTGGAGGTTCTGCCCGCACGCCTCAGGCTTGCCCCCTGGCGTTACCTGCTCCGGAGTCCTCCGAGGAGTCGGAGGCAATGGTAGTTGGTCAGTCAAGGCTCCCCCTAGTGGAGAAACAGCGCCGTCAGGAGCTGGGCCTCTGCATGTATTGCGGAGGCGATCAGCATACCATGGAGCATTGTCCGGAGAAGCCAAACGAGGGGGTCCGCGAGTCACTGTAGGGGGCCTCGTGGAACCGGTCGAATCCCCTCACTAGTTTGTCGCTGCCCATACGATTCTGTCACAATTCCACAGGGCACCTCACACATGCACTGGTGGACTCAGGAGCAGAGCAGAGCTTCATTTCAAAGAGCCTGGCAACCCAATTGGGCATCCCCTGCCACCCTCTGGCCGCTCCTCTCAGTCTGGTCACCCTCTCCCGTGCACCCCTTGGACAAGTGACTCATCACACCCAGCCGATCCCTGTAATTATCTCAGGTAATCACCGGGAGGATCTTACCTTGTATGTCCTATCCTCTTCTGTGTCACCTGTCATCTTAGGCTACCCCTGGTTGCGCCTGCACAACCCAGTGCTGGATTGGCAGACAGGAAGAATTGCTGCCTGGAGCTCCTTTTGTATGGGCACCTGCCTCCAGTCCGCAGCCTGCGACCCATCCTCCCCTCCTCCGGCCTCGGACGCCGCGCCTCCGGACCTCACCCTGGTGCCCTCGGAGTTTCATGACCTGGGCCTCGTGTTCAGTAAGTCCAGGGCGATGTCTCTCCCTCCTCACCGGCCCTACGACTGCGCCATCAACATCCGCCCAGGGGCTCCCTTGCCATCCGGACACCTCTACAGCCTGTCAGCGCCGGAACGGGAGGCCATGGACAGTTACATCAAGGAGTCTGTCAATGCAGGTATCATCCGCCCTTCTTCGTCTCCTCTCGGCGTAGGGTTTTTCTTCGTCTCGAAGAAGGATGGTTCCCTCCGCCCCTGTATTGATTTTCGGGCACTAAACGACATCACGGAGAAGGACCGCTACACCCTGCCATTGATGGACACCGCTTTCCACTCCCTCCAGGGGGCGACCTGGTTCACTAAGTTGGATCTCCGCAGTGCTTATCACCTCGTCCGGATCTGGGAGGTGGATGAGTGGAAGACGGCCTTTTGGACGCCTAGTGGTCACTTCGAGTATCTGGTAATGCCGTTTGGGCTGACCAACGCCCCTGCCGTGTTTCAACGCCTCATAAACAACGTCCTACGTGATTTCCTGGGCCTCTTCGTGTTCGTGTACCTGGATGATATTCTCATCGTCTCCAGGTCACGGGAGGAACACCAGGTCCACGTGAGACGGGTCCTACAGCGGCTGCTGGAGAACAGGCTGTATGTCAAGGCCGAAAAGTGCGAGTTTTACGCCAAGACCACTTCCTTCCTAGGGTTCGTAATCTCGCACAATCAAGTCCTTCCCGACCCCACGAAGGTTAAGGCGGTGGTCAAGTGGCCCACGCCGACCTCCAGAAAGCAGGTGCAGCAGTTCATTGGGTTTGCCAATTTTTATCGCCGCTTTGTTCCCAATTTCGGTGCCATTGTTGCCCCTTTGACCCGCCTCACCTCTCCCAAGACCCCCTTCCGGTGGACCGAAGAGGTTGCAGCAGCTTTCGAGGCTTTGAAGACGGAGTTCTCCTCCTCCCGGGTCCTGACCCAGGTTGACCCCGCGCTGCAGTGCCTGGTCCAAGTCGACGCGTCTGATACGGGAGTGGGGGCGGTGCTCTCTCAGCGATCACCCACCGATGGGGTCAAGCGACCTTGCGCCTTCTTCTCACGACGCCTGTCTCCGGCTGAGCGCAACTACGACGTCGGGGACAGGGAGCTACTCGCCATCAAGCTCGCACTGCAGGAGTGGCGCCACTGGTTGGAGGGGGCTGCCCAGCCGTTCGTGGTGTTAACGGACCATAAGAACCTGGAATATTTAAGATCTGCCAGACGACTGAATGCCCGCCAGGCGCGCTGGTCCTTGTTCTTCGCCCAGTTCCGTTTCACCATCACCTACTGCCCTGGTTCTAAGAATGACCTGCCCAACGCCCTTTCCAGGCAGTTTACCCCTGAGACCCCGGAGGAGCCGGGTCATACCATCTTGCCCAGCTCGTGCGTTGTGGGGGCGATTTCCTGGTCCATCAGGGACAAGTTCCGGAGGGCGCAGGAGACTGAACCGGATCCTGGCGGCGGACCGGAAGGGAGGCTTTTTGTTCCATCGACTGTCCGGGGGGACACACCTCCAAACTCACCTGTCACCCTGGTGTCTCCTGGCTAGTGGATCTCCTCCAGCGTTCCTTTTGGTGGCCGGGTCTCCAGAAGGACGTCGCCAACTACGTCCGGGCGTGCCCTGTGTGCGCCACCGGCAAGTCTGCTAATTCTCCCCCCGCGGGTCTTCTCCAGCCCCTGCCGGTCCCAGGCAGGCCCTGGTCTCACATAGCCCTCGACTTCATCACTGGTCTCCCGGTCTCTAACACATACGACGCTGTGCTGACCATCGTGGATCGGTTCTCCAAGGCTGCCCACTTCGTGCCACTCCGGGGCCTCCCTACGGCGTGGGAGACAGCAGACCTTCTTGTCCAGCACGTAGTCAGGCTGCATGGGATACCGGTGGACGTCGTCTCTGATCGGGGGCCCCAATTTGTCTCTGAGGTATGGAGGTGTTTCTGCAATGCTGTGGGGGCCACGGTAAGCCTCTCCTCCGGCCACCACCCGCAGTCCAACGGGCAGTGTGAGCGTGCCAACCAGGAACTGGAAGCTGCCCTACGCTGCGTCACCTCCTCCAACCCGTCGTCCTGGAGCGCGCACCTGGCCTGGGTTGAGTATGCCCACAACACGGCACGGTCTTCTGCCACGGGGATGTCCCCCTTTAAGGCGTCCTTGGGGTACGACCCACCTTTGTTCCCGGAGCAGGAGGGCGAGTTGGCCGTTCCCTCCATCCAGGCGCACCTAAGACGCTGTCGGAGTCTGTGGACCAGAGCGCGCGATGCGCTATTACGCACGGCAGCGCACAACAGCTCGACGGCGAACCACCACAGGAGACCGGCCCCTGCCTACCAGGTCGGCCAACGAGTCTGGTTGTCCTCACATGACATTAACCTCAAGGCTGAGAAGAGGAAGCTGGCCCCGTGCTTCATTGGCCCTTTCACCGTCTCTAAAATTGTCAACCCGGTGGCTGTGCATCTGGCCCTCCCCCCCTCCCTCTGTATATGTCCCACCTTCCACGTCTTGAAGATCAAGCCCGTGGTCTCCGATCCACTCTGTCCCCCGCCCAAGGCGCCGCCCGTGCCTCTGATGATCGACGGCCATCCGTCCTGGAGAGTCGCCTCCATCATGGACTCCCGGCGCCGAGGTCGCGGGCTACAGTACTTGGTGGACTGGGAGGGATTTGGTCCTGAGTGGAGGTCCTGGGTGCGCTTTTCCTTGGTGTTGGACAGGAGTCTCATCATGGAGTTCCACCGGGCGCACCCGGAGAAGCCAGCGCCAGGAGGCGCTGCTAGGGGGGGGGAGTACTGTCACGACTCGCCGCTCATCATCCGCCTCAGTTGTGCGCACACCTGCGCCTCGTCAGCCACGGGCTATTTAGCCCACGCAGCCCTGTGCAGCGGTCTGGAGCCGTCTGTTCCCATCGGCACTCTCTCCCAGCTGGATCGTCTCTCCACGTCAGCTGAGCTATGCTTCCACGTAAGCATCTTCACCCTTACCTCTTGCAAGTCTTCTCCCCTGTGCACAGGTGGATTCCTTGGCAGTGGATAACCCCGTCATCGCCATCCCTTCCCTCATCGTCGTCACTGGCTCAGTAGGACGCTGTCTCCCGGGCTTCTCCCTTGGCCAACGCCAGCCACCCGTCACCTACAAGTAAGCAGCACTCCGCTCATTATACCAGTCTAGGTGTGGTGCCCTTTACCCTTGTCCTCTGCTCTCTCCATAGGGTTGCCTGGCTGTATGATGTTCTGCTCTGTTTCCTGTGCATCGGCGTTCACCTGCATCACATACACATATCTCATACATTCATCCATACACACCTGCTTGTTGAATAAAGCTATTGAATCTTCCCTGAGCCTGCGTGCGTGTTTCCTGAGCCGGACATTATGTCATGTTATGCAAGTATCAGATACTCGTTGTCCAGTGTTTCTTGTGTATGCATTTTGTTACAGACTGGAACTCTTTTGATACATTCAGTTTTGAGTCCAAATAGCACATATGACAGGCTGGAACTCTTTTGATACATTCAGTTTTGAGTTCAAATAATGCATATATGACAGGCTGGAACTCTTTTGATACATTCAATTTTGAGTCCAAATAATGCATATATGACAGGCTGGAACTCTTTTCATACATTCTGGCTTTGAGATGAACTCATTCACAGTCTCAAGTGTCCATTACACTTTAAGTGCATACTGGGATAAACACCAACACAATCCCCCCCTTTTTTTTCTTTTTTTAACGTCAGTCCCAATGAGTCAAACGACCTCAAAACTCAATCTTTCGGTGTGAGTCCAATGTAACTGCATTTACTCTACTTCAAGTGTACAAAATGACCACCAACCCATTAACATTTACCACAAAGCTCTTGGAAGTAGAAATGTTGTACATTGTATACCCATGGCATGGTCGGTTCAGCATAATAAGGCAACGTCTGTATGTTATAACATGCTGGTGTACCCAATGTATCATAAGTGAATACTTTCAGTTTTCTAGCATTACGCCTAGGTCTCTGATTCACTTCCTCACCAGGATCACTATAGGTAGGAGAAGGAGGGTGCAGTGAAGGAAGGCTTACCTCCGCAGGTAAGTCCTCTACCTGACCAATGTCGTCCTCTGGTGGCAGGTCAGCTGCTGCAGCTTCAAGCTCTGTCTCCTGCTGCACCTCTTCAGGTATGTTGTCCTCCTGCTGAGCTGGGTCTGCGGTCCTCTCAGGCGGTGGCGAATCAGGGCGGGCGCTCAAGTGAAGTGGCACTGGATAATACTCATCCTCATCATCGTCGTCCTCTTCTGAGTGAATCTCCAGTGTCTCCGCTGATCTGGTAGTGGTGTATTTCTTTGAACGAGGCTGCAAAGAAGTCTCCAAAGGCAAATGATCACATGGCAGAAGAAGATTGCAATGCAAAGTTCTAGATCTACCCTTGCCTGTCTCAGGTTTCAGTTCATAAATGGGACCACCCTGCCCAACCTGCCTTACCACAGCATGGATTGTGTCCCCCCAGTGATTTCGCAGCTTATCAGCTCCTCCACATGGTGAGTTGGTGTACGGGGCCGGCAGCCGTAGCGTCTCCGTACACAGTGTGGTGGGAAGCGCTGTCTGCCAGGGTAAGTGGGTCTGCGCTGTTGTTGCTGCTGGTCCCCTTCGGGGGAGTTCTCCCCTCTCCCTGCTGCCTTTGTCACGTCCAGGTTCGCCCTCTCCATCACTCTGGTAGTTCTCTGGATAGTCTCCACGGGGAGGGCCTCTCCTCCTGGGGTAGCGCCTATAGCGGCTCCTGTCAGCGGCATACCTGCTTCCCTGGACTGCAGTGCCTCCTGGGCCGGTAACATTTGCCGCCTCTGCTCCCTTTTCTCCCTCAACTACATCAAACTCTACAGTTTTGCCATCTCCAATACTGTGAAGGTATTTCCTCGGTTTGTTTCTTTTGATGGCTGTCTGATGTACAAAAACATCTTCTTTTGTGTCATTCCTATTGATGAAACCATATCCATTTCTGACATTGAACCATTTGACTGTACCCAAGACTCTTGTTGCGATGACCTTCTTATTCCCCGCAGGAGCTGCGGCTGCCGGGCTGGATGGGCTACTGCCTTCCGGGCTCTCTGCTTTCCTCTCTCTTGTAGCATTATGCTCCCTATATGCTCTACAGCCTGCCTGAAAATGCTCACTACTCCCTTTACGAATACTACCACAGGTGTAGGGCTTACATTTGGCTTTGTATGTGGGCCAGCGCTCTCCTCGACACTTTTTGGAGCAGTACAAGGCACTTTTACACACTGAACAACATTTCAATCTCTGGTTTTCACCCTGTGTAGCACAGCTATAACAACACTGGGACCTTTTAATGTCACTGGTCACACCATGTCCCGCTGGAGTGACCCCTTCTAGTTTAAAGAGTTACCTCTGGCTGGTTTCACTGGCTTCTGTGCTTTACAGCCTGCTCTAAAATGCTCGCTGCTCCCACAGCTAAAACAGTGCTGGCAAAACTCTTCACCTGTCTGAATGCAATAATAACACCTTGGTTGTGGGCGGGGCATGTGGTACCGCTGAGGGGCGAAGCGCGGCTGGAATTGTGCAGTGCCTCTCATCGGCGCCAGGCCTTGCGCTGGATAGTACTGCTGAAGAGCTGCTTGGGGCTGCTGCTGAGGAAAGTAGTGCTGAGCAGATGGGTCCAGCTGGTATTGTGGGTATGGCATGAAAGTCGGCGCTGGGGAGTGGTTTTCAGGTCCTCCGCTTGTGGTGGGTTGTGCTGTGGCTGAAGACTTCAGCATGGTTTCTCGGATTTGGGACACTTCAGCTCACAAGTCCTTTAAAAATACCACCTCAGATCGCATCTCTTTAATCTCTGCCAGCAGATCAGGTGACGGAACGGCTGTGCTTTGTTTTTGAATGGCTGTGCTTTGTTTTTTTCTTTTTTCTGCAGGTGCAGGAGTGTCACTGGGCTGAACAGCATTCACGGCAGCCACCCGCTGGGGGACAGCATGTTTCTTCTTGTCTTTCCTTTTCATTTGCGCATGCAATATTCACCTTTTCCAATAAAACTTCATCAGGTGTCGTGGGCTGAAGAAGGTATGGCTGCATGTCACTCTTAACACTGTCACTCTGCAAACCTGTTAGGATGGTGTGCATGAATAACCTTTGGACCAAGGCGGGGTCATATTTTAGACCCGACTCATCTTCCTGGGACGCGAAAAGAATCTTCTGGCGAAGGTCCATGGCTCTCAGAAGGAAGTTTTGAGGAGTCTCTTTACTGCTCTGAGCTTCTGACAAAAGCTGCTTGTACAGTTCAGTAGTTCAGTACAGTTCAGTACTTATCTCCAATTCCATTTTCATCAGAGAAGTGGGCATAAAACAGTTCAACGTAGGCCTCTTTTACCTTCGTGGTGTAGCGGTGTCAAAAGCATTGTCTGATTTTCATTGGTTAATTTTCATAGAATTTGGTTTGGTTTGGTTTGTATTGCCAACACTCGGTCGGAATCATTCCCAGTGAGAGTTGGACTCCGCCAGGGCTGCCCTTTGTCACGATCCTGTTCATAATTTTTATGGACAGGATTTCTAGGTGCAGCCAGGGAATGGAGGGTGTCATGCTTGGTGACCACAGGATCTCATCTCTGCTGTTTGCAGATGATGTTGTCCTACTGGCTTCATCCAGCAATGACCTACAGCTCTTACTGGGACGGTTTGCTGCTGAGTGTGAAGCAGCTGGGATGAGAATCAGTACCTCCGAGTCTGAGTCCATGGTCCTCAGCCGGAAAAAGGTGGATTGTTCTCTCTGGGTTAGGGACAAGCTCCTGTCCCAAGTGGAGGAGTTTAAGTATCTTGGGGTCTTATTCACGAGTGAGGGGAGAATGGAGCAAGAGACTGGCAGATGGATCGGAGCAGCAGCTGCAGTGATGCGGACGTTGTACTGGTCTGTTGTTGTGAAGAGGGAGCTAAGCTCTAAGGCAAAGCTGTCGATTTACCGGTCAATCTACGTTCCTACCCTCACCTATGGTCATGAGCTTTGGGTAATGACCGAAAGAATGAGATCGCGGACACAAGCGGCTGAAATGAGTTTTCTTCATAGCATTGCTGGACTCACCCTTAGAGATAGGGTGAGGAGCTCAGTCATCCAGGAGAGGCCCAGAGTAGAACCGCTCCTCCTCCATATCGAAAGGAGCCAGTTGAGGTGGTTTGGGCATCTGATCAGGATGCCTTCTGGACTCCTCCCACATGAAGTGTTTCGGGCATGTTCCACTGGAAGGAGACCCCAGGGCAGACCCAGGACTCGCTGGAGAGACTGTCTCCCAGTTGGTCTGGGAACGCCTTGGTATCCTCTCTGAAAAGCTGGAGCAGGTGGCCAAGGAGAGGGAAGTCTGGGCTTCTCTGCTTGAACTGCTGCCTCCACGACCCAGACCTCCGGAAAAGTGGTAGAAGATGGATGGATGGATAGATTTTAAGGGGTTTAGTGACACTATATGACCTACAGCACACATCAAACCATTCATCCATCCATCCATCCATCTTCTTCCACTTAATCCTTTTCGTGTCGCGGGGGGGCTGGAGCCTATCCCAGCATCTTTGGGCGAGAGGCAGGGTCCACCCTGGACAGATCGCCAGTCCATCACAGGGCCAACACAGAGAGACAGACAACCATTCACTCTCACAGTCACACCTAAGGACAATTTAGAATCCCCAGTTTGATGCCAATTAACCTAACTTGCATGTTTTTGGTATGTGGGAGGAAACTGGAGAAATCCCAGAGTAAACCCACGCAGACACGGGGAGAACATGCAAACTCCACACAGATCACTCTTGGTCGGGGGCTGGAATCGAACCCAGGATCCCCCGGCCAAGGGTGAGTTGCTGTGCTGCCGCAGTGCTAACCACTCCGCCACCGTGCTCTCAGAATTAAATAAATATAGTTGTATTTTCCAAAAGTTCCTTATTTTTACTCTCAAGTTGAACAAGAATTTACATGATTTTATATCACTCATTGGGTCCTTTTTCATCAGCCACCCCTCCAACAGCTATAAACTGGGGCTGTAGTTATTCCTCCTGTTCAGTCTCATGTTTAGAGGTGAAGGTTCATTCATTCCAGTCTGATGTTGATATTCTTCTCTGCCTGGTAGAAGGTCTGTCATGTTGGAAAAGAGACCAGCATAGATAGATAGATAGATAGATAGATAGATAGATAGATAGATAGATGTACTTTATTGATCCCAAATTGGGAAATTACAGTGTAACAGCAGCATGACAGTTGACAGCCAAACAACAGAAACACACACGACAGACAAAGGGATTACCCATGGAAAGTAAAAACAAACAAGACTATAGAACCTATATACATCATAGCTTAATATATATATAGATAGATAGATAGATAGATAGATAGTTTATTTCGAACACAAAAATATAACAAATACAAGCAAATGGCAAATGCAATAAAGTAACACTATACACTGTTCGAAAGGGAGAAGGAAGAAGTGAACACTTATTAATTCCATCTCCTCTTTTCCATAGATACACCCATGTGAATTTTATACAAATTACCACCTTTAAGACCCCAAGTAAACAATTTACTGTATTTTTTACAAATCAACATTAACACCCATCCATTCTAACATACAATGATGTCCATACAACAAAACCAGCCTCAAACAACACAGATATACACAGTGCTGTCCCACCCACCATTCCATAGTGTCCCATAATATCCCAGAGTGAACATAATGAATCGTACATATAACTACTACCCTTCTAACATATACCCTTTGAGCAAATGGTGCTTATACCTCTTTTTGAATTGATTTCTGTTTGTACATAGTTTCAGTTCCGGCTCTAGACTGTTCCACAAATCCACCCCACAGACAGATATGCACATACTTTTCTTGGTTGTACGTATCTTGGGTTTTGTAAAGTTTAAGTCTCCCCTCAAATTATGATCATTGTCTCTTTTTTTAAATATTTTTTGTATATTAGTTGGTAGTTGATTATTAATTGCCCTGTACATTACTTGTGCTGTCTTAAATTTAACTAAATCAATGAACTTTATGACATGTGACTTTAAGAACAACGCATTGGTATGGTCTCTACAGTATATCCTGCATTGTTTATTATCCTTATAGCTCTTTTTTGTAATGTGCATATTGACTGTAGGTTGGTCTTGTAGGTGTTTCCCCAGACTTCTACACAGTAGTTAAGATAAGGTAAAAACAGTGAATTGTACAATAAGACCAATGATTTATAGTCCAAGAAGTGTCTTGTCTTCCCCAGTATGCCTATACATTTTGCTAATTTGGCCCGGATGTGACTGATGTGAGGTTTCCAGCAGATTTTATTGTCAAGCGTCACCCCCAGAAACTTATTTTCCTGTACTGTTTCTATTCTGGTATCATCTATCGTTACCATTATTTCATGACTTATTTTATAATTTCCAAACAACATAATCTTTGGTTTTTTTAGATTTAGAGATAATTTATTTTTGTTGAACCACTGCGTTAATTTTTCCATTTCAGTTGTGACCACCTCTAAAACCTGCTGCAAATTCTCACCAGTGCAAAGGATATTTGTGTCATCCGCAAACAAAATAAATTTCAGAATTTTTGATACTTGGCATATGTCATTTATATATAAAATAAAGAGTTTGGGTCCCAAAACTGACCCCTGGGGCACACCACAAGTGATGTCCATGAAGGGTGATTTGTGCTCACCAATTTGTACAAATTGTTGTCTGTTACTTAAATAACTTTCCACCCAACTCAGTCCGACCCCTCTTATCCCATACCTTTCCAGTTTCCTTAGTAGTATTCTGTGGTCAATGGTGTCAAAAGCTTTCTTTAATTCTATAAATACTCCTACAGCAACATTTTTTTTATCTATACAACTAGTAATTTCTTCTATAAGTTCGATCAGTGCCAAAGATGTAGATTTATCTGCTCTAAAACCATACTGGCTATCTGTAAGGAGGTTGTGTTTTTCAGTGAAATCATCCAGTCTCTTAGTGAAGATTTTTTCAAGTATTTTGGAGAATTGTGAGAGGAAAGAGACTGGCCTGTAATTTGTGAAGCGATGACTGTCTCCTGTTTTGTATAGAGGTATTACTTTTGCTATTTTCATTTTGTCTGGAAATGTACCAGTTTGAAATGACAGGTTACAGATGTGGGTGAGTGGCTTAACAATTCCCTCAATTACTTTTTTCACTATTGTCATGTCAATTTCATTCCAGTCTGTTGATTTTTTGTTCTTAAATTTACTCACAGTCTCGATAATTTCCTTTTCAGTAACTGCACCCAAAAAGACTGTGTTTGGATTTCTATCTTCTATTTCATTCACAGAACCACTGTAGTTTGTTTCTGGTGTCACTATTGATTTTGCTAATTCAGGACCAACGTTTACAAAAAAATTATTGAAACCACTGACCACATCCTCCATATTATTTATCAAATTGCCATTTTTGATAAAATATTCTGGATAATTTGCATTCTTAGGACGATTACTAATAATCCCATTGAGTACTTGCCATATTCCTTTTATGTTATTTTTGTTATCCTCTAGTATTCTGTTGTAATATTCTTTCTTACAGGTCCTCATTATAGTAGTAAGCTTATTTTTGTATCTTTTATATTTGATCTCAGCTTCCACTGTTCTGCATTTAATGAATTGTTTATATAATGTATTCTTCTTTTTACATGCATTTATTAACCCCTTGGTGACCCAAGGAATATATTTTTTTTTGTTGTCTGTCACTGTATTGTTTTATAGGACAGTATTTATTGTACACTGATTGAAATATTTGTAAAAATTTATCATATGCTCTATTTATGTCATTTTCATCATAAACTATCTTCCAATCTTGTATTAATAATTCCTTTGTCAGTAAATGCATTGATTCTTCGGTTCTTATTCTTTTATATTTAATATTTTTGGTATACTTTTTCTTCCTATAATCACATTGATAGACAACAAAAATCGGCAGGTGGTCACTGATATCATTCAATAAAAGCCCACTCCTGATATTATTTTCCATAATGTTTGTGAATATGTTATCTATTAGTGTGGCACTGTGTGACGTGATTCTGCTAGGTCCAGTAATTGTTGGATGTAAGCCCATACTGTACATTGTGTTGATAAATTCTTCTGTCAAACTATGTTGTTTTGAGTTCATCAGATCTATATTGAAATCCCCACAGATGAACATAACTTTATGAGTTAGTTTTGCATACATTTTTTCCATCCGGTCCTTAAATAAGTCAATGTTTGATCCAGGTGTTCTATATACACAGCTCACTACTACATTCTTCACATTGTCCAGACAGATTTCTATTGTAATACATTCAAATAAATCATCCACAGTTACTGACAGATTTTCAACAACCTTGTATTTCAAGCTCTTGTCAACAAAAATTGCAACTCCTCCTCCTTTTTTCACTTTTCTATTTATATAATTTAGTTCATAGCCATCCATGGTAAAATCCACTCCTTTCTCTTCACTGAGCCACGTCTCTGATATTGCCACAATATTGAAGGGCTCTTTAAAACTGGTGTAAATAATCTTTAATGTTATTAAAGTTTGCATAGAGACTTCTGCTGTTGAAGTGGATCATAGAAATATTGAAATCAGATGTGACCATTGTGTTAAACTGTTCATCTGTGTAGTAACTACAGTCATTATTGATTGAGTTAAAAAAATTATTTTCAGGGTCTATGTCATATTCTATGTCCTGTGGGTTGTGGTCTGTGTATTCAAAAACTTTCAGTTCCTGTTGTCCCTGTTTGTTGATTTTTTGATTCATGTTGTTGAATGTTTGTTGCAGATGAGTAAAATCTTTCAGTGTCCTACAGTTGTCTGAATTGTTGCTGTGGCTCCAGTTCATAATATTCATTGATAATTGTCCAGTTCCATAATATTACGGATGTTAATGACCTTGGCTTCTTCAGGCGATCCGTTTAATTTGATGTATATTTTACAATTTGATGTCCAGGTGTTTTGAATCTTTTTCTGCTTTTTCATGTATCTTGCTTTCCTGGCTATTTCTGCGTTTTCCTTCGTGAGGTGCTCGTTAATGTAAATGTTTGTTCCTTTTAGCTTCCTACCTTGTTTCAATAGCGCAGTCTTGTGTTTTTTGTTCACAAACCTCATGATCACAGCCGGTTTGTCGCCGCTTTTCCTGGGCAGAGGGTGGCAGGACTCAATGTTGTTGCAGTCCAGCTGAATTCCATTGGCCTGCATGAAGGCCGCCACTTGTTGCTCAGCGGATTCCTCATCCAGCTGACTTCCACTGCTGTCTGCGGCAACTGCTCTCACGTATGATCGGGGTTTGATGTGGAGCCCCGTGATGATCACGTCATTCGCCCGAGTGCTCTGGTCCATCTCAGCCATTCTGCTCTCCAGATACGCCAGCCTCCTGTCTTTCTCAGCGTTCTGGTTCTGCAGCGCTTTAATCTCCTCCATTAGGTCCAGGATGCTTCTTTGCTGCATCTTTACAGCGGAAATCTCTTCCGCCAAGAAATCCAGCGCTTTTTTTATTTCATCTTCATTTTGCAGAGCTTTCTTGGGACCCATTATCCCGGCCGATGATCGCTGAATCCGATCGTAGGGGAAAAAAAAAACAACAAAAAAAAACCACACGTGGGAGAAATCCCTTTGTTTTCCTGAGCGCGAGGGGCGAGGGGCCAATTGCTACACCAGCTTCACCAGCCACTACTGACAAATTCTCCTTATTTCTCACGAGTAGGTTCACACTCCAGCGGCAGCAACAAAAAAAGCTCAAAACGCCAGCTCCAAACTGCGTTCTGACTGCGTTTATCTGCCTTTTAAACAGAAACGAACTGGGAGCCTTTACCCGTGCGTCCTTACCCGTCCTCACCCGGAACCGGAATATATGATGACCCATATGATGGGTCATTTATATGATGACCCATATAAACACATGAATCATCCCATTGCACAAAGAAGGACTATCAGGAGCAGAGTGAAATGTGAGGTACCAGTTAGTCTGTAAGGTGCAGTGTGGCAGCATAGCTATGCCAGAATACAACATCATAGTGAGTTATTGTACAGTGAGATTGCATATGGCAGGAAAGATTTCCTGTACCTGGCCGTTCGACAACAAAGCTGTAGTAGTCTACTGGAGAAAGTGCTTCGCTGCCAATCTAGTGTGTGGTGGAGGGGGTGATCAGGATTGTTTATGATGGATCACAGTTTATTTAGTGTTCTCCTCTCCATCACTGTCTCAAAGGTCTCCGGTCTGAGACCAATTACAGAGCCAGCCCTCTTGACAACCTTGTCAAGTCTGTTGGTATCTCTGGTCCTGATACTGCTACCCCAACAGACCGCAGCAAAGAAGATGGCGCTGGCGACAACAGTCTGGTAGAAAAGCTCCAGCATCCTGCTACACACGTTGAAGGATCTCAGTTTTCTCAGGAAATAGAGTCTGCTCATCCCCTTCTTGTGCGCAGCATCGGTGTTGGATCTCCAGTCCAACCCGCTGCTGATCCTGACACCCAGATATTTCTTCAACCACTTCCACATCCTCCCCCCTAATCTGCAGTAGCTGAGAAGGAGCCTTCCTCTTCCTGAAGTCAATCACCATCTCCCTGGTCTTGCTGACATTCAACCTCAGGTGATTCTGTTCCATCCACTCCACAAATCTGTCTACCAGTGCCCTGTACTCCCCCTCCTCTCCTCCTCTTATACACCCCACAACAGCTGAGTCATCAGAGAATTTTTGCAGGTGACATGACTCAGTGTTGTACTGAAAGTCCGTGGTGTATAAGGTAAAAAGAAAAGGAGAGAGCACAGTCCCCTGTGGCACTCCCATATCACTAGCCACCACTCCAGACAAGACACTGCCCACCCTGACAAACTGTGGTCTGCCTGTCAGGTAGTCGGTAATCCAGGAGATCACAGAGCTGTCAACCCCCATCCCCCGCAGCTTCTCGCCCAGCAGCAGTGGCTGGATGGTGTTAAAGGCACTGGAGAAATCAAAAAAAGTGATTCTCACAGTATCTCCTCCACCATCCAGGTGCTGATGGGCTCGTTGCAGCAGGTAGATGACAGCATCTTCAACTCCTAAATGGGGTTGATATGCAAACTGCAGAGGGTCCAGCCACGTCTCCACCTGTGGCCTCAGGTGGGCTAAGACCAGTCTCTCCAGGACCTTCATCACATGAGATGTGAGGGCAACTGGTCGGTAGTCATTCAGATCCGATGGAGATGACTTCTTGGGGACAGGAACCAGGCAGGATGTCTTCCACAGCACCGGTACTCTCTCCAAACTCAGGCTCAGGTTGTACAGGTGTTTCAGTACTGGAGCTAGTTGGTTGGCACAGGTCCTCAGGATCCTAGCGGAGATGCCATCCGGGCCCAAAGCCTTCCGCTGACGGAGTCTCTCCAGTTGTTTCTCCACCTGATCTGTAGTCACCGTGAAGTGAGGGAGGGTCCTGGTGCCCCCTGAGGAGGAGGAGGAGGGAGCTGGAGAGAGGTTCTGCACGGGAGTGTGGGTAGGGAGGGGTGTGTGGGGGTCTGGTTGTGTTGCTCGAGTGACAGACTGTGAGTTGAACCTATTAAAAAACAGATTCAGTTCCTCAGCTCTCTCCTGGCTCCCAGATGGCTGCCCGACTCTCCCCTTGTACCCAGTGATTTGTTTCATTCCCTCCCACACATCTTTAGTGTTATTTTGCCTGAGTTTCTCTTCCAACTTCCTCCTTTAATTGTCCTTGCACCTCCTGAGCATCTCTCTCAGCTCATGCTGCACTCCCCTCAGTTTCTCCTTGTCTCCAGCCCTAAAAGCTCTCTTCTTTTTGTTCAGAAGTGCTTTCAGGTCACTGGTGACCCATGGTCTGTTGTTGGAGAAGCAGTGTATAGTCTGAGCTGGCATGGTCATGTCTTCACAGAATCTAATGTATTCTGTGATGCAGTCGGTCATATTGTCTATGTCCACCCCATGTGGTTCACAGAGTACGCTCCAGTCTGTCGTCTCAAAGCAGTCCTGCAGTGCATCAGCAGCCTCCTGTGTCCACCTCCACACAGTCCGTGTATAAGCAGGCTGCCTTTGCACAAGGGGGACGTACTTGGGTGATAACATGACCATGCAGTGATCTGATTTACCAATGGGGGGGGGGGGTAGAGCTGTGGCACTATATGCATCTCTGACATTGGCATACAGGAAATGCAGTGTTTTGTTCTCTCTGGTGGGACAGTCAACAAACTGGTGAAAGTCTGGTAGTGTTTTTCCCACTGAGACATGGTTAAAATCACCTGTGATGGCCATGAATGCATCCAGGTGCTTCTCCAGTAATGTGGCCGCAGTGGAGCTGATGATGTCACAGGCCACCGCTGCGTCAGCTGACAGAGGGACATAGACGATTAACAATTAAAGACACTGAGAACTGGAACAGATGTGTTCAGGTGTGCTTCCATTGATAAAGTGAAGGTGGAAACTGACACATGTGGTCAGGATGAAGAGCAGCAGGATCCTGATGGTCATCTCCCTGTCAGAGGAGACTGAGGTCAAGTTAGGAGTTTTTATAGTGAAATAATTCAGTCGCATGATGACATCAAACAGGAACCTGTCTGGAGTCTACAGTCTTCTACACTTTGTACCTACATGCTCTTGGGGCCCCTGAAGACAGCATGGAGACCTTTGAGATGTTGGACCAATTTTTGATCTTAGGGATCATTTAGGAGATCCGTGTGTGTTTTGGACTGAGTCAAAAGTCTGAGCACACTGTGGAGAGTGTGGAAATCATTAAATGTCATTGATACATCAAAAATTGTCCAGATCTGCATCTCTGTGTAAAGGGGGTATTACACTCAAATCTATGTTCCAGGGTCTGATCTAGATGGTTTATGTATTTGCAGTAAAATGTATTGGAACAAACAACCTTTGTTGTCTTACTGGTGGAGGACTTGCTGACTTCTAATAAAATCACATATTGTAGAGGGAAAGGATGCAGGCGAGGCACAAGCGTGGACAACACAGAATCTTTAAATTTTCCTCTAACAAACATGTACAGCAATGAGCCTCCAGCGCGGAGGCGCTGGGGCTGGAAACCCCCATCAAGGGGAACTCTCCTCAGTCGTTGCGCACCTGGCCTTTATAGCTTTAATCTCATGCGTAACGACTGAGGCTTCTGACATTATTCATGTTGCATGGACAAAGAGAACGTGTGGCGCAATTATAACACTTGTTTCATAAATTACAATACATCCACCGCCCTGCACTTCACGCGGCAGCTTGGTGCAGCGGGGGGCAAAAGGCGCATCTTTGTCTGGTTGGCTCCATGTAAATTTTCCCCTCCCCGGGAGATGTATAAACTAACTGTCCAGTCTGAACCTCCCGGTGACCCTCCTCACGCGGTCCATTGTCCTCGTGTTTCCTCCTGCCTTTCTGGGCGTGAGAGAATGCTCCCACGTGTGTCTTAGTGTTCCCCACAACACCAGGGGTCACCAACTGGCAGACTCCGGTCCAGATCCAGACCCCGAGAGTCCTCTGTCCAGACCCCGAATCCTTTTGATACAATTTGGGGAAAAGGAAGACCGTTTTATTTTGGTAGGAAAAAAGTGGAACTGAACTGCTGCATCAGCGACCACCCGACAGATTATGGCACAGGCCCTTGGGCGCTCTCCTCCTGCTGCAGACTACCCTCTTCGCTGTCCCGTGAATGCCACTCTCTGCAGAGACTCTGCGGCTCCAACCACCCCAGAGAGTATGCAGTGGGTTGCAAAAGGCAGGCAGGTTCGCTGCTGACGCATCCCCCCCCCCACACACAAGGCCAACATGGAAAAACTCTATAAAAGCTCCATGTGTTACTGAACATAAAAAGTTCCACCTCCCCTCTTCCTGTAACCATGGAGTTACAGCTCCATCCATGCTGTAACAGAGTTTACTGTTGAGATTTTAAAAAAATGTTGAGGAATTCTGTCCTGTGGAATTATATTTTGTGTCCGGTTTTTTTTTTTTTGTCTTAGTTTGAAACAGTTTTTCTGCAATGAAAATATTGTATAGAGGTGGACTTTTTGTGAAATTTAGTTTTTTAGATATTAATCTTTTGTTAAAATGTGATACAATTTAGTTTGCGTTCTCCTGTCAAACATTTTTAGGATTTTACTTGTAGATTTTAGAATTTTAGACCTATTTATTTGGAGTCAACAAACACATTTAGTGTTCTCCTGTATTATAAAATTTTATATTACGTTTTGTTTGAAATTAAAGAATTCATTTTAATATTTTTTTTTGTTTAAAAATTAATATAGAGCTAAAAGCAGCTAAAATATGAGCTTAATAAAATACTGTGTGAAATATATAAAAGACAAAAAATAAAAAGAAACGAGATGTCTTTACCTTCTTAACATGAAAAGAAGACAAAATGAACCTACTTGAGCTACTGTGTGAAAGCACGTTAAATGATCCTGGCCTGTCTGCAGACAGCTATGGTCTTCTGAAAGAATGTCAATGAAAGGATGACAGTTCTTAAAAGCACATTTTGAGATCAGTTTGTCCATGTTTATTTTATTTTTACAGGATAGTTCCATTGAGAGACAGCCTGTCTTTTTCAAGGATGCTCTGTTCACACACCAGGAAGCTGCCCAGTCCAACCACAGACTGACCTGTGACCACTGAGCAGCTCCAGTTGGGGTTCAGGGCCTTACACAAGGGCGCCACAGTGGTGGGGTTAAGGAGGGTGGGGCAAACACTGCTCTGTTATCTGTCCCACTCAGATCTTATCCTGCCGGTCCAGGGATCGAACCTGCGACCCTCCGCTCACCAGTCCACATCCCTAACCATTAAGCCACCATGTGGCAGGTTTCTTTTCTATTGTAGGAGTCAAGAATTGAGGAGACTGGATGATTTTCCAGCATCTGCTTTAATTCTCATTCATCCTACGTCCTCTCTCGATCGGAGTAAATCAGAGAAAGGACGAAGTCACACACATACATTTATACACTCATCTCGAACAATACATCACACAAAAGTCACAATACAACACACAAAAGTCACACGACCCAGCTACACCCTTTCATCTGTAATAGAACACACCAAAGTCCTTCTGTTCTCCTCTCTGACCCCCAAAAGGTCAGGCCGGGTAATCTTCTCCTTCCTTCTGAGTCCACAGGGGGTGCAGACAACTCGTCCTCTTGGGGTGTGATGTTAATACACATTGCTAGCTCAAAGTCTCTCTCGGCTGAACTCCAGCCTGCCACATGTGAGTCACATAAGCTAGAATTATGGGCTCCACACTATTTGTTTTAATAAAAGATGTTGGAAGTCAACACTTTGCTTTAAAAGGACCAACTTGTCACACAGTGGGAGGAAAAATCTGGAATAGAAAAAAAATGTGTCAGGATGCACTGAAGATTGTTTCAGGATCAAGTCGGAGTTCTGAACCATAATCGAATCATGAGGTGCCTGAAGTTCCCACACCTAGTTCGGACCTCAGCTGGGGAGGAGGACCGACTTATCGGACCTTTTGCAGTTTTAGTTGGTGACCCCTGCCATATAGGAAATGGTCAAAAGAAATGAATATTTCCTGAGCCTGAGGTGACAATGATGTGAACACTGATTTTATTAGATACAATTATAAATTCACTTAAAGACTCATAAACCTGGTTCTTCTCTTTTCAGAAATTAATATTTAAGAAAGATTAAGTTCAGTGTATTTATGGCTGAAACTTTACCACAGCTGTCTACTCTACACATGTACTACACATGTCTTGAAAAAATAAAATGCAGTATACTGTACATGTCACAGATTTAGTGAGATTTACTCACCTGACATGAAAATATAGAATAATTTATTCTGATTAAGCTCTAAGTATGCTCTGAATATGCTCATCATTGTGGAGAGCGTGAAATGAAGAGGCTGAATTTATTTCTCAATTCAAGTTTATTAATCATCTCACATCTCCAACGTCCTCTCAAACAGAAAAGAGGACCAACTTCTCCAATCCCCTCCTTTTATACCCGGGACATCAAAGTACAGAAACACATTGTCATTCAACCCCCCCCCCCCCCCCATAGACAATACATCTCCCCCCGGTCTCTTCTTCCTCCACCTGACCCCTGGTGGTCAGGAAGTCCTTTCAGAGTCATTTCTAAAGGCACCTCCACCTCCTGCTGTTATCCCCAGGAGGTCCAGACTTATTGTTCCTTCTAAGACGTGAGGTACCACAATATACATATGCAGTCCAAGCATCTCAAATATGTGTGCCACATAACCCCCCCCCCCCCCAAACGTCGAAGATGAAACAATACAACATAGTCCACACAACATGATAAAACCACAACATCAGTCCATATGCTGTCTGGGCTTCAACCGCCTTCCAAACTTGCTGTAAGCGGGCTTCGCCGCTCCTGCGGCGCCATCTTGCAGTGAATCTGCTATCTGAGGGTGAGAACTGTCAGTTGATCCCTGCGGGGGCTCTGGGGCATGCTCCTTGGGGGGGTCTGCTGCGTCGAGGAGCTCTCGTCACTCGCACAGTTTTGTCGGCCATCACAAAAGCAGGTTTCAGTCTGTCTATACTAATTGTTTCCCTCCTGTCCCCCAAATCTAGCAAAAAATGCTTATCACCTGTTTCCAGCACTCTATATGGGCCATCGTAAGGTGGTCGCAGGGTTGGGCGCTGAGCCTCGTGCCTGACAAAAACAAACTCGGCATTTTTTAAAGATTTGGGCACAAAAACACGCGGAAAAGTGTGATGAACGGGGCCCGGAAGCATGTCCACTCCCGTGTCGTTCAGTGACCGCTGAGCAGGGGGACGCCCTGGCGCCGGATTATCTGGAAGAAACTCTTCTGGCAGCCGGAGTGGCTGCGCGAAAGCCAACTCAGCTGGGGAGGCTTTTAAGTCCTCTTTAGGTGCAGAACGCAACCCCAATAAAACCCATGGTCGTCTGTTTACCCAATTTGCATCCGTAAGCGACGCTCTGAGGGCTGCTTTCAGTGATCTATGAAAACACTCGCATAAACCATTAGCCTGGGGGTGGTAAGCGGTAGTGCGGTGAATTGTCACACCTAAGCTGTGGGCCATCGCTGACCAAAGCTCAGACACAAATTGAGGTCCCCTGTCGGACATAATATCCGACGGGACCCCAAAACGCGCTACCCAAGCCGTTAAAAACGCGTGGGCCACCTCTGCAGCTGTGGTTGATGCCAGTGGGACCACTTCCGGCCAACGCGTGGTTCGGTCCACCATTGTCAAAAGATGTGTGTACCCTTGCGATGACGGTAGGGGGCCTACGAGGTCGACATGCACATGATCAAACCTCTTGGCCGGGATGTGAAACGGCTCTAAGGGGGCTTTTTTGTGCTTGTGTATTTTGGCCCGCTGGCAAGCCATACAGGTTCTTGCCCAATCTTTAACGTGCTTGCGCAGGCTCGGCCAAACAAGCTTCTCTGCTACCATTTTTACCGACGCGCGCACCCCTGGGTGCGCCAGGGAGTGAATCAAGTCAAAAACGCAGCGGCGCCATGCGGCCGGCACTATTGGACGCGGTCGTCCCGTAGAGACATCGCAGATTAGGGGGGGCATACCATTTTGCAGCCTCCTGTTCTCCAGCCTTAACCCTGTTGGTCCCGACTGGAGTGTGCACACGTCCGCATCGCTACCCTGATCCGCTGCCATGGCTGCATAATCTACCCCCACGCGGACTGGGGCCGTGTGCGCTTCCGCGCTGTTATTTTGCTCTGCGGCTGCGGTAGTATAATCTACCTCTGCGCGGACTGGCGCGGTAACCGCGTGTGAGAGGCAGTCTGCTACTACATTGAGTTGACCCGCTACATGTTGAATATCAGTAGTAAACTCCGAAATTGCGGCCAGCTGCCTCTGCTGCCGGCCCGACCATGGTTCCGAAATTTTGGCCATCGCAAAAGTGAGCGGTTTGTGGTCGACAAACGCGGTGAAACGCCGACCTTCTAGCCAGAATTGGAAGTGGCGAATGGCTAAGTGGAGCGCTAACAGCTCCATGTCAAACGCGCTGTATTTTCGCTCGGCCTCGCGCAAGGATCTGCTGAAAAAGGCCAGAGGCTGCCAAACCCCGGCAACGTGCTGCTCCACTACCGCCCCTATGGCCAAATCTGACGCATCAGTGGTGAGCGCTATGCGGGCCGTTGGGTCTGGATGAGCCAACAACGCAGCGTCTGCAAGGGCTTTTTTTACCTCCGCAAATGCGCGCTCCCGCTCCGGGGACCATTCGATTGCATTGGAGGGTTTTTGTTTTTTAAGCGCGGCATATAATGGTTGCATGAGCTGCGCTGCGTGGGGGAGGAAATGGTTATAAAAATTCACCATTCCTAAAAACTCCAGTAGTGCTTTGACCGTTTGTGGCTGGGGAAAATCTGCCACTGCGCGCACTTTGTCCGGTAGCGGAACTGCCCCTTCTGGGGAGACGCGGTGCCCCAAAAAATCGATCTGCGCCACCCCGAACTGGCACTTAGCTGGGTTGATTATTAACCCGTGCTCTCCCAACCTCCGGAAAACTGCCGTGAGGTGTTTTTCGTGTTCCTCTTCGGACGCGCTGGCTACCAAAATGTCGTCCAGGTAGACGAACACAAAAGGGAGATCGCGTAACACCGCATCCATCATGCGCTGGAAGGTTTGCGCGGCGCCTTTAAGCCCAAACGGCATGCGTAAAAACTCAAAAAGTCCAAACGGGGTTATCACCACTGTTTTGGGAATGTCCTCAGCGCGCACTGGGACTTGATGATAACCGCGGTCCAAGTCTATTTTAGAAAAAATGCGCACCCCCGCCAGATGTACCGAAAAATCCTGAATATGTGGGATTGGGTAGCAGCCATGCGCTGTGGCGTTGTTTAACCTGCAGAAATCACCGCAAGGTCTCCACGAGCCGTCAGCTTTAGGGACCATGTGCAGTGGGGAAGCCCATGGGCTGTTCGAACGACGGATGATGCCCAACCTTTCCAGGTTGGCGAACTCCTCGCGCGCTATGGACAGTTTAGCTGCATCCAAGCACCGAGCTTTTGCAAAGACGGGGGGGCCAGCGGTAGTGATAAAGTGCTCCACCCCGTGTTTCGCAACTGTTGCCGAAAAAGTGGGAACTGTGAGTGCTGGAAACTGAGTGAGGAGTGTGTGAAACTTGCCGCCTGCTGTGGCGATGTTGGCCTGTGCTGGTGGCGGGGACACTCGAGCTGCACAAGGAATAGAGTAAAAGAAGAGTGCATTAACGAGGCGTCTATTGGGAAGATCAACTAACAACCCATGTGAGCACGAAAATCAGCACCTAACATGTTGAAACACACCGCCGCTATAATAAAAGTCCACTCATATGTGCGGCCGTGCAGGGACAGAAATAGAGTCCTTTCACTGAAGGTCTTAATGCTCGAGCCGTTCCCCGCTGTTGCTCCGTCACCCCCGGGGCCTGCCAGCCGGTCAGCGTAGGTTGGGGTGATGAAACTCACTTGGGAGCCCGTATCCACAAGAAAGTGCCTCCCAGAGCATGCATCCGTCAGGTAGAGCAGCTTGTTCCGTTCGCCAAGGGCCGCAGCTGCTAGCGACTCTCGGTCCTGGCGTTTCCCGAGCTCTTGAACTGGCATGGCGGTACACACTTGCGTGCCCTCTCTGCGAAACGACGATGGTAAAAACAGAGGTCGTCTCCTCCACGGTGTCGGGGCTTCGCTGCCGCCGTTGTTGGTGGGACCGCCTCCGTCGCCTCTGGCCCACCGCTGCTCCCGGTCGCCGCGCCGAGGTCTGCCGCTGCTGCGGTGGCCGTGTGTTCTTTGCTGGTGTTGAGGATCCGCTGCACCTCCTGGGCCAGCGCGCGGAAGTCCCGCTGGGTCACAAACTGAGTGCCTGCCAGGGTCGCCCTCGTCTGCGATGGCAGGGTTCTCAGGAAGATGTGCATGAAGAGGAACTCGTCGTTGTCTGAGCCTCTCAGCTTCAGCATGTCTTCCATCAGGTCGACAGGCGTGCTTCCTCCCAAGTCATGCAGAGCCAGGAGCCTCCTAGCTCTCTCCTGGGCTGAGGGCGTGAAACGCTGGATGAGGGCAGCTTTCAACCCGCTGTATTTGTCGCCAGCGGGCGGGTGCTGCACCAGGCTCCGCACATGTCGAGCTGTGCGGCTGTTGAGTTTGGCGATGACGTGGTAGAATTTTGTGTCATCTGCTGTTATTCCCCCGAGCGCGAACTGGGCTTCGGCCAGGAGGAACCACGAGTCTGGGTTGTCCTGCCAGAATTCTGGTAGCTTGACTGAGACCGCGCTTGCTTGGCTGGTCCCTGGCGAGTCCGAGTCTGGTTCGGGGGAATTGTCTCTGGTCATTGTACGTCTTCAGGTCACCAATGTGGAGAGCGTGAAATGAAGAGGCTGAATTTATTTCTCAATTCAGGTTTATTAATCATCTCACATCTCCAACGTCCTCTCAAACAGAAAAGAGGACCAACTTCTCCAATCCCCTCCTTTTATACCCGGGACATCAAAGTACAGAAACACATTGTCATTCAACCCCCCATAGACAATACATCTCCCCCCGGTCTCTTCTTCCTCCACCTGACCCCTGGAGGTCAGGAAGTCCTTTCAGAGTCATTTCCAAAGGCACCTCCACCTCCTGCTGTTATCCCCAGGAGGTCCAGACTTATTGTTCCTTCTAAGACGTGAGGTAACACAATATACATATGCAGTCTGAGCATCTCAATCAATGTGCTATATATATGCAGTCCAAGCATCTCAAATATGTGTGCCACAATCATGTTAATACAATCCTGGTTCTGTACATCATGTGATATGTTACAGATTATAAATTATCATGCAAACAATATTGCACTAATATTGAGGATGAACTTTGTGTAGTTAATAATGAAACTGACAAAACTGGACAGTTATTGATCATCTGCTGTCACAAGGCAAATGTGACAATAAGTTTTATGACAGTGGTTTTTATCAAAGCATTAAATGTAATATTAGGCTGTTACAAATCTATAGTGTGGCAGTTTAGATGGATAATCTATCGATTATATCTAAAGTCATTTTAAGTGCTGATTTCTGACGTTAGCATCTTACCAGCTGACTGTGGCTAGTTATCAAGCTAACGACACTACTGATTTACTTGCCAACCTAGTAACAGCTTTATTATTTTGAAATCTAATTTTAAAGGACAGCCAACCACTGTAACTACAGTCTCCATCCTCTTAGTAACTCAGAGAAGGCAGAATGCTTCATTCTTATTATAGTTTCATAATTATGTCTTCTATGATGCTAAATAGCCAAGATTAGCACAAGTTACTGACCTCTGTCCACTTTCTGGCTCCACTGAACTTTGTGTAGCAGAAACATCCATCCATCCATCTTCTTCCGCTTAATCCTTTTCAGGTCGCGGGGGTTGGAGCCTATCCCAGCATCTTTGGGCAAGAGGCAGGGTCCACCCTGGACAGATCGCCAGTCCATCGCAGGGCCAACACAGAGAGACAGACAACCATTCACTCTCACAGTCAGACCTAAGGACAATTTAGAATCACCAGTTTGATGCCAGTTAACCTAAGTTGCATGTTTTTGGGAGGAAACCAGAGAAATCCCGGACAGAAAGCCTCTGGTTTTGACAGATCAGTGTCCTGACAGCAGGACCACCTCCTCCTGGGCTGCTACACCTCCAACACCTGAATGGAGGTTCTGGGGTTAATTTCTGCTAATCTGTTGCCCTGGCTAATGATGTTTTGTCTGCATACATGACGCCTCTTCACATACATGACATCATTATTGTGATTTTTACAAACCTGGCGTGTGGCTGCTGGACATCACTTTGAATTAACCACTCAGGTCCGTGCAGGTGTTAACAGGTAAACAGCACGTAAAGCAAGAGTTGTGGACGTAAAACAAAGTTCTTTCTATCTGTGCTCGACTAGTTTTGACTGAGGCTCGGTCCTGGATGTGTGGCACAAGAACCTGAAATAAAAACTGAATCTGTCTGTCTGACAAGAAGTGAAACTGAACTCTGATGATGAATAAAGGAGCCGAATTTTTCAAGTAAATGAAATACACTTTCTGTTTTATTGCAATCCATATTGAAACCAATAGATTCAATTTTAAATTAGGCAATTCAGATTCAAATTTTAAAAGCAATTATTCAAACTGATTAATTCAGGTTCAAATTCAGTTATTCAGATTCAAATAATAAAAATTCAAATTCAGTTCCTGCTGGCTCAAGCCTTATTCCATAGAAACAATGAACAATAAAGGCCTAACACATTCACACAAAACAGCTAAAATCTAGGTTGGTGGGTGGACTGCCACGTGACCCGCACAGCACAGTGGAATATTCTGCCACTATTAAACTAAAAGAAAGAAGTCCATTAATAACTAAAATGACCGCCGTGTTCCTAAACTAAACCAAGCATATGAATTAATCCCCAAAGAGCACATTCATATGCACATCAGCACTCACATCAAACACTTATTTAAAACACATGCACATATGAACACTATATACATTCCTTATCATTATTTCACCACATAAACATATTTTCATTAGAGTTTATTAAGTTATACCACCGTCCACAGGCAGCCAAGGGTAAAACCAGCTCGGGGGCCCAGAGCAGTCCCACGACATGTGCGCCCCCGGCAGCCGTCTGCCCCCAGGATCAAAGCTGACCTCCCCGACGAAAATGTCTCTTTGCCTCACCCTCGGCTGCTTCTCTCATCTGGACCCACAGTGCTGCTGCCTGGCACGCAGTCCCTCCATGCCTGCCGGTCCACTCCTGACCATCTTCAACACCGCTGCAGCTGCCACCGCTGTAGCCCCAAACCCTCCAGCCTCCTGTGGCCAAACTCCGGGGAAAACCGAAGCTCGCTCGTCGGCGCTGCACCTCGACCCAGGCAAGCACTGCTGCTCCCAGCACACTCGTCCAAGGCGCTCCACTACGCTGCTGCTGCGCCCGACTGTCACTGCTGCTTCCCTGGGTTTTCAGCCTGCTTGTTCCCACTCTCCCACTGCCCAGACTCCAGCTGCGGGGAAGACTCAGTTGAGTCCGGTCGCTGCTGTCCCTCTCTGCTGTTGCTGCTCACCGCGCCATCAACATCACCAGTGCTACGGTCACGTACCTTGCTGAGCTCCTCAGCTGGCTTGCCATCTTCGGTGACCGGAGACTCCTCCATTTGTGGCCCCTGTCCCACCTCATTGTCTAGCTGGTAGCCTGTAGCTTGATTTTGGCGCGCACCTAGCTTTGTGGCTAACTTTTCCATTACCACTGACTGAGCCGTTAGTTTCTCCGAGCTAGCTAGCTTAGCTTCTTTTGGCGCCAACAGCTCTTCTACCCACAGTTGCGTGGTCCTCGTATGTTTGGCAAAATATTTGGCCAGTCGCTCGACAGCATCCGCATAAGACTCCATTTCTCCCAACATACAGAGAATTTTCCGACCTTCTTTGCCGAGATAGTGGGCCAAAAGCACTCATCTTCATACTCCATCGAGTCTACTTAGGCCCAGCGCTGTGATGTAACCCTCGAACATGGCCACCCATTTCGGCCACAGGATCACTTGCTCTCCCAGGTACTCCAGAAATGGTGATAAGGGTGGAGGTAGCCCATACGCCCCCATAGTTTTCTCTCGTTGCCAAAATGTTATGTATGGAAATGATGGTTGGAGTCAGTCTTATGCCATGCAGCAAACTTAACTTTTATTAGGGAGAACACAACTGTATGTAGCGAGGCCGCCTCCCACCTGACGTCACCACCCAGGCGGGTACAGCAAGCACCACATGCACACACACCACTCACACAACATTGACCATCACTGTTTGACAGAAGAGTGACAGGTTTGTTTTTCGTCATTTACGGTCATTAGTGGGAGGAACCGAGGCAGAGTAAAAACATTGTGCACGTGTGCTGACTGTTCACGTGAGGTGGGATGTATAAAGCAAGAGAGCGGAGAACTGGGCGTGCGCACAGTTTTATAAATCTGAAAATTTTTGTGTGCACACACTTTTCAAATTGTATTGAGTATGCCATCTTTCAGCATGAAAGCTGCGCAATCCTTTATAAATTAGGCCCCAGGTCTCCACACCGATGTCGCTCACTGCTCAGCTTGAGACCGCCTCGCCTGCTGTTCCACCAGCATCCCCCGAGGTCATCACTCCCGCTCCAGCAGCGTCTCCTCAGGCAGCTCCTTGTCACCTTCCAGCTGCTGCTCCCCAAGGGATCTCCACCGACCACTCAGAAAGACACGCCCGGACCTTCAGCGACAGCATCAATGGCAGCAGAGCAGGGGATAAGGCCAAGTACATTCTACTCATTTTTTAACATCTCTGGGTGATGTATCTTGCCTTGTTCTGGGCAAGGGATCTCAGCGGCTATCTCCAACAGTTACTGAGCCCCTGCAATCTGTCTCTGCTGCCATCCCTGTTTGTGTACCCCCCTTACCTCTGCTCTTCCTCTTCCACCCGAGGTCGACTTCACCACCACGGCCTCCTCGTTGGAGAGGATGAGCTCACCAGCACCTGCTGCTCCTCTCCAGCCTTCCTTGGCAGTGGCTGCTCATCCTCCTACCCCTACGCCATTGGAGCTTTCTTCATCTACTGTCTCGTTAGCTTCTCAGCGCCAGAGCGCTTCACCTGCTGTTCCGTCAGCTTCTCTGCAGACCTCGTCTGCTGCTTCACCTGCAGCTCATCCTGGGGTCGTCACTCCTGCATCTCATCCTGAGGTCATCACTGCTGCAGCGCCTCCTGAGGTCGTCGCTCCTACAGCTCATCGTGAAGTCATCACCCTGGCAGCAGTGGACCAGGAGCTAAGGCAAGTCCTATTCTTTTTATTTATTACATCAGTACTAGAAAGGTCTTGTCTTGCTCCTTGTGGTGGTGGTGGGGGGACAAGTGTAGCCTCCACCATCTTCTGGGTCCTCCTTACCAGTCCCTGCTGCTGACAACTGTGGTGTCACCTCCTTTACCTCCTGTTCTTCTCCATCATCCAAGGCAGTAAGAGGAATGGGAGACCAAGGAGGTCCCAAACAAACAGCTGGTGATAAACCCCAACCAACAGGTCCCGGGCACCAACCTCCCAAGGAGACAGTGGTCTACACTCAATCGCTTCAGGACTGGACGTGGCCCCTGCTTGGCCAGCCTTCACAGATGGGGCAGTAGCCCTAGCCCACTGTGCGCATGTGGAGAGGAGCAAACAATGGAACACATCATAGAGGCTTGCCCGCTCCAAAGACTGGAAGGAGGATTACACACCCTCCATACAGCAAACCAGGAGGCAACTGCTTGGCTTAAGGACTTTGCATTCGCTAAATAAATAAATCCAAGGCAGCAATGTTGGGGTGGATCCACAGGAAGCACATGCTCCAACTCTGCCGCCTGCGATCCAGGAGTTTCACCCCTCACCATCCTTGCTGCAGGAGGCCCACGCTTTCCAGCCTTCCTCTCCAGAGGCCCACGATTTCCAGTCGGCATCTCCCAAGACCCACGCTCTCCAGTCTGCATCTCCTGGGGTGAGGCTCACCCTGGTGCTTAGGTCTTCTGAGGTGCAGCTTGCTTTGTTCCACATCATGCACGCACCCGCAGCTCCTGTTCTCCACATCGGGCATGCACCTGCTGCTCCTGCTCTGCATGACATGCATGCTCTTGCTCCTTCTGACTTTCAGGAAGTGCATATTCCCCTGTCCTCTCCTGGGGGTTCCTCCCTGGTCGCCCGGCCAGCTGTGGACTCTGTCTGGCCACCTGGGGTGTCTACTCCCTGGCTGGGGTGGTCATGGACCTGGGTCAGCCCCCAGACAACTGATATTCTTCTTTCTAGTGGCCTAGGGACTTTGGACAGCCGCCCGACACACCTTGTCCCCCTGTCTGGTGGCCAGTAGACTTGGGGCATTCACCCGACAAACTGTTTTCGACACCATCTGGCCCTGGATTATGTTTCAAGGGTGGAGATGTTTCTGGTCCACCAGTCCTAGGCACCCCACCACCTGCTCAGGGCAGTGGGACCTTCTTTTCAGGGCTGTTTGGTATCCGCCCCTTAAAGGGGGGTACTGTCATGACCTGGACATGGTGTGTGACCATGTCCACGCCTTTTGTTATATTTTGGACTCATTATTATTATTATTATTATTATTATTATTATTATTATTATTGTCTGCGATGGACTGGCGATCTGTCCAGGGTGTGCCCTGCCTCTCGCCCAAAGACACTGGGATAGGCTGCAGTTCCTGTGTGACCCAAAAAGGATTAAGTGGTAGAATATGGATGGATGGATGGATTATTACACTGGTCAACACCAAATTTATTGTGGAAGTTTTTTGTTTTTTTTTTTAGCTGATTTAGGACAATTTTGATGTGCTGAATCCAAAAATCACATTGGTTTTGCTCACTCAGGTCAACTTTTTGAACTATGGCCACATGTTTTTGGGTTTTGGTTTTTTTTTTACTTTTTTGTTTACATGTACGGGTATTTTAGCTTTACATGATGCAAAATTCTTTTTTATTTCTTGAAATTTCTCAAACTCTGAAGGTGTCTACTATTTAGTGTCTACTATTCAATTTATAGTAATCGAAGTTTGTAACATTTAATCGATTTAGTCAGAAGGTCAGATTTTTTAAAAATCAACTTAGCATAAAAACCTGACCTGATTGAAAGAAATGGATGTCGTTTTCGAATTTAGCGGTGCAAAATTGTTTTAAATTAGTTGAAAAAACACAGACAACTTACAAAAAAATTATTTTTGTAACCCTGTGTCATTATTATCGTTCTGAGCTGACTCTTATTTTGATAGTTCTCTTTGTTTACGTCCAGGACTAGCTCAGTTGTTTTTCTGTTCAATTTTATTTCCTAATAATCAATCATGGCTGTTTTGTAATTATTTGGTTCTCTATTTATTTTCGCTGCTTTCCATCCCTTGCTGCGGTGTCCTTATCATACCTCTTGTGTTTCTACACGTTCACTCCATGCCACTGCCTTGGCGTCTTCTACTTTAGTAAGTTGTATCTGCCGTTATGGCTTTATTCTGTTTTCCAGCCCATGAGCTGTGTTTATTTTCCAATAAATCATTTTAAGAATCGCCCTGCAAATGACTCCATTTAATTACCCCAGAGTGGCCATTGTGACAATGATGCTTATTGGGATTTCTCCTTTATTTAGCAGATTTTTTGTGACATTCTGTGGCCTGCAAAGTCAAACTGCATCAAATCCTCCTGCACAGGAGTTCCTCTCTTCCACAGAATCGAGGACTACTGAGCTGCCTGAAAGGCCTCTTTTGGACTGGCTGTTCTCTTCTGTGTAATTATCATGTCACAACTGAACAAACCTGATCCAGACCTGCCTACTGGGTAATCTGGCTCACCCTCAAATAAATTCTAGGAGAAGAGGAGATCCTACTGATCAATAGAACCCACACACCTACAGTGCAACTAACTGATGAGTTAGCACAGTGTCCAGCTGTGTTTTTCAGAACTGTTCTCTGTAAATTCTAGGTACACCTCTGGACATCTGTGGTCCCACCTAATTCATTAATCGACAGTCAATAATATATCTATTTTTTCTTTTCTGCTGAGGTTATTGCTTGCTTGTCTGTTGTAACTAATTTTGTTGAAGTTGTTAGGTTGTTGTATGTTATGTGCATTTTTTCACCATTTACTAACCTTTATGTCTGTTATCTCTCATACTTCTGGTTAATAGGAGATAACTAAAGGGCCTTTTCCACTAGCACGCTTTAGCGCGACACGGGACGGCTCGGCACGCTTTGTACGCTTTTCCACAAGCCCCAGCACGGTTTAACAGCCGCGATTCTCAGCCCCGCTCCAGGGCAGGGTACAGCAGTGCTGAGCTGTGCCGTGTTGTGACGTTAACAGACTGGTCGCCGCTGATTGGTCAGGTCGTAACCGGCGCTGATTGGTCAGGTTGTAACCGCCCCTCTCCTCCTCCTCATCTACCAAATCTTCACGACCTTCTCAATAAAGTTTTTGAAAAAAAAAAAAAAGAATCTTCACGACCGCCTTTACTCAGCACGCAACCACTGTTGGCGGTTTCTTTTCAGTGTATTGCTGTGCTATTTTCATTTATTCTCTATCAAAAATGGCTTCGCGGACTTCCGGTTATGGCTGCCACGTAGGATGGACGTGTCTCGCTCTGCTCTGCTCCTGGAGAAAAAAAAAATCGGCAAATAACTCTCTCATTTGGGACAGAACGTATCCCAGCATTTGGGCGAGGATATGTCGGCGAAGCCTAAGGCTGGAAAACCAGGAAAAGGAAAAAGCGAGCCGCCGAAACAGTCCAAATTAACGGACTTTCAGGTCTGTGACGCAGCAAACAAAACTCCATATATGGCGGAGGAGGCTGGCGGCGGTGCGATGTCTGCGGGGGGAGGCGCAGATGCGCTGATGGCTGCCATGAGTTCAATGAGAGCGGACTTTTCCTCTAGATTTGATGGGATTATGACAGCGTTGGAAGGAATAAGAAAGGAATTGGGTGACTGTGTAGAACGAACGGCGCAGATGGAGCTCCGTCTCGCTAGTGCTGAAGATGACGTCACCCGTCTTCAATTAAAGGTGCGCACTTTGGAAAAAAAAAATAAATCTCTGGAAGATAATATTTTGGATTTGGAATCTCGGTCGAGACAGAATAATTTGAGGCTGGTGGGTCTTCCAGAGGAATCAAAAGGTCGGGACGTATGTTCCTTTCTGGAAAAGTGGATTCCGGAGGTGCTGGGCAGCGAGGAGTTGCAATCAGCAGTGGTTCTGGAAAAAGCACATCGTATTGGCCCACGGAGAGATAAGGGACCGCCGAGGACCTTAATTATGAAGTTTCTTAGTAACAGAGACAGGATGAAGATCTTCAACGCTGCACGTGCTAAAGGAGAGATTAAACACCAGGACCAGCAGGTGCGGTTCTACCCAGATTTGGCCACAGGAATCTAGCAATTGAGGAAGCAGTTTGATCCCATACGTAAGGAGCTGCGCAACCTTGGGATTCGTCATGGTGTAATCTATCCTGCGAGACTGCTGACCACGTATGAGGGCAGAACCCACATTTTCAAGACCCCAGAGGAGGCGCAGGAGTTCATCAAGAAGATCAAAGAAGAAGAAGAGACTGGTGGGAGCTAAGCATGAACAAAATATAAGGTAGAATAATTAAGCATTTGCACAGGCATCTGACTGACTTGAAGTAAATAGTAAGTTTACAAAATATAGATTGTATTATATATTAAAAAAACAAAACAAAACAAACAAAAAAAAAACTATGATGTACAAAGTTGTTAAAAATTTTGGAGTTAAGTTGGAAAACTACAGAGGAGAGTTAATGTTACGTCATTAAAAGCAGTAGAGTTAGGGTGATTGGGAGGATGAAGAAGGAGTGGCTTAGGCTGTTCCCCGTGGGTGTGGAACGGTCGATGGCTATATCGGGAGACAGAATTTTTCTTTTGATTTTGGGGGGTTTGCCACAAGTGTGGGAAGGGGAAATTTGTTTGTGTGTAGTTTGTAGGATGAATGTTCAACCACTCATGTTTTTGCTTCTCTGTATGAGCATGTTTACACTGCAAGGTAATCCTAAACTCTCTATTGATCATGGACCAAAGTGTTAATCTTAATTTAACTTCATGGAATTGCAGAGATCTACAAAATTTAAAAAAACTTAAACAAGTTATGAATAAAATAAAGGACATGGGTTCAAGAATTGTGTTTTTACAAGAAACTCATCTGATAGAGGAGGATGTTAAAAGAATTAGGAGTAGATGGCAGGGAAGTGTATTCACCTCTTCATTTTCATCCCGAGCCAGGGGAGTTATGACTCTCATACATAAATCAGTTCCTTTTCAGGTGAAAAATGTAATTGGAGACAAATTTGGAAGATATGTAATCATTCAAGGTTCTTTGCTATTAGAAAATATAAATCTTGTGAACTTATATGGTCCCAATATAGATGATCAGAAGTTCTTTGCTAATTTATTTCTCATCTTATCATCACTTACAGGGCAACATATAATAGCAGGGGATTTTAATTGTACATTGAATCCAGGTGTGGATAGATCAACAGGACTGGATTGTACACACATTGGATGTAGGATGACTATTAATCATTTTATGAAAGAATTGAGATTGTTAGATATATGGAGAGAAATGAAACCACAAGTTAAAGCCTATTCTTGTTATTCCAGTACCTACAAGACATTCTCACGTATTGATTATTTTTTGATTTCCACAGAATTAAGGTCCAAGATTCAAAACTGCTTTTATGATAACATCGTGATTTCTGATCATGCACCCTGTTGTCTAATATATGTAGATAAAAAATTGACAAAGGAATCAGGTAGATGGCAATTTCAGCATAAATGGCTTCAGGATGAGGAATTTGTCAAGTATATAGAAAAACAGATAGACGAGTTCTTTGACATCAATACTACACAAACATCAGCATGTGTAAAGTGGGAGGCTTTCAAAGCTTTTATTAGGGGACATATTATTAGTTATACAGGATCAAAATCTAAGAAGACTCGAGAGGAGAGAGCTAAATTGGAACATAAAATAAAAAGTCTTCAGGAAAAAGTGTATGCAGGAAGTGACCCAAGGTTGGAGAATGAATTACTGATTTTGAGAGCTGAATACGACAAAAAATCAGCGAATAGAGCTGCCTCGAGTCTTCTAAGATTGAAACAATCTTTTTATGAACAAGGTGAAAAATCAGGAAAATTATTAGCATGGCAGATTAAACAATTGGAAATTAAAACACCAATTACCAGTATTATAAGTAACGGACAGGTAGTTATAGATCCTTTAGAAATTAATAGAGCCTTTAGAGATTACTATGAAAAATTATATGATACCAAAAATGAACCTGATTTAACAAAACTAAATGGGTTTTTGAACGAACTATCTATACCGTGTATTCCAAATGAAAACAGGGAGATATTGGAGTCTAAAATTAGTCAAGAAGAAGTTGGGCTAGCCATTGATAATATGAAATCAGGAAAAAGTGCAGGACCAGATGGTCTTCCAGTTGACCTTTATAAAAAATTTAAGAATAAATTAATAAAACCTTTTTTGGAAATGGTTTTAGAAGCATTTCAAAATAATAATTTACCATCATACATAAATAATGCCTTAATTATACTGCTGCCAAAAACCAGGTAAGCCCTCTAATAAATGTGAAAATATGAGACCAATAAGCCTATTAAACGCCGACCTTAAGATAATCTGTAAAATTTTAGCAAGACGAATACAAGAAATTTTACCAAATATTATTAATCGAGATCAGAATGGCTTTATAAAGGGTAGACAAGGCTTCCATAATGTAAGAAGACTATTTAATATTATTTATTTTAATAAAGAAGCACCGGATACAGCTCTCCTATCATTGGACGCCGAAAAGGCCTTTGATAGAGTTGAATGGCCCTTTCTTTTTGAAGTCCTACAAAGGTTTGGACTTGGAAATAATTTCATAAAATGGGTTCAAATAATATACAATAATGCTACAGCAGAAATCCTAACAAATAACAATATTTCAAAACCAATAAAAATCAATAGAGGATGTCGACAAGGCTGTCCACTTTCACCTTTACTGTTTACTATGGCAATTGAACCTTTAGCGATAGCGATACGTTTACATTCACAAATATATGGAATTAAAGTTGGACCAACAGAACATAAAATCTCCCTGTATGCCGATGATATAATTTTGTTTATGTCGAATCTAAAAAAATCAATTCCAACCTTGTTGAATTTAATAAAGAATTTTGGGGAAATATCAGGATATAAAATAAATAAAACTAAATCTTCAATATTAATGCTAAATGAGACCCAGAGAAATTACCCAGCCCCTGAGGTAAATCAATTCAATGTTGTAAATCAGTTTAAATATTTAGGAATCCAAATTATGCCTAAGCTAGAATCAGTCACCAGTGTCAACTATGAAGCCTTAATGTCAGATATCAATGAGTTAACTCAGAGATGGATGTCACTACCAATGTCGATGATCGGGAGAATCAATATACTTAAAAGTAATATTTTACCTAAAATACTTTATTTATTTCAATACATTCCCTTATCACCACCTTTAGATCTATTCTCAAGAATAAAAAAAAAGTTAGTGGAATTTATATGGAACAACAGGAGGGCTAGATTACGTTTGTCTTTATTATATTTACCATTTGATCGTGGAGGTCTGAAATGTCCAAATTTTATGTTGTATTATTGGTCGGCACAACTGAGGTCTATGACATATTATTTTTCATCAAATGATCTCCCTCACTGGACTGAAATGGAATCATACAATTTACCTTTACCTCTTCCCATATTCATATACTCAGATTCGGCAAAAAAATTACAAAAACAAGTTAAAAATCCATTTGTAAAGCATATGATCAAAATATGGTGTGAAGCTAAAAACTATTTAAAAGAACCACAGTTATTGTCACAATTTAGTCCAATATGGGGTAATCAATATTTTAAACCAGGGAGAGCGGACGCTGTATTTAAAGTATGGAATTTAAAAGGGATACAAAAGATTCAGGATTTATATTTGCCATGTGCAGACAACATAATGTCTTTTGAAGAGCTGAGGATCAAATTTAATCTCAATAGAACACATTTTTTTAAATATCTTCAACTTAGAAACTTTATTCGATCAAATCAAAATAAAGCTCTCACTCAACCTATTTATTCATCCTTGGAAAAAATGATGATGAAAGATAGTAAAAGAAAGGGTATTATTTCAGAGTTTTATAACTCATTGACACTATCTTCAAGTGAAAATTCACTGAAAAGATTAAACTACTGGAAAGAAGATCTGCAAATTGAAATTTCAGAGGAACAATGGGAATTGGCTTGTACAGAAGCTCAAACCAAATCAATAAATGCACGCCTTAAATTGATACATTTCAAATGGTTAATGCGGATGTATGTTACACCGGAGGAGTTAAATAGATATAACAAAAATATACCAGATACATGCACAAAATGCATGGAAAGTAGAGGAACCCTATTTCATTGTTTATGGGAATGTAGATTAATAAGAATGTTTTGGGAGGAGGTGAGGGTAACAATTGAAAAAATAATCTCAAAACAAATCATATTGAATCCTAAACTGTTTTTGTTGGGTCTGTACCCAGAAAAGCATAATTTCAATAAAAGTGAAAGAACATTCATAGACCTCAGTTTGCTTAATGCCAAAAAATGTATTGCACTATTATGGAAAAAGACTCATAGACCAGATGTGACTCAGTGGTTAAGACAGATGTTAACAAACCTTCCATTAGAAAGAATAACATATATACTGAAATCAAAGGAAATTGTGTTTGAGAATATATGGAGACCTTTTATTGATTATGTAAAAAATTTAAACATAACTCTTGAAGAAGAAGGTGAATGATGTGTGTGGACCTTGTAAATTCCAAACTGGTGAACATAATATGTATACTAATGTATTGGATTGTCTAGACTAAACAGAGGAGCATTGTTGAAGACTTGATTTTGTTGGTGGTTGTTGGTGTTTTTAGGGCATTTTTTTTTTTTTTTTTGTAGTACTTTAGTGTTAGTGTTTGATTGTTTGTATCATGTTTGTTAAAAAAAAAAAAAAAAAGGTTCAATAAAGATATTGTGGAAAAAAAAAATGGCTTCGCGTAATAAGGGTGTTCCATGGACCAATAAGGTGCTGCAGTGTCTGCTCACTGCATTGTCAGACGAACGTATACAGCGCGAGTTAGACGGAGCCGCCCGGAATGAAAAAATATACCGGGAGGTCTCGACATCGGAGTCCTTTAACGGTGAGTTTTAATTTTTTTTTATTGTGCGTTTTTTCGCAAATATATTCGGGTTTTTTTTTTTTTTTTTTTTTTTTTTTTTTTTCTCTCGGCGCCACACGAGTCGGCTGCCTTTTGCAACAGCGGCTCGATTCCGAGTCTTTTTCCCTTCCTCTCTCTTTTGATCCGTCTTTTTTTTTCACCCCACTTATATCACGGACACACAGATCGTCCTAAATGTCTCCTGAGCCGGTGGACGGAGCCACTGTCTATAGCAGGATACGATACAGCAGAGAACAGCTGCTAGCATTCAACCGCCACCCGGTCCCATTGGAAATACTCGACATACCGAGAGAACTGAGGCGAAAACGCCGCGGCTGCCGGGCTGGAGTAAGGCGGAGGACAAAAAATATAAGGTACAGACCCTCCCTTCCATCTGTTGTCATGGGAAATGTACGGTCGATACTGGGAAAGTTAGATGAGCTAGCGGCTATCTCCCGTTATGATAGCACATACCGGGAGTGCTCTCTCCTTTTGTTTACTGAGACGTGGCTAACTGAACTAGCAGCAGATGCTAACATTGAGCTGGAGGGTTTTCACATGATACGAGCTGACCGAACACCAGACAGTGGCAAGGCTAGGGGCGGTGGAGTGATCATGTATGTTAACAACAACTGGTGCAGACCGGGACATATCACTGTTAAACAACGACACTGCAGCAAAGACATTGAGTTGCTAGCTGTTAGCATGAGGCCTACATATCTCCCGAGAGAACACTCACACGTGATCTGCGTTGTTGTTTATGCAAATCCGACGGCGAACGCTGGGACAGCACGTGACGTCATCCATTCAGTAACCAGCAGGCTGCAGACAGAACACCCAGATGCTTTTCTCCTCATCTCAGGCGATTTCAACCACGTTTCACTGTCTCCCATTCTACCCACGTTCACCCAGTATGTCACATGCCACACTAGAGACAATAAAACACTGGATTTATTCTACGCAAACACTAAGGAGGCGTACACCTCATCACAACTACCCCCACTCGGGAGATCGGATCACAACTTGGTTCATCTCCGGCCGGTGTACAAACCCCTAGTGCACAGACAACCTCCGGCCATGCACACTGTGGAGTTATGGTCTGAGGAGACAATGGACACCCTAAAGGGCTGTTTTGAAGCCACCGCCTGGAAGCAGCTCTGCGATCCACATGGTGAGGACATCGATGGCCTCATTCACACCTTCACGGGCTACCTCAGCTTCTGTGTGGACAAATCCGTTCCCACCAAGACCATACGGCGTCACTCAAACAACAAACCCTGGATCAACCCTGAGATTAAAACACTTCTGAGAGAGAAGAAGAGGATCTTCAGGTCAGGGAACAGGGAGATGCTGAAGTCCGTACAGAGGGAGCTGAGGAGAAAGATCAGAGAAGGCAAGGACAGCTTCAGGAAGAAGATGGAGGACAAGCTGCAACAGAGCGACATCAGCGGGGTCTGGAGAAACCTCAAAACCATCTCGGGGCTCCAGAATACCTCCCCCCAGGCCACAGGGGGCAGGGAGTGGGCGAACAACCTGAATCTGTTTTTCAATAGATTTGACCAACCGCCCTCCCCCCTGACTGCACAACAACCACTGCTGCCTCTAAAGAAATCAAGTCCTGCTGCCCACTCCCCACTCTACCAACACCCCCCCACTCCCAACACACAGCCCCCCATCCTGACCCTGACCAGGACCCAGGTGAGGACGGAGCTGAGGAAGATCAAGGCGAGGAAGGCGCCGGGACCGGACGGCATCAGCGCAAAGCTCCTCAAGTCCTGTGCAGACCAGCTGTGTGGGATTGTGACGTATATCTTCAACATGAGCCTGAAACTGGGGAGGGTACCACAGCTGTGGAAAACATCTTGTGTGGTACCTGTACCAAAAACTTCCCACCCCAAAGACCTGAACAGCTACAGACCGGTGGCCTTGACGTCCCACTTGATGAAGACCCTGGAGAGACTGCTCCTTGCTCACCTCCGCCCCCTGGTGGAACCAGCGATGGATCCACTCCAGTTCGCCTACCAGCATGGCATTGGGGTGGAGGATGCGGTGATCTTCCTCCTTCACCGTTCTCTGTCCCACCTGGAGAAGCCCGGGAATATGGTGAGGATCATGTTCTTTGACTTCTCCAGTGCTTTCAACACCATCCAACCGATGATCCTGAAGGACAAGCTGCTGCGCGCAGGGGTGGACCAGCACCTGTCATCATGGATCCTGGACTACCTCACGAACCGGCCTCAGTTTGTGAGAACCCGGGACTGTGTGTCCGACACGATCATCAGTAGCACGGGGGCCCCCCAGGGAACGGTGCTGGCTCCCTTCCTGTTCACTCTTTATACTGCGGACTTCTCACACAACACAACACACTGCCATCTACAGAAGTTCTCTGATGACTCTGCGATCGTTGGCCTCATCTCCAATGGAGATGAAGCTGAGTACAGAGGGCTTATCCAGGACTTCGTGGACTGGTGCCATCGGAACTGCCTCCAGATCAACGCGAGGAAAACTAAGGAGCTGGTGGTGGACTGCCGCAGGCATGGGCAGCCCCTCACAGTACCAGTAAATATACAGGGAACAGACATCGAGATGGTGACATCCTATAAGTACCTGGGTATTCATCTGAACAATAAACTAGACTGGTCACACAATACTGATGCACTCTACAAGAAGGGACAGCGCAGGCTGTTCCTGCTGAGGAGACTCAGGTCTTTTGGTGTACAAGGGGCGCTGCTGAAGTCATTCTATGACACGGTGGTGGCATCAGCCATCACTTTTGGAGTGGTCTGCTGGGGCAGTGGCATTACTGCAGCCGATAGGAAGAGACTGAACAAACTGATTAAGAAAGCTAGCTCTGTCCTGGGGCAGCGCCTTGATCCGATGGAGGAGATAGGAGAGAGAAGGACGGTGGCTAAACTGTCATCTCTGCTGGAGTCCGAGTTCCACCCTATGCAGGACATACTGAATGCACTGAGGAGCTCATTTAGCAGCAGACTACATCATCCCAGGTGCACAACCGAGAGGTTTCGTAGGTCCTTCCTACCAACGGCTGTCAGACTGTACAACCTAAGCAGGGCTGCTCGCAGAGATAGCAAAAAAGACGTAACAAACTAATAGTTTTTTGAATGCAGAAGATGCAATAGACTTACACAGTGGTCCTCTCCGGCATACAACTAGGAGCATGCCGGTCGCTATGGAGGGTGAGAGTGTGTATGGGCACATAATCATACCATGCAGGATAGCTGGGTAGACGGTTATGCTGTTTCATTCCATCTAGCGGCAATGCTCTGCACTGTGTGTGTTTATATATTTGCATATTTGTTCCGTCTAGCTGCAATGCTCCGTACTGTGGGTGTTTATATATTTATATATCTACATGTTATTCCATCTAGCTACATTGCTCCGCACTGTGTGTGTTTATATACTTGCATATTTATTCCACCTAGCTGCAATGCTCCGTACTGTGGGTGTTTATATATTTACATATTTATTCCATCTAGCTACAATGCTCTGCACTGTGTGTTCATATATTCATATATTTATTCCATCCAGCTACAATGCTCTGCACTGTGTGTCTGTGTGTGTGTGTATATATATATATTTTATAGTAATACGTACATATGTTTATTAGCTGCTCTTGCTTGCTTGTTTTTTTTTTTTTCTTGCCTTCTGATTGTTGCTCTGAGTGTTGCTATCCCTGTGCTGTTGCAATCCTGGAATTTCCCCGTTGTGGGACTAATAAAGGCTTATCTTATCTTATCTTATCTTATCTTAAGACGCTCAGTTTATTTATGCAATAAAAAAGCTGTTCATTTGTGGATGGATCGCTGCTTTATTGCAGCACACTGCGGACTAAAGCTTTTATTTTAATTATTCATGTGAACAATACGCTGAAATAAGCTTATGTATTCTTGTTAAAAACTATTGTCTTTTCTGTATATATTGCACTTTCGTGCTGTATTTTATTGTGTGCATTTTCCTTGTAGAATCATCCCACGCGTCCGCCGCGACAGCCCGCACGGATTAATTCAACCGAGCCATCCTGACCCACAGCTGACAGAGACGGCTTCATTCATCCGAGTCGTGACCCAGTTTGGGAAGCTGGTGTAGAGGAACTCAGTGGTCGGCGTGTATAAAATGTCGATTAACCTTCATGTTGTGTTGCAAAGTTTTTTTTTTCTTTTAATATTTTGTATATAATAAAATGGAATTGTTTTGGAAAGTGTGGTTTGTCTGTTATAACACTGAATTATAAAACAGTATAATTACATAGAAATTCCATTGCCTAGTCTGATCAAAATGATGCTGATCTTCCTGTCAGGGGTCAACCATTGTAAAGGTAATGTAATTTTTAACTAGACCAAAAAAGAAATCTTTTTGTTAGCTTTGTGTTCTTTTTATTGAAATATCATAAAAAATTAGCACCAAGTCAAAGTAGGTACAAGTATATGTAAATTGAATGTTCTATCGGCATTCCAAATTCAGAGAATTACAATACTTTAGAAGGAGTGTAGCATCATCTAAACGGAAAATAATAATACTGTTGTTCCAAACATTGACCTGAAGGTGAAAAACATGAATTTTTTTAATTCAGTACATCCAAAATGCCCTAGGATGTAAAAAAATAATACAATTTGGTGTTGGGCAGTGTGCCACCGTCTCATTATTTAATACGAATAAAAACAAGTTTCAGCTCATTATTTCTAGGTCATTTGGCAGTTAATTCAAAACAAAAGTGACTTGTGTTGTTGCAGCTTAATTATGAGATAAAATTAATTGTGAGATAAAACCACAGAGCGAGCAAGGCAATAATCCTTGGATCCTTTTTTGTCTCGTGTAAATAAGGACTCAGTCGGGTGCGTAACATCACGGGAGTGTGGCCCCGCCTCGCTGAGAATCTGCTGCTGCCCCGCTTCTAAAACCTCCTCACACAAACCATCACAGCACAAGCACAACACCGTGCTAAGGGAGACAGAAGCATTCCGAGCCGTACTGAAGTGAATAGAGCCGTACCGAGGTGTGCTGGGCTAGTGGAAAACAGGCTTAAGTACATGCACCCAAGTCCATACACCCCATTTGATTGCAATTGCGAGCAATTGCAATCATAGGCAAGCATAGGCACATTTAGTTAGCCTTTAGCGCAAAGCCAGTTAGTGAAAACATGTCCACATTTAAGTTTGTCATGTGGAACATACGTGGTATTGGTACCAGGGAGAAGAGGCTAAAAGTTTTTAATCGACTGAAGGATCTATACAGGCAGACTTTGTCTTATTGCAGGAGACACATGTTTCTAAGTCGTCTGTAGATGCGTTCACCTCCCCGGAATTCCCCCACAATACATGAATGATTTTGGTCTTTGTGATGAATGGCATTCTCTTCACCCAACTCTTAGGGAATACACTATTTTTCATCAGTTCATAGTTCACATTCACGTCTAGATTTCTTTTTAGCCAGTAACTCTATTGTGAGGGACATCACAGACACTGAAATATGTTCAAAACAAGCTATTAGCGATCACCATCCTCTATCTCTTACATTAGTAAATAGGAAAGCTACAAGGAAAACTAGGAGCTGGAAATTTAATACGTCACTACTAAAAGACAAAGACTTTATTGCATACTTTAATAAACAGTGGGAATCATATTTGGAATATAATGAGGTGCCAGGAATATCCCCGTGTGTTCTTTGGGAAGCAGCAAATATCACAAACCCCCGTGCACCATAACGGTGCATGAGGGAGAGAATGGAAAACCGAATTGCAGGAGTAGAGAGTGTCATATTTATTAAAGTTCACAAAAACCACAAGTTCAGTTCCACCACAGAAATACAGAGAGATGCAATGATAAGCTAGGCCACCAAACATACAGGGTGTCAGCCGGACACTCAACAGCCCGGTCAATAGAAAGCCTAGTGCTACAGGGCTGCGTTACGCACAAAAACAGGAAAGGCGATCAGCCTAGTGCTGCAGGGCTGCTTAGCACAAGAGAAAAGGCGAACAAGACACTTACAAGGCTAGAGCAATTCCGGGGCGAAACGTGCAGTCTGGAGGAAGAGGCAGAGAAGCGGGATTAGCTGAAACACCAAGGAATGGATCTTCTTAAATGTCCGGCTAAGTTGAGCACAGGGAGTGAAACTCATACGGGGAGAACTAGCTGCTGCATATGGAGGTGAATGCCCCGACAATCTCTTTCCTCTGGAGCGGCTAACAAATACTCCTGAAGCTAACAAGGAAAGAGATTGCTGGTGTGAGAATGCGTGGGCAGAACTGATTGGCACCCGGTGTGTGAGAGAGCGTGTGAATGCGAGTGAATGGGGCATGTGTGTGCATGCGTGTGGGTGTGTGTATGTGTGTGAACACCGGTGATAGTGCAGCTGGCGGTACTTGACGGGAGAAGGTGGCGTGCCAGAGCTGTCAGGAGGAAAACTAGGCCAAAGCATAACAGTGAGTCAGAATCGGGTTTGGCCTCCAAACCCGGATTCATGACAGCAACCCCCCCCCCCCCCCCCAGGCGTGGATACCAGACACCCCAGTACCATCAGCAAAAAACAAGAAAGGAAGCAGCACCCCTCAAGGGAACCCCTCCCCTCTGGCAGCAAACACTAACCCAGGGTGGGAGGTGGGGGAAAACCGGTTAGGAGGGAAGCAACCCTTGAAAACACAATTAGTACAAACACTGAATAAAGAACAAACCCCTCCCAATGACCCGCAACCTGGAGCACTAACCCCGCTCCCCAGAAGTCCAAAGTTCTGGGGGTCGATCAGAGTCCCAGGCCCCCAGCATGGTGAGGGGTGGTAGATCAGGTGGCCGGCCCAAGTCCCAAGTCCAGCAGGCGGCCCGTGGGATAGTGTCCGGCGGCCTGCCCGGGCCGGTGAACCACCCGACCCAAAAATCAAGCCCTTCAGGTGGCCGACCAACATGGTGGAGCCACCAGGACCTGAGGAAAGGGCGGAGAGGCAGCCTCCATACCAAGGAACGGGCCGCCCCTGCCGTTCGAGGCTTGGAGCAGGGACACCATCGCACTCACGACGGTCCTGGTCTGGGACGTGGCTGCATCCACAATGGTCCAGGACGTGGCTGCACCCGCGATGGTCCCGGTCACAGACGTGGCTGCATCGGCAGTGGACTCCAGCTGGGGCTCTGCTGCACCAGCGGTGGACTCCAGCTAGGGCTCTGCTGTACCCACGGTGGGCTTTGGTTGGAGCACCGTTGCACCGGTGGTGACCCCCATCAGGGGCCTCATTGCTTCCGCCCGTGGCCTCCCCAGCGAGGGAGGTGATGCTTTTCACATCCTCCGGAGTTGGACCCCGATCCTCAGTTGCCTCCAACAGCTCTCCGGCGACCCTGGCCGGAGGCTCCGAGCCCGAAGGGAGAAAAAGGGAAACCAGGTCAGGGTCACCGGCAGTGGCAGAGCTTGGTGTGGCGGTCCCGAGGGCTACTGTGAGCTGCCCCGGGTCCACCTCACCATGAGTTGGGCAGTGTTCAGGTTCAGGTTCAGGTTCAGGTTACTTTATTTGTACCCGTAGGTAGATTTGTTTTGCAGTCTGGTGACATCCATATTTACAAGCCACAATTACATTCAACATAGACACAAACACAGACACACATGAAGCTGACTATAAACATGATAAAAATACTCAAGGCTCCATCGATCAGGATATAAAAACAAAGAGATGAGAGAAAAACCAGAGATAAGAGAGAAGGGTCATATTAAAAAGTTAAAGACTAGTCAAAGAGGTTAAAAACTCAAAAGTCTAAAACCCAATAAAAGATTTAGAACCCAAATAAAATCCTACTAAAATAAGTAAATATAAAATGGAGTTAATAAATAGGTACCTAAATTATGTGCAATATATTGTTACAACTTGTTCAACTCTTTGACAGCAGCAGGAACAAAGCTGTTTTTGTAGTGCTGGGTTTTACTTTTTGGGACAGCAAACCTCCGTCTTGAGGGAAGAAGCTGAAAGTGGCAGTGCAAAGGGCGGGAGTCATCAGTTAAAATGGAGGTAGCAATCCTCTGTACCTGTCTGGTGTACAAGGATGTCAGGCTCAGCTGTGGCTCACCAAGCAAACGACTGGACCATCTAACTACCTGATCCAAGGATTTTCTCTGTTTCAGTTTTATATGACCAAACCATGACACTAAAGAAAAGGATAAAACAGATTCAATAAAAGCCCCATAAAACATTGTCATTATGGTTCGGTCAATTTGGAAGCGTGTGTGGTCTATATTAATCATATATCCCATAACCTACATATGTATAAGCATGTGAGAATGTTTGGTGATTACATATGTAAAGCGACTTCACACCTCAGAACAGGACAAAGAGGTCTCAACCGCCAGCGGGGATCAAAGAGCATCCGAGGCACTGCGGTGGAGACCAGATCGATCGCCCTGACCTCCCAAGGCCAGGTGGAGGGATACGGAGACAAAGGAGGGGGATTAAGATAATGTGGGATGTCAGCTTTGATACGCATGTCTTTTGTTATATGTAGGTATAAGTATGTAGAGCTGAATATGTTCTGCCTCTTTCTACTTCTGCTTCTGCACTGAGATGAGACTTGTTAGAGGAGCGAAGCTGTTAATAAACTTTGGTTTATAAGTCGCATCGCCTCGTTATTCCAAGCTCTTCTACACTGGTGACCCTGACGCGAGGATGGACCAGAGGCGTTCAGAATCAGAATCAGAATCAGAATCAGAATCAGGTTTATTGCCATTGTTCATGTAGTACACAAACTAGGAATTTGTCTCGGTACAATGCTGCAACATTAAACATGATAAGATAAAAGAAATAAACTATACATGTAATAAAGTGTAGGATAAGATTAAGTGATACTGGTCAACAGTTAAAATATATTAGCCAGCAGCAGATACTGTGGAGAACTATATAGTGCAGTCGGTAATGCAGGAAGAAAACAGTGATGATTGACATGAGTCTGGTTGAGCTGCTGTACATGGTGCACGAGAGTCAATAAGTCACTTAGTGTTCAGCAGTCTGATGGCAGAGGGGAAGAAGCTGTTCATGTGACGGGAGGTTTTAGTCTGGATGGACCGAAGTCTTCTACCAGAGGGGAGGGGGGCAAACAGTACGTGACCAGGGTGTGAGGGATCGGCTATGATCCGGCCAGCACGCCTCCGGGTCCTGGAGATCTACAGATCCAGGAGAGATGGGAGCTTGCAGCCGATCACCTTCTCAGCAGTGCGCACGACGCGCTGCAGCCTTAGTCTGTCCCTGGCAGTGGCTCCTGCGTACCACATGGTTATGGAGGTGGTGAGGATGGACTCGATGATGGCTGTGTAGAACTGCACTAACATCTTGGTGGGTAGCTTGAGCTTCCTCAGCTGCCGCAGGAAGAACATCCTCTGCTGGGCTTTTTTGATGAGTGAGCTGATGGTTGGCTCCCATTTGAGGTCCCTGGTGATGGTAGTGCCTAGGAAGCGGAAGGAATCAGCAGTGGTGATGGGAGAGCCTGAGAGGGTGAGGGGGGGCAGAGGAGTAGTGACTCTCCTGAAGTCTACAATCATCTCCACTGTCTTCAGAGCGTTCAGCTGCAGGTTGTTATTGCTGCACCAGGACGCCAGCTGGGCCACCTCTCTCCTGTAGGCGGACTCGTCGCCGTTGGAGATGAGCCCGATGAGGGTGGTGTCGTCCGCAAACTTGATCAACTTGACAGACTGGTGGCTGGAGGTGCAGGAGTTGGTGTAAAGGGAGAAGAGTAGGGGGGAAAGTACACAGCCCTGGGGTGATCCGGTGCTGATGCTAGTATAGTCTGAGACAGTCTTTCCCAGCCGCACATGCTGCCTCCGGTCCGTCAGGAAGTCGATGATCCACCTGCAGAGGGAGTCAGGCACGTTGAGCAGGGACAGCTTGTCCCGGAGCAGAGCGGGGCGGATAAGATAAGATAAGATAAGATAAGATAAGATAAGCCTTTATTAGTCCCACAACGGGGAAATTCCAGGATTGCAACAGCACACAGGGATAGCAACACTCAGAGCAACAATCAGAAGGCAAGAAAAAACAAGCAAGCAAGAGCAGCTAATATACATATGTACATATTACTATAAAATATATATATACACACACACACACACAGACACACAGTGCAGAGCATTGTAGCTGGATGGAATAAATATATGAATATATGAACACACAGTGCAGAGCATTGTAGCTAGATGGAATAAATATGTAAATATATAAACACCCACAGTATGGAGCATTGCAGCTAGGTGGAATAAATATGCAAGTATATAAACACACACAGTGCGGAGCAATGTAGCTAGATGGAATAATATGTAGATATATAAAAACACAGTGCGGAGCATTGTAGCTAGATGGAATAAATATATAGATATATAAATATAAACACACCCAGTGCAGAGCATTGTAGCTAGATGGAATAAATATGTAAATATATAAACACACACAGTGCAGAGCATTGTTGCTAGGTGGGATGAAACAGCATAACCGTCTATTTAGTTATCCTACATGGTATGATTATGTGCCCATACATATTCTCACCCTCCATAGCGACCGGTATGTTCCTAGTTGTATGCCGGAGAGGACCATTGTGTAAGTCTATTGCATCTTTTGCATTCAAAAAAAAACTATTAGTTTGTTACGTCTTTTTGCTATCTCTGCGAGCAGCCCTGCTTAGGTTGTACAGTCTGACAGCCGTTGGTAGGAAGGACCTACGAAACCTCTCGGTTGTGCACCTGGGATGATGTAGTCTGCTGCTAAATGAGCTCCTCAGTGCATCCAGTATGTCCTGCATAGGGTGGAACTCGGACTCCAGCAGAGATGACAGTTTAGCCACCGTCCTTCTCTCTCCTATCTCCTCCATCGGATCAAGGCGTTGCCCCAGGACAGAGGTAGCTTTCTTAATCAGTTTGTTCAGTCTCTTCCTATCGGCTGCAGTAATGCCACTGCCCCAGCAGACCACTCCAAAAGTGATGGCTGATGCCACCACCGTGTCATAGAATGACTTCAGCAGCGCCCCTTGTACACCAAAAGACCTGAGTCTCCTCAGCAGGAACAGCCTGCGCTGTCCCTTCTTGTAGAGTGCGTCAGTATTGTGTGACCAGTCTAGTTTATTGTTCAGATGAATACCCAGGTACTTGTAGGATGTCACCATCTCGATGTCTGTTCCCTGTATATTTACTGGTGCTGTGAGGGGCTGCCCATGCCTGCGGCAGTCCACCACCAGCTCCTTAGTTTTCCTCGCGTTGATCTGGAGGCAGTTCCGATGGCACCAGTCCACAAAGTCCTGGATAAGCCCTCTGTACTCAGCTTCATCTCCGCTGGAGATGAGACCAACGATCGCAGAGTCATCAGAGAACTTCTGTAGATGGCAATGTGTTGTGTTGTGTGAGAAGTCCGCAGTATAAAGAGTGAACAAGAAGGGAGCCAGCACCGTTCCCTGGGGGGCCCCCGTGCTACTGATGATCGTGTCGGAAACACAGTCCCGGGTTCTCACAAACTGAGGCCGGTTCGTGAGGTAGTCCAGGATCCATGATGACAGGTGCTGGTCCACCCCTGCGCGCAGCAGCTTGTCCTTCAGGATCATCGGTTGGATGGTGTTGAAAGCACTGGAGAAGTCAAAGAACATGATCCTCACCATATTCCCGGGCTTCTCCAGGTGGGACAGAGAACGGTGAAGGAGGAAGATCACCGCATCCTCCACCCCAATGCCATGCTGGTAGGCGAACTGGAGTGGATCCATCGCTGGTTCCACCAGGGGGCGGAGATGAGCAAGGAGCAGTCTCTCCAGGGTCTTCATCAAGTGGGACGTCAAGGCCACCGGTCTGAAGCTGTTCAGGTCTTTGGGGTGGGAAGTTTTTGGTACAGGTACCACACAAGATGTTTTCCACAGCTGTGGTACCCTCCCCAGTTTCAGGCTCATGTTGAAGATATACGTCACAATCCCACACAGCTGGTCTGCACAGGACTTGAGGAGCTTTGCGCTGATGCCGTCCGGTCCCGACGCCTTCCTCGCCTTGATCTTCCTCAGCTCCGTCCTCACCTGGGTCTTGGATGGTGTTGAATGCGGAGCTGAAGTCCACAAACAGGATCCTGGCGTAGGTTCCCGGGGAGTCCAGGTGCTGCAGGATGGAGTGGAAAGCCAGGTTGACTGCGTCGTCTACAGACCTGTTGGCTCGGTAGGCAAACTGCAGCGGGTCCAGGAGAGGGGTGGTGATGGACTTGAGGTGGGACAGGACCAGGCACTCAAAGGACTTCATGACTACAGAGGTGAGCGCTACAGGTCTGTAGTCATTAAGTCCAGTGATCCGTGGCTTCTTGGGGACAGGGATGATGGTGGAGGATTTGAGGCAGGACGGCACGTGGCATAACTTAAGGGAGGTGTTAAAAATGTCTGTGAAGACAGGAGCCAGCTGTTTCGCACAGAGTCTCAGGGTGGAGGGAGACACGCCGTCTGGGCCGGGGGCCTTGCGCGGGTTCAGTCTGGAGAACTGTTTGAGCACATCCTGCTCACTGATGATAAGGGGAGGGGGGGAGGAGGGGGGGTGCCTTAAATGAAGTAGGGAATGTGGAGGCTGTGGAGCTGGAAGAAGGGGGGGAGTTGGACACAGATGAGGAGGTGTCAAAACGGGCATAGTGTTGGGACAGTCTTTGACAAAGGGCTTTGTCATCCTGACCTTTAGGAGCCTGAGGCCGATAGTTGGTGATTTGCCTCAGTCCTCTCCACACGGAAGCCGAATCATTAGCAGTGAACTGCTGCTGGAGTCTCTCTGAATACACAGATTTAGCCCTCTTCAGCTCTCTGTTAAACCGGTATTTAACCTCCCTGTAGCAGTCCCTGTCTCCCTGTTCCCCCGCGATTGACTCATCTGAGGCAACCCAGGCAGACGCCGGCGCCCATGCACACAGGGGAACGGATGGAAGACGTTCCCCCACAGCAGAAGAGAGGGCTCAACCGAGCACCAGCCCCGCCGTGAGAGCAGAAGAAAGGCGCTCTCACCCGGCGGACACATCAAGGACGGCCCACACAAGTGCCGTCACCGTCAAGCTGCCAGAATTCTGGCAAGAAGACCCGAGCTCGTGGTTCCAGCAAGCTGAGGCTCAGTTTGCACTGGCGGGCATAACGGCAGACGAGACGAAGTTTTATCACATCGTCGCCAAACTCGACGCAGCCACGTCAAGATGCGCGCGGAGCATAATCCGACAGCCGCCTGCCTATGACAAATACAGAGAGCTGAAGGCGACCATCATCGGGAACTTCGTCCCCTCAGCCGAGGAGAGAGCAGAGAAGATCCTGGCGATCTACGGCCACAAAGGATGCAGACCCAAGGCCCTCATGGAGGACATGCTGCAGCTCAAGGAGGAGGACAACGACAACTTCCTCTTCCAACACATCTTCCTCAGCACTCTGCCGCCACACATGAGAGGGACGCTGATCAACATGCGGTGCACCACCCAGCAGGACTTCCGCGCGCTGGCCCGAGAAGCGCAGCGACTCACCAACGCCTGCAGGGAACAGGTGGCCACAGCAGCATCCGCAGATGCCCAGAGCAACGGAGAACCACGGACAACCGAGCAGAGCCCGCCCACCATGGCGGCAACACGACCAAGACGCAGCAGGCAGAACGACATCTGCTATTACCACCACTGTTTCGCTGAGGGGGCGTACAAATGCGTTCCCCCCTGCAAGTTCAAAAGTTCGGGAAAACGTCCAAACCGAGAACCGTTAACGGCTGCGGTTCTTGGCAAAAAAAATAAACTTCTTTATGTGACTGACGGACACACAGGCAAACAGTTCCTAATTGACACTGGAGCTCAACTGAGTTTTATCATGCCCTCCCACGCAGACCGGGCCATGGGTCCCCGGGGCAATGGAGCGATGGCAGCCAACGGCTCCATCATCGACACTTATGGTGAAAGGAACCTGCCCCTCTGCATCCACGGCCGCAACTACAGATAGACATTTGTTGTAGCGGCGGTGAGTTTTAACTTGTTGGGCGCAGATTTTTTGTGTGCACATGGGTTATTAGTCGATCTAGCAAACAGACGCTTGGTAAATGCATTGTCATTTGCTTCTATTCCCTGCTCAGCTCGAGTTTCTCCACCACCCGTGCAGGCCAGCGTCACTACAGCAGGAGGTAAGTTTGATCAACTCCTCACCCAATTTCCAGCACTCACAATTCCCAAATTCTCAGCTACAGTGGCTAAGCACGGGGTCGAACACTTTATTCCCACAACAGGCCCACCCGTATTCGCCAAAGCTTGACGCTTAGACGCGACCAAGCTCGCCATAGCTCGGGACAAGTTTACCACCCTTGAAAAACTAGGCATTATCAGACGCTCAAAAAGCCCCTGGGCATCGCCACTACACATGGTCCCGAAATCCGACGGTTCTTGGAGACCGTGCGGCGATTACCGCAGATTAAACAATGCGACAGCGCATAACCGCTACCCAATTCCTCACATCTAAGATTTTTCACTACATCTGGCGGGTGCGTGCATTTTTTCTAAAATAGACCTGGTCCGTGGCTATCACCAAGTCCCCGTTCGAGCAGAAGATATTCCCAAAACAGCTGTAATAACCCCCTTCGGTCTTTTTGAATTTTTGCAGATGCCTTTTGGCCTCAAAGGCGCTGCTCAAACCTTTCAGCGGATGATGGACGCGGTATTACGCGACCTCCCTTTCGTGTTCGTCTACCTCGACGATATGCTGGTAGCCAGCTCGTCAGAGGAAGAACACGAACAGCACTATGGTTTTTCAGAGACTAGAAGAGCACCGGTTAATAACCAATCCAGCCAAATGCAAATTCGGCGTGTCACAAATTGATTTTTTGGGACACAGAGTTTCACCGAAGGGGGCAGTTCCGCTGCCAGACAAAGTTTGCGCAGTAAAAAATTTTCCACGGCCACAAACGGTCAAATCGCTGCAAGAATTTTTTGGAATAGTTAATTTTTACAACCGTTTCCTCCCCCGCGCAGCTCAGCTCATGCAGCCCCTATATGACGCGCTCAGAAAACAAAAACCTTCCAACGCGGTCGAATGGACCCCGGAGCGCGAACGCGCCTTCGCGGAAGTAAAAAGTGCCCTAGCTAACGCAACATTGTTAGTTCACCCTGATCCCTCGGCCCGCATTGCGCTAACCACAGACACTTCAGACCTGGCCATAGGGGTGGTTGTAGAACATCACGTTGGCGGAACCTGGCAACCTTTGGCAGTTTTCAACAAATCGTTAAACCAAACTGAGAGTAAATACAGCACTTTTGACAGGGAGCTGCTAGCGCTTCATTTATCCATCCGCCACTTCCAGTTCTGGTTGGAGGGGCGGCGTTTCACGGCTTTTGTAGACCACAAACCGCTCACCTTTGCGATGGCTAAAATTTCCGAACCGTGGTCAGGCAGGCAACAAAGACAGCTAGCTGCGATTTCAGAGTTCACCACAGACATTCGACATGTGGCAGGCAAACTTAACATGGTAGCAGACTGCCTCTCTCGCGCTGTGACATCGCCAGAGCGCGAGGAGACAGATTATACTACCTCAGCCGCAGAACTCTTCGCCAACGCGGACACATACGCGGCCCCAATCCACGTAGGGATAGATTACGCAGCCATGGCGGAGGAGCAAAGTAGGGACGCAGACGTGCGCGCACTCCTGTCTGGACCAACAGGGTTAAGGCTGGAGGAAAGGGGTTTACGCGACGTGTGCCCCCCCTAATATGCGACATCTCAACCGGCCAACCTCGCCCGGTAGTCCTAGCTGCATGGCACCGCCGTATTTTCGACTCAATTCACTCCCTCGCGCACCCGGGTGTGCGCGCTTCGGTTAAAATGGTCGCTGAAAAGTTTGTGTGGCCCGGCCTGCGCAAAAACGTAAAAGAATGGGCAAAGACTTGCATGTCTTGTCAGCGCGCCAAAATACACAAACACACAAAAGCCCCTCTAGAGCCTTTTCGAATCCCAGCTAGAAGGTTTGACCACGTTCATGTCGACCTCGTGGGACCGCTACCTTCCTCCCAAGGTTTCACTCACCTGTTAACAATGATAGACGGTACTACGCGCTGGCCTGAGGCGGTCCCTCTGGCGTCAACCACAGCGGAGGAAGTCGCTCGCGTTTTTTTAACAAACTGGGTGGTACGTTTCGGCGTCCCATCGGACATCACGTCCGATAGAGGGCCTCAATTTGTCTCGGAGCTTTGGTCAGCCATGGCCAGCAGCTTAGGGGCCACAATTCACCGCACCACCGCTTATCACCCTCAGGCTAATGGGTTATGCGAGCGTTTTCACAGATCTTTAAAGGCCGCCCTCAGAGCCTCACTAACGGACACAAATTGGGTAAATAAACTTCCCTGGGTTTTATTGGGGTTGTGTGCTGCGCCTAAAGAGGATCTAGACGCCTCCCCAGCAGAATTAGTTTTTGCACAACCTCTCAGGCTCCCAGGTGAATTTTTACCAGAGAACCCAGAGCCAGGGCATCTTCCAGCCCCGAGGCTTTTAGGCAGCAACGGACCGGACACTCTCCCCGGAGCGGCATATCACTCTTTTCCACGGGTTTTTGTTCCCCAAGCTTTGAAAAACGCTGAATTCGTTTTTGTTAGGCATGAAGCTTTAAAACCAACCCTCCGTCCACCATACGACGGACCTTTCAGAGTGCTGGAACCTGGTGATAAGCATTTTGTGCTTGATTTAGGGGATAGAAAAGAAACAGTCAGAATTGACAGACTTAAACCTGCCTTCTTGTTGAGAGACGAACCTGCACGGTTGGCGAGAGCACCTCGGCGGGGTAGACCCCCCAAGAGAAAAGACTCAGCCCCCCTGCAGGGAACAAATAATCACTCTCCTCCCCAAGCTGCAGATTCCTTTCAGGAAGGTCCCACCAGGACGCCCAAGCGGACCCACAGCAGATTCGAGAGAAGATTAAAACCCAGACGGCACAAGGACTGATGCAAACTACTCAAAAGTTGTTCACTAATTGTGCTGTGACAGTTTAAGACTGACTTGTGATATTACTACGCTGTTATGATTACCACTGAATTCTCTACAGGAGCATAGCTGCTGGAAAGTTTCTTCCTTGTCAAGAGGTGTAGCAGTTAGTATGTCATAATAATTATCTTAAACTGTGAATTTTTCTATTGTCCTTTTCTTAGTCGTTTGGGGGGGGGCTGTAGTCTATATTAATCATATATCCCATAACCTACATATGTATAAGCATGTGAGAATGTTTGGTGATTACATATGTAAAGCGACTTCACACCTCAGAACAGGACAAAGAGGTCTCAACCGCCAGCGGGGATCAAAGAGCATCCGAGGCACTGCGGTGGAGACCAGATCGATCGCCCTGACCTCCCAAGGCCAGGTGGAGGGATACGGAGACAAAGGAGGGGGATTAAGATAATGTGGGATGTCAGCTTTGATACGCATGTCTTTTGTTATGTGTAGGTATAAGTATGTGGAGCTGAATATGTTCTGCCTCTTTCTACTTCTGCTTCTGCACTGAGATGAGACTTGTTAGAGGAGCGAAGCTATTAATAAACTTTGGTTTATAAGTCGCATCGCCTCGTTATTCCAAGCTCTTCTACAGCGTGCAAGTTTCCTCAAACAATGCAAATGTTGCTGACCCTTTTTGCACACCCTTTCACAGTTCTCTTCAAAGTTTAAATTACTATCAATAATCGTCCCAAGATATTTGTAGGATTGTACACATTCAGTGGTCTGACCTTTTAGTACGGTGACTTTGTGCCTGGGAGTTTTCCTCCTAAAGTCAATAATCATATCTTTAGTTTTTGTCGTATTCAGCTGCAGGTAGGAATCCTCACACCAGTGAACAAAATCATCAAATACTGGGCCGTGGCCATTCTCACCATCCTGGAGGATACTGACAATAACTGAATCATCAGCATACTTTATAATGTGTCTTTTGTCATGTCTGCTCCGACACATGTTTGTGTACAGGATGAAGAGTAGTGGTGACAACACACACCCCTGAGGAGAGCCAGTAGAAGAACACTTTTGGTCAGACAATGTACCATTGACCCTTACTCTCTGCGTCCTGTTGGCTAAGAAATCCAGAACCCAACCCACCAGATTTTTGCTCAGATCAAATTGTTGCAGGAGCCTTTCAACTAAAATATGAGTGTGGCGGTTCGGTTAACCCCCACAATAGATTAAGGACAGTCAGCTCTCTTCTCTTGGTTTTTCCCGCTGCACTACTGAGATGTAATGTGCCATTCATGTATTGTGATGTAATGTGCCATTCATGTATAGTGTTCATGCGTCCTGTCCTTACTGTGACCAAGAGACAGATCAATATGTAGATGTGCCTTGTAACCTCTTTGTCCTGCAAGCTGGAGCAGAGGACAGCATCTGCCTATTGTTATGTAGGTCTTTCAAATGCAAATGGCTCATGCCTGTTCTGCAGTCCCTTTGATTATACCAACTGCTGTGAATCCGCTTTGATGTATTGTCTGAGTTGGGTATAAATACTGCACAGGTTCTGTAACTCACTCTCTCAATTCCACTTCCTCAACTGCTGCTGCTGGACACAGACTTTGTGTCCTCCTTCTCTGAAAGCCGTGGGGCTCACTCCCGGCGCGCATGCACGGCGCCGGGAGCAGAGCTCGTGACGGCGGTATGATTCAATAAAACTCTACTTAAAAACTCCATCGCTGCCTTTATTTTATCATCCGCCGCACTGGTGACCCCGAAGACGCACACGCTTTGTGCGACGCAACCTTCTGGTCTGGACATCCACGCTGAACCGGCCGAGGGACACAAGACGTCTCCTCCCTCTCGCCGCCCCAACGCACCATGACCTGAAGGCAGAAAAGAACACGCTGCCAGTGAACGCTTCACTGGTGACCCCGAACATGCACACGTTTTGTGCAAAGCAACCTTCTGATCTGGACAGCTGCACTGGTGACCCGTTCTTCATGATGAGATCTGCACGTCTGAGATCTGCTCATCCACGCTGGACCGGCCGCGCTCGCAGCTCCTCCACACGAGAGCGCAGGCACCTCGTCCCCTCTCCACGACAGCGACCCCCAGGACCAGCGGAGAACGCAACCCGTGGACCTGAACGCACCACGGCCGAGCGGTGACAAAGATCGTCTATTCCCTCTCACCGCTCCAACGCATCTGCACGAGCCCGAGGGACGAAGATCATCTATTTCCTCCCACCGCTCCAACGCACCATGGCCAAGCTGCAGCCACAGCTCAAACCTGGATTTTATCGGCGCTGTCTGCGCTGATCTCCACCAAGATTCTGCACCCTGGTTCTCCTCTCCAGCTGGCCCACCCACGCACGGGACAATAACGGCTCCAGAGACCGCCATCGTCCTCCGCCGCTGCTCACAGAACCTTCAGGGCTGCTCATTCACCTGAAGCAGGCACGCAGCTCGCCACTGGATTTTCTAATGGTCTCAGCCACGGCACATAAGGGATTTCAGCCGTCAGCTGTTCCGGGGGCTTTAGGGCTGCGCCCGCACCTAAAGCCAACAAGCCAAGTCCCTCTGCTTCTTTTTTTTCTTACAGCCACTACGCAGCCTCGCCGCTCCTGTTTTCTTCATGGCCACGAGAGGAGTCAGAGACTAATTTTTCTTCTTGTGGACCTCTGCACATTCAACAGGACAGCCCTTCGACATCGCGGACCCACAAGCAATTTTTGCGCGGCTTGGACGATTTCACCGTCCCCCTGCCGGCATTTACTACCCCCCTCCTCCCTCCCCCTCCGCCTGCAGCGAGCTTCTCCCACAGCTCGCTCCCATAGAGGGATTATCGAGGACTCGGCCCCCTGCCGTGCCCTCTGGGGGGAGCGTGTGGCGGTTCGGTTAACCCCCACAATAGATTAAGGACAGTCAGCTCTCTTCCCTTGGTTTTTCCTGCTGCACTACTGAGATGTAATGTGCCATTCATGTATTGTGATGTAATGTGCCATTCATGTATAGTGTTCATGCATCCTGTCCTTACTGTGACCTAGAGACAGATCAATATGTAGATGTGCCTTGTAACCTCTTTGTCCTGCAAGCTGGAGCAGAGGACAGCATCTGCCTATTGTTATGTAGGTCTTTCAAATGCAAATGTCTCATGCATGTTCTGCAGTCCCTTTGATCATACCAACTGCTGTGAATCCGTTTTGATGTATTGTCTGAGTTGGGTATAAATACTGCACAGGTTCTGTAACTCACTCTCTCAATTCCACTTCCTCAGTTGCTGCTGCTGGACACAGACTTTGTGTCCTCCTTCTCTGAGAGCCGTGGGGCTCGCTCCCAGCGTGCATGCAGGGCGCCGGGAGCGGAGCTCGTGACGGCGGTATGATTCAATAAAACTTCACTTAAAACCTCAGCATCGCTGTTTATTTTATCATCCGCCGCATGAGGTTGGATTGTATTAAAGGCGGTGGAAAAGTCCACAAATAAAAGCCTGGCGTGTGTCCCATTAAAATCCAGATGTTTAAAAAGCACGTTAAACAGCGTGACAGTGGCATCCTCCACTCCTCTGTGAGGCCTATATGCAAACTGCAAAGGATCCAATGCATGTCCAGTCTGCTTTAGGACCTCACATCTGACCAGTTTTTCAAAAATTTTCATTAAAACTGAAGTCAAAGCAACTGGTCTAAAGTCGTTTACCGTTTTAGGACAGCTGGATTTTGGAACGGGAACAACTATGGCATCTTTCCAGATGTTGGGCACATGTTGTGTCTGTAAGGACTTAGTGAAAATGTAATGAAATACAGGACTCAGTTCATATGCACAGGATTTTACCAAGCGCCCACATATATTATCAGGGCCCTGACTTTTGTTCACTTTTACAGCGCAGAACTCCCTTTTAATATCCTGCACCTCAATATTAAAGTGCTGATTGTCTTTGAGTTTCTGTTTCAAATCTTGGGTTTCTGTGCTAAAATCAAAGGAGTCAAAATGACCATAAAAACAATTAAGAGCATTAGCCAGCTCTGTGTCTGAATTAAAACCATCTAAAAACACACAATTACTGTGCTCTGTGCTCTGAAGGCCTGCAATAGTTTTCATACTGGCCCAGGCTGAACCAAGTTTCTTTGTTGCCATCTTACTTTCCAATTCTGTTTTATAATTCTGTTTTGCTCTTAAAATTTCGGACTTCAGCTCTTTTGTGGCAGCCTGTAGCTCAGAAACAGATCCCTGTTTTGAGGCAAGTGCTTGCCTCCGTAAGCAGGATTTAACTGATTTTGTAACCCATGGCTTGTTGTTGGGATATATTTTGACACGTTTACGTGGAATGATCATATTTTTACAGAAAGCCATGTATGAGCATGTGACGTCTACCAAAGAGTCCAAATCGTCCCCGCAGGCCAGTGTGAACACCTCCCAGTCCGTACAGTTAAAGCATTCCCGGAGGCAGTGCACTGAATCCTCTGTCCACACCTCTATGTCTCTGGCCTCCACCTTGCCTCTTCTGAGAGCAGTTTTATATATGGGCAGCAAAAGTGTGATATTAATATTGAAATTCCTGATATAATGGAGCACACTTGCCTGAACTCTAGCTGCACCGCCGTCCAGGACTCCAGTGATATTGAGTGCACAGGTTCCTCTGGTCCATCGGGTGCTTCATCCCCATCGGCCTCCTCCAAGGAAGCTGGACCTGCCTCGTTGTCAATGGGCGACCCAGGTGGTGGCAGCTCCTCTCCGGTGACCCTAGGATGGAGCTCGAAGTGCAGAGGAGAGGGAGAGTGATTAGGGCTGCTGGCAGCGGCAGAGCCCGGCAAGGAGGGTCCAGATGCAGCTGGGGGCCACACCTGACTCCCCTCCCCAAAAACAAGGCAAGATCCCTCCACCATCAACAAATGAACTACAGGAGAGACTACTTACCTCTGCTTAAGCTCTACCGCCATCCAGGACTCCGACAACGATGCCCCAGGTCCCATTGGCTGGAGGTCCGGTCCGGGGATGACTCCACTGCAGCGGCCCCCACAGCGGGCATGATGGTGGTAGCAGGAGTGGGACTCTCGTGCGCCGTCCTCCACACCTCTGGTTCCTCCGGCGTGGTGGCTGTGGACGACCCCTTTGCTGGCCCATGGGCTGGACCTTCCTGGACCTCTGGCTCCCCCCTTCCCCGAGCGACCTGGATCCAGAACCGATGGGCTTGTGGGGGCACATAGAAAAGAGTCATTGAGACCAGGAACAAGAGTACTGTATGCCGCTGGGGTGGAGAACTTGGGGAACTGCACACCCCAAGTCTCCTCGCCAGCAGACAGGCAAAATTGATCATTGACTGTGGAATTCGAATGAAAAGAAACTTGCCTGTTCTCCTGGCACTGGAGGCCCCCAGCGGCCTCCGAGGTGTCCTCTCTACTCTCCTGGCGTTCCTCATTGGGTTGAGGCTCCTCCTCCCTCGGGGAAAGCTCTTTAAGTCTCTCAGCCATCTCCGGGAGGAGCCACGGCTTCACCTCCAAGATGAAGTCCATTTCAGCCAGGAGAGCCCTCCTACGTTCTTCTATCTCTTCCCGTGATGGGGCGGTGCATTGTTCGGAGCGGGAAAGCAAAGCTGCAGTTCGCGGGACTGGACACTTCTTGCTGCAGGGCTTCCTCCTTCTCCTCCTCTTGGGTGACACGGGGATGAGGTAATCCGGGACGTGGAGCACCGTGCCGGGAAGGAAGAGTGAAGTGGCCGTGAGGAGCTTGAGCACCGGGAGATCCTCAGCCGATTCCTCAGATGGCGCGGCGAAGATGTCCCGGAGGATCTCCATCGCCTCCGGATGGTCCCAGAGGCTGTCTCGCTCCATCACCCTCCTTGTAGTGTCCCAAGCCTGATGAACTGTCGGAGAGGGACGGGACCTCTGCGTCCAGGAGAGAACCTCCTCCAGTAGACACAACAAGTGCTGCTCCCACTCCAACTCCATCTCCGTCTTCTCGTTCGGGTGGATGCTGGCCTGGGAGATGAAGGGGATCCGAGGAGGGAGGAAGTCTTCCTCTGACGAGTTGCCGGCTCCGATCGCGGAGAGGCATCCTTCGGTTCTACGTCAGGAGCCGGGAGGATGGCGGAGAGAATGGCGTCCACCCTATGAATGGCCTGGAGGTTAGGATGGCGCCGCTCAACGTCCTCCGCAACGAATTGCGCCCACTCCCGGTCCTCGGGACACCACTGAAAGGTGAAAATCACCTCCCCCAGCAGCTCCTGGGCTTCCACCTCCTCGTCCGTTCCAATCATCATGTCCACGTATGAGGAGAAAAAAGGAGAAAGGGAAAAAACCACAACTCTACTTCACTGGGGTTTTTTTTACTGGTCGGGGCATTCTGTCACAATCCCCCGTGCGTGCGGCATAACACGGCGCACGAGGTAGAGAATGGGAAACCGAATTGCAGGAGTAGAGAGTGTCATATTTATTAAAGTTCACAAAAATCACAAGTTCAGTTCCACCACAGAAATACAGAGAGATACAATGATAAGTTAGGCCACCAAGCATACAGGGCGCCAGCTGGACGCTCAACAGCCCGGTCAGTAGAAAGCCTCGTGCCACAGGGCTGAGTTATGCACAAAAACAGGAAAGGCGATCAGCCTAGTGCTGCAGGGCTGCTTAGCACAAGAGAAAAGGCGGACACTTACAAGGCTAGAGCAAATCTGGGGCGGAACGTGCAGTCTGGAGGAAGAGGCAGAGAAGCAGGATTAGCTGAAACACCAAGGAATGGATCGTCTTAAATGTCCGGCTAAGTCCGCAGGGAGTGAAACTCATACGGGGAGAACTAGCGGCCGCGTATGGAGGTGAATGCCCTGGTAAAAAATAAATATACTAAATATATTTAATTTAGGTATATTTTAGTGTATTTTAATATATTTCCAAGGACATCAACGACACCAGGAAGACTGCCATCATCAATAATGAGCTGAAGAGACTGGGAGTGGATATCGCCACTCTCCAGGAAACACGGTTAGCTGATGCAGGCACACTGAGAGAGAAGGACTACACGTTCTACTGGCAGGGAAAGGGCAGTGACGAACACAGGGAACACGGAGTGGGCTTCGCAGTGAAGAACACTTTGCTGAAGATGGTGGAACCGGGCAGCACTGGCTCTGCACGACTCCTCACCCTCCGCCTGAACACCACTGAAGGCCCAGTCACCCTCGTCAGTGTGTATGCCCCAACACAGACAGCCACACCAGAGGCAAAAGACGAGTTCTACGAGAATCTCGCAACAACTGTCAGGATCATCCCCAACTCTGAACAACTCATTCTCCTTGGAGACTTCAATGCCAGAGTGGGTGCTGACCACGACTCCTGGCCCTCCTGTCTTGGACCTTTTGGCGTGGGCAGAATGAACGACAACGGACAGCGGCTGCTCGAGTTCTGCACATATCACGATCTGTGCATCACAAACTCGTTCTTCAAGACCAAGCCCCAACACAAGGTTTCCTGGCAACATCCGCGCTCAAAGCACTGGCACCAGCTAGACTTGATCCTGACCAGGCGCACCTCACTGAAGAACGTGCTAATCACCCGTTCGTTCCAGAGTGCAGATTGCGACACAGACCATTCATTGGTGTGTTGCAAGGTCAAGCTGCAGCTGAAGAAATTCCATCGTGCTAGACAACCTGGAAAGGCACGGATTGACACCAGCAAGATGGCCCAACCAGAACTTGTTGAGCAGTTTGCCTCCACCTTTGAGAAGGAACTTGGTGTACCACAAGGAGGAGAATCTGCAAAGCAGAAGTGGGAAGAGCTGCGAAACACCATCTACTGCACAGCCTTGGCTACCTTTGGGAGGAAGACCTCGAAGTCACAGGACTGGTTTGATGCCAAGTTGACCGAGATGACCCCCGTCATTGAAGCCAAGCGCTCAGCACTTGCTGAGTACAAGAAGTACCCAAACGAGAAGAATCTCCAGATTCTCAGGGCTGCGAGAAGCAAAGTTCAGCAGACTGCTCGGCGCTGTGCCAACGAGTACTGGACTCAGCTCAGCCAAGACATTCAAACCGCTGCCATAACAGGGAACATCCGTGGTATGTACGATGGCATCAAGAAAGCACTTGGTCTGGCTCAGAGCAAGACGGCCCCCCTCAAATCTTCCACTGGGGAGATGATCACAGAGAAGAACAAGCAGATGGAGAGATGGGTGGAACACTACTCCGACCTCTACTCTAGACAGAACACCGTGACACCGTCAGCCCTTGATGCCATCGACTGCCTGCCATCCATGGACGAACTTGACGCCGAGCCAACCATCGACGAACTCAGTAAGGCCATTGATAGCTTGGCCGCTGGCAAGGCACCCGGCAACGACGGCATACCCCCTGACCTGATCAAGCACTGCAAGACCGCCCTACTGCTGCCATTGCATGACGTCCTCTGCCAGTGCTGGAAGGAAGGTGCCGTACCACAGGACATGAGGGACGCCAAGATCATCACCCTCTACAAAAACAAAGGGGAGAGAAGCGACTGCAACAACTACAGGGGCATTCCCCTCCTCAGCGTTGTTGGCAAAGTCTACGCACGAGTTGTTCTCGTTCGTCTACAGAAGCTTGCCGAACGCGTCTACCCCGAGTCTCAGTGTGGCTTCCGCGCTGAGCGATCGACGGTAGACATGATATTCTCCATCCGCCAACTCCAGGAGAAATGCAGAGAACAGAACATGCCTCTGTACGTCGCCTTCATCGACCTCAATCAATCTGGTCAGCAGAGAGGGCCTTTTCAAGATCCTGCCAAAGATAGGATGCCCACCAAAGTTGCAAAGCCTCATCGAATCGTTTCACACCAACATGCAGGGGATAGTGCAGCACGATGGCAACGTCTCAGAGCCATTCAACATACGCAGCGGAGTGAAACAGGGCTGTGTACTTGCGCCAACCCTCTTTGGGATTTTCTTTGCTATGCTCCTGAGGCATGCCTTCAGCACAGCAACAGAGGGAATCTACCTGCACACAAGATCTGACGGCAGGCTTTTCAACCTCGCCCGCCTGAAAGCCAGAACCAAAGTACGCGAGGCTCTAATCAGAGACATGCTGTTCGCAGACGACGCTGCAGTCGCAACCCACACACAGCAGGAGCTTCAGACCCTGATGGACCGCTTCTCCCAGGCATGCAAGGACTTCGGGCTTACCATCAGCCTGAAGAAGACTAACGTCTTGGCGCAAGGCACGGAAGCACCACCAACCATCACCATTGATGACTACAAGCTGGAGGTCGGGAATCAGTTCACGTACCTGGGGTCCACGATCAGCAACAACCTCTCCCTTGATACAGAGATCAACAACAGGATTGGAAAATCAGCCTTCACACTCGCTCGCCTCACCACACGAGTGTGGGAGAATCCCAAACTCTCTGTCAAGACGAAGATGGCAGTGTACAGCGCCTGCGTCATCAGCACACTGCTCTATGGGAGTGAGACGTGGACAACATACGCCCGGCAGGAAAAGACACTGAACTCCTTCCACTTGCGCTGCATTCGCCACATCCTGGACATATCCTGGCAGGACAAAGTGCCCAACACAGAAGTTCTGTCCCGCGCCGGCCTTCCCTCCATGTTCACTCTACTCAGGCAGTGCAGGCTCCGCTGGCTAGGCCACGTTCACCGTATGGAGGATGGCAGAATCCCCAAAGACGTCCTCTATGGAGAACTGGCAACTGGCAGGAGAGACGTTGGCCGCCCACAGCTGCGCTTTAGAGACGTCTGCAAGAGAGACATGAAGGCCCTGGATATCAACACAGAGCGCTGGGAGGACCTTGCAACGGACCGCTCCAAATGGAGAGGCACCCTGACCTGACAGCTCAAGGCGGGTGAAGAGAGACTGACTGCTGCAGCAGATGAAAAAAGGACCGGCAGGAAGAACCGCCACAGACCCAGCAGCACGGAGACCACCCACAAGTGTGACCTGTGTGACAGGGACTGTCATTCGCGCATCGGCCTGTTCAGCCACAGGCGGTGCTGTTCCAGCAGAGTAGACGTTTAGGATTCTCTTCCATGGTCATCATAGACCGACGGAGGCCGACGAATATATTTTTGTAAAGTAAATTTTAAGTGTGCTATTTTGGAACAACTTTTTTTTGTATTCAATACATTTTAGTTAAATTTAAATTGAAATAAAGTTCAACTTTAAGTATGCTTAATGTATTTTTATGTACTAAAGTGGAACAATTTTAAGTACACTTAATGCATTTTTAATATATTATGATCTGTGACGATCTACTCATTCACTAATACACTATGATTACACTACTTTCATATTTTAAGTGCATTTATTGTGTATTACCAATAGTCTTATAATTGATTTATAGTTTATTTAAAACCTATTTAAAATGACTCTGCAATACATAGAAATGTCATTTAAAATACTCTTTAAATATACAATGTTTCTACTGTAAATACATTTTTCGTATAATGAAAATACTTCCAAGTATACACTTAACAAATATATTTTATTTGTATTTCAAAACAAACCAAAAATACATTCAATTACAATGTAGTGCAAAAATTGTAACTAAAGGTTTCAAACCTCGAGAAGTGAATTATGCAAAAAGTAGAATAATCTCAAATGAGTTAGTGCTGTCACTTCACATGACTCTGGTCTGAAGTGTCCCCTTAACGTCATTGTCTGCAAGTTGAAATAAATTTAATAGAATGCATATTACTGACCCCTTGGACCGACATTTTGATGTAAAGAAATTAATTTCATTTATTTTTTTCAAAGTTCTTCCCTTTGCTGATTTCAGCCTCAAATCCATAGGCAAAAATTCAATATTTCTCTCCCACACACCTAATTTTCCAAACTTGTAGACAATAACATCAAGCATATCCTCAGAGGGAGCGGCATCTGAAAAGAGCAGCCCTCTCGGAGCTTAGAAGCACATTAAGGACTGCTAGACAAGAGATAAACTGAACACATTCATCACCACTTTTTGTCAAAACTTATGTGGTGTTGCTTGGTACCTGGTAGCATGAAAACAAATGTACAGATAGCAAAACTTTTTTTTTTTACCCTTTTTGGCAAACAGCCCTTAACAATGGGTAGAAAAAGAAACAATCAGACCTTACACGAAACATTTATGGCCTCTTATGTGAAAAATGTTCACTGTTGCACTTCCTGCGTAGTGCAGCTCACACCTCAGACACTGTGGTTCCGGGAAACTCCTCAATCACCGCGTCTGCAAAAGAAAACTTACTTAATACAGATTTTAAGTATATAAACCACGTTTTTGTACTGCTATGTACTAAAATGTATAAGGAGATCGTTTCACATGACAAATCACCTAAGACAAAGAAAGAATTAGTTTTATTCACTCTACATGCTCTATAGTTTAAAGGTACGTCTGGTTACACAGTTGAAATTACCTGTAATGGCCAGCACCTTGGCTACATCAAGCTGGCCTTTGGTCATATCTCCTCTTCCATTTCTCCCGGTTAGTGTGGAATTTGCCAGAGTGTCCTTTAAAAAAATCAGAACGGCCAGTTCTTGTGCGAAAACGGTCATCCTTGTGCGGTTTAAACGTAGAAAAGACCTTTTGGAAACAGCCACCGACTTCCCAGGTAAGAAGTGCTGTACAGATAAAGATAATAAAAGTGACATTGTGTGTTACACATTTTTGATTCAAACACATCAATTTGAAGCAAACATATTGTATACAATTTGATATGAAATGAAACTTACCATCTCCCCTTCACTCTCTGATGAAGACATTGCCAATGACATAGAAATTGACATTGAATTGTCTGAGATGTGTCATTGAAGCACTAACTTTTGCAATGCAATCCTTCATCAATTTCAATGTCTCTGGGAGTTCTTCAAAAGCAGAATAAAGAAGGTAACAGCAGGATTACATAAGCCACATTTACAAATAAGAATACAAATATATTTCCATAAGAGCCTTTATACATACCACAAATGTAATGTTCTCCTGAAACATGTAATGACGAGGCGCACACACCGGGTGTCAGTTAGGACTTTTTACTTGTCACTTCAAGTGCAACTAACAACTAACCACACAGTGACACATGTACATCTCCTTTTATAGTCAGGTCATGGCCGGGGTCATACTGCCCTCTAGTGGTGACTCCATATGAACTTCACATATCAATACATCTCCCTTTTTTTTCAAGTAAGGTCATGTCCAACTATAAACTTTTTCTCAAATTTCTATATACAAATAAACTCCATTTCTATTTACATTTTTGTCAACCTTGTACACTGAATCACAAGTTCAAATTTTTCTCTGTTTACAATTCAACATCAACACATTTTTTTCCCCTGTTTACAATTCAATATCAACACATTTTTTTTTTTTTTTCATTCATCTCAGTACTCCTTACATTTCCTCAATCAATCTTTTCGGTTTCACAATTTGCCTTTGTGATCTTCTGATTTGTGTCACCTCAGTCTGTTCGTTAGTGTCTGTCTCTATGTTCTGGTTCTCAGCCATTTCTAATTGTTCGGTTTGGCTGGGTATTAGCATGTCGCTTATTTCACTGTCTGTGACTCTCATTTTTGTCTGAGGCACTTTCAGTAAGTGACGTCGGTTTCGCCTCATTGTTTTCCCATGCTCTGTGATGACTTCATATGATCTGGGAGTTGTTTCTTTAACCACTTTTGCCAGCGGTCCCCATTCTCCATCACATCTCACTCACACTATGTCCTCATGTGCAAGTGGTCTCAGAGGTCGTGCTGTTCTGTTGTACAGTTCAGTTTGCCTCTCATCACGCCTCACATCTCTCTTTTCCATCACCTGAGATGCTGATGGAAGTCGCGTTCTGAGTTTTCTGTTCATGAGCATTTCTGCTGGGGACAGTCCATTCTCCAGTGGTGATGCTCGGTAATTCAGGATCGCCAGATGTGGGTCTTCTGCATTGTCTGCAGCCTTTTTCAGTATGCGCTTCACAATTTGCACCCCTTTCTCTGCTAACCCATTTGACTGTGGGTACAGAGGGCTTGAGGTCACGTGCTTGAACCCATATGTGTCTGCAAAGTCTTTGAAGCACTGACTCGTGAATTGTGGTCCGTTATCACTTACAACAGTCATTGGAATTCCATGGCGTGCGAACATTGTCTTTGTATGTGCAATCACCTTTTCTGCTGTTGTGTCACTCAACCCTGCAAACTCTGGGTAGGTGGAATGATAGTCCATGACTAACAGATAGTCCTTGCCCTTAAGCTGAAATAGATCCATGCCCACTTTTCTCCATGGCCCTTGAGGCTTCTCATGGGGCCTCATAGGCTCCTTTGGCTGTTGATACCTGTGGCGCTGGCAAATGTCACAGCGCTGCACATATGCCTCAATGTCCTTGTGCATGTTGGGCCAATACAAAACATCACGTGCACGTCTTTTGCACTTTTCAATACCCAAATGCCCCTCATGCACTAATTTAACCATTTCTGATCTCATGGAGGTAGGTATGACTATCCTTGTACCTTTTAACAGAACCCCATCTAACACAGACAGTTCACCTTTAAAGTGTTGGTAAGGCTTGTCAATCATAACCTGTCCTGGCTGATGTATCTGTTCCATTACTCTTTTTAGTTTCTCATCTTTTTGTGTTTCTTTCACTATCTTCGTCCATTTTGCATCTGACACTGGCATGTGTGCCTTAATAGAGTCTACATGTATTTGCACAGCTTCCTCTGTTGTGCTGCTGGTGTTGCTCAAGCTAGCCCTACTCAGCGCATCGGCTACAATTAGTTGCTTGCCTGGTGTAAACTCAAATTTCAAGTCATATTTCTGTAATCTTAACATTAGACGCTGGATGAGCGGTGGTGCGTCACCCAGTGGCTTCTGTGAGATCGCAATCAGTGGTTTGTGGTCTGTTTCTAGTATTACTGACCGTCCATACACATATTCATGAAACTTCTCACATCCAAACACTGCACCTAGAGTCTCTTTCTCTATTTGCGCGTAATTTTTTTCTGCGCTTGTCATGGTGCGCGATGCGTATGCGACTGGATACCACTCTGTGTCATGTTTTTGCAATAGCACAGCTCCTAGGCCGGCTTTGGACGCATCTGTGGACACTTTTAGCAGTTTGTCCTGATCATAGAATTTTAACACTGGCTCCTTTATTAGACTGCTTTTGAGCCACTCCCATTCTCTGGCATGCTCTGCCATCCACTGCCACATTGTATTGGTCTCTAACAAGCTTCTAAGAGCTATTGTGTTAGCTGATAAATTTGGGATAAATTTTCCCATGTAATTGACTAGTCCTAGGGCTCTTTGCAAGTCATTTTTGTTCTGCAGTACTGGCAGCTCTGCTATGGCCCGCACTTTTTCCGGATCTGGTTGCACGCCTGCCCCAGATAATTTCTCTCCCAGGTATGTAATCTCCCGTACCCCGAATTGGCACTTACTCTTATTCAGTTTCATACCTGACTTTTGCGCCTGTGTGAGAACTCTTGCCAACCTTTCGTCGTGCTCCTCTTTTGTTTTTCCCCAGACTACCACATCATCAAGAAAAACTCCCACCCCTTCTATTCCGACAAACAATTGCTGCACAGTTCTATGGAAAATTTCAGGGGCTGAGCTAATCCCGAACGGCATTCGTAGAAAGCAATGCCTTCCGAATGGCGTATTAAATGTGCACAATTTAGCGCTTTCCTCGTCGAGCACTATTTGGTAAAACCCAGATTTGGCATCTAATTTTGTGAAGTAACTTGCTCCACTCATTGTGCTGGTTATGTCAGATTTTTTGGTAGCCTGTAATGCTCCCGCTGTATTACTTTATTTAGATCTTTTGGATCTATGCACAGTCTCAAATCTCCATTTGGCTTCTCCACTATAACTAGTGAGTTAACCCATTCAGTTGGTTCTTCTATTTTTCTGACCACTCCGTCTGCTATCAGTGAGTCTAGTGTTTCTCTCAGCCTCTTTTTAAGAGCTATTGGCACTTTTCTTGCTGCATGTATGACTGGCTCTGCATTCTCTTTCAGCCTAATTTTTTGTTTGCCTGGTAGGCGGCCTATTCCTTTGAACACCTCTTTGTATTCTTTCACCCAGTCAGTGTGTTTGTGCTTACTTGTTGTAGCCTCTGTATTTTCTCGTGTTTTCACTTTGTCTGTATCAATGACATTCACTCTTTTGATCAGACCTAGCTGATCGCATGTTTTTAAACCCAAAATTGCTTGTCTATTTCCATCAACAAGTACAAACAATGCATTCACTGTTTTACCTTTGTTTGACAGTGTAACCCTGCACATTCCTTTAGTGGGTATTGGCTTATCGTCATATGTTCTCAGATTAATCTTTTTATCTCTTATTTTCGGTTTGTTTTTCAGTCTTTTAAAATCTTTCATTGGCAGGATGTTTACCTGCGCACCTGTGTCGAGCTTCAGTGACATGTCCGTGCCATTCATCTCCAGGCACACTATCCATTCGTCAGCGCTCGTCTCTCCCTCGATGGCGTCCACGTAAAACTGATCCTCCTCGCTGTCGCTCTTTTTCTCCACGAGTTGCACCCTCCTCTTTGAGAAGCAGGTCTTTGCGAAGTGATTTTTTCCGCCACACTTGCGACATTCCTTCCCGAATGCTGGACACTGTTTCAGCGCGTGTTGCCTTCCACACCGCTCGCAGTTCCCGCGCGCGCGCTCTGGGTTTGCCTCCCTTTTTCTTGCCTGCAACGTTCCTTTCGGCTTCGCGCGCTGCACTGCATCGACCTCAGCAGTCTCTTTTTCCTTGCTGCTAAAAGTCTTTAATTGTGCCTTTGTACTCTCAGACGCTTGGCAAATCTGTATCGCTTTCTCCAGCGTTAAGTTAGTCTCTTTCAGTAATTGCATCCGCAATTTGTTGTCTTGGACCCCTATTACAATTTGGTCCCGTATCATTGACTCACTCAATGTTCCAAAGTTGCATGACTGACATTTCAACCGTAGGTCTGTGACATACAGCTCGATGGACTCTGACTCTTTCTGAAGTCTTTTTCTGAACACATACCTCTCGTACGTTTCATTCTTTCTCGGTGTGCAATAATTGTCAAATTTCTTCATCACGGCGTCGAAGTTGCCTTTTTCTTCTTCCGTGAAGATGAATGTGTTAAACACATTTAGCGCCGCTCGCCCTGCTACTGTCAGCAGTAATGCTATTTTCCTCTCCTCGTCACGGAGACCGATAGCAAGCGAATAAAGTTCAAAACTCTGTTTGAATACTTTCCAGTTCTCGTTGACGTTACCGGTCAACTTTAACTCGTCCGGCTGTCGAAGAGCGTTCATCTTCGCCGTCGGTTCATAGTTTTATCCTGGTATCATGTAATTTACTCCTGGTACCATGTAATGTTCTCCTGGAACATGTAATGACGAGGCGCACACACCGGGTGTCAGTTAGGACTTTTTACTTGTCACTTCAAGTGCAACTAACAACTAACCACACAGTGACACATGTACATCTCCTTTTATAGTTAGGTCATGGCCGGGGTCATACTGCCCTCTAGTGGTGACTCCATATGAACTTCACATGAATGAATGAATGAATGAATTTATTTATTTCGGATAGTACATTACAGGTTAAAAGAAACTGTATAATATAACAACAAGGTCAAATTAGACAAAGACTCCTTCTACTATTCAATTCCACGTGAGTTATCCGAAATGGGTGATGGCTGAAGCCGCAGCTTATATTGCCCACCCATATTCCATCCAAGAATTCAAAGGAGAAAAAAGAGAAAACAAGACAAGAGCGATTACAATTTAAAACAAGGCTAAGACAAAATATGACTGAGAGAAAAAGAAAACTGAGCTAGTCTAAGTTAAGCGGTTACTATTCAAAAACAAATCTAAGACATAGTGTCACAGAGAAAAAAGAAAAACTAAGCTATAACACAACACAGGCTGGAAATGTCAATCCTTATGTGAGTTTACATGTCGTCTTGTAAATATGTTTGGAGTATTTCTTCCTTTAGTTTTTGTTTAAATTGTCCAAGCTTTGTACATGATTTTAATTCAGGTCCAAAATCGTTCCATAATCTGACACCTTGCACTGAAATACAGTGTTGCTTGGTAGTTGTTCTCACTGTAGGCTTTTGAAATATACATGTTCCTCTGAAGTGATATCGTTTCTCCCTTGTTTGGAACAACTTTTGGATATTTGCGGGCAGTGATAGATTCTTCACTTTGAACATTATTATTGCGGTTTTAAAGTCGATCAGATCTTTCAACTTGAGAGTTTTTTGTTTAAGAAAAAGTGGGTTTGTTGGTTCCCTGTAAGCTGCTTTGTTGATTATTCTAATAGCTCTCTTTTGAAGCATAAAGAGTGGATATATGTTTGTTTTATATGTATTTCCCCATACTTCATTACAATATGTCATGTATGGGAGTATTAATGAATGATACAAGGTGTATTGTGTGGGTTGATTCAGCAAATTTTTCACTCTGTGTAATATTGCAATTGATTTGGATACTTTACCTTTTATATAATTAATATGTGGCTTCCAACACAGTTTGTTATCAATTATTACTCCAAGGAATTTAGTTTCGGATACCCTTTCAATCTCTACACCATTTACACTGAGTTTGGGTACTGGGTAGTTGTGATGGTTGTTAAAGACTATAAATTTTGTCTTGCTTAAATTGAGCGTTAATTTGTTTGAATCAAACCACAGTTTCAGCTTTCCTAATTCCTTTCCGAGTGTATCCAGAAGTTGTTCCAAGTTGTTTCCACTGCATAGCAGGTTAGTGTCATCAGCAAACAATATTAAGTCCATTTTTTCTGAAACTTTACATATATCATTTATATACATATTGAATAATAATGGTCCCAAAACTGAACCCTGTGGGACTCCACAGGTGACCTTCAGTAGCTCTGAGTTTTTGTTGTTAACACATACAAACTGATATCTATTCTTTAAGTAACTTCTTAACCAGGACAGTGCTACCCCTCTGATACCACAATTTTGTAGTTTCTTTAATAATAGATTGTGATCTACTGTATCAAATGCTTTTTTAAGATCCAGGAATACTCCAACTGAATACTCTTTATTTTCAATGGCTGTTGATATTTTTTCTGTAAATTCCATTAAGGCATATGCTGTTGTCCTTTTGTGTCTGAACCCATATTGCTGCTCACACAATAAATCATTCTTCAGTATGAAGTTGTCAATTCTCTCATAGAATATTTTTTCAAGTATCTTGGAAAATTGCGGTAATAGTGAAATTGGTCTGTAGTTGGAGAGTTCCCCTCTGTCGCCTGTCTTGTAAATCGGAATTACTTTAGCTATTTTCATTGCATTGGGAAATATACCTGATTGGAGAGACAGGTTACAGATATACGTCAGTGGTTTCACTATGCATTCGATAACAGTTTTGACTAGTAGCATATCAATACCATCGCAGTCAGTAGATGTTTTACTTTTGAACGATTTAACAATTTCACTGACCTCTCTTTCGTCTGTGTTCTTTATGAAGATGGTGTCTTTTACAGCAGTGTTATTGCATATTGAATCACCTGTTGGCACCGTAGTGGGTATTTCTCGGGCCAGTTTAGGTCCAATGTTAACAAAAAAATTATTAAATTCATCTGCAGGTGAAGCTATATTCACATTCGGAGTTGATTTATTATTTTTTGGAGTGTTAGTTGGGTAGCTGGTATTTCTGCTTTTATTTCCAAGGATACTGTTGATTATTGTCCATGTATTTTTAATATTGTCTTTGTTTTTTTCCAGTTCTTTACTGTAATAGTCTCTTTTACTACATCTTATTATATATGTAAACTTATTTTTGTATGTTTTATACCGCTGCTCTGCTTCTTTTGTCCTTTTCTTTATGAAAGCTTTATATAATAAATTTTTCTTTTTACACGCCTTTTGTAGTCCTTTGGTTAGCCATGGTTTGTCAGTAAATTTGTGTTTAAGCTTTTTTTTAACTAATGGGCAGTTTTTTTCATAAAGAGTGGTTACAATGTTTGTAAATGTGTCATAGGCTTCATTTACATCTGATACATAGACTTCTGTCCAGTCTTGCTTCAGCAAGTCCTCTTTAAAAGAACTGATTGCGTTTGGTGATTTGTGTCTGAACGATTTTGAGATTTTTTCTGGGTTGGGCCCCGTGTGGCCATGGATAAGTGCAAAGATTGGCAAGTGGTCGCTTATATCATTTATCAATAATCCACTTTCTATTTTCTTGTCGAGAACATTGACAAACAGGTTGTCAATAAGTGTAGCAGAGTGAGCTGTGATTCTACTGGGATGTGTTATTGTGGGATATAGACTCATGCTGTACATAGAGTTCGTGAACTCTGTAACTACATTTTGTTGATGTGGATTAAGTAGATCAAAATCAGCCATCACTTTTGGAGTGGTCTGCTGGGGCAGTGGCATTACTGCAGCCGATAGGAAGAGACTGAACAAACTGATTAAGAAAGCTAGCTCTGTCCTGGGGCAACGCCTTGATCCGATGGAGGAGATAGGAGAGAGAAGGACGGTGGCTAAACTGTCATCTCTGCTGGAGTCCGAGTTCCACCCTATGCAGGACATACTGGATGCACTGAGGAGCTCATTTAGCAGCAGACTACATCATCCCAGGTGCACAACCGAGAGGTTTCGTAGGTCCTTCCTACCAACGGCTGTCAGACTGTACAACCTAAGCAGGGCTGCTCGCAGAGATAGCAAAAAAGACGTAACAACCTAATAGTTTTTTTTTTTTTGTTGTTTTTTTTTTGAATGCAAAAGATGCAATAGACTTACACAATGGTCCTCTCCGGCATACAACTAGGAACATACCGGTCGCTATGGAGGGTGAGAATATGTATGGGCACATAATCATACCATGTAGGATAACTAAATAGACGGTTATACTGTTTCATCCCACCTAGCAACAATGCTCTGCACTGTGTGTGTTTATATATTTACATATTTATTCCATCTAGCTACAATGCTCTGCACTGGGTGTGTTTATATTTATATATCTATATATTTATTCCATCTAGCTACAATGCTCCGCACTGTGTTTTTATATATCTACATATTATTCCATCTAGCTACATTGCTCCGCACTGTGTGTGTTTATATACTTGCATATTTATTCCACCTAGCTGCAATGCTCCATACTGTGGGTGTTTATATATTTACATATTTATTCCATCTAGCTACAATGCTCTGCACTGTGTGTTCATATATTCATATATTTATTCCATCCAGCTACAATGCTCTGCACTGTGTGTCTGTGTGTGTGTGTGTATATATATATATTTTATAGTAATATGTACATATGTATATTAGCTGCTCTTGCTTGCTTGTTTTTTCTTGCCTTCTGATTGTTGCTCTGAGTGTTGCTATCCCTGTGCTGTTGCAATCCTGGAATTTCCCCGTTGTGGGACTAATAAAGGCTTATCTTATCTTATCTTATCTTATCTTATATTGAAATCTCCACAAATTGCTACCATTTTCTTACTAGTAATATTATTGTACAGCTCGACTAATTTATCTCTGAATGTCTCAATGCAAGTTCCCGGCGTTCTGTATATGCAGCTTATGATTAGATTTTTTGTTTTGTCTAGGTCAATCTCAACAGTAACACATTCCAGAATCCCTGGTAGTGCTGAGGACATTTCATTTACAAGCTTACATCTATATAGGTCATCAATATACAGTGCAACACCACCACCCTTTTTTTGAGATCTGTTAATGTTAAACATCTGATATCCCTCTATTGCCATCAGGGGAGCCTGGTCTGCATTAAGCCAGGTTTCAGAGACTGCTATAGCTGTGAATTTTCTGTTTAGCTGTTTTAAATAGTCCTGAATCTGTGAGAAGTTTTTGTTAAGACTTCTGCTATTGAAGTGTATTATTGACAGTTTACCATCTAATTGCACTTGACTTTTGAATTGCTTTTCAGTGTAATATTCACAGTGGTTATGAATATTATTGAAAAAGTGGTTATCAGGATCAATATCATTCTCCATCTCTTGTGGTTTATGTTCAGCATAGTGGCATATTTTTAGAGTTTGAGTTTCCTCACTCTGTGTTTCATAGTCAGTGTTCATTTGTATTTATCTAAGTCAGTAGCATCTCTGATCATTATACTTTTTGCTTGCTCAGGTGTTCCATTTAGTTTAATCCAAATTCTACAATTTCTTGTCCAGGTTGACTGTATCTTATTATGTTTCTTTAGCATCCGTGCCTGCCGTGCTAATTCAGCGTTTTTTTTTGTCAGGTGTTCATTTAGGTAAACTTGAGTTTCCTTTAGTTTTTTGGCCTGCCTCAGTATGTCATTTTTCACCCTCCTGTTCACAAAGCGCATCACAATTGATTTCTTTGTTTTGTTATCTTTCTTCGGTAAAGCATAACAGGCTGAGATCGCATTGGCTTCTACCTTAATGTCTTTATCATTAAGGAACTGAAGCACTTGGTTTTCTAAGGACATTGATTCACTTATGGAAGCATGTTCACCACTCAGTCCTGTAGCGGCATGGGCGTACGACTGATATCTGATGTCTAGTCCACTTATAACTATGTCATCAATGCGAGAACCTTGTTCAAGATCCTCAACGCGTTGCTCCAAAAGACGCCCGTGTTGCTCCAGGTCCATAATTTTTTTGTCTTTTTCTTTTATTATTGAATGTAGGGCTTGTACCTCCTGTATTAGGTCTAATATTTTGTCCTGCTGGCTAGTCACTTTGGCCAGTTCATCTAACACAAAGTTCAGAGTTTTTTTAATTTCTTCCATTTCCTCTTTTTTGGGTGGCATTTTACTGACCTGTGGATAGAAATAAGCAGAGAATCCGGCTAGGCCTCAACTAGCTCGGTCACTACTGGACCCGCCGCTCCTGCGCAGCTTCTCCGCCGAGTGACGTTGTAAGCTGCTCACGCTGCTTACAACGAAGACAGTCAATTATCTCAGCCATAGTTGGCACAGCATGTTGAACCTCAATCACAGACTACAAACAGAGAAAACATTTTTAAATAATTATAATTAAGTCCACCACATTATAAGTGCTTACCTCTGAATTGGCATCTTCAATGTCTTCAGCCTAGAAATTGACACATTAGTCATGATAGAATTTAATGTAAATACCAAGTCAAACAAAACTTACAACGTGCAAAGGGCGAGGACTGCCGATGTCAGTTTCATCACCACTATGATCAGGTGAAATCTGCCGTATGCGTCTTTTCTTTAAGAAAATAAAAATCTTCTTGGAATATCCGTTTCAGAACCAGGGGGGATATATTTCCTTTTCAGTCGGACTCGGTCCATTTTCTACGTTTGTCTGTACTCTGAGCTAGCTAACGTAACGTTAGGTTGTTTTGATTTGAAAACGGATGGGATAAGATACATGACTACTTTTACCAGAGTGCTTAGCGCGAATGGCGCATGCGCATAACAATCGCCCCGAGCAAGCCAGCCAATCATAGCACAATGACGTCTTTCACGCATGCGCAATGCTAGGCGCGAATGTCGGTTGTTTTAAGCGGGAAGAAGAAACGGAGAGGCACAACCATAATACATATTTAGTAAAAATGTCAAAATATAGGTTTGCCCTTGTTAGTTGGGCGAAGGGACCTGACAAAGATAAAACCAGCATCATTCCCATCAGCTGGATAATTGATTTTGACCCAGCTGCTACTACTGACACGACATATCTTGTTGAATGTCGAACAATTGTTCGACATTCAAAAAACGTGACATATCTGTATTGCAAAGAAAAGCTTTACAACTTTACACTGGCATTGTGATGAATACTGGTTTGTGTTATGATCGTTTCACCTGTAATGGGGTTATTTATCATTCTTACAATAACACAACTCTGAAAGAGAGAACTAACTGTTGTACAGTTAAGTGATGGACGATTTTGTGAAATATCAACACTTACTGATTTTTCTAATGTCTCTCTTGTGAATGGTGGCATATGTGTGTTGGTGAAAGAGCTGAAGAGTACTAAAACCATTTTTTGGCAAGATGCACAGTTAAAGATACATTCTACGTTTATTACTGAAGTGTCAAGGACCAATAATGTATTTGCTGTGGACCCCATGTCACTAAAGCGTAAATGTGTAATGTTGTCTTAACAAGTTCTTTGTTGTCCCCCTTCCAAACAATATTGAACGAGATTGAAGTATCTTAAAAATAAAATATTAATCTGTTTCAATTATACATTGTAATTATTTGTATATTTTTGAAAAATGCTTAGTGTTTTAAGCGTACCAAAAATATGTACTGATTAATACATTTTCATTTATGTTCATACATGCAATTAAAACTGTAAATACTCACTTATGTACTTTGAAATAAGTCAAAGAATAGTGTAATGTATTAAATGTATTGAAAGTATGCAACAAAATATAATAAAATAACAAAATATATTTAATATATTTATTGTATTATATAAAAATATATACTCAAAGTATGCATAAAATATACTTTAAATGTATAATGAAATATTTGAGTAGAAGTATATTTCCAATTAGATATATATATTTTATTTGAAATATATTTTTGGAAAAATATATTTCAGTATAGTGTATTAAAAAAATACTTATTACAAAGTATGTTTTAAGTACAGTTACATAAATATATTTATGTTATACTTGAAAGCGATTCTTAGAAAGTACAAGTATATTCTAATATATTTAACTTGTATTTTTGAAAAAAAGAATATAGTAATGATACACTTCAATATATTTTTTTTTCACCAGGGTGGCCCAACAATCTCCTTCCTCTGGAGCGGCCAACAAATACTCCTGAAGCTAACAAGGAAAGAGATTGCCGATTTGAGAATGCATGGGCAGAACTGATTGGTACCCGGTGTGTGAGAGAGCGTGTGAATGAGTGTGAATGGAGCGTGTGCATGTGTGTGGGTGTGTGTATGTGTGTGAACACCGGTGACAGTGCAGCTGGCGGTACTTGACGGGAGAAGGGGGCGTGCCAGAGCTGTCAGGAGGAAAACTAGGCCAAAGCATAACAATGAGTCAGAATTGGGTTTGGCCTCCAAACCCGGATTCATGACAGCAAAAGCGGTCAAGTGAGGTAAAACAATCTCTTACTGTTCGTATAAGAATAAAAAAGAAAAAGCACTGGTACTGGAGCTAGAACAGGAAATTAAATCACTGGACACAACGTGTGCTGTTTCTCCACAGGAACAGGCACTTAACAATCTGAGAAAATTAAAGCTGGAATTAAAAGAAATTACAAACAGAGCACAGTTTTTAATACAAAGACTGTGTCTTGAGAAATTTGAACACAGTAATCAATCGGGGCAATATCTTTCGCACCAGTTTTGATTGAACAAAGAAAAAACACTATCCACTCTATCAAGGATATGACTGGAAATATTGTCCATGAGCCTGAAGAATAAATAACTCCTTTAGAAAGTTTAATGAAAACCTCTTCTCATCTCAGGTTAACCCATCTGACTCAGAGATAAATACATTTTTGGATGATATTAGCTTACCACGATTAAATAATGAACAGATTGCAGCTCTGGATGCACCTCTTCAGGTGTCTGAACTCCAGGAGGCACTTAAGCACATCCCAAACAACAAAGCTCCGGGACCTGATGGTTTTCCAGTAGAATTTTATAAAGAATTTTGGCCTGTGATGGCACCTACTTTCTTTAAAATGGTGAACCAAATTAAAAAAGACAATGTAATCCCTCCAAATATGAATTTGGCTAGTATTATCCTGCTCCTTAAACCTGGAAATGAACCTACGCTTCCATCCAGCTACCGTCCCATCTCACTTATGAATGTTGATCTTAAAATAATTTGCAAAGCTCTTGCCAAAAGCCTGGAAAGGATAATTCCGGTTATTATACACCCAGATCAAACAGGTTTCATCAAGGGTAGGCACTCGGCTAATAATACATGCAGGCTATTTAATTTAATAGACTACTGTAAGATCATTAACTTAGAAACTACAATTTTATTTCTGGATGCAGAGAAAGCCTTTGACCGTGTTAATTGGAAATTTCTTTTTATTACCTCCGCCAGGCCGAAAAGGCCAGGAGGAGGTTATGTTTTTGCCAGGGTTTGTGTGTTTGTCTGTCTGTCTGTCTGTCTGTTTGTCTGTTGGTTAGCAAGATAACTCAAAAAGTCTTGGACGGATTTGCATGAAACTTTCAGGCGTTGTTGGAAATGGTACAAGGAAGAACTGATTAAATTTTGGGGGTGATCCGGTTCACCGTCTGGATACAGGAATTTTTTTAAAGCATTTTTCAACACTGTGACATAGGGCCATTTTCAACATGTGCGCAGGCGCAATCGAGGGCGCTGGTCGTCGCGTCTGCAACACAAACTCTGCGTTCTTCAACGTTTTAGGCACAAAAGCACGCGGAAAACACTGCTGGCCTGGGCCCGCCAGCATGCAACTGCAAAACCTCACACGGGCAGCTGTCCGCCGACGGATTCTTTGGCAGAAATTCCCCGGCCAGCCATACGCGCTGCACAATAACGAGCTCTCTGCCGGCAAAGCTTCTAAATTCTCGTTTGCCGCGGAGCGAAACCCCAAAATAATATAATATAAAACCCACGGCAACCTGTCTACCCAATTTGCATCCGTCAGTGGAGGAGATGGACACAACAGCAACACTTCAGTTTATTACCTCCGCCAAGGAGGCAATGCTTTTACTACTGAACCACTAATCCTATCACTATCAGATTGATTGTCATTGATTAATTGTGTGTTTATTGCACTGTCCCTGTCAAATAAACAAATAATCATTGTGAATCCAATTGCTAGTCATATGTTTACATGCTCAAGGAATCTGAAAACGTACACACAAACACTGTATGGGGGGAATTGTGGCGCTTGGCGGAGGTCTGCGCTCTCCGAGTGCTTTTCTAGTTGTGTTAAATAAGTTTGGGTTTGGTTCATCTTTCATATGTCACGTGCCGAGCCAGCTTGGCTTTCCCCGGCTCGGCCTCGATCTCTTTGTGGGTTCGGTTTTGCTGGTTATGTGTATTTTGGTGTATTCTTGTACTAAATTCTCATGTCCCTAGCCACTGCCTGACCGGCAGCTGTTAGGCAGCATTTGTCATCTATTTTCTCTCACGCTGCTGACAGTCTGCCAGCCCAGCCACGCCCTCTCGCTCTCGTTCTGGCTCATCAGCAGTTTCCAGCCCCAGTAATCATCCTTCCGCGCCGCGCCCAGGTGTCCCCTATTTGCCACGCCTGCGGCATCTTTACTAAAGCTGTTCTTTGCAGGACAGACGCCGCTGGATCATTGTACGTGTTGGATGGCTGTGCTTTGCTGTCTAACTGTCGCGTCACTGTAAGGACTATTGTTTCCGTGTGCTCGTTGAGAATCGCTGTGACTACTCGGGTTGCCCCCACACTGTGAATATCTGCCTGTGTTCTGTTCACCACTGTAATCCTCCAGTGTGAGTGTTGGGCATCCTTGAGGACTCTTAAGTGTATCCGAGCTGTTTCATGTCTGTATGTATAGTTTGGTGTTAATAAACGTGTGTGTGGTGTAACCCAGCGTTTAAATCCATTTGTCCTTTTTCTCCTCCTCCGTGCGCTGTTGGGAAGCGCACAGAGAGTTCTTGACAGAATGATCCAGCCAAATTATAGGATTTAGCGGGTACACCCACACATCCTTTTTTCCTTTTCCCCTTTTTGTGTGATTTTTTTGTGACTGAGCTGTGTTGGAGTGTGCCATGGATTCGGCGCCCTGCAGCTATCCTTTGAGCTTGGGATGGGAGAATTGCAAGGCATTAATGGACATCGACGGGCTCATCGCATCGGCCAGCATTTATTCTATCCCAGAGGACATTCTCCGGTACGTAGGTCTGACCGAGGCAGAGGTCTGGTGGTGCCCTCAGCTTGCTCGGCATGCCGAGGGAATGGAGAGGACTGACCAATTGGCAGTGCTGCGGCGTGGGTGCGGCGAAGGGGTGAAGAAATCCCCTAAGAAGATGGAGCTCGCGTTGAGGGTCAAGCGCTCCCGGGGCTCCATTCCTCCTGCCTCCCGCCAGCGTGAAATGCCCGCTCCCGTCCCGGCTCCTCCAGCTCCAGCACCCAGTCATCGTCATCATCCCAGGAGACACCGGGAGAAGCCCTCCTTGTCTGCGGAGATTCCTGTTGCTTCAAGGTCCTCTGAACTCACTCCGGACACTCCCACCTCCGTCGCCATGGAGACAGCTCCTCCACCAGTCTGCAGAGGGGCCTACGTCACCGCTGACACAGAGAGGGATGACTGCCTACTGTCTGCAGCTGTCAAAACCAACAACCAGGATGACAGGCAAGTACTTTATCTTTCTATTTCACCAAATAACATTAAATCTTGTCTGTCTCCCGAGGGAGAGGCCCAGTTTAAGCAGTCCGCTGGGCCCTCTCCTCCAGCTGCAGATATCAAATCACCCTTTCTCTTCTCCGTGTCTCCTCCCATTTCCTCTGAGGGCCTGCTGGCCCAAGGTCAGGGCTGTCAGACGGCAGAGGAGCCAGTGGCCTTGGATGATCCATTCTTGGAGCCAGCATGGAGAGGCTCCCCTACAGCCATGCCGAAGGATTTCCCAGCATTGGAACCACTGCAGGAGGACCATCGGACTGACAACACCATCTCGCCGGCTACAGCCAAGAACATCAAACGCCGGGTTGACAGGCAAGTGTGTTTTCATTTAATTCAATCTACCCATAAAAACCCTTGTCTGTCTCCCGAGGGAGGGGCCCAGCCTCAGCAGTCCGCTGGGTCCTCTCCTCCGGCTGCAGCGGTGAGCTTATTCTCTACTCCCTCTGTGTCGCCTCCCTCTATTTCTGAGTGCCCGTCGGTCCACGAACTGAGCCGCCAAACGGTGGAGGAGCCGGTGATCCCGGATAATCCCTTCCCGGAGCCAGCACAGAGGGGTTCCCCTGCAGCCACACTGGTGGAGTCCCCTGCATTGGAGCTGCAGCAGGAAGCTAATAGGACTGCTGTCACCATCTTGCCAGCTGCGGAGGCATCTGCAGCGGACTTGGAGCCGGAGCTGGACCTCTGGGAGGCCGGGACCGAATATTCATCGCCAGGATCGACAGAGTCCTGGACGGCGGTGGAGCTCGAGCTCAGGCGAGTACTCTCTCTTGTGTTTCTTATGACAGTTTTGGAGAGATCTTCTCTGGCTCTGGGTGAGGAGAGTTGGGTGCAGCATGCAGCTGCGTCTGAACTTCCTTCGCCGGGCTCCGCCTCTGCCAGCGACCCTAACCATCTTTCTTCTCCTGCTTCCCTTGAGCCTTCAACTAGGGTTGCTGGAGAGGGTGTGTCACCGCCGGAGGTCACTGAGGGTCTGGTCCTGCCGAAGGAGGATGTCACTGCTCCAGCCCCTCCTGCCAGGGTCGTCAGGGCTCCTCCCATCGATCGTCTCCTCAGCCTGGTGCTCCTATGGGTTGGTCCGCTCACCGTGGGTGCAGCTTTGGCCCAATCGGGGTCCACTGCAAGTGCTGGAGAGCCTCAGCCGGAGGTCACCATGAGTGCTGCAGAGCCTCAGCTGGAGGTCACCGATGGTGCAGCTAGGCTCCCGCTGGAGTCCTTCGTGGGTGCAGCGGAGCTGGCCTGGTCGGGAGCCACCACGGATGCCACTGAGGACGCCGTGGAGGTTCTCTCTCCCCGGTCCGGTTGACCCCAGTCAGCCTTTCGGTGGGCAGGCCGCCTCCTGCTTCATCCCTTCTGTCCTGGTGGCTGAGCAACAGTGGTTGGCTGCCAGAAGAACTGACTCCCAAGATCTGGTGGCCTATGTTTTCCGGCAGGCCGCCGGATCTCATCCACCGGACCTTCTGCTTGGCCTGGGACTCTGGGTGGCCTCCTGAGCCCCAACGCCTGTGGACTTGGGGGGGTAAATTGTGGACCCTGGGCGGGGTATTGTGTTCCCTCCATTCCTGTCCCCCCTACCTTCCACCCAGGTTCGTGTGTTGTTGTTTTGCCTGTGGGCATTGGTAGTGGTGGTGGTGGGGGGGTTCCTTATGATGTTATCATGGATGTCTGGTATCCACCCCTAGAAGGAGGGGCCCTGTCACGTGCAAAGCCGGCTTGGCTTTCCCCGGCTCGGCCTCGATCTCTTTGTGGGTTTGGTTTTGCTGGTTATGTGTATTTTGATGTATTCTTGTACTGAATTTCTTATCTTATCTTATCTTATCTTATCTTATCTTATCTTATCTTATCTTATCAGCATACTTTATAATGTGTCTGTTGTCATGTCTGCTCCGACACATGTTTGTGTACAGGATGAAGAGTAGTGGTGACAACACACACCCCTGAGGAGAGCCAGTAGAAGAACACTTTTCATCAGACAATGTACCATTGACACTTACTCTCTGTGTCCTGTTGGTTAAAAAATCCAGAATCCAGCCCACCAGATTATTACTCAAGTCAAATTGTTGCAAGAGAAGCTAAACACTAGTGCACTGAAAGGCCAAAAGAAGCAGGAAGAACTTACACAGGAAATGGATGAAAACTTGAAAGACTGGGACAGCGACAGCTCAGAGAATGACATTGAAGAGAAATGGGTAACACTGAAGGATATGGTGTATCAGACTGCGAGTGATGTATTAGGCCACCCTGAGAGGAAACATCAAGATTGCTTTGATGAGCATGATGAACACTTGAAGAAATTACTAGAAGCGAGGAATACAGCTGGGCAGGAAAACCTACAGTGTAACACAAAGTCGAAGAAGAATAAATACTCAAAGGCTCAGCGTGAGCTACAGAAGTACACCAGAGAGATGAAGTCCAACTGGTGGGATGAAAAAGCAGAGGAACTTCAAACTGCAGCAGACAGAAAGGACATGAAAACATTCTTCACAGGTTTGAGAGAAATCTACGGCCCTAAACCACAAGGATTGATCCAAGTAAAGGCTATGGATGGTGAAACGGTTTTGCAGGAGAAAGACAAGATCCTGGACAGATATGCAGACCACTTTGACCAATTACTAAACAACCCTGGAGATCTCACTGAAGAGGCTAAAGAAGCTCTAGTGCAGCAACCAGCTGTATCAAGTCTGGATGAACCACCAAATTTTGATGAACTAATGGCAGCTATCAGGACAACACAGGATGGTAAAGCTCCAGGAATTATTTAAAAAAAAACAAACTCATGAAACAGGCCTGGACAAAAATGATGGTACTCTTAACTTAATATTTTGTTGTACAACCTTTTGAGGCAATTACTGCAATCAAACGATTTCTGTAACTGTTAATGATCTCCGGGGGGAGAGCGAAAGAGACCGGGTCAGGGTCGCTGGCAGTGGCAGAGCCCGGTGAGGTGGACCCGAGGGCTGCTATGAGCCACCCCGGGCCCTCCTCGCCATGAGTCGGGCAGTGTGACATAGATATCTGGGGAATTGATATAATGGGAAACTGCTTGCAAAGTATTTGAGTACTGCTAGCTTTTGCTGGACTAGCAGAACATTCTTGGCAGATAAAGGTATTATCAGTGGCAAGGACAAGCCAAGACAAACTGACTCCAGTATCTGTTGCAGTGACTGACCAGATGATAGGTTTGTTTATCTCTGCTCTTTGTGTAGTGCATGTCACGATGCACCGACTGGCACAGTCTACCACAGACCTTGCAACAGATGTGTTTATCTGCCAGGATGTCCAGTCTCACCCTGTGTAACTGGAAGTGGTCCACCACAGACCTGTGGCAGATATTGTTTTTAGTTCTGCCAGGATGTCCTGTTTCACCCTCCACGCGCTTGGAAGGGCGGGGATGCCGGTTGAGTCGCCGACAGCCCAACCCACGAGACACGTAGTACCGGTTTTCATGGTTATCCGGTAGCAAGCAAGCCAATGCCTGACCTGACAAAAAGAAAAAAAAGGGGGGATGTAAGTCTCAGTCAAAAGCTGCCAATTTCTGACCAAAAAAAGTGGAATTTTATGGGTAAGAAGCTGCAACTTTAGCAAAAAAGACAAAAAAGGTGTAAATGTCCAACCATTTACAACCTAAGACGTTGCAAATATAAGATTTGAGTAAAATGCTGCAAGTTTAAGCTTTTTTTTAAAAAAAAAAAACCCTGCAAATTCAATAGTAAGAAAAGTTCTAAATTCATGAAGAAAAAGCTGCAAAATCATGAATGATAAAAAGCTGCAAATTTTCAAGCAAGAAGCTGCACATTTCTGAGTAAGATGGCTCTAACTCTGCAGGAAAATCCTACAAATTTATGAGAATCATCATTTTAAATGATGACTCCCACCCTTTGCACTGCCACTTTCAGCTTCTTCCCTCCAGACGGAGGTTTGTTGTCCTCAAAAGTAAAACCCAGCGCTACAAAAACAGCTTTGTTCCTGCTGCTGTCAAAGAGTTGAACAAGATGTAGCAATATATTGCACATAATTCAGTTATCTCTTTACTAATTTTTATTTTATATTTACTTATTTTTGTAGGTTTTTTTATTTGGGTTCTAAATCTTTTATTGGGTTTTAGACTTTTTTGAGTTTTTAATCTCTTTGACTATACTTTTTAATATGACCCTTCTCTCTTATCTCTTTGTTTTTTCTCTTATCTCTTTGTCCTATGTCCTGATTGGTGGAGCTTTGAGCACTTTTATCATGTTTATAGTCAGCTTCATGTGTGCCCGTGTTTGTGTTCATGTTGAATGTAATTGTGATTTGTAAATATGGATGTCACCTGACTGCAAAACAAACCTACTTACGGGAACAAATAAAGTAACCTGAACGTGAATCTAGTTACTGCAACTTATTTCCGGCGCCACACGAGTTGCCTTTTTGTAGCAGCTCAATTCTTCCTATTTCTTATTTACTATCTGTCTTCTCTGGACAAACTTCTGATCCAGCGACACCTTATCCGTCACAGACACACAGATCACCCCAAATGTCTCCCGAGCCGGTGAACGGAGCCATTGTTTTTCCTAGCCCAGCAGAACTGTCAGATCCACTGGTCTCTGGAGAATGTAGGTGTGGGAAAGCTGTCTTTTCCCTGCTTCTTGATTGTTCTTCCTGTTTCTCTGATGTAGGTTTTGTTACATGATCTGTATGATGTGTCATATATTATGTTACATTTTTTTGCTTTGTTCTATTTTGTCCTTGGGGTGTAATAATAACTAGCTCAAGTAGGTTCATTTTGTCTTCTTTTAATTATTTACCTGTTGTTCTTATTAAAGACAAAAATAGAAAGATGTTTTTACCTTCTTTACATGTTTCAACCGTGCACTGCAGCCTTCGTCAGAAGAATCAGCTGATTGCTGCCAGATGTCAGCAATCAGTTGACTCTTCTGACGAAGGCTGCAGTGCACAGTTGAAACATGTAAAGAAGGTAAAAACATCTTTCTATTTTTGTCTTTAATAAGGACAAAAGGTAAATGTACTAATAACTGTCTTGATTTTTTGTATGGTTTTACCACTGTGTTTATTTTGTGTTTTGTCATGATCCTTTGAATTGGTTCTGTTATCCCTCGGATGTATGATATGGTTATGATGTCCTTGTTTTTGATTTCGGCTTTTGGTATGTGTCTGTTTTCTTTGTTTTTGTCTTGCTGTTTCCCTTTATTTATGGCCCATATCGGATATTGGCAGCGTGTGAGTGCACGTCTTATGTGGTTTACCTCCTCCTGTCTGTCTTCTTGGTCTGTGATGATAGTAGCCCGTTCGTATGTCCTGACAACTGATAGTTTGTGTGCTGTGGGGTGTTCTGATGTCCATAGCAGATACTGATCTGTGTAGGATGGTTTCCTGTAGACTGAGCTTTTTATATTGTTGTTGTCATTGTGATGGATTTTCATGTCCAGAAAGGCTATGGTCCTGTTTTCTTCCTCTTCGTGTGTGAATTTTATGTTCCCAGTGCTGTCCATGCTGTTCAGATGGTCTGTGAGTTCTTGTGCGTGTCCTTTTTAATTTTCTTCAATATGTCATCCACATACTGTATCTCCTCCAGAGGGTGGGTTTGCACTGTATGTGTGCTGTGTTGATGGCTTTATTTTCCAGATCCTCCGTGAAAAAGCTACTCATGATGGCTGATAGTGGGTCTCCCATTGCAAATCCTTCTTTTTGTCTGTAAATTCTTTCTTTGTATTGAAAATAGGTGGATTTTGCAAAAAATTGTAATAGTCCAGATATGTCGTCAACTGTGAGGTTTGTGTGTCTTTTAAGGGTTCTGTCATTTTTGAGGCGTTCTTGCACGATGTGTAGTGTGAAATCAGCAGGGGTATTTGTGAATAGCAAAATGACATCATGTGAAATGAGGATCTTGTCTGATTCTATTTTCATGTTTTTGAGTTCTTGTGCCAGATCTTTTGAGTTTTTGCATGAGTATTCTGATAGTCCAAGGAGGGGTTTGATGATTTCATCCAGGGCTTTTGATAAGTTGTATGTGACTGGTCCAATGCTGTCTATTATTGGTCACAGTGGGATGTCCTTCTTATGTATTTTAGGGGTTCCATAGATCCGGGGGGTGATGCCAGTGGGGGGCTTGCCCAGTGGATCTGACATTTCAGCTGGGCTGGCTCCACCTAGTAAAAACAGCTGATAAATGGCACTTCGCAGCGATCAGCTGACACTTCTGAGGAAGACTGCAGTCGTCAGTGGAAACATGTAAAAGTAAGAAACATCTCCTTTTTGTTCTGACTCCATGCTTTAGTTTTGTATGTTATGTCCTTGTCTGTTTTAATGTTAATAAATGTGCAAACTCACAGACAGCGTTTGTTGTCCTACTTTTGCCCGTGAAACGAGTGATTCATGACAAATAGTTTTTAAAATAAATAAAAAATCATGACATTTATAATTTACTGAGATGTAGCAGCACATAGTACACACTATACAGTGCAAAATTTGCTAAACTACAAAAAATGCCATTGTCTGTAGTAAAAAAATGCAAATGGTACAATAAATCATTGAGGAATATGATGTTCATGTTTTATTCAGTATATGAAAAAACAGCAACTTTTTACATGTTAAAGATAGACCGTATTGTACCGAGGGAAATTCAGATTATCAGGAAAAACACACCTTATCAATTAATCATTAATCAACCGATAAGATGAATCAATTATCAGTTAATGAATTAATCGATAACTTGCATCCCTAGTCAGGACTTAACTGAAATTAATTTGCACTGATGGGGGATGGGATGGCTTCCTATGTTCTGATGGATTTCAGCTGGTTTCTTGGCTTTGTATGCCTTTTTGCACCTCTTTTTCATCATGTGTTCAATACTTATTCCCTGTGTCATTCCACTTTATTAAATATAACTTGTCTTGTGAACACATTTGCCTTGATTTCTTTGCATGTATGGATTACTTGGGTTGTTAGTGATATCTGGTGAAAATCTCAGGTCAATGGCTTCATCAGAAATATGCTTAATGAGAAAATTGTTGAAGTGTTCAATACTTATTTTCCCCGCTGTAAGCCCCAGGTGCGACAGATGCAGTTAGAGGACTCAGTGACTGGCGAACTGCTCCACCAACTAGAAAATGCCAACCAAACTGGCACTGATAGCGAAAACCCCCCCTTGTTATGCGGCACATGAGGAGCTTCTCTATTTTCTCAATCCCAAGTCAAAATGTGGTCTACCCCCATTAAAGCAGATGAAGCTCTACACCCCCACTGCCATGCATAGTTGTCTGCTTAAGTATTATCATGACCATCCAACAGCTAGACACTTGGGGATAACAAAGACACTGGCAGGCCTTCAGCTCAGAATTTTTTGGCCAAACGTGTCCTCCAATGTCAAAAATTATGTGGTGTCATGCAAAGTGTGTCAAATCGCCAAGCCAAGCCGAAGAAAGCCAGCTGGTCTCATGGTGCTCATTCACCTGCAAAAGACCCTGGGTGTACACCGGTGTGGACTATATCGGACCCCTCAATCGTACTCAAAGCGCAAATGCCCACATTCTTGTGTTTGTAGATTATTTCTCTAAATGGATTGAAGTGAGTGCAGTGAGAGAGGCAACAGCTCAGGCTGCAGCCATCAAGTTCCTCACTGCTGTTTTTGCCCGACATGGTGCCCCATCCTACCTTATTTCTGTCAGAGGTACCCCATTTGTCAGTGGACTCTTTGAAGATGTCATTGTCAAGGCGTGGGCTGGGTTTCATGTCCATCTGATTGATAATTTGTGTTTCTTTTGAGTGTGGGCTCAATCAACGTCCTCACATTGTGTTTATTTTGTATTTTCTGTATTTATCATTATTTGCTGGACTCATGGCGGCGCGGTGGCGGAGTGGTTAGCACTGCGGCAGCACAGCAACTCACCCTTGGCCGGGGGATCCTGGGTTCAATCCCAGTCACCGACCAACAGTGATCTGTGTGGAGTTTGCATGTTCTCCCCGTGTTGCGTGGGTTTACTCCGGGATTTCTCCGGTTTCCTCCCACATGCCAAAAACATGCAAATTAGGTTAATTGGCATCAAACTGGGGATTCTAAATTGTCCTTAGGTGTGACTGTGAGAGTGAATGGTTGTCTGTCTCTCTGTGTTGGCCCTGCGATGGACTGGCGATCTGTCCAGGGTGGACCCTGCCTCTCGCCCAAAGATGCTGGGATAGGCTCCAGTCCCCCCGCGACCCGAAAAGGATTAAGCGGAAGAAGATGAATGAATGAATGCTGGACTTATGATTCTGTTCTCTGTTCTGATTAGTTTTATTATGATTATTTATTATTTAGATTTGGTTCTTCTCTGTCATAGTCATGTTTCCTCCCCAATTCCTTGCTTGTGTCTCTGTCTCCCTCTGTGTGTGTGTGTGTGTGTGTGCAGTCCCGCCCCTCTGTCACTGTCAGCTGCCTCAGCTGTCAGTGATCAGTGTCTTCACTTGTCTCATGTTTTCCTGATTGTGTTTTATGTATTTAAGGTCTGGGTTTGCTTCTGTTCGGCTCGGGTTCTTTGATCTACTTTGCCTATGATGGTGTGAACAACACACTTTGTCTGTTCCCTGCCTGTTTTCACCTTAGCTTTTTGTTGGGCTTCCAAGCGCTGTGTTAATTCCTGTTAAGCCATTGAGCTGTGTCTGGGCAACCAGCTCTTTAATAAAACCACTGTTAAACTTACAGTATCTCACAAAAGTGAGTACACCCCTCACTATATCTTTTCATGGGACAACACTGAAGATTTGACACTTTGATATAATGTAAAGTCGTCAGTGTACAGCTTGTATAACAGTGTAAATTTGCTGTCCCCTCAAAATAACTCAACACACAGCCATTAATGTCTAAACCACTGGTAACAAAAGTGAGTACACCCCTGGTGAAAATGTCCAAATTGTGTCCAATTAGCTATTTTCCCTCCCTGGTGTCATGTTACTTGATAGTGCTATAAGGTCTCAGGTGTGAATGTGGAGCAGGTGTGTTAAATCTGGTGTCGCTCTCACATTCTCTCATACTGGTCACTGAAAGTTCAACATGGCACCTCATGGCAAAGAACTCTCTAGGATCTGAAAAAAAGAATCGTTGCTCTACATAAAGATGGCCTAGGCTATAAGATTGCCAACACCCTGAAACTGAGCTGCAGCACGGTGGCCAAAACCATACAGCGGTTTAACAGGACAGGTTCCACTCAGAACAGGCCTTGCCATGGTCAACAAAAGAAGTTGAGTGCATGTGCTCAGCATCATATCCAGCGGTTGTCTTTTGAAAATAGATGTATGAGTGCTGCCAGCATTGCTGCAAAGGTTGAAGGGGTGGGGGGTCAGCCTGTCACTGCTCAGACCATACGCCGCACACTGCATCAAATTGGTCTGCATGGCTGTCATCCCAGAAGGAAGCCACTTTCAAAGATGATGCACAAGAAAGCCCACAGTTTGCTGAAGACAAGCAGACTAAGGACATGGATTACTCTTTCCAAAGTCACACGTCTTTTTTTGGGGGGGGGGGGGCTTTAGTGAAACTTTACAGCAAAAAAACAGAGATATGACACATTTCAATTATTTCACTCTTGATATGAATGAATAAATGAATGAATGAATGAATCTTTATTTTGGATAGATTAAAAGTAAAGATTAAAAGAAAGGAACAGAATAATATAACAAAGGGGGGAAAAATCTAACAAGGTCAAATTAAACAGCAACTCCTCTGATTAAACAGTTCAACATAAGTTATCTGACATGGGTGATGGATGAAGCCGCAGCTTATATTGCCCACCCATATTCCATCCAAGAATTCTAAAGAAAAACAAAACAAGAGCGAGTTGAATTCAGAACAAAGCTAAGACAAAACGTAACAAAAAAAACTAAGCAACAACACAACACAGACTGGATATGACAATCCTTATGTGATTTTACATGTCATCTTGTATATATGTTTGGAGTATTTCTACCTTTAGTTTTTGTTTAAATTGTCCAAGCGTTGTACATGATTTTAATTCAGGTCCAAAATCGTTCCATAATCTGACTCCTTGCACTGAAACACAGTGTTGCTTGGTGGTAGTTCTCACTGAAGGTTTTTGAAATATACATGTTCCTCTGAAATGATATTGTTTCTCCCTTACTTGGAACAACTTTTGGATATTTGCAGGCAGTAATAGATTCTTCACTTTTGTGGGGAGCGTGGAATAAAGATGCTGAATTGCTTTTTAATTCAGGTTTATTCAAGCATCACATCCCCAGCCTTCTCTCTCAAACGAGCAAAGAGACTGAGCTACATCCAAGCTTCACATTTATACCATTTCACACAAAGGCTTTTCACACAGATGATTCACACACAGGAAGAATCACGTATCCCCGTCAAAACCCTCTATTGACATTTCTTCCCCTTCCAGACCTTCAGTCCTCCACCTGTCTCCCGGGGGTCGGGAAGTCCTTTCATCGTACCCCCGTCCTCTTGTTGTTCCCCGCAGGTGGTCCAGACCTATTGTCCCCTTCGGTCGTGAGGTCAATCCCCATATGTAATCTCAGCATCCACTTTATGCTTAAACATATGTAGGCACAAATACATGGGCTACATAACCCCCCCCCCCAAACGACGAAGAATGGACAATACATTCAATTTTCAGTGAACATGCTACTATCAACAATACATCTAACATCAAACACTCAGTCTGTGCGCCGCTTGGGCTTCAACCGCCTTCCGAATCTGCTGTAAGCCGGCCTCGCCTTCCCTGCGGCGCCCCTCTGCAAAGGATCTGTTGACTGAGGAAGAGAGTGGTTATCTGATCCCTGCGGGGGCTCCGGGACGCTTCCCCTGGGGAGTCTGCCGTGTCGAGGTGCCCTCGCTACCCATACAGACTCGTCATTCATCACAAAAGCAGGTTTCAGTCTGTCAATACTAACTGTCTCTTTTCTGTCTCCCAAATCTAGCACAAAATGCTTATCACCTGTCTCCAGCACTCTATATGGCCCATCATATGGCGGTTTGAGGGTTGATCTTAGAGCCTCGTGCCTGACAAAAACGAACTCAGCATTTTTTAAAGCTTTGGGAACGAAAACGCGCAGAAAAGCGTGATGAACTGGGCCCGGGAGCATGTCTGCTCCCGTGCCGATTAGCGGCCCAAGAGCCGGGAGGGGGGCCGGCTCCGGGTGCTCTGGTAAAAACTCGCCTGGCAGCCTGAGAGGTTGTGCGAACACTAACTCCGCTGGGGAGGCAGCTAAATCCTCCTTGGGCGCAGAACGCAACCCTAATAAAACCCATGGTAGTTTGTTTACCCAATCTGCATCCGTGAGTGACGCTCTGAGGGCTGCCTTCAAAGACCTATGAAAACGCTCGCATAAACCATTGGCCTGAGGGTGATAAGCAGTAGTGCGGTGAATTTTTGCTCCTAAGCTGCTGGCCATCGCTGACCAAAGCTCGGAGACAAATTGAGGCCCTCTATCAGACGTAATATCCGACTGAACCCCAAAACGCGCTACCCAGGCCGTTAAAAAAACGCGAGCCACCTCCGCGGCCGTGGTCGATGCCAGTGGGACCACTTCCGGCCAACGTGTGGTTCGGTCCACCATTGTCAAAAGATGTGTCCCTGTGACGATGGTAGGGGGCCCATGAGGTCGACATGCACGTGATTGAATCTTCTGGCTGGAATGCGAAACGGTTCTAAAGGGGCTCTTGTGTGCTTGTGAATTTTGGCCCGCTGACAGGACATGCAGGCCTTTGCCCACTCTTTCACGTGCTTGCGCAGGCTCGGCCAAACAAACTTTTCCGCTACCATTTTCATCGAAGCGCGCACTCCCGGGTGTGCCAGGGAGTGAACCGAGTCAAAAATGCAGCGGCGCCACGCGGCCGGGACCACCAGGCGTGGGCGCCCGGTCGACACATCGCAGATTAGGGGGGGCGTACCGGTTTGCAAACATCTGCTCTCCAGCCTTAACCCTGTTGGTCCAGACTGGAGCGCGCGCACGTCCGCATCTGCACCCTGCTCCGCTGCCATGGCTGCGTAATCTATCCCTACGTGAACTGGGGCCGCGCGCGCTCCCGCGCTGCTACCTTGCTGCGCGGTCGCGGTGGTATCCTCTGCTTCTGCGCGCGCCGGTGCCGTGACCGCGTGCGAGAGGCAGTCTGCTACTACGTTGAGTTTACCCGCTACATGACGAATGTCAGTGGTAAATTCTGAAATTGCGGCCAGCTGCCTCTGCTGCCGGCCTGACCACGGATCTGAAATTTTGGACATCGCGTACGTGAGCGGCTTGTGGTCCACGAAAGCAGTGAACCGCTGCCCTTCCAGCCAGAACTGGAAATGACGAATAGCCAAATGAAGCGCCAACAGCTCCCTGTCAAACGCGCTGTATTTTCGCTCGGCCTCGCTCAGGGATTTGCTGAAAAAAGCCAGCGGCTGCCAAACTCCGGCAACATGCTGCTCTATTACGGCCCCTATGGCCACATCTGATGCGTCGGTCGTTAGCGCAATACGTGCCGATGGGTCAGGATGAGATAGGAGCGCAGCGTCAGCCAAGGCTTTTTTTTATCTCCGTGAACGCGCGCTCCCGCTCTGGGGACCACTCGATGGTATTGGATGGTTTTTGTTTTTTGAGCGCGGCGTATAATGGCTGCATGAGCTGCGCTGCGTGGGGCAGGAAACGGTTATAAAAATTCACCATCCCTAAAAATTCCTGCAATGACTTGACCGTTTGTGGTCGGGTGAAATCTGCCACTGCGCGCACCTTATCCGGTAACGGAACTGCCCCTTCTGGGGAAACGCGGTGGCCCAAAAAATCGATCTGCGCGACGACGAACTGGCACTTGGCTGGGTTAATTATTAAGCCGTGCTCTCCCAACCTCCTAAAGACCACAGTGAGGTGTTTTTCGTGTTCTTCCTCTGAAATACTGGTGACCAAAATGTCGTCGAGGTACACGAACACGAACGGGAGATCGCGTAACACAGCGTCCATCATCTGTTGGAATGTTTGCGCAGCTCCTTTAAGACCAAATTGCATGCGTAGAAACTCAAAAAGTCAGAACGGGGTTATTACCGCTGTTTTAGGAATGTCCTCAGGTCGGACTGGAACCTGATGGTAGCCGCGAACCAGGTCTATTTTGGAAAAAATGCACGCCCCCGCTAGATGTACTGAAAAATCCTGGATGTGTGGGATGGGGTAGCGATCGTGTGCTGTGGCGTTGTTCAGCCTGCGGTAATCGCTGCACGGTCTCCAGGAGCCGTCGGCTTTCGGGACCATATGCAGCGGCGAAGCCCATGGGCTTTTCGAACGGCGAATGATGCCCAGCCTCTCTAGGCTGGCAAACTCCTCGTGCGCTATGGAGAGCTCGGCAGCATCCAAGCGCCGAGCCTTCGCGAAGACGGGGGGGCCAGCTGTAGTGATAAAATGCTCCACCCCGTGTTTCACGACCGTTGCTGAAAAAGTGGGTACCGTGAGTGCTGGGAACTGGGTGAGGAGTGTGTGGAACTTACCACCTGCTGTGGCGACGTTGGTCTGTACTGGTGGCGGGGACACTCGAGCTGAACAGGGGAGAGAGTAGAAAGAGAGTGCATTTACCAGCCGCCTATTGGCAAGATCAACTAACAGACCATGTGAGCACAGAAAATCAGCACCTAACATGTTGAAACTCACCGCCGCTATGACAAAAGTCCATTCATACGTGTGGCCATGTAAGCGTAAAGACAAAGTCCTTTTCCCATAGGTGTTGATGCTCGAGCCGTTTGCCGCCGTTGCTCCGCTACCACAGGGTCCAGCCAACCGGTCAGCGTAGGTTGGGGTGATGAAGCTCACTTGGGCTCCGGTGTCTATGAGGAACTCCCGCCCGGAGCCCGCATCTCTGATGCAGAGCAGCTTGTTGTTTTCGCCGAGAGTCGAAGCTGCTAACGACCCTCGGTCTTGCCGTTTCCCGAACTCCTGAAGCTGCATGGCGGCACACACCTGCGTGCCCTCTCGGCAAACCTCCGATGATAAAAACAGAGATCATCTCCTCCGCTGCGTCGGGGCCGCGCCTCTGCCACTGAACCATCACCTCCACCGCGTCGATGCCGCGCCGCTGCCGTTGTTGGTAGGATTGGGTCTGCTGCCTCTGGCTCACCGCTGCCCTGGGTCGCCGCTGCAGCCGTCTGCTCGCCGCAGGCGTCCAGGAGCCTCTCTGCCTCCTGGGCCAGCTCCCGGAAATCCTCCTGGGTCTCACAATGTACGCTGGACAGCGTTCCTCTCATGTGCGTCGGGAGGTTAGTTAGGAAGATGTACTTGAAGAAGAAATTATCGTCGTCTGACCCCTTCAGCTGGAGCATGTCCTCCATCAGGGTGCCTGGCCTGTGTCCCCCTTGGTCGAGCAAAGCCAGGAGCCTCCTAGCCCTCTCTTCGGCTGAGGGCGTGAAAAACTTGGTGAGGGCAGCTTTCAATCTGCCGTATCTGTCGCTGGCGGGTGGCTGCTGTACCAAGCTCCGCACGCACCGAGCTGTGCGGTTGTCGAGCCTAGTGATGACATGGTGGAACTTAGTGTCATCCGCCGTTACCCCTGCGAGCGCGAACTGTGACTCTGCTTGTAGGAACCACGACTGTGGGTTGTCCTGCCAGAATTCTGGCAGTTTGACGGCTACGGCGCTCGCTAGGGCAGACTCCAGCAAGTCCGGAACGCGGAGACCCTCTCCAGGCATTCTCCACGTCACTGGGTCACCAATGTGGGGAGCGTGGAATAAAGAGGCTGAATTGCTTTTTAATTCAGGTTTATTCAAGCATCACATCCCCAGCCTTCTCTCTCAAACGAGCAAAGAGACTGAGCTACATCCAAGCTTCACATTTATACCATTTCACACAAAGGCTTTTCACACAGATGATTCACACACAGGAAGAATCACGTATCCCCGTCAAAACCCTCTATTAACATTTCTTCCCCTTCCAGACCTTCAGTCCTCCACCTGTCTCCCGAGGGTCGGGAAGTCCTTTCATCGTACCCCTGTCCTCTTGTTGTTCCCCGCAGGTGGTCCAGACCTATTGTCCCCTTCGGTCGTGAGGTCAATCCCCATATGTAATCTCAGCATCCACTTTATGGTTAAACATATGTAGGCACAAATACACGGGCTACACTTTAAACATTATTACTGCAGTTTTAAAGTCAACCAGATCTTTCAACTTGAGAGCTTTTAATTTAAGAAAAAGTGGGTTTGTTGGTTCCCTGTAAGCAGCTTTGTTTATTATTCTAATAGCTCTCTTCTGAAGCATAAAGACTGGATATATGTTTGTTTTATATGTATTTCCCCATACTTCAGTACAATATGTCATGTATGGGAGTATTAATGAATGATACAAAGTATATAGTGTGGGTTGATTCAGCAAATATTTCACTCTGTGTAATATTGCAATTGATTTGGATATTTTACTTTTAATATAATTAATATGTGACTTCCAACACAGTTTATTATCAATTATTACTCCAAGGAATTTAATTTCAGATACCCTTTCAATCTCTACACCATTTACACTGAGTTTAGATACTGAGTTGTTGTGATGGTTGTTAAAAACTATAAATTTTGTCTTACTTAAATTGAGCGTTAATTTGTTTGAATCAAACCACAGTTTAAGCTTTCCTAATTCCTTTCCGAGTGTATCCAAAAGTTGTTCCAAATTGCATTCACTGCATTCACTGCAGCCACTGGGCTGCACGGTGGCGCAATGGGCTGCACGGTGGCGCAATGGTTAGCACTGCGGCAGCACAGTTTACCCTTGGCCGGGGGATTGTGGGGATCGTGGGATCGTGGGTTCGATCCCAGCCCCCGACCAACAGTGATCTGTGTGGAGTTTGCATGTTCTCCCCGTGTTGCGTGGGTTTACTCCGGGATTTCTCCGGTTTCCTCCCACATGCCAAAAACATGCATGTTAGGTTAATTGGCTGTTCTAAATTGTCCCTAGATATCTGTTTCCTATAGGCCCTTAGAATAGAGGGTTAGTATTAATGAAAGCGCTTTGAGTGGTCTTTGTGACTAGAAAAGCGCTATATAAGTGCAGGTTAGTTAGTTAGTTAGTAATAAATTAGTGTCATCTGCAAACAATATTAAATCCATTTTTTCTGAAACTTTACATATATCATTTATATACATATTGAATAACAATGGCCCCAAAACTGAACCCTGTGGGACTCCACAAGTAACCTTCAGTAACTGTGAGTTTTTGTTACAAACACATACATACTGATATCTGTTCTTTAAGTAACTACATAACCAGGACAGTGCTACCCCCAATACCATAATTTTGTAGTTTCTTTAATAATACAGTAAATTATGATCCACTGTATCAAATGCTTTTTTAAGATCCAGGAATACCCCAACTGAATACTCTCTATTTTCAATGGCAGTTGATATTTTTTCTATAAATTCCATTAGAGCAAATGCAGTTGTCCTCTTAATGACCTCTTATCAACCCGTATTGCAGCTCACACAATAAATTATTCTTCATTATGAAGTTGTCAATTCTCTCACAGAATATTTTTTCAAGTATCTTGGAAAATTGCAGCAATAGTGAAATTGGTCTATAGTTTGGAAATTCCCCTCTGTCACCCGTCTTGTATATCAGAATTACTTTAGCTATTTTCATTGCATTGGGAAATATACCTGTTTGGAGAGACAGGTTACAGATATACGTCAGTGGCTTCACTAAGCATTCAATAATAGTTTTGACTAAGAGCATGTCAATACCATCACAGTCCGTAGATGTTTTACTTTTAAACGATTTAACAATTTCAATGACCTCTCTTCTCATCTGTGTTCTTTATGAAAATGAAGTCTTTTATAGCAATGTTTTTGCTTATTGTATCACCTGTAGGTGCTGTAATGGGTATTTCTCGAGCCAAATTAGGACCAATGTTAACAAAAAAATTATTAAATTCATCTGCAGGTGAGACTGCATCACACTCTGAGTTGTGTTTTTTTTTTTTTTTTTTTGAAAGACTGGTTGGGTAGCTTGTATTTCTGTTTTTATTTCCAAGAATATTGTTAAGTATTGTTCATGTATTTTTAATATTATCTCTGTTTTTCTCCAGTTCTTTACTGTAATAGTCTCTTTTACTACATCTCATTATATATTAACTTGTTTTTGTATGTTTTATACCGTTGCTCTGCTTCTTTTGTCCTTTTCTTTAGAAAAGCTTTATATAATGAATTTTTCTTTTTACACGCCTTTTGTAATCCTTTGGTTAACCATGGCTTGTCGACAAATTTCTGTTTAAGCTTTTTCTTTACTAATGGACAATTTTTTTCATAAAGAGTGGTCCTGGCAGCAGAAGGCTAAGGACAGAGCTGTGTGGAGGAATCTGATCAGACCTAAATGAAACAGTCATTGTCGCCCACAACAGACTGCTATGATGATGATTGATGATGGTTACAATGTTATGAATGTGTCATAGGCTTCATTTACATCTGACACATAGACTTTTGTCCAGCCTTACTTCAGCAGGTCTTCTTTTAAAAGAACTGATTGCATTTTGTGATTTGTATCTGAAAGATTTTAAAGTTTTTTCTGTATTGGCCCCCATGTGGCCATGGATAAGTGCAAAGACTTGCAAATGGTCACTTATGTCATTCATCAATAATCCACTTTCTATTGGCTTGTAAGTCATAAAAAAAACATGTTACAGACATGTTAACAACAGAAAAAAATTTATTTTTGCCAGAGTATCACTTTAATAAACTTTTCACAAAAGCAACCACTGATGGAGAATCGTCTTCAGATCCCTCTTTCACTCCATATAATCTGATACTGGCTCCCCAGGATCGTCCCTCTAGGTTTGTTAGCTTAGCCTCCGTTTGGAGATGAAGTTGGAGCATCTCAGTCAGGGCCTCCTCATTAGTCTGTCGTCAAGTTTCTGCATCCATGATCCTTTCTTCTGCTTCTTCCAGTCTCTTACCAGTTTTATTCATTTCTGCTTTGATTGCTGCCAGTTGGATCTTGTTGTCCTTTCCAGTGTTGGGCAAGTTACTAAAAATAGAAACTAATTACAGTTACTAGTTACTTCATTTCAAAAGTAACTGGGTTACTTTACCAATTACTGCATGATTAAAGTAACTATTTATTATATTTATTTATATTTATATTTATACTATTTATTCCAAATAACTATTTACTAGTTATTTGGAAAAGTAACTTTCACATTACTTTTAAATGCATATTTAAATGAAAGTGTATTTCATCTCACTTCTGGTTCCTGTCAACCTGCTGTCAGATCCTGTCAGTTGGTGGATTTCTGTGTTTTGGTGCTCGGTTTTTGACTACTTTTTTTGGCTTTTGAGAACTGAGTTTGGATTACGGACTGGACATCTTAGTTTCGACCCCTGTCTGACTTAAGACGCCAATAACGGCATCTACGGACTGGGAAACGAGAGCGGAGCAGCTCGCCATTCAGCTAGCTAAACAGCTGTTCATTAGCTGTTTATTCAACATACATCGTCCGGGATCATGGGTCCTAAGAAAGCTCAGCAGACTGAGGAGGTGGACGATATTAAAAGATCGCTTGACTTCTTGGCTGAAGAGATTTCTGCTGTTAAGCTGCAGCAAAAAAAAATATTCTGGGCCTGCTCGAGGATGTGAAAGCGCTGCGGATCCCGAACGCCGAGAAGGACAAGAGGCTGGCATATATGGAGAGCAGAGTGTTGGACCTGGAGCAGAACACCCAGGTGAATGACGTGATCATCACAGGGCTCCACATTAAACCCCGATCATATGCTCAGGCAGTGGCCGCAGACAGCGGAGGGAGGCTCGACGCGCTGGAAGACGAATCCACGGAACAACAAGTGGTGGCCTTCCTGCAGTCCAAAGGAATCCAGCTGCACTGTAACACCATAGAGGCCTGCCACCCTCTGCCCAGGAAAAACAGCGACAAACCGGCAGTAATCATGAGGTTTGTGAATAGAAAACACAAGACTGCGCTGCTAAAACAAGGTAGGAAACTGAAAGGAACAAACATCTATATAAACGAGCACCTTACAAAAGAAAATGCAGAAATAGCCAGAAAAGCTAGATACATGAAAAAGCAGAAAAAGATTCAAAACACCTGGACACATCAAACTGTAAAATATACATAAAATTAAATGGATCACCTGAAGAAGCCAAGGTCATTAACATCCGTAATATTATGGAACTGAACAAATATCAATGAATGTTATGAACTGGAGTCAACAGCAACAAGAGACAATTGTAGGACACTGAAGGATTATACTCATCTGCTACAAGACATTTAACAACATGAAACAAAAGATCAACAAACCGGAACAACAGGAACTGAAAGTTTTTGAATATACAGATCACAACCCACAGGACTTAGAATATAACATAGACCCTGATATTAATTTATTTAGCTCCATCAATAATGACTGTAGTTACTACACGGATGAACAGTTTAACACAATGGTCACATCTGATTTCAATATTTCTATGATCCACTTCAACAGCAGAACTCTCTATGCCAACTTTAATAACATTAAAGATTATTTACATCAGTTTAAAGAGCCATTCAATATTGTGGCAATATCAGAGACGTGGCTCAGTGAAGAGAAAGGAGTGGATTTTACCATGGATGGCTATGAATTAAATTATATAAATAGAAAAGTGAAAAAAGGAGGAGGAGTTGCAATTTATGTTGACAAGAGCTTGCAATACAAGGTTGTTGAAAATTTGTCAGTAACTGTGGATGATTTATTTGAACGTATTACAATAGAAATCTGTCTGGACAATGTGAAGAATATAGTAGTGAGCTGTGTATATAGAACACCTGGATCAAACACTGACTTATTTAAGGACTGGATGGAAAAAATGTATGCAAAACTAACTCATAAAGTTATGTTCATCTGTGGGGTTTTCAATATAGATCTTATCTAACTAACTAACTAACCTGCACTTACAGTATATAGCGCTTTTCTAGTCACAAAGACCACTCAAAGCGCTTAATTCAAAACAACATAGTTTGACAGAAGAATTTATCAACACAATGTACAGTATGGCCTTATATTCAACAATTACCGAACCTAGCAGAATCACGTCACACAGTGCCACACTAATAGATAACATATTCACAAACATTATGGAAAACAATATCATGAGTGGGCTTTTATTGAATGATATCAGTGACCACCTGCCGATTTTTGTTGTCTATCAATGCGATTATAGGAAGAAAAAGTATACCAAAAATATTAAATATAAAAGAATAAGAACCGAAGAATCTATGTATTTACTGACAAAGGAATTATTAATACAAGACTGGAAGATAGTTTGTGATGAAAATGATATAAATGAAGCATATGATAAATTTTACAAATATTTCAATCATTGTACAATAAAAACTGTCCTATAAAACAATACAGTGACAAACAACAAAACAAAAATATTCCTTGGGTCACCAAGGGGTTAATAAATACATGTAAAAAGAATGCATTATATAAACAATTCATTAAGTGCAGAACGGTGGATGCTGAGATCAAATATAAAAGATATAAAAATAAGCTTACTGTAGAAGAGCTTGGAATAACGAGGCGATGTGACTTATAAACCAAAGTTTATTATCAGCTTCGCTCCTCTAACAAGTCTCATCTCAGTGCAGAAGCAGAAGTAGAATAAGAGACCGAACACATTCAGCTCTACATACTTATACCTACACATAACAAAAGACATTGCACATCAAAGCTGACATCCCGCATTAGCTTAATCACCCCTCCTTTGTCTTCCTACTCCTCCACCTGACCCTGGGGGGTCAGGGCGATCGATCTGGTCTCCACCGCAGCGCCTCGGATGCTCTTTGATCTTCGCTGGCGGTTGAGACCTCTTGTCCTGTTCTGAGGTGTGAAGTCGTTGTACATATGTAATCACCAAACATTCTCACATGCTTATACATATGTAGGTTATGGGATATATGATTAATATAAACCACAGCCCCCCCCCAAACGACTAAGAAAAGGACAATAAAAGAAAGTCCACAGTTTAAGATAATTTCTATGACATACTAACTGTTAAACCTCTTGACAAGGAAAAAGAAAACAAAAAAAACTTTCCAGCAGCTATGCTCCTGTAGAGAATTCTGTGGTAATCATAACAGCGTAGTAATATCACAAATCAGTCTTAAAACTGTCACAGCACAATCTGATAAAATAGTTAACAACTTTTGGTTAATTTGCATCAGTCCCTGTGCCGTCTGGGTTTTAGTCTTCTCCCGAATCTGCTGTGGGTCCGCTTGGGCGTCCTGGCGGGACCTTCCTGTAAGGAATCTGCAGCTTGGGGAGGAGAATGGTTATTTGTTCCCTGCAGGGGGGCTGAGTCTCTTTTCTTGGGGGGGTCTACCCCGCCGAGGTGCTCTCGCCAACCGTGCAGGTTCGTCTCTCAACAAGAAGGCAGGTTTAAGTCTGTCAATGCTGACTGTTTCTTTTCTGTCCCCTAAATCAAGCACAAAATGCTTATCACCAGGTTCCAGTACTCCGAATGGTCCATCGTATGGTGGACGGAGGGTTGGTTTTAAAGCTTCATGCCTAACAAAAACGAATTCGGCGCTTTTTAAAGCTTGGGGGACAAAAACCCGTGGAAAAGAGTGATGTGCCGGTCCGGGGAGAGTGTCCAGTCCATTGCTGCCTAAAAGCCTCATGGCTGGAAGATGCCCAGGCTCTGGGTTCTCTGGTTAAAATTCACCTGGGAGTCTGAGAGGTTGTGCAAAAACTAATTCTGCTGGGGAGGCGTCTAGATCCTCTTTAGGCGCAGCACGCAACCCCAATAAAACCCAGGGAAGTTTATTTACCCAATTTGTATCCGTTAGTGAGGCTCTGAGGGCGGCCTTTAAAGATCTGTGAAAGCGCTCGCATAACCCATTAGCCTGAGGGTGATAAGCGGTGGTGCGGTGAATTGTCGCCCCTAAGCTGCTGGCCATGGCTGACCAAAGCTCTGAGACAAATTGAGGCCCCCTATCGGACGTGATGTCCAATGGGACGCCGAAATGTGCCACCCAGTTTGTCAAAAAAACGCGAGCGACTTCCGCCGCTGTGGTTGACGCCAGAGGGACCGCCTCAGGCCAGCGCGTAGTACGGTCTATCATTGTTAGCAGGTGTGTGAAACCCTGAGACGAAGGTAGTGGTCCCACGAGGTCGACATGAACGTGGTCGAACCTTCTAGCTGGGATTCGAAAAGGCTCTAGAGGGGCTTTTGTGTGTTTGTGTATTTTGGCGCGCTGACAAGACATGCAAGTTTTTGCCCATTCCTTTACATTTTTGCGCAGGCCGGGCCACACAAACTTTTCGGCAACCATTTTAACCGAGGCGCGCACACCTGAGTGCGCGAGGGAGTGAATTGAGTCGAAAATACGGCGGCGCCATGCAGCTGGGACTACCGGGCGAGGTTGGCCGGTTGAAACGTCGCAGATTAGGGGGGGGGGGGGTACACCGTCGCGTAAACCCCTTTCCTCCAGCCTTAACCCTGTTGGTCCAGACAGGAGTGCGCGCACGTCCACGTCACTGCTTTGCTCCTCTGCCATGGCTGCGTAATCTATCCCTACGTGAATTGGGGCCGCGTACATGTCCGCGTTGGCGAAGAGTTCTGCGGCTGAGGTAGTATAATCTGTCTCCTCGCGCTCTGGCGATGTCACAGCGCGAGAGAGGCAGTCTGCTACCACGTTAAGTTTGCCTGCCACATGTCGAATGTCTGTGGTGAACTCTGAAATTGCAGCTAGCTGTCTTTGTTGTCTGCCTGACCATGGTTCTGAAATTTTAGCCATCGCAAAGGTGAGCGGTTTGTGGTCTACAAAAGCCGTGAAACGCCACCCTTCTAACCAGAACTGGAAGTGGCGGATGGATAAATGAAGCGCTAGCAGCTCCCTGTCAAAAGTGCTGTATTTACGCTCCGTTTGGTTTAATGATTTGCTGAAAAATGCCAAAGGTTGCCAGGTTCCGCCAACGTGTTGTTCCACAACTGCCCCTATGGCCAGGTCTGAAGCGTCTGTGGTTAGCGCGATGCGGGCCGAGGGATCAGGGTGAACCAACAACGTGGCGTTCGCTAGAGCACTTTTTACTTCCGCGAAGGCGCATTCGCGCTCCGAGGTCCATTTGACCGCGTTGGAAGGCTTTTGTTTTCTGAGCGCGGTATACAGGGGAGGGGCTGCATGAGTTGAGCTGCGCGGGGGAGGAAACGGTTGTAAAAATTAACCATTCCCAAAAATTCTTGCAGCGATTTGACCGTTTGTGGTCGTGGAAAATTTTTTACTGCGCGAACTTTGTCTGGCAATGGGACTGCCCCCTCTGGTGAAACTCTGTGTCCCAAAAAATCAATTTGTGACATGCCGAATTTGCATTTGGCTGGATTGATTATTAACCCGTGCTCTTCTAGTCTCTGAAAAACCGTAGTGAGGTATTGTTCGTATTCTTCCTCCGACGAGCTGGCTACCAGCATATCGTCGAGGTAGACGAACACGAAAGGGAGATCGCGTAATACCGCGTCCATCATCCGCTGAAAGGTTTGAGCAGCGCCTTTGAGGCCAAACGGCATCCGCAAAAATTCAAAAAGACCGAAAGGGGTTATTACAGCCGTTTTAGGAATGTCTTCCGCTCGAACGGGGACTTGGTGATAGCCGCGGACCAGGTCTATTTTAGAAAAAATGCGCGCACCCGCCAGATGTAGTGAAAAATCTTGGATGTGAGGAATTGGTTAGCGGTCATGCGCTGTCGCATTGTTTAATCTGCGGTAATCGCCGCAAGGTCTCCAAGAACCGTCGGTTTTCGGGACCATGTGGAGTGGCGATGCCCAGGGGCTTTTCGAGCGTCTAATAATGCCTAATTTTTCCAGGGTGGCAAACTCGTCCCGTGCTATGGCGAGCTTGGTCGCGTCTAAGCCTCGAGCTTTAGCGAACACGGGTGGGCCCGTTGTGGGAATGAAGTGTTCAACCTCGTGTTTCGCTACTGTTGCTGAAAATTTTGGAACTGTGAGTGCTGGAAATTGGGTGAGGAGTTGGTCAAACTTACCTCCTGCTGTTGTGACACTGGCCTGCACGGGTGGTGGAGAGACTCGAGCTGAGCAGGGGATAGAAGAAAATGACAGTGCATTAACCAAGTGCCTATTTGCTAGATCGACTAACAACCCATGTGCACACAAAAAATCAGCACCCAACAAGTTAAAACTCACCACCGCTACAATAAATGTCCATCTATAGTTGCGGCCGTGGATGCAAAGAGGCAGGCTCCTTTCACCGTAAGTGTTGATGATGGAGCCGTTGGCTGCCATCGCCCCATTTCCCCGGGGACCCATGGCCCGATCTGCGTGGGAAGGGGTGATAAAACTCAGTTGAGCTCCGGTGTCGATCAGGAACTGTCTCCCGGTGTGTCCGTCAGTCACATAAAGAAGTTTATTTTTTTCGCAGAGAACCGCAGCCGTTAACGGTTCTCAGTTTTGGCGTTTTCCCGAACTTCTGAACTTGCAGGGGGGAACGCATTTGTATGCCCCCTCGACGAAACGGTGGTTGTAATAGCAGATGTCGTTCCACCTGCTGCGTCTTGGTCGTGTTGCCGCCATGGTGGGCGGGCTCTGCTCGGTTGTCTGTGGTTCTCCGCTGCTCTGGGCATCTGCGGATGCTGCTGTGGCCACCTGTTCCCCGCAGGCGTTGGTGAGTCGCTGCGCTTCTCGGGCCAGCGCGTGGAAGTCCTGCTGGGTGCTGCACCGCATGTTGATCAGCGTCCCTCTCATGTGTGGTGGCAGAGTGCTGAGGAAGATGTGTTGGAAGAGGAAGTTGTCGTTGTCCTCCTCCTTGAGCTGCAGCATGTCCTCCATGAGGGCCTTGGGTCTGCATCCTCTGTGGCCGTAGATCGCCAGGATCTTCTCTGCTCTCTCCTCGGCTGAGGGGACGAAGTTCTCGACAATGGTCGCCTTCAGCTCTCTGTATTTGTCATGGGCGGGCGGCTGTCGGATTATGCTCCGCGCGCATCTTGACGTGGCAGCGTCGAGTTTGGCAACGATGTGATAAAACTTCGTCTCGTCTGCCGTTATGCCTGCCAGTGCAAACTGAGCCTCAGCTTGCTGGAACCACGAGCTCGGGTCTTCTTGCCAGAATTCTGGCAGCTTGACGGTGACGGCGCTTGTGTGGGCCGTCCTTGATGTGTCCGCCGGGTGAGAGCGCCTTTCTTCTGCTCTCACGGCGGGGCTGGTGCTCGGTTGAGCCCTCTCTTCTGCCGTGGGGGAACGTCTTCCATCCGTTCCCCTGTCTGCATGGGCGCCGGCGCTTACCTGGGTCGCCTCCGATGAGTCAATCACGGGAGAACGTCTCTGTTCCATCCTCACGTCTGGTCACCAGTGTAGAAGAGCTTGGAATAACGAGGCGATGTGACTTATAAACCAAAGTTTATTATCAGCTTCGCTCCTCTAACAAGTCTCATCTCAGTGCAGAAGCAGAAGTAAAATAAGAGACCGAACACATTCAGCTCTACATACTTATACCTACACATAACAAAAGACATTGCACATCAAAGCTGACATCCCGCATTAGCTTAATCCCCCCCTCCTTTGTCTTCCTACTCCTCCACCTGACCCTGGGGAGTCAGGGCAATCGATCTGGTCTCCACCGCAACGCCTCGGATGCTCTTTGATCTTCACTGGCGGTTGAGACCTCTTGTCCTGTTCTGAGGTGTGAAGTCGTTGTACATATGTAATCACCAAACATTCTCACATGCTTATACATATGTAGGTTATGGGATATATGATTAATATAAACCACACTTACTAATATAATGAGGACCTGTAAGAAAGAATATTACAACAGAATATTAGAGGATAATAAAAATAACTTAAGAGGAATATGGCAAGTACTCAATGGGATTATTAGTAATCGACCTAAGAATGCTAATTATCCAGAATATTTTATTGAAAATGACAATTTGATAAATAATATGGAGGATGCGGTCAGTGGTTTCAATAATTTTTTGTAAACGTTGGTCCTGAATTAGCAAAATCAATAGTGACACCAGAAACAAACCACAGTGGTTCTGTAAATGAAATAGAAGATAGAAATCCAAACACAATCTTTTTGGGTGCAGTTACTGAAAAGGAAATTATCGAGACTGTGAGTAAATTTAAGAACAAAAAATCAACGGACTGGAATGAAATTGACATGACAATAGTGAAAAAAGTAATTGAAGGAATTGTTGAACCACTCACCCACATCTGTAACCTGTCATTTCAAACTGGTACATTTCCAGACAAAATGAAAATAGCAAAAGTAATACCTCTATACAAAACAGGAGACAGTCATTGTTTCACAAATTACAGGCCAGTCTCTTTACTCTCACAATTCTCCAAAATACTTGAAAAAATCTTCACTAAGAGACTGGATGATTTCATTGAAAAACACAACCTCCTCACAGACAGCCAGTATGGTTTTAGCGCAGATAAATCTACATCTCTGGCACTGATCGAACTTATAGAAGAAATTACTAGTTGTATAGATAAAAAAAAAGTTTGCTGTAGGAGTATTTATAGATTTAAAGAAAGCTTTTGACACCATTGACCACAGAATACTACTGAGGAAACTGGAAAGGTATGGGATAAGAGGGGTCGGACTGAGTTGGGTGGAAAGTCATTTAAGTAACAGACAACAATTTGTACAAATTGGTGAGCACAAATCACCCTTCATGGACATCACTTGTGGTGTGCCCCAGGGGTCAGTTTTGGGACCCAAACTCTTTATCTTGTATATAAATGACATATGCCAAGTATCAAAAATTCTGAAATTTATTTTGTTTGCGGATGACACAAATATCCTTTGCACTGGTGAGAATTTGCAGCAGGTTTTAGAGGTGGTCACAAATGAAATGAAAAAGTTAACGCAGTGGTTCAACAAAAATAAATTATCTCTAAATCTGAAAAAAACAAAGATTATGTTGTTTGGAAATTATAAAATAAATCATGAAATAATGGTAACGATAGATGATAACAGAATAGAAACAGTACAGGAAAATAAGTTTCTGGGGGTGACTCTAGACAATAAAATCTGCTGGAAACCTCACATCAGTCACATCCGGGCTAAATTAGCAAAATGTATAGGCATACTGGGGAAGACAAGACACATCTTGGACTATAAATCATTGTTCTTACTGTACAATTCACTGTTTCTACCTTATCTTAACTACTGTGTAGAAGTCTGGGGAAACACCTACAAGACCAACCTACAGCCAATATGCACATCACAAAAAAAGCTATAAGGATAATAAATAATGTAGGATATAGAGACCGTATCAATTCATTGTTTTTAAAGTCACATGTCATAAAGTTCATGGATTTAGTTAAATTTAAGACAGCACAAGTCATGTACAGGGCAATTAATAATCAACTCCCAACTAATATACAAAAAATATTCAAAAAAGAGACAATGATCATAATTTGAGAGGAGACTTAAACTTTACAAAACCTAAGACACTGTACGACCAACTAAGAAAAGTCTGTGCATATCTGTCTGTGGGGTGGATTTGTGGAACAGTCTGGAGCCAGAACTGAAACTATGTACAAATAGAAATCAATTCAAAAAGAGGTGTAAACATTATTTGCTGAAAGAATATATGTTAGAAGGGTAGTATTTATATGTACGATTCACTATGCTCACTCTGGGACACTATGGAATGGTAGGTGGGACAGCACTGTGTATATCTGTTTTGTTTGAGGCTGGTTTTGATGTATGGACATCAATGTATGTTGGGATGGATGGGTGTTAATGTTATGTACAAAATATAGTTAATTGTTTATTTGGGGTCTTAAATGGAGTAATTTGTATATATTTCACATGGGTGTATTTATGGAAAAAAGGAGATGGAATTAAGTGTTCACTTCTTCCTTCTCCCTTTCGAACACTGTATACTGTTACTTTATTGCACTTATTTTTTTTTTTTTTACTTTTTTGTTCAAAATAAAGTATGTATCTATCTATCTAAATCATCTTGCACACATAAGATAATTTAATTAATGGTTTACATTAAACTGATTCATGGATTGCTGTCCTACTGCTATTGTTATTGTTGTATTATTTCCTTTATCATTGCTGTATTGTTTATTGTTGTTGTATTGTGTTATCTGTTCTATGTGGCTGGCATTGGCTGGCCAAGGAACACAAGATGGAAATTAGCTTTGGCTATAATCTTCTATGGTGCATAGTTACATATCTTCATTAATTAACCATTTGCTGTGACGTCACACCTTTTGTTTACGCCGCCATATTGGACGGCGGAAGCGAGTGGACGGCGCATTCAGCAGCTGTTCAGCGGTGTACCAGATCTTGATATATTTACCTGATTTCAACCTACGTCTTTGTTTTATTTTATGTTGGCATTGAATTAGACTATGGTGCTTCACTGCTGTTCCTTTGGGTGTACAAATCGCCAGAAAAAGGGATCCAACTTGAAGTTTTACCGGTTCCCAGCTGACGAAGACAGGCGCAGGAGGTGGGTGGCAGCGCTGAAGAGGAAAGATTGCATAGCCGCCTTACTCGCGGCTATGCAATCAACATTTTATATGATGCACGCAATGAAATAACCTGAAAATTATTTATAACAATTAAATTTGAATTTATTACTTAAGTCATGATATACTGTATATTTACATGCAATAGCTAAGCTAGTTGTACAACAAAGAAATATTATATTCTATTTCGCCAATACATTTTATTATTTTTAGTAAACCTCAGGTGATGATACAACCACAATCTACATGCTACACACACTTAGTTCTTCAGATTTTTCTGACTCCTTGAAATTGCTCTACAATCTGGACAGCACCACTTTTTCTTTGGAACATTTTTCAACCTGAGACACTGTACATGGAACTGACCAATTTGACAAAAGCCAGACTCACAGGTTACAATAGATGCATCACCACAGGTTTTTCTGCAGTAGCAAATGACACTAGTATTATCACCTTTTGGGGTTTCTTTTGTCTTACAAGATATATGAAACAAATTTGGATTTTTGGTATACCATTTGGCGAGTAGTTCTGGTAAAATGACAGACCTGTGATATTTACCAACAAGTTGAACTTTCTCATTAAAAAAGACGTCATCAAACTCAATTCTTTGAACATTACAACCTTTTTGAGTCCAGAGAACAAAGTCACAGTAAGAAAGTTCTGTGACACCCGGTTGAGCTTGGATTTGGTAGAAATATTTATAAGATGGTTTCAGCTTGATGTCACCATCACTGTTGCTTGCACAAAACTGAGGGTCTTCCACCGCTTCCTCTAAAGCCTGATTCCTCTTATAGAAAGGACATTTCACCTCCACCAGACCCTCCCCACCGCAGCTACAGGAGACAAATCCATCCGGAGAGGCACCCATGAAGGGGAAGCGCTGACTGAGGACTAGTCCAGCATCACACACTAGTAGATCCTGGTGCTGAGAAGACCTGATTTCTTCATACTGATCACGGGCCACTTTCTCATGGTCGCATCTCCATCTGTAAACAAATCGGCAAAATTATTGACAGAGTACAAAAAAAAATGTACCAGTATTCCTTAAAAACAATACAGTATAGAACTATTTTCTGTAAGAAATCTGAATATTTTAGATAGCACAATGAAATGACAATTTTTTTAGAATTATATGTCTTCTTTACAGTTTAAATGTTGTCAGTTTCCATGGTCAACCCACTTAGTACTCAATGATTCAATTGAGCACCAAAAGTAGCTTACAGTAAGTAGCTAAGCATAGCAGGATAAAAAGAGATGATTACCGGTAAAAAAAACAATTCAGGAATTGCATGCAGGCTTGGCGGAGGTTTGCAGCTCTCCGAGTGCTTTTCTAGTCTCTTGCTTTGTTGCTTTACTGGCTGCACAGTGGCGCAGTGGTTTAGCACTGTGGCAGCACAGTTTTACCCTTGGCCGGGGGATCGCGGGGATCATGAGATCGTGGGTTCGATCCCAGCCCCCGACCAACAGTGAGCTGTGTGGAGTTTGCATGTTCTCCCCGTGTTGCGTGGGTTTACTCCGGGATTTCTCCGGTTTCCCCCCGCATACCAAAAACATGTAGGTTTAGGGCGCTCGCGCACGCAGCGACCAGCAGCCAGTGGCTTGTCACCAGACTGCAAACCAAATCTACCTACGGGTACAAATAAGTAACCAAAAAAAAAAAAAAAAAACTAACTGGGTAGCATATCTTGTTCAGCAGGCTTCTCGAAGGAACGTCAAGATGAGTCTGTGCAGCTTCTTTGAAGATGGATGCCGTTATTCTGCCGACTCGCTGCTGATGCCACAATACACACTTGTTCTGCGATCTGGTAGTTTCTTCAACAAATTTTACCTGCAGAAGAAACAATGTCTGATATAACTAACCTAAATTTTCCTGCATAGATATTATGACGTCCCACAAAATGATTATATAGCATTTAATAGACTGTAAAGCACTTTAAAAGTTGTTATTTTTAGAAATAAATTTTAAAATCGATATCACGCAATGCAGCAAAAGGAAGCTTCAAGTTTGCTGTTGGTGTATTCCAGGCGCAGGGAACATCAGTGCAAGTCTGGCCTTGGGACAGGCGGACAGCACACTCAACAGCAAACAACACAGCTGCAACATGCGAACAAGTCTCTCCTAACCCTGCCATACAAGTACAGTGTGAAGACAATATGACACCATCTTGATTCATGATCACTCAGGGTTTCAGTGGGGGGTCCGACATCTTCTGGGAGTGATGTACCTGTAGTGGATAAATATTCTTATAATTAATATGTGGGTATGATGACTTTTTATCTGGATATAAGTCTTTCTTGTATAGACTGAACAATAAAATTTGTAATATATCTAATAGTGTTGGGAGTTGTTTATCGAGTATTCTATTGATAAGACAAATATTTAAAAATCCTTTTACAGAATATATAGATCTATAAAAATATTAAATTATTTTTAAATTAATTTAATTGAGATACTATATATACAGCTAATAACAATAATAATAATAATAACTGAATATTTTCCCCCTCATGGATCGTCACCTTATCGTGGTGGTGGGGTTTGCGTGCCCCAGTGATCCTTGGAGCTATGTTGTCCGGGGCAATTTGCCTCTGATAGGGTCTCCCAAGACAAACTGGTCCTGGGTGAAGGGCCAGACTAAGAACGATCCAACAGACTCTCATGAATTGTATATCAAGGATTCAGTGTACCCCGCCCGGTATGGGGTTACCGGGGCCCCACCCTGGAGCCAGGCCTGGGGGAGGGGCTCGAAGGCTAGCGTCTGGTGGCCGGGTTTCCACCCATGGGACCCGGCCGGGCTCAGCCCGAAGGAGTTACATGGGTCCGCCCTCCAGTGGGCTCACCACCTGCAGGAGGGATCATGGGGGTCCGGTGCTATGTGGATCAGGTGGCGGTCAAAGGCGGAGACCTTGGCGGACTGATCCCAAGCTTTCTAAACTGGCTTTTGGTACGTGGAATGTCACCTCTCTGGTGGGGAAGGAGCCTGAGCTGGTGTACGAGGTTGAGCGATACCGGCTAGATATAGTCGGCCTCACTTCAACACACAGCTCCGGTTCCAGAACCAGTCTCCTGGAGAGGGGCTGGAGCTTGGCCTTTTCTGGAGTTGCCCCGGGCGAGAGGCGACGAGCAGGGGTGGGTATTCTTGTATCGCCCCACCTTGCTGCCTCTATATTGCGGTTTTCCCCGGTGGACGAAAGGGTTGCTTCCCTGCGCCTTCGGGTTGGGAAACAAGTCCTGACCATCATTTGTGCCTATGCACCAAATGATGTTTCAGAGTACCCACCCTTTTTGGAGTCTGTGACTGGGGTGCTGGAGGGTGCTCCTCTTGGAGACTCCATTGTCCTACTGGGGGACTTCAATGTGCACGTGCGCAACGACAGTGAAACCTGGAGGGGGGTGATTGGGAGGAATGGCCTGCCTGATCTGAACCCGAGTGGTGTTCAGTTATTGGACTTCTGTGCTAACCACAGTCTGTCCATAACGAACACCATGTTCAAGCATAAAGGTGTCCATATGTGCACCTGGCACCAGGACACCCTAGGTCACAGGTCAATGATCGATTTTGTTATCGTATCATCAGACCTGCGACCGTATGTCTTGGACACCCGAGTAAAGAGAGGTGCAGAGCTGTCAACTGATCACCACCTGGTGGTGAGTTGGATCCGATGGCAGGGGAGGAAGCCATTCAGACCTGGTAGACCCAAACGTATAGTGAGGGTGTGCTGGGAGCGTCTGGCTGAGGCCCCTGTCCGGGAGGTCTTCAACTCCCACCTCCGGAAGAACTTCAACCACATTCCGAGGGAGTCTGGAGACATGGAGTCTGAATGGGCCATGTTCTCCACCTCTGTTGTTGAAGCGGTGGCCCAGAGTTGCGGCCGCAAGGTGGTCGGTGCATCTCGTGGTGGCAACCCCCGAACCAAGTGGTGGACACCAGTGGTGAGGGGGGCCATTAAGCTGAAGAAGGAGTCCTATCAAGCTTGGTTGGCTTGTGGGACTCCCGAAGTAGCTGAGGTGTACCGGCAGGCCAAGCGGAGTGCAGTTCGGGTGGTTGCTGAAGCAAAAACCCGGGTATGGGAGGAGTTCGGTGAGGCCATGGAACAAGACTTTCGGTCGGCCTCAAAGAGATTCTGGCAAACTGTCCGGCGGCTCAGGAGGGGAAAGCAGCTCCCCGTCCACACTGTGTATGGTGCGGATGGGACACTGCTGACTTCAACTGGGGACATCGTCGGGCGGTGGAAGGAATACTTCGAGGATCTCCTCAATCCCACTGATACGCCTTCCACAGTGGAAGCAGGGTTTGAGGACGAGGGGGATGACTTGCCTATCACAGGGGCTGAGGTCGCCAAGGTAGTTAAAAATCTCCTTGGTGGCCAGGCCCCGGGGGTGGACGAGATTCGCCCTGAGTACCTCAAGGCCCTAGATGTTGTTGGGTTGTCATGGTTGACACGCCTCTGCAACATTGCGTGGAGGTTGGGGGCAGTGCCTTTGGCATGGCAAACCGGGCTGGTGGTTCCTCTCTTTAAAAAAGTGTACTGGAGGGTATGCTCCAACTTTAGAGGGATCACACTCCTCAGCCTCCCTGGGAAGGTCTATGCCAAGGTACTGGAGAGGAGAGTCTGGCCGTTGGTCGAACCTCGGATTCAGGAGGAGCAATGTGGTTTTCGTCCTGGCCGTGGCACATCAGACCAGCTCTTTACCCTCTCGAGAATTCTCGAGGGTTCGTGGGAGTTTGCCCAACCAGTTTACATGTGTTTTGTGGACTTGGAGAAGGCATTTGACCGCGTCCCTCGTGGATTTTTGTGGGGGGTGCTTCGGGAGTATGGGGTATCGGGCTTGTTGTTACGAGCTATTCGGTCTCTGTACAACCGTTGTGAGAGTTTGGTTCGTATTGCTAACACTCGGTCGGAGTCATTCCCAGTGAGAGTTGGACTCCGCCAGGGCTGCCCTTTGTCACCGATCCTGTTCATAATTTTTATGGACAGGATTTCTAGGTGCAGCCAGGGAATGGAGGGTGTCATGCTTGGTGACCACAGGATCTCATCTCTGTTGTTTGCAGATGATGATGTCCTGTTGGCTTCATCCAGCAATGACCTACAGCTCTTGCTGGGACGGTTTGCCGCTGAGTGTGAAGCGGCTGGGATGAGAATCAGCACCTCCAAGTCCGAGTCCATGGTCCTCAGCCGGAAAAAGGTGGATTGTCCTCTCCGGGGTGGGGACAGGCTCCTGCCCCAAGTGGAGGAGTTTAAGTATCTTGGGGTCTTGTTCACGAGTGAGGGGAGAATAGAGCGAGAGATCGACAGACGGATTGGAGCAGCATCTGCAGTGATGCGGACGTTGTACCGGTCTGTTGTGGTGAAGAGGGAGCTTAGTTCTAAGGCAAAGCTGTCGATGTACCAGTCAATCTATGTTCCTACTCTCACCTATGGTCACGAGCTTTGGGTAATGACCGAAAGAACGAGATCGCGGATACAAGCAGCTGAAATGAGCTTTCTCCGTAGGATTGCTGGACTCACCCTCAGAGATAGGGTGAGGAGCTCAGTCATCCGGGAGAGGCTCAGAGTAGAACCGCTGCTCCTCCACATTGAAAGGAGTCAGTTGAGGTGGTACGGGCATCTGATTAGGATGCCTCCTGGACGCCTTCCACTTGAGGTGTTTCAGGCACGTTCCACTGGGAGGAGACCCCGGGGCAGACCCAGGACTTGGTGGAGAGACTATGTCTCCCAGCTGGTCTGGGAACGCCTTGGTATCCCCTCTGAAGAGCTGGAGCAGGTGGCTGGGGAGAGGGAAGTCTGGGCTTCTCTGCTTGAACTGCTGCCTCCGCGACCCGGACCTCCGGAAAAGCGGTAGAAGATGGATGGATGGATGGATGGATTGAATATTTTATAAAATTTGAATAATTTATCACTTAATAGATTCTATATAACATGACAAATCTATACAGTAGGGGAGAGACTAGAGACTAGAGTCTGAATTTGGGAAAAAATAAAATAAAAATACCTGAGCCTTCACGACATAGTGGACCGTTGAAGTGATGACTGGGGATATCAGCACATTTCTCACAAGCCCAGCAACAAAATAACTATAAGCGTCCAAACTTTTGTAGGCTTTCAGAGACTCTCCAGTGTACCTAGACGGTGTGTTGACCAGGTAGTTGTAGATGTCCATATAGCGTACGTCAGGTTTGGGGCAAAAATCTATGAAACTGGTGAATTTTTCAAGCGACAAGTTGTAAGGATCCACGCCGATAACACTGATCTTTTCTGTGTACCGGTCACGATGTTTTTTATCTAGTAGTTGCGCTACATCGGACAAAGCCGGCACATCTGACTGAGCGGACGCCATGTTGAAACGCACTCACACAGCGCCCGAGTTGACGTCCAATATGGCGGTATCAACAAAAATCACGTGACGTGGGACGTCACTGGCAAATGGTTAATATGCACTGTCCCTTTTATAAATAAATAAACTTATAAACACACTATGGGCTTATTAATGTCAGGCTGAAAACAGACTGTTTCAGACAGGGCTATTAGCACGTGTTCAGTCTGCTTTATCCTGCCTTGACAGCTTTTATTGTGGGAAAAATCTGAAGGAAATCAACATGATGTTGCCAGTAATTTCCTCATTTTGGAGAAAATGTCCATTATCCACAGTCCAAATGTTTGCTGTGACAGAGACATGATCCAGTTCCTCAAATTCCTTTTGGAGATCAAAATCCATTTTTGAATAATCATTATCAAGGTAGCAGGTAAATGTGTTTTAACTTCAGTGGATCACAGTCCAGCTGTCCGATGGAAAGTGACTGTTATCATGTCTTCAGTCTGTAACAACATATCTGGCAATCAGATTTAATTCTTGCTGGGTCACAAACTGTCCAGATGCATACCTGTGACTGAAATCCAGCAGTGACTGTTGAGACAAGAGTATTTCCAGTTTACATCCAGCAGTGGCTGTTCAGATAGCTTAGATCCGCTGTTGTTAGCATAGCTAGCCATTACGTAGCACTAGCTTTGTTGCTGTTCTCAGGCATTTCTGAAGATTGCAATGAGTCTCAACTGGCACTTTCGCTTCCAACCCACCAATTTGGGATCCCAGTTTGGGATCAATAAAGTACATCTTGTGATGTATTAAATATGATGTATTTCATATTGTTGTGTGTTATGGGTAGCGGCTCCACCTTTCCGGTTCCGCCGCCACTCTGGGTATAAAAGGCGGATGTGGAAAATGCACGGTCTTTTTACGACCAGATCTCTGCCTAGACAGGAGCACCTTTGACACACTGTGAGTGCATCAATAAAGTTATATTGTACTGCACCTCCGGCCTCATTATTGGAGTACTGGTTATGGACATAACATTTGGTGATGAGGATAAAAGTATGGATAAGGGAGTTTCTAGTATTGGGCCATTTTTGAAGCTCCCAGGCGAGCCGCCGGTTCCCTGGGCGAGGTGGTATGCAAGATTCCAGAATTATTTGGTGGCTTTAAACCTCAGCAAATTGGAGAAACTGCGTGCACGAGCAATATTGGTCCATAATCTCGGCATGGAACGACAACGCATTCTCAGCACATTGGGTGAGAGTGATAGTTTTGAAGATGTGGTTGGGCTAATGGCGCGCTACTTTTGCGCTCTGGAAAACGTCATAGTCTGAAGGATTCAGTTTTGGCAGCGCCGCCAGTGAACTGGAGAGTCGGTGCAGCGATACATTGCAGACCTACGTCAGCTGGCTGGGTAATGCCGGTTCAGGGCTTTGGAAGAAGAAATGGTCCATGATCAGTTGGCAGAGCACATGCTATGTCCTGCGGCACGGTCAAGGCTCCTCATACACTCCGGTGAACTGATGTTAGCCATGGCAGTCGAGATAGCTCAACAGTTTGAAGCAGCGGATAAACTATCTAAGGACCTTGGTGAGAGAACTACGTTGAGGCAAGCTGAATCACAGTCAGCGGTGCAGGCTGTGGACCCAGGCAGCGATGATGGCACAGAAGACACGGAAGATACGCTACCGCTATTAAAATAAGGTCCGTCCCGGGGTCGCCTAGATGTATGGGCTGCGGGTCCACCAAGCACCGATACAAGGCAAGAGAGTGTCCAGTGAGGGGAAAACGCTGTGGCAAGTGTGGACTCCTACATCATTTTGCCAGGGCTTGTAAAAAATTTGAGTGAGGGGAACAGCAACGCAAAGTGGATTCCCCCGCCACGACTCCTATGGTTGTTCACACCGTCTCTCTGAGCACAGATGGGCGGATTTACTGTGATGTGACGCTAGACAGCATGGAGGTGCTGTTGTTGGTGGACATGGGAGTGGTGGCTTCTGTGTTGAACTGCCGTACTGTGAGGAGTTTGTTCCCGTATTACTGAGTGAGAGGACTGTCAACACCATATTGTGGCTATGGAGGTAATAGGCTGGCCGTTGTGGGTTTGCTGGAGTTGACGGCGAGATATAAGTTGATGTCCAACGCCCAATTTGTGGTGACCGTCAGCAGGTCGAATGTGATGGGCTGTGACATGTTCTACGGCCTGGGCTTCATGATCACCAGTGGCATCGGAGAGGAGTGGTCAGGCTGTGGTTTGTGGGACCAACCGGTTCCGAGCACGGTGGACGATGCGGTATGGGACAAAGATTGGCCTAGTATTCTGGGAGATGGACAGGACCAATTCCATCTAGGGCCATCGCGGGAGGGTTCCAGTGCCAGGACCCAAGTTACCCTGGATGTGGGAACTAAGCGGCATGGTGGAACGCCCGTGACGGCGGATGGAGCCGAGAGGACAGCTCCCTCTGCTTCCGGAGTTCAGCCTGGAGATACCGAGAATTAAGGGGCTGCAACAGCTTCACTGGCGTTTAAAATGAAAGACAATGGGGCAGGACCACCTGGCACAGTGGACAGACATGCCACACAGCAACACTGGAAGTCGAGTCGGGCTTCGCATGGGGTCAGTGGAGCGGTTCGACCCAGAGAGGAAGCCCGGTCTAGACATCGTGGATGTTTGAAGCGAGTCGAACTCCCCTGTGGGTCGTTGACGTGGTTTGACCCAGGGAGGAGGCTCGGCTAAATGGGGTCCATGACAAGAGGAAATGACAGGATGACCAGGGGCAGCTGCAGGTGGTGGCGGTTTGGGAGGACGGTTACCTCCAGCTGTTCAATGACTCATGGAGACACCCCAACAAGCTGCAATGCACTAACGATGAGAAGGAGGTGTCGAGACTCCATCGTGGCTCGTGTCCAGGGGCAAAGAGACATAGACGCTCTGGGTGGGATCTGCCAGACGGGTCCCTGTGGGGGTGGCTTCTCCATTGGGACTGTATGGTAGTAAGGGGGCGATGGGTTAAACGGCATGTTGTATTGTGAATTGCCTAAGCTACAGTATGTAGTCAATATGTTCTTTACATTGAGTGCTGTGTGAGTTACCCATGCACAAAACAACAACAAAAAAAAAATCAAGTGATGTTTAGAGTGTGTATATTACTGTGTGGTTTTCCCGGGTTATGGGGGTGGTTTTGTTGGGTGTGCCAATATCACTGTGTGAACATAAATATTGACTGTTTCATTGCTGATTGGGAGTTTGTATGTATAAAAGTTCATGAGATTATTTTCAGTTATATTAGGAACACGGCAGTTTTTTATTTTTCATGGACTATATATGTATATATTATTAAAGATGGCAGAATAATCCGTCTAGCCGTGTGGAGGTGGGACAGTAGTCCACCTATCCCCCTCTAGTTTTAGTTGGTTTGTGTGCATGGATAGGCCTAAATATTCTGTTCATTGTTAGAGTGGGATTCGGGTTACAAATTTGGGAGGGCCTAACTGGTGTGTTTTGGACTTTTCTGTGTGTGTGTGTGTGTGTGTGTGTGTGTGTGTGTGTGTGTGTGTGTGTGTGTGTGTGATGTATTAAATATGATATATTTCATATTGTTGTGTGTTGTGGGTGGTGGCTCCACCTTTCCTGTTCGGCCACCACCCTGGGTATAAAAGGCGGATGCGGAAAAGGCACGGTCTTTTTACAGCCAGACCTCTGCCTAGACGGGAGCGCCTTTGACACACTGTGAGTGCATCAATAAAGTTACATTCTACTTCACCTCTGGCCTCGTTATTGGAGTACTGGTTATGGACATAACGCATCTATCTATATTCAGCCGCAACAAAGGAAAAATAATCTATTTCCACAAAAACAAAGTAGCTTCATCTTTTCCTCCACTCAGTAGTAAAGACTCAGCCCTCTGAAACAGGTCACGTCGACTGATGGCTGCGTCAGCTACAGTAGGATCAGTTTGTATATTCATTTGCGCTAAAATTATCTACCCATATTAATAAAACGAGTAACAAGTAACGCATCTAATCAAATTTCAGTAACTGTAACGCATTACTGAATTTTTAAACAGTAATTTTGTACAGAGCATGTTACTGCAAAATAGTGGCGTTACTCCCAACACTGGTCTTTTCTGAATTCACGTAGTTCTTTCAGTATCAGGTCCAGGCTCGTCCTGCCAGCTTGTTCTGATGCACTTGTTAGCATGTCGTTATCCTCCATGGCACTGCAAGTGGCTAAAGTCAGCTTGTCTCCATCTTCCTCGGCTACTAACATGGTGGCGCATGCAGACACTGTGGCTGCTCTCTGCCCCGATAGTTTGGTGTTTTCATATTTTTGTTTCTTTCATCTTGTGAGTCACAGTTTTTGTTTGTCTTCGTCGCGTCCACGCACATACAGCCTTGAGTTTCTCCTCAACATTGGTAGAACCACGTACATAGAGTTAGACTCTGCACACGCTGAAGAGCTATGGGATTGCGGACTGCTCCGGACACCCACCCATGCATCTTCCCCACAGTGGAGGTGCCATAAGCGGTGGGACAGAAAGCAGAAAAGGGTTAAACTTGGTGCTCAGATATTAAATCTGATAAAGATAGTAGGTAAGATCATGGGTATGGCAGCACTTTCACCTCTCCAAGATCTGTTTGAACAAGCCACCCTCAGACAGGCAAACTGCCTTTTATCCTCTTTTATGCCTGTTGTAATGAATTTGGGAAGACGGTATAGGGTTCCTCTCTGTAAATATAATCGGCACAAGCATTCATTCATTTCCTTGTCGGTGAAGCTCATTAATGAGCCGATAAGTCAGGTGAACAGAAATTAGGGAGACTGTGTGTGGTGACCTGCTCTGCGTGCCTGCTGCCGTAATTGCCTCCACAGCTGCGCGCACACCTGGTCATCTCAACAGACAGCCTTCTTAAGCTGTGCTGCCCTTTGGTCTGCACGGAGATGTCAACGCTCCTTTGATCTGGAAGGACCTCTTCGACCAACTTCGTCACCCTGCTCCGGAGAATCTCCTACTTCACCTTATCCTGCTCCATCAGGTCTTCTGAGGGCCTAAGCTCTCCAACGCCAAGTAAGCCTCTGGGATTCCATCCCTTCTATGCTTCACCTTTTCTCCCCTGTGCACAGGTGATAGCCTCCTGGCGGCGGACCTCCTCCTCCTGGCAGCGGACCTGTGCTTCTTCCCGCACACTGCATGAGCACCATATACTCACCTGCTTATCCTCACCTCGCTCTTCAGCGACAACACAGACATGAAACAGACTGCAACTGGTTCGGAGCCTCTGGGAGTTCTTCCGCGCCTCAGCCCTTTGTCCATTCTGTAAGATTGTACATTCACCTGTTTATTCATCCTGGTCTTAGTAAACTCATCCACCTGTCTGTCCTCTCTCCTAGGGTTGCCAGTTTGAACCGTGCTCTGCTTGTCCAGCTGCTCACTTCAGCACAAACGCACACATTCACACTCACTCACGCTGCAATAAAAGATAATTGTATTTTTTCCGAGTCTGAGTCTGCTTCTGGGTTTTACCAAACATGTCACTGTGAGGTTGAGCAGACAATTGCACTGTATTTGCACCTTGGTGAATTATGTTGATTTTATTTTTGGTGGTTATCTATGTATTGGTTGTATGTACTGTATGTGTTTTTGTTGTGCATCAGATCCCTCTGTCTAAGACAAATCTCTCCTAAAGGAGATCAATAAAGGTACTTTGACTTTGACTTTGAGGTACCTGAACTAGACAAGCGGCTAACCCACAAAAGCCAGCTATCCTCACCATTGTAGTGGCCAATGCACGCTCTTTAGACAACAAGCTGGACCACATTCATTTACTACGCTCAGCCTCAAGGATTGTGAGAGAGTGCTGTGTTTTTGTGTTTGTGGAAACATGGTTCAACAACAACATCCTGGACTCTGCCATCCAGCTAGACTGGCTAACATGCTGCTGAGCAGAAAGAGCTGCCGTCAAGAGAGGTCAGACCTGTGGCGGTGGGCTCAGTGTTTACATCAATGACGCCTGGTGCCATGACGCTAATGTGATCTGTAAACACTGCTCACCATTGTTGGAGGTTATGGTTATCAAGTGCCAGCCATTCTATCTTCCGAGGGAATTTACAGCTACACAGCTGCCATTTATTTTCTCCCAGCACCAACATTAACAACAGGAGTGAGACACTGAATGAATGGTACCAGGACATCAGTGAGCAGCAGACAGCCCACCCTGATGCTTTTCCCATTTTTGCTGGAGATTTTAACCACATAGACAAAAGACTGTGTTTCCTGAAATACACCAACACATCAACTTCCCTACACGGGAAAACAACACACTAGACAAGGTTTTCACCAACCAGAGAGGAGCGTATGAGGCCCCCCTCCTCCCCCTCAGTGCCTCTGACCACATCACTGTTATGCTAATTCCAGCACACAGACCACAGGTTCATTTCATTCATTCATCTTCTTCCACTTAATCCTTTTTTCGGGTCACGGCGGGGGGGGGGGGGGCTGGAGCCTATCCCAGCATCTTTGGGCGAGAGGCAGGGTACACCCTGGACAGATCGCCAGTCCATCACAGGGCCAACACAGAGAGACCAACAACCATTCACTCTCACAATCATACCTAAGGACAATTTAGAATCCCCAGTTTTGATGCCAATTAACCTAACTTGCATGTTTTTGGCATGTGGGAGGAAACCGGAGAAATCCCGGAGTAAACCCACGCAGACACGGGGAGGACATGCCAACTCCACACAGATCACTGTTGGTCGGGGGCTGGGATTGAACCCAGGATCCCCCGGCCAAGGGTGAGTTGATGTGTTGCCGCAGTGCTAACCACTCCACCACCGCGCCGCCACCAAACCAGTTTGGAAACAGGTACGCGTGTGGCTGGAAGGGTCCTTAGAGGCACTTCAAGACTGCTTCACCACCACTGACTGGAGCATATTCAAGCAGGCTGTCACCTACAACACCACCACAAATCTGCAGGAGTACACAGAGACTGTTACTGCCTACATCGCAAAGTGCATTGATGATGTCATGGACAAAAGCCCATCAATGTTTGGGCCAATCAAAAACCATGGCTCACAGGGGAGGTCTACAAGCGCCTGAAAGCTTGGAACACTGCCTTCAGAGCTGGGGACGGGGTGGGCCACAGGACAGCTAGGGCCAACCTGTCCCGAGGCATCAGAGAGGCCAAGAGGCAGTACTCCAGGAGGATAGCCCACCATTTCAGTGACAGCAGAGACACTTGGAGTCTGTGTGGAGGGGATACAGACCATCACGGACTACAAGCCCACATCGCAGACCTGCGACAGCTCCACCTCTCTGCTGAATAAACTGAACAACTTCTTTGCTCGCTTCAAAGCACTCAACAGTACCCTGCACAGAAGTCACCACCTTTTCCTGGTGACCAGGTGATTACAGTATCCCCGGACAGCATGGTTAAGTTGGCCATAGCGAAAGAGGAGTTTGCCACTATGGAATGTTTGGGAATAGTGAGGCATTCTAACAGCCAATGGTCCTCGCCGCTTCACATGGGACCTAAGGCTGTGATGACTCGCTCTGTGCCATTATTGCCCACAGCTGCGCGCATACCGGCTTCCCATCACTCCCGGGCTATATGACTCCGTCGGCCCTCAGACCAGCATAGAGCCGTCTGTCTCCCTGGCTACATGAAGCGCTACACTCGTCTTCCCAGCCAACCTCACAGTCTTCATCATCCTAGCCATCTCGGCGTCATCCCTTGGAAGGAGTTCCCTCTCAACCAAGTAAGCCCTCTTTCTACTCACCTGTTCGTCCTTATGCCCTGTGCACAGGCAGAGTTCCCAGTCGGCAGATTCATTCCTCCCAGCGGTGGTCTCAGCCTTCCTCCTCTCCGCTCACCATCCTGCTCCAGTGGCGTAGTGACAGCAGGCACTGTCTTCCTGGCGTTAGCCTCCGGGCCAACTGGTGTTCACCATCTCACCTGGAAACAGTATGCCTCCATTATCTCCTGGGTACTCTCCCATTATGCATGGTGCTAACTGTTTGCCTCTGCTCTATCCATAGTGTACTTATCCCTACGTGTTATATACTCAGGGGTATGTTAACGCAGATCAACAGCAAGCCAAACTCGTTTTTCACGAGCCAGGAAACCGAGCGTCCTGCTCACTTTATTCAGTCTCCTTAGACAGCTTACAGTACCTTACAACTGTGGCTCGAAGCTCGATGAAAAGCCCGAGTGAAACTAGAAATAAAAACAGAAAATACATTTATTAAAATAAGCTAGCGGGCCCCTGGGGTAAGACTAATTCCTGGAAACACAATACACTCAATACATAAAACAAGCTAGCGGGGCCTGGGATATGACTAATTACTGGAACAACATACTCTTAAAAAACGATCTCAAGTTCACATTTAACAAAGCTTATAAAACTGACAAAACATTAACCAAACTTACAGCCATTGCTTTCGATGGTGTAGAAAAGGGGTTTAATACACAGGAGGAACGTTTCAGATATTCGCGGGCAGGTTATACTCGTATGCCTTTTTTCTCTGTCTCCCTCTCGATGTCCGTTTCTTCTACCCATAAAACATAGCGGCAACTGGCTGCGCTTTCAATATAAAATACAAGCAAATTGCTATTAACTACACAGAAATTATTTTTAGCACACAATGACTATTTCTAACATGACTTATTATAAATGAACTATGATATTTAATATACTCTTATGAACTATTTTTAACTTTATAAAACACACACTACTGAGGGCAGAACACTCCCCGCCTGGCATTACTAATGCCACTACTTCTTTTTATCTACTTTTTCACTCTCTAAGAGCATAACAACGTCTGAGATAGGACGTAAGTAAGTCTTTGAAACACCCTGGGATGATGTCCTCACTTCGACCTTTCTGACCTTCCCGTCGCTGCTTGGAAAGGTGGATGTGATGATGGCCATTGTCCACTCGTTCCTGGGTGCTTGGTCCTGTTTCAACAGCACTATGTCACCTGTCTGGAGGTTGCGGTGTGTTGTATGCCACTTGTGCCTTGATTGGAGGGTGTTGAGATATTCTTTTCTCCAGCGGCTCCAGAATTCGTTGGCGAGTGCTTGCACTTGTTTCCACTGGTTTTTGAGCAGGTCTTTTCCACAAAAGTCTCCTGGTGGAGGGGGAACATGCTGCTTTTGGGTCAAGATCATTGCGGGACAGAGTAGGAATGGTGAGGAAGGGTCTGTTGAGATGGGGACTAAGGGCCTTGCGTTGATTATAGACGTTACCTCAGCCATTAAAGTACAAAGCACCTCATGCGTCAAACGAGTGTGTTTGTTTTGCAAAAGCATGGAGTCCAGTATTCTGCGAGTGACCCCAATCAGTCTTTCCCAGACGCCTCCCATGTGAGAGGCATGCGGGGGGTTGAACTCCCATGTGCAACCGTTGGCATGAAGATAGTTGACGATGTTGGGAGGGTTCTTGTTTGGTTGTGTCATGCCTAACTCCACACTCACTGCAATGAAGTTGGTGCCTCTGTCAGATCGCATTTGCTTTGCTGGGCCTCGTATTGCGAAGAATCTGCGTATTGCGTTTATGCAGCTGCAAGCGTCCATAGACTCAATGACTTCAATATGCACGCCTCTTATGGCCATACAGGTGAAGAGTATTGCCCACCTTTTACCTTGTGCAGCTCCACCTCGTGTGTGTCGAGTGACTACTGACCATGGACCGAATACGTCCAACCCGACATATGAAAATGGAGGGCATGTTTTAAGTCTCTCAGGTGGGAGATCTGCCATTTTCTGAGTCTCTAGTTTCCCCCTGAGTTTTCTGCACGTTACACAATGGTGGATAATGCACGAGACCAGTCTTTTGCAACCTACAATCCACAGTCCGGCTTGCCTAATTGCGCTTTCCGTGAACTGCCTTCCTTGATGCAGAACTTCGGCATGATAGTGACGAACAAGCAGTTGAGTTATGTGATGCTTGTTTGGGAGAATGGTTGGATTCTTGGATGCTGTGTTCAATGAAGCATGTTTGAGGCGACCTCCAACCTTGATGAGGCTTTCACTCATATAGGGATCAAGAGCTACGATGGGACTTGAACTGCGGACGGTTTGGTTGGCGTGGAGAGCAGCTTACTCGTCGAGAAAAGCGTCTTTTTGAACAGACTGAAGGATAAGGTTACTGGCAACATCCAGCTCCTCTGGAGTGCGTGGCTTGCTACATCGATGCCAACCTCTGCATGAATGATCTGACAGGTTGCTTGATGAGTGAGAACGAGCTTGGTGAATTAGGAATGCAATGGCATGTACCAATGAGTTCCAACTTGAAAAGCGCTGGAAGCATTCTGGTGAGAGCCCGTTCTTCTGAATGTGAGTAGAAAAGGTAGCGACTTTTCTGATTTCAGAGTCTACTTCAGGCTCAATTAACTCAAAGGATTCAGATGTCCCGGATTCAGGTGGTTTGTAAAGGAAGTCTGGTCCCTTAAACCACATAGTGTCCATGAGCTGTGATGCAGGCATTGACCTGGTGGCTAGATCAGCTGGGTTTTGCTCTGATGTGATGTAGTGCCACTGTTCAGGGGATGTGGACTGACGTATCCGATGAACGCGATTATGCACATAAACATAGAAGCGCTTTGAATCATTGCAGATGTACCCAAGAACCACCTTGCTATCACAGTAGAATTTGACAGCGTTTGGTTTGTGATCAAGTTCGTCCAGAATGAGTTCCGCCATCTCAACCGCTAGAACTGCTCCACAAAGTTTAAGGCGAGGTATCGTGGGCTCTGGTTGTGGTGAAAGTTTTGCTTTCCCAAGCACAAATCCGACTTCGCATTGTCCTTCTGCATTGACTGTCTTCAAGTATGCTACTGCCGCAATAGCCCAGCTTGAAGCGTCGGAGAAGATACACAGTTCGGTGTAAGTGGACTTAGAGAGGGAAGTTGGTACATAGCAGCGTGGCACTTTAAGACTGCTAAGATCTTGGAGGGACATTTTCCATGTTTCCCATGTGTCCATTTTGTCCTGAGGGAGAGGAGCATCCCAACCTTGGACACCATTCGACAGTTCACGTAACAAGAGTCTGCCTTTGATTGTCACTGGTGACGCTAGTCCCAAGGGGTCGAAGATGCTGTTAATTGTTGACAGAACCCCGCAGCGGGTGTAGGGTTTGTCGTCAACAGCAACCTTGAACGTGAAAGAGTCAGTGTTTATGTCCCAGCACAAGCCTAGACTTCTCTGAGCTGGTAGAGTGTCATCGCCGAGACTCAAGTCTTTGATACCGGTGGCCAGGTCTTCTGGCTTGAAGGCTTGCATGACTGAGACACTATTCGAGGCGATTTTGTGGAGCTTGAGATTGGACTCGGCCAAGGATGCGCATGTGCGCTTGAGCAAGTCTATGGCTGCAGATTCAGTGGGGAGCGAAATCAACCCGTCATCTACATAAAAGTGTCTCTCAACAAAGTGTCTTGTGTCTGCTCCAAACTTTGGCTCACCTTTCTGGATAGCCCTGTGTAGGCAATAGATAGCTACCGCTGGCGATGGGCTGTTTCCAAAAACGTGCACCCGCATGCGGTACTCCTGCACCTCTTTTGACAAGTCGTTTTCCTTGTGCCACAGGAACCTCAAATAGTCTCTATGGTCTGGTCTGACTAGGAACCCATAAAACATTTGCTGGATATCGGCAGTGACTGCGATGAGCTCTTTCCTGAACCAAATCAGCACACCGAGGAGGGTATTATTAAGATCTGGACCTGTTAACAGTACTGAGTTGAGTGACACACCAAATTGCTCGGCACTTGAATCAAAGACAGCCCGTATCTGATTGGGCTTCTGGGGGTGATATACCCCAAAAATGGGCAGGTACCAGCATTCAGTGTTATCGGTGATGGGCGGAGCGATCTCTGCGTGATTGTTCTCGAACAGCTTGTCCATAAACTCTGAGAACTGTTCTTTCATTTGGTTTTTTTTTATTAAGTTGCGTCTTAGTGAGCCGAGTCTAGACAATGCTTGGTCCCTGTTATTTGGGAGTGGCAAACGAGGACACCTGAATGGCAGAGGAGCGATCCAGTTGTTATTTCCATCCTGGTGGACTTCTTCCTCCATTATCTTTAGGAAGGTCTCATCTTCGAAGGACACGGCACACTTGTTATCGTTCTCTGTGCACTCAAAAACTTTGTCCCCAAGCTTTCCTTCCACTGAATTGGGTCTTGAGCTGTGTTTAGAGAGGCCGTCCTTGTGCTCCCCGCCGTAGCATAGTTTCTCTTTGATGTTAATGCTGTTAGGACAAGGAGTGAAGAAAGTTGGGCGTCCATTGGAGAGCATGTACATTCTATAAACATTGACGGTTGGCTTGTGAGCGTTAAGGCACACCTCTCCCACAATTACCCAGCCTAGGTCCAGGCGTTGAGCAAAGGGAGCATTGTGGGGTCCGTTGACTTGTTGCCTTGCTTTGTGGACTCGTAGGATGTCTCTGCCCAGTAAAATTGCCATCTGAGCATCTGGGTCGTACTTGGGGATGAGGGGAGTGAGGTGTTTTAAGTGGGCGTGAGCAAGAGCGACTTCGGGCGTAGGTATTTCATCCCTACTGAACGTTATCTCGTCGCATTCAAGGAGAGGAGGGAGGTCTAAGCGTGGGCCTCCACCTTCTGGCTTGATTTGGAACCTCACTGCTTCCCTGCCAAGCATTTCAGTTAAACCAGCACATGTTCTCATGAGGTATGTCAGAGGGCTACCCTTGATCCCAAACAGCTCGAAGAATTCAGGACGGGCCAGCGATTTATTACTCTGATCGTCAAGGATTGCATACATCTTAATGGAGCGTTCTGGTTGGCCTTTGGGGAAAACTCGAACTAGACATACCTTTGAGCAAGAACGTGGAGGATTACCTTCGCCGCAGATCTCAGTGCACCGTGATGTTACCTCAGGTGGTGTGTTGTCTCGGGGCTGAGGCTCTGGTTCAGGTGTGTTTACTGGCTGGGGTTGCTGACTTGAATCAGGATGCATGGCAGAGCAGTGTCTCTCACTTTGGCACTCCTCACACTTGAGTTTCATGTCACAGTCCTTTATTGTGTGCATGGGAGAGCAGCAGCGAAAACATCGTTTGTGTTCTTTGAGTATGCTTCGCCTTTCTTGTAGCGGTTTATTTTGAAAAACTCTACATTTGGCTAGAGGATGCATTTTCTTATGGACTGGACAGTAGCATGTTAAATCGTCCTCTTTAGTACTAGCGGGATCAGTTGCGTCGACTTCTGTTTTGTTTACAGTTAGAGGCGTTCTGTAGCTAGTTTGTTTGAATGGTGGTCTCTCACCTTTGCTGAAGGGTTGGCTGCTGCATGTCGTAAAACTTGGGTCATTTCTTGCTTTAGCCTCGTCTTGGACAAACTTTACAAAATATGAGAAGGGAGGGAAGGTTACGTCATATTTTTGTTTGTATTTTGAGCCCGCGTGCAGCCATTTATCTTGTAAATTTGGAGGCAACTTTTCAACTATGGGCTTAACCCCACGGGGTGTGTCGAGGTAGGCGAGGCCTGGGAGATAAGCTTCATCTTTAGCGACCCGCAGCTCTAAGAGTAAATCTCCAAGTTCTCTGAGTTTTACATTGTCTCTGTTTGTAAGGCGAGGGAAGTTATCTAATTTTTTAAACAAGGTGTTTTCTACTACTTCTGGCGTAGCGTAACATTCCTTAGAAGACCCAGACATTAGCCCTCTTGTGGCCACTTGATGGTCCCCCTATGGGTTTTCTAGCCAAAAAGGCCAAATGGCCCCTCTCTGGGACTTCTAGTGTTAACCTGTCCCATGACAATTGGAGAGCAGCTTTGGGGTTAGTGGCATAGACAGCTCTGATTCTTTTAACGTGCTCTGAGGACTCTTTACCAAGCCACTTGACTAGGAGATCTAACTCCTGGCTATATGTGAGACCAACGTCTTCAATTGCATTTATGAATGACGACCGCCATGCTCTAAAGTTTTCGGGGGTGTCGTCAAACTTAAAGAGTCCGGTCGTGATTAGCTCTCTGCGCGCGAGGAACCTAGCAAAGTCTGCCATAGGTGGGTCACCATTGTGGGAAGCATAGTAGCTGTTTGGCCTGGCATAGTCTCTTGGTATGTTGATGGATTCATTTTTCATGTACGTTTTCTTGAATGTTGGTGGAGAGAGAGTTTGTTCGGGTCTCCTCGGAGTGAATAATTGCGCCCTTTGTGCAGGTTCGACTTGAGGTGTTTCTTCTTCAGCTGGTCGCGCCTGTGACTTTAGCTGGATTTGGTGGTGCACATACTCCATAGTTCTCTGTCTGACAGCTTGTAATGGAATTGCACTCCTTACACTCTCTCCTTCGTCCGACTCGGTAGCTGCAGCAGCTTCTAGAACTTCTGCTTTTGCTGTGGCGGCCGCTGTTTCCTTCTCTATCTCCAGCATCTCTAGATCCAGTTCTAGCTTTGCTTGTTGCTTTGCTTGTTCTTGCTCTAGCTTTGCTTGTTCTAGCTCTGCTTGTTGCTTTGCTTTGTCTAGCTTTGCTTGTTGCTCTGCTTGTTCTATCTTTGCTTGTTGCTTCGCTTGTTCTAGCTTTGCTTGTTGTTTTTTAATTTCTAGTTGTTTCTTACTGTACAAGGCTCTAGCATTTGCAGCTTCAGCAGAGGCTCGTGCCATAATGGCTGCTTCCATTACGTTGGACCTCGAGGACAACCTGAAGCTAGAACGTCTGGAGCTAGAGCTAGCGTTGTGTGATGATTTGGCTTCGGAGTTCGCCTTTTCTTCCGCCCTCTTCTCTTGAGTGTCGTCCATCGCTGTGTTGTGAATCTTAACTTCACCAACTGCTGACGTGTTTTTTTTTGTTTTTTTTTACTCTTGAGTGTTGTCCCTCGCTGTGTCGTAGACCTTATCTTCACCAACTGCTGTCGTGGCTTTTCACTCTCTTGAGTGACGTCCCTCGCTGTGTCGAAGACCTTATCTTCACCAACTGCTGTCGTGGCTTTTCACTGTACTGTTATCCCTATGTGTTATATACTCAGGGGTGCAGCGGCATGAAATAAAGCGGCGTTGTTGAAGGTTTTAAGTAGAGTTTATTATCATAAAATAATCCCGGGCCGGATCCCCGCTCCGGCCCAAGTGTGTGCAGGCTGGAGCGGGATCCTCAGGCTCTCAGAGAAGAGACACAAAGTGCGTGTCTGCAGCAGCAGTTGAAGTGAGTCAGAGAGAGGGTGAGTTACAGAACCTGTGCAGTATTTGTACCCAACTCAAACAATACATCAAAGCAGATTCACAGCAGTTGGTCTGATCAAAGGGACTGCAGAACAGGCATGAGACATTTGCATTTGTAAGACCTACATAACAATAGGCAGATGCAGCTTCTGCTCCAGCTTGCGGAACAAAGAGGTTACAAGGCACATCTACATATTGAACTGTCACTAGGTCACAGCAAGGACAGGACCCATGAACACTATACATGAATGGCACATTGCATCACAATACATGCAGGGCACATTGCATCACAACACATGAATGGCACATTACATCTCAGTAGTGCAGCGGGGAAAACCAAGAGAAATGAGCTGACTGTCCTGTGTGTTGTGGGGGGGTTGAGTCAACCCGCCACACACGCTCCCCCCCAGAGGGCACGGCAGGGGGCCGAGACCTCGATAATCCATCTGTGGGAGCAAGCTGTGGGAGAAGCTCGCTGCAGGCGGAGGTGGAGGGAGGGGAGGGGTAGTGTGTGCCGGCAGGGGCGGTGAAATCGTCCGAGCCGCGCAAAAACTGCTTGCTGCTCCGCGACGTCGAGGGGCTGTCCCGTTGAACGTGCAGAGGTCCACAAGAAGAAAAATTAGTCACTGGCTCCTCCCGCGATTAAGTCCTGCAAGGATTAATAGTGGCCGTGAAGAAAAGCAGGAGCGGCTGTAAGAGGAACATAAAAGCAGGGGAACTGGCGTGTTGACTTTAGGTGCGGGCACAACCTTAAAAGCCGTCGGGAACCGCAAAACCGCTGAATTCCCCATGTGCGCCGTGGCTGAGACCATTGACAAATCCTTCGCGCATGCTGCGTGCGTGCTTCAGGTGTGAGGGCAGCTCTGAAGGCTCTGTGTGCAGCGGCGAAGGAGGATGGGGGTCTGTAGAGCCATATGCATCCCGTGCGTGGTGCGCCGTCCGCGTAACTCTCCGTGCGTTGTTGGGCCAGCTGGAGAGGAGACAGGGTCAGGGAGCTTAATCATCCCTGTTCAATGTGTTGGCGTGGTGAAGGGAAGTAGACGTTCTTGTCACTCGCTTGGTCATGGTGCGTTCAGGTCCACGTGTGCTCCGTCGGCCATGGGAGTCGCCGTCGCGGAGAAAGGACGAGGTGAATGCGCTCTCATGTGGAGGAGCTGCGAGCGCGGCTGGTCCAGAGTGGATGTGCCGATCTAGGCGTGCAGATCTCACCATGAAGTTTGCTGCGGCTTTCCCGGTCGTGGGTGGTCTCCGGAGAGTTTCACCTGGAAACTCTGCGTCGAAGTCTCCCTGAAGCAGAAGGGAGCTGTTGCGTTCGCTTGTTGTCGGAGAATCCCGGCCGGGTGCTGCGTTCGCCAGCAGCGTGTTCGTTTCAGCGTTGGGTCACCAGTGCAGCGGCATGAAATAAAGCGGCGTTGTTGAAGGTTTTAAGTAGAGTTTATTATCATACCGCCGTCACAGGATCCCCGCTCCGGCCCAAGTGTGTGCAGGCTGGAGCGGGATCCTCAGGCTCTCAGAGAAGAGACACAAAGTGCGTGTCTGCAGCAGCAGTTGAAGTGAGTCAGAGAGAGGGTGAGTTACAGAACCTGTGCAGTATTTGTACCCAACTCAAACAATACATCAAAGCAGATTCACAGCAGTTGGTCTGATCAAAGGGACTGCAGAACAGGCATGAGACATTTGCATTTGTAAGACCTACATAACAATAGGCAGATGCAGCTTCTGCTCCAGCTTGCGGAACAAAGAGGTTACAAGGCACATCTACATATTGAACTGTCACTAGGTCACAGCAAGGACAGGACCCATGAACACTATACATGAATGGCACATTGCATCACAATACATGCAGGGCACATTGCATCACAACACATGAATGGCACATTACATCTCAGTAGTGCAGCGGGGAAAACCAAGAGAAATGAGCTGACTGTCCTGTGTGTTGTGGGGGGGTTGAGTCAACCCGCCACACACGCTCCCCCCCAGAGGGCACGGCAGGGGGCCGAGACCTCGATAATCCATCTGTGGGAGCAAGCTGTGGGAGAAGCTCGCTGCAGGCGGAGGTGGAGGGAGGGGAGGGGTAGTGTGTGCCGGCAGGGGCGGTGAAATCGTCCGAGCCGCGCAAAAACTGCTTGCTGCTCCGCGACGTCGAGGGGCTGTCCCGTTGAACGTGCAGAGGTCCACAAGAAGAAAAATTAGTCACTGGCTCCTCCCGCGATTAAGTCCTGCAAGGATTAATAGTGGCCGTGAAGAAAAGCAGGAGCGGCTGTAAGAGGAACATAAAAGCAGGGGAACTGGCGTGTTGACTTTAGGTGCGGGCACAACCTTAAAAGCCGTCGGGAACCGCAAAACCGCTGAATTCCCCATGTGCGCCGTGGCTGAGACCATTGACAAATCCTTCGCGCATGCTGCGTGCGTGCTTCAGGTGTGAGGGCAGCTCTGAAGGCTCTGTGTGCAGCGGCGAAGGAGGATGGGGGTCTGTAGAGCCATATGCATCCCGTGCGTGGTGCGCCGTCCGCGTAACTCTCCGTGCGTTGTTGGGCCAGCTGGAGAGGAGACAGGGTCAGGGAGCTTAATCATCCCTGTTCAATGTGTTGGCGTGGTGAAGGGAAGTAGACGCTCTTGTCACTCGCTTGGTCATGGTGCGTTCAGGTCCACGTGTGCTCCGTCGGCCATGGGAGTCGCCGTCGCGGAGAAAGGACGAGGTGAATGCGCTCTCATGTGGAGGAGCTGCGAGCGCGGCTGGTCCAGAGTGGATGTGCCGATCTAGGCGTGCAGATCTCACCATGAAGTTTGCTGCGGCTTTCCCGGTCGTGGGTGGTCTCCGGAGAGTTTCACCTGGAAACTCTGCGTCGAAGTCTCCCTGAAGCAGAAGGGAGCTGTTGCGTTCGCTTGTTGTCGGAGAATCCCGGCCGGGTGCTGCGTTCGCCAGCAGCGTGTTCGTTTCAGCGTTGGGTCACCAGTGCAGCGGCATGAAATAAAGCGGCGTTGTTGAAGGTTTTAAGTAGAGTTTATTATCATACCGCCGTCACAGGATCCCCGCTCCGGCCCAAGTGTGTGCAGGCTGGAGCGGGATCCTCAGGCTCTCAGAGAAGAGACACAAAGTGCGTGTCTGCAGCAGCAGTTGAAGTGAGTCAGAGAGAGGGTGAGTTACAGAACCTGTGCAGTATTTGTACCCAACTCAAACAATACATCAAAGCAGATTCACAGCAGTTGGTCTGATCAAAGGGACTGCAGAACAGGCATGAGATATTTGCATTTGTAAGACCTACATAACAATAGGCAGATGCAGCTTCTGCTCCAGCTTGCGGAACAAAGAGGTTACAAGGCACATCTACATATTGAACTGTCACTAGGTCACAGCAAGGACAGGACCCATGAACACTATACATGAATGGCACATTGCATCACAATACATGCAGGGCACATTGCATCACAACACATGCAGGGCACATTGCATCACAACACATGAATGGCACATTACATCTCAGTAGTGCAGCGGGGAAAACCAAGAGAAAAGAGCTGACTGTCCTGTGTGTTGTGGGGGGGTTGAGTCAACCCGCCACAAGGGGTATGTTAACGCAAATCAACAGCAAGCCAAACTCGTTTTTCACGAGCCAGGAAACCGAGCGTCCTGCTCACTTTATTCAGTCTCCTTAGACAGCTTACAGTACCTTACAACTCTGGCTCGAAGCTCGATGAAAAGCCCGAGCGAAACTAGAAATAAAAACAGAAAATACATTTATTAAAATAAGCTAGCGGGCCCCTGGGGTAAGACTAATTCCTGGAAACACAATACACTCAATACATAAAACAAGCTAGCGGGGCCTGGGATATGACTAATTACTGGAACAACATACTCTAAAAAACGATCTCAAGTTCACATTTAACAAAGCTTATAAAATTGACAAAACATTAACCAAACTTACAGCCATTGCTTTTGATGGTGTAGAAAAGGGGTTTAACACACAGGAGGAACGTTTCAGATATTCGCGGGCAGGTTATACTCGTCTGCCTTTTTTCTCTGTCTCCCTCTCGATGTCCGTTTCTTCTACCCATAAAACATAGCGGCAACTGGCTGCGCTTTCAATATAAAATACAAGCAAATTGCTATTAACTACACAGAAATTATTTTTAGCACACAATGACTATTTCTAACATGTGTGGGGAGCGTGAAATGAAGAAGCTGAATAGTTTCATAATTCAGGTTTTATTCATGAAGTCACATCCCCATCAAATCTCTCAGAAACCTATAAGAGACCGAATGCAGTCAGGACCTCTCTTTTTATATCAGTGACAACAAAGGCTTAATCACACATCCTTGTTACATCCCCCTCTCGCCTCTAACCCCCCTCCGTGTCCTTCAGTCTCCCACCTGGCCTCAGGGGGTCAGGAAGTCCTTTCAGGCCTCTGCCGCCGCGTCTCCATGTCCAGGTGTTCTCCGCAGGCGGTCCAGGCCCCTTGTCCTCTTCTAGGGTGTGAGGTCAACCACGTATGTAATCTCAAACGTGTCTTTGCGCTTATACACATGCAGGTATAAATATATAAGCCACAGCCTCCCCCCAAAAGCCGAAGAATGGACCATACATTCGAGTTTCCAAAAAAAAAAGAAAACATTATACAGGATGGTATGAATGGCATAACTATACTACATGCTCACATTAAAAAGAAAATTCAGGAACCACATCAACAGCACAGCCTACACAGCATGATCACATTAACATCTCAGTGATAACTCTCACAGCATAGTCTATACAACCTGGTCAAAAATTTCAGTGATAACACCAACAGCATAGCTTATACCACATGATTTCATCAAACATCAGTCTGTACGTCGTCTGGGTTTCAACCGTCTTCCGAATCTGCTGTACGCAGGTTTCGCCGTCTCAGCGGCGCTGTCCTGCAAGGAATCTGCAGTCTGAGGAAGAGAATGGTTATTTGACCCCTGCGGGGGGGCCGAGACGTGGTCCCTGGCGAGTCTACCACGCCGAGGTGCTCTCGCCACTCGTACAGACTCATCGTTCATCACAAAAGCAGGCTTAAGTCTGTCAATACTGACTGTCTCTTTCCTGTCTCCTAAATCTAGCACAAACTGCTTATCACCGGTTTCCAGCACTCTAAATGGTCCGTCATATGGTGGCCGGAGGGTCGGTTTTAAAGCATCATGTCTAACAAAAATGAACTCGGCATTCTTTAAAGCCTGGGGAACAAAAACCCACGGAAAAGTGTGATGAACGGGGCCTGGGAGCATGTTTGCTTCCGCGCCGCTTAGCGGCCTCAGAGCTGGGAGGCGCTCTGGCCCTGGATGTGCTGGTAAGAACTCACCGGGCAGCCTGAGGGGTTGTGCAAACACTAACTCTGCTGGGGAGGCATTCAGATCCTCCTTGGGCGCAGAACACAACCCCAATAAGACCCATGGTAGTTTGTTTACCCAATCTCCATCCGTAAGTGACGCTCTGAGGGCTGCTTTCAACAACCTATGAAAATGCTCGCATAAACCATTAGCCTGGGGGTGATACGCGATAGTGCGATGGATTGTTGTGTTCCCAAGCTGCTGGCCATCGCCAACCAAAGCTTGGAGACAAACTGAGGTCCCCTGTCTGACGTAATGTCCGACGGAACCCCAAAACGCGCTACCCAGGCCGTTAAAAAAACTCGAGCCACCTCTGCAGCTGTGGTTGAAGTTAGAGGAACCACTTCCGGCCAACGTGTGGTTCGGTCCACCATTGTCAAAAGATGTGTGAACCCCTGCGACGACGGTAGGGGGCCCACGAGGTCGACATGCACGTGGCTGAACCTCCTGGCCGGGATTTGGAACGGTTCTAACGGAGCTTTTGTGTGTTTATGGATTTTGGCCCGCTGGCAGGCCGTGCAGGTTTTTGCCCACTCTTTTACGTGCTTGCGCAGGCTCGGCCAAACAAACTTCTCTGCCACCATTTTCACAGACGCGCACACTCCCAGGTGCGCGAGAGAGTGAACCGAGTCAAAAACGCGGCGGCGCCACGCGGCCGGGACTACCGGGCGTGGTCGCCCCGTGGATACGTCGCAGATTAAGGGGGGCATACCGGTTTGCAAATACCTGCTCTCCAGCTTTAACCCTGTTGGTCCAGACTGGAGCGCGCGCACGTCCGCATCTGTACCCTGCTCTGCCGCCATAGCTGCGTAATCGATCCCCACGTGAACTGGGGCTGCGCGCGCTCCCGTGCTGTCATTTAGTCCTGCGGCCGCGGGAGCATGCTCCACACCCGCACGCACCGGTGCTGTGAATGCGCGGGAGAGGCAGTCTGCCACTACGTTGAGTTTACCCGCTACGTGTTGAATATCAGTAGTAAACTCCGAAATAGCGACCAGTTGCCTCTGCTGCCGACCTGACCAAGGCTCTGAAACTTTAGACATCGCAAAAGTGAGTGGTTTATGGTCGACAAACGCAGTGAAACGCCGACCTTCCAGCCAGAACTGTAAATGGCGGGTGGCCAAATGGAGCGCTAACAGCTCTCTGTCAAAAGAGCTGTATTTGCGCTCGGTATCATTCAAGGATTTGCTAAAAAACGCCAGTGGTTGCCAGACTCCGGCGACGTGCTGTTCCACGACCGCCCCTATGGCAACATCTGATGCGTCTGTAGTAAGGGCTATGCGGGCCGAAGGATCTGGATGAGCGAGCAGTGTGGCTTCAGCCAGGGCTTTTTTTACCTCCGCGAATGCGCGCTCCTGCTCCGGGGACCACTCGACCGGATTGGAGGGTTTTTGTTTTTTGAGCGCGGCGTACAATGGTTGCATGAGCTGCGCTGCGCGGGGTAGAAAACGGTTATAAAAATTTACCATCCCCAAAAACTCCTGTAATGATTTGACCGTTTGTGGGCGGGGAAAATCTGCCACTGCGCGCACCTTGTCCGGTAACGGGATCGCCCCTTCTGGGGAGACGCGGTGCCCCAAAAAATCGATCTGCGCCACGCCAAACTGGCACTTGGCCGGATTAATTATTAACCCATGCTCCCCCAACCTCCGAAAAACGGTAATGAGGTGTTTTTCGTGTTCCTCCTCTGAAGAACTAGCGACCAAAATGTCGTCGAGGTAGACAAACACGAAGTTTAGGTCTCGCAGCACAGCATCCATCATGCGCTGGAATGTTTGTGCGGCGCCTTTGAGGCCAAAAGGCATGCGCAAAAATTCAAAAAGTCCGAAAGGGGTTATTACCGCTGTTTTAGGGATATCTTCGGGCCGGACTGGCACCTGATGGTAACCGCGGACCAGGTCTATTTTAGAAATGCACCGAGAAATCTTGAATGTGCGGAATTGGGTAGCGGTCATGCACAGTGGCGTTATTTAGCCTGCGGTAGTCGCCGCAAGGTCTCCAGGAGCCGTCGGCTTTAGGGACCATATGTAGTGGCGAAGCCCATGGGCTGTTCGAACGGCGAATTATGCCCAGCTTTTCCAGGCTGGCGAACTCTTCGCGCGCAATGGAAAGTTTAGCCGCATCTAAACGGCGAGCTTTAGCGAAGACGGGGGGGCCCACTGTAGTGATAAAATGCTCCACCCCGTGTTTCGCAACTGTTGCCGAAAAAGTAGGAATGGTGAGCGCTGGGAACCGGGTGAGGATTGCGTTAAACTTACCCCCTGCTGTGGCGGCGTTGGTCTGCACTGGTGGCGGAGACACTCGAGCTGCACAGGGGATAGAATCAAAAGACAGTGCATTTACTAAGCGTCTGTTGGCAAGATCAACTAGCAAATTATGTGAACACAGAAAATCAGCACCTAACATGTTGAAGCTCACTGCCGCTATGATGAAGGTCCATTCATAAGCGCAGCCGTGTAAAGACAGAGACAAAGTCCTTTCTCCGTAGGTGTTGATGCTCGAGCCGTTTGCCGCAGTTGCCCCGTCGCCGCGGGGGCCAGCCACCCGGTCAGCGTAGGTCGGGATGATGAAGCTCACCTGAGCCCCGATGTCTATGAGGAAGTGCCGCCCGGAGCTCTCATCCTTGATGTAAAGCAGCTTATTTGCCTCGCCGAGAGCCGAAGCTGCTACCGGTTCTCGGCTTTGAAGTTTCCCGAGCTCTTGTAACTGCACGGCGGCACACACCTGTGTGCCTTCTCTGCGAAACGCTGGTGATAAAAACAGAGGCCATCTCCTCTGCTGCATCGTGGCCGCGCCGCTGCCATGGTGGGTGGGCACAGCCCGGTCGTCTCCGGCTCCTCGTTACCCGGGGTCGCCGCGCTGAGATCTGCCGCTGTAGCTGTGGTCGCCTGCTCGCCACAGGAGTTGAGGAGCCGCTGTGCCTCCCGGGCCATCACACGGAAATCCCGCTGAGTCTCACCACGCATGTTGGACAGAGTCCCTCTCGTGTGCGTCGGGAGGTTGCTGAGGAAGATTTGTTTGAAGAGGAAGTTGTCGTTGTCTGACTCCCTCAAGTGAAGCATGTCCTCCATCAGGGCGATCGGTCTGCGCCCTCCTTGGCCGTACATAGCGATTAGCCACTTGGCCCTCTCTTCGGCTGAGGGCGCGAAACACTCGATGAGGGCAGCCTTCAACTTGCCGTATTTGTCGTCAGCGGGTGGCTGCTGTACCACACTCTGCACGCATCCCGTAGTGCGGGGATCGAGTTTGACGATGACGTGGTAGAACTTAGTGTTGTCCGTCGTTATTCCTGCGAGCGCGAACTGCGCCTCGGCATGGAGGAACCACGATGAGTTCGGGTCATTCTGCCAGAACTCTGGTAGTTTGATGGTGACGGCGTTCGCTTGGGCCGTCTGTTCATCCATATTCACGTAACTGGTCACCAATGTGGGGAGCATGAAATGAAGAAGCTGAATAGTTTCATAACTCAGGTTTTATTCATGAAGTCACATCCCCATCAAATCTCTCAGAAACCTATAAGAGACCGAACGCAGTCAGGACCTCTCTATTTATATCAGTGACAACAAAGGCTTAATCACACATCCTTGTTACATCCCCCTCTCGCCTCTAACCCCCCTCCGTGTCCTTCAGTCTCCCACCTGGCCTCAGGGTGTCAGGAAGTCCTTTCAGGCCTCTGCCGCCGCGTCTCCATGTCCAGGTGTTCTCTGCAGGCGGTCCAGGCCCCTTGTCCTCTTCTAGGGCGTGAGGTCAACCACGTATGTAATCTCAAACGTGTCTTTGCGCTTATACACATCCATCCATCCATCCATCTTCTACCGCTTTTCCGGAGGTCCGGGTCGCGGAGGCAGCAGTTCAAGCAGAGAAGCCCAGACTTCCCTCTCCCCAGCCACCTGCTCCAGCTCTTCAGAGGGGATACCAAGGCGTTCCCAGACCAGCTGGGAGACATAGTCTCTCCACCGAGTCCTGGGTCTGCCCCGGGGTCTCCTCCCAGTGGGACGTGCCTGAAACACCTCAAGTGGGAGGCGTCCAGGAGGCATCCTAATCAGATGCCCATACCACCTCAACTGACTCCTTTCAATGTGGAGGAGCAGCGGTTCTACTCTGAGCCTCTCCCGGATGACTGAGCTCCTCACCCTATCTCTGAGGGTGAGTCCAGCAATCCTAGGGAGAAAGCTCATTTCAGCCGCTTGTATCCGCAATCTCGTTCTTTCGGTCATTACCCAAAGCTCGTGACCATAGGTGAGAGTAGGAACGTAGATTGACTGGTAAATTGACAGCTTTGCCTTAGAACTAAGCTCCCTCTTCACCACAACAGACCGGTACAACGTCCGCATCACTGCAGATGCTGCTCCAATCCGTCTGTTGATCTCTCGCTCCATTTTCCCCTCACTCGTGAACAAGACCCCAAGATACTTAAACTCCTCCACTTGGGGCAGGAGCCTGTCCCCAACCCGGAGAGGACAATCCACCTTTTTCCGGCTGAGGACCATGGACTCGGACTTGGAGGTGCTGATTCTCATCCCAGCCGCTTCACACTCAGCGGCAAACCATCCCAGCAAGAGCTGTAGGTCATTGCTGGATGAAGCCAACAGGACAACATCATCTGCAAACAACAGAGATGAGATCCTGTGGTCACCAAGCATGACACCCTCCATTCCCTGGCTGCGCCTAGAAATCCTGTCCATAAAAATTATGAACAGGATCGGTGACAAAGGGCAGCCCTGGCGGAGTCCAACTCTCACTGGGAATGACTCCGACCGAGTGTTGGCAATACGAACTAAACTCTCACAACGGTCGTACAGAGACCGAATAGCTCGTAACAACAAGCCCGATACCCCATACTCCCGAAGCACCCCCCACAAAAATCCACGAGGGACGCGGTCAAATGCCTTCTCCAAATCCACAAAACACATGTAAACTGGTTGGGCAAACTCCCACGAACCCTCAAGAATTCTCGAGAGGGTAAAGAGCTGGTCCGATGTGCCACGGCCAGGACGAAAACCACATTGCTCCTCCTGAATCCGAGGTTCGACCAACGGCCGGACTCTCCTCTCCAGTACCTTGGCATAGACCTTCCCAGGGAGGCTGAGAAGTGTGATCCCTCTAAAGTTGGAGCACACCCTCCGGTCCCCTTTTATGAAGAGAGGAACCACCACCCCGGTTTGCCATGCCAAAGGCACTGCCCCCGACCTCCACGCAATGTTGCAGAGGCGTGTCAACCATGACAACCCAACAACATCCAGGGCCTTCAGGTACTCGGGGCGAATCTCGTCCACCCCCGGGGCCCGGCCACCAAGGAGATTTTTAACCACCTTGGCGACCTCAGCCCCTGTGATAGGCGAGTCATCCCCCTTGTCCCCAAACCCTGCTTCCTCTGTGGAAGGCGTGTCAGTGGGATTGAGGAGATCCTCGAAGTATTCCTTCCACCGCCCGACGATATCCCCAGTTGAAGTCAACAGTGTCCCATCCGCACCATACACAGTGTGGACGGGGAGCTGCTTTCCCCTCCTGAGCCGCCGAACAGTTTGCCAGAATCTCTTTGAAGCCGACCGAAAGTCTTGTTCCATGGCCTCACCGAACTCCTCCCATACCCGGGTTTTTGCTTCAGCAACCACCCGAGCTGCACTCCGCTTGGCCTGCCGGTACACCTCAGCTGCTTCGGGAGTCCCACAAGCCAACCAAGCTTGATAGGACTCCTTCTTCAGCTTAATGGCCCCCCTCACCACTGGTGTCCACCACTTGGTTCGGGGGTTGCCGCCACGAGATGCACCGACCACCTTGCGGCCGCAGCTCTGGGCCGCCGCTTCAACAACAGAGGTGGAGAACATGGCCCATTCAGACTCCATGTCTCCAGACTCCCTCGGAATGTGGTTGAAGTTCTTCCGGAGGTGGGAGTTGAAGACCTCCCGGACAGGGGCCTCAGCCAGACGCTCCCAGCACACCCTCAATATACGTTTGGGTCTACCAGGTCTGAATGGCTTCCTCCCCTGCCGTCGGATCCAACTCACCACCAGGTGGTGATCAGTTGACAGCTCTGCACCTCTCTTTACTCGGGTGTCCAAGACATATGGTCGCAGGTCTGATGATACGATAACAAAATCGATCATCGACCTGCGACCTAGGGTGTCCTGGTGCCAGGTGCACATATGGACACCCTTATGCTTGAACATGGTGTTCGTTATGGACAGACTGTGGTTAGCACAGAAGTCCAATAACTGAACACCACTCGGGTTCAGATCGGGCAGGCCGTTCCTCCCAATCACCCCCCTCCAGGTTTCACTGTCGTTGCCCACGTGCGCATTGAAGTCCCCCAGTAGGACAATGGAGTCTCCAGGAGGAGCACCCTCCAGCACCCCAGTCACAGACTCCAAAAAGGGTGGGTACTCTGAAACATCATTTGGTGCATAGGCACAAATGATGGTCAGGACCCGTTTCCCAACCCGAAGGCGCAGGGAAGCAACCCTTTCATCCACCGGGGAAAACTCCAATATAGAGGCAGCAAGGTGGGGCAATACAAGAATACCCACCCCTGCTCGTCGCCTCTCGCCCGGGGCAACTCCAGAAAAGGCCAAGCTCCAGCCCCTCTCCAGGAGACTGGTTCCGGAACCTGAGCTGTGTGTTGAGGTGAGGCCGACTATATATAGCCGGTATCGCTCAACCTCGTACACCAGCTCAGGCTCCTTCCCCACCAGAGAGGTGACATTCCACGTACCAAAAGCCAGTTTAGAAAGCTTGGGATCAGTCCGCCAAGGTCTCCGCCTTTGACCGCCACCTAATCCACATAGCACCGGACCCCCATGATCCCTCCTGCAGGTGGTAAACCCACTGGAGGGCGGACCCATGTAACTCCTTTGGGCTGAGCCCGGCCGGGTCCCATGGGTGGAAACCCGGCCACCAGACGCTAGCCTTCGAGCCCCTCCCCCAGGCCTGGCTCCAGGGTGGGGCCCCGGTAACCCCATACCGGGCGGGGTACTCTGAATCCTTGATATACAATTTATCATGAGAGTCTGTTGGATCGTTCTTAGTCTGGCCCTTCACCCAGGACCAGTTTGTCTTGGGAGACCCTATCAGAGGCAAATTGCCCCAGACAACATAGCTCCTGGGATCACTGGGGCACGCAAACCCCCCCACCACGATAAGGTGACGATCCATGAGGGGGGCTTATACACATGCAGGTATAAATATATAAGCCACACATGACTTATTATAAATGAACTATGATATTTAATATACTCTTATGAACTATTTTTAACTTTATAAAACACACACTACTGAGGGCAGAACACATAGGGTTGCCAGATCGAAAGCACTCTGCTCACTCCCTGCTACGAGTCTCCTGAACCACGCACCTACATTCACTACACTTCACACACACACACACGCACTCACACACACTCACTTTTACAATAAAAGATAATTGAATCCATTCTTGAGCCTGTGTCTGTTCCCTGGGTCTGCCAATTATGTCAAAGGCGGATGGGTTGTGGTGGCTGTGTGGTGGTTCTCATCGGCTTAACAATGTCACGGCTAATGACTGTTGTCCTATTCTGCACATCCAAGATTTTTCCCTGCGTTTGGCAGGTTCTGCCATTTTTTTCAAAGGTGGATTTGGTGCACGGTTATCACTAGGTTCCCGTGGGTGCTGAGGATGTCCCCAAGACAGCGGTAATTACCCCGTTCGGGCTTTTTTAATTTCTGCGCATGCCGTTTGGCCTTAAAGGCGTGGCCCAAACATTTCAGAGGTTGATGGACTCGGTGTTACGTGACTCTCCATTCGTGTTTGTCTACCTCGACAACATATTAGTGGCCAGTCCGTCAGCTGAAGAGCATCTGTCGCACCTCAAACAAGTTTTTGGGCACCTTGAAGAACACGGCCTGATCATCAACCCGGCTAAGTGTCAGTTTGGGCTGCCGGTGTTTGACTTCTTAGGCCACTGCATTTCGTTGCGAGACACGATTCTGTTGCCTTCTAAGGTTCAGGCGGTGGCGGAATTTCCCCGTCTGGACTCCTTTAAGGCACTATAGGAATTTTTGAGCATGGTAAATTTTTGTAATCACTTCCTCCCTCACGCTGCCCACCTCCTGCAGCCACTTTACGAGGCTCTGAGGCTAAAAAAAAGCCAACGACCCTGTCACCTGGACTCCCGAACGGGTTTGAGCTTTTGACGGAACTAAGTCCGCTCTTGTGAACGCAGCACTGCTTGTTCACCCTGTGCCCACGGCACCCATAGCTTTGACAGCAGACGCCTCCGACGTAGCCATGGGGGCAGTGGTTGAGCAGTGCGTGGGAGGGGCATCACAGCCCCTTGTGTTTTTCAGTTGCAAGCTGTGGGATAGCCAGCGTATGTACAACATTTTTGACCGGGAATTGCTGGCGCTGTACCTGGCGACCCGCCATTTCTGTTTCTTTTTGGAGAGCCATTCTTTCATGGCTTATGTAGATCATAAACCACTGACGTTCGCTATGTCCAAGGTGACCGAGCCGTGGTCTGCTCGTCAACAACGCCAACTGGCGGCCATCACCAAGTTCACAACAGATGATCAGCATGTAGCTGGCAAAGCCAACCCCATTGCTGAATGCCTGTCATGTGTGCTGGTGTGTCCGGTGCACCTCAGGATGGATTTTTCTGCCATGGCTGCTGAGCAGCCCAACGACCCAGACATCCTGGCCCTTCGGTCTACAGGTACAGCCCTCAAACTCGAGGAGGCGGTGATGCAGGAGGGTGGTCCTACTCTCCTCTGCGATGTCTCCACTGGCCGCCCCCCGCCCTGTTGTCCCTGTGACCTGATGCCGCTGAGTTTTCGACTCAGTTCACTCCCTCTCTCACCCTGGTGTTCGGGCGTCAGTAAAACTGGTCGGAGGCAAGTTTGTCTGGCCCGGCCTCCGCAGGGATGTCAAGGGGTGGGCGGCTGCATGTTTGGCTTGTCAACACACTAAAGTCCACCAGCACATCAAGGCACCCCTAGAACCGTTTTGGATTCCTGCTAAACGCTTTGACCACATACTTGTGGACCTGATAGGTCCTCTACCCTCTTCGCAGGGTTTTATGCACCTGCTCACCATAATGGATTGGACCACTAGATGGCCAGAGGCGGTCCCTCTGTCCTCCACTTCGGCTGCGGATGTGGCACGCGCGTTTCTTTCTTCCTGGGTTGTGCGTTTCGGCACCTCATCAGATATTACCTCAGATAGGGGCCCCCAGTTCATGTTGGAGCTCTGTTCGGTGCTTGCAAGGTCCTTGGGAGTGCAGGTACACTGTACTAAAGTGTACCACCCTCAGGCTAACGGCTTGTTCGAACGTTTTCACCAGTGGCTGAAAATGGTATTGTGTGCTGCGCTCTCCGATGGTAATTGGATGGATCGTTTGCCTTGGGTGATGCTTGGGTTGCGTTCAGCTCCTAAGGAAGATCTCGATGCTTCACCTGCTGAACTGGTTTTCAGTCAACCGCTCCACGTTCCAGGAGAGTTTTTGCCCTAAAGTTCTGCCCCGCAGGTCAGCCCTGCTGTCTACCCTTTTTTGTCTGATGGTACACTGGGTCTGAGCCCCGCTCATCACTGCTTTCCATGATCATTTGTGCCTACTGATCTCAGTGCGGCCCGTTTCGTTTTTGTGCGACATGACGCTCACCACTCCCTCTCCAACCCCCATATGACGGTCCATTTCGGGTTCTGGAGACGGGCCCTAAAAGTTTTGTGCTAGAGATGGGTGGGCGTAAAGAGCGGGTCACGTTAGATAGGCTTAAGCTGGCGCACATTATGGCGGATGACCCTATGGTTCCAGCCCAGGTCCCCCATCAGGGTCGCCCTCCTTCTAAGTCCCCGGCTAGGTCTGCACTAGATGAGTTTTCTGGTTTCCAGCCTGCTATGGACTGTGCTTCACCTGCCTGTCGTCCATGAGGACGCCCCCCGTGACAGGTTTCTCCAGTGGCTACGGTTGGAGGACGGCGCAGCCTTTATGGCAGGCTCATCAGGCCCCCAGTGAGAGACTGCTTTTGGCTACGGGAGTTCCCTCTGGGTGTTCAGGGGTGGCTGTGCATCAGACTGAAGAGGATACCTCTAACCCAGTGGGATTTTGGGTTGGGGGCGTGGTTTGTGTTTCCCGGTTTTGGAGTCCGAGAGAGTTCCCTCTTAGTTGTTTTAGTGGCAGTTGAGGAGTAAAGATAAAAACCCACCTTCGTCTCCTGTGTGTTTCTTCCTCCTGCCACACGACACACAAAAGGCTCTTCTTTTGCTCCTTTTTCGCCTCAGATTCATTCATTCATTCATCTTCTTCGGCTTAATCCGTTTCGCCTCAGATTTTATTTTTTCCCGCGCCTCCATCATCTTTTAAAGAAGACTTGTTGAAGCAGGACTGGACAAAAGTCTATGTATCAGATGTAAATGAAGCCTATGACACATTTATAAACATTGTAACCACTCTTTATGAAAAAAATTGTCCATTAGTAAAGAAAAAGCTTAAACATAAATTTGCCGATAAGCCATGGTTAACCAAAGGATTACAAAAGGCGTGTAAAAAGAAAAATTTATTATATAAAGCTTTCCTAAAGAAAAGGACAAAAGAAGCAGAGCAGCGGTTTAAAACATACAAAAATAAGTTAACATATATAATAAGATGTAGTAAGAGAGACTATTACAGTAAAGAACTGGAGAAAAACAGAGACAGTATTAAAAATACATGGACAATACTTAACAATATTCTTGGAAATAAAAACAGAAATACAAGCTACCCAACCGATTTTTCAAAAAATAATACAACTACTCAGAGTGTGAATGCAGCTTCACCTGCAGATGAATTTAATAACTTTTTTGTTAACATTGGTCCTAATTTGGCTCGAGAAATACCCATTACGGCACCTACAGGTGATACAATAAGCAAAAACACTGCTATAAAAGACTCCATTTTCATAAAGAACACAGTCGAGAGAGAGATCATTGAAATTGTTAAATCGTTTAAAAGTAAAACATCTACGGACTGCGATGGTATTGACATGCTCTTAGTCAAAACTATTATTGAATGCTTAGTGAAACCACTGACGTATATCTGTAACCTGTCTCTCCAAATGGGTATATTTCCCAATGCAATGAAAATAGCTAAAGTAATTCCAATATACAAGATGGGTGACAGAGGGGAATTCTCAAACTATAGACCAATTTCACTATTGCCGCAATTTGAGAGAAGTGACAACTTCATACTGAAGAATAATTTATTGTGTGAGCAGCAATATGGGTTCAGACACAAGAGGACAACTGCATTTGCTCTAATGGAATTTATACAAAAAATATCAACTGCTGTTGAAAATAAAGAGTATTCAGTTGGGGTATTCCTGGATCTTAAAAAAGCATTTGATACAGTGGATCATAATTTATTATTAAAGAAACTACAAAATTGTGGTATTAGGGGGGTAGCACTGTCCTGGTTAAGTAGTTACTTAAAGAATAGATATCAGTATGTATGTGTTTGTAACAAAAACTCACAGTTACTGAAGGTTACTTGTGGAGTCCCACAGGGTTCAGTTTTGGGGCCATTGTTATTCAATATGTATATAAATGATATATATAAAGTTTCAGAAAAAATGGATTTAATATTGTTTGCTGACGACACTAATTTATTATGCAGTGGAAGCAATTTGGAACAACTTTTGGATACACTCGGAAAGGAATTAGGAAAGCTTAAACTGTGGTTTGATTCAAACAAATTAACGCTCAATTTAAGTAAGACAAAATTTATAGTTTTTAACAACCATCACAACAACTTAGTATCTAAACTCAGTGTAAATGGTGTAGAGATTGAAAGGGTATCCGAAACTAAATTTCTTGGAGTAATAATTGATAATAAACTGTGTTGGAAGTCACATATTAATTATATTAAAGTATGGCGCTGTCACGCCTCGCCGGTCATCTGCGGCGCCAGCTGCACGCACACCTGCACCTCATCAGCGGCGAGGGATTTAAGCCGCCTCGCCCTGGGCTTCGGCCTGAAGCCGTCAGTCTTCACTCGCTACGATTGCTGCAAGGAATCTCTACCTACTCAGCAAACATTCTGGTAAGAAGCCCTTACCTCATTCCTCTCCCAGTCTGCTCCCCTGTGCACAGGTGGATTTCCCGGCGCCGGACCACTCCTCTCCGCCTCCATTCCCTCGCTGCTGCACCGGGCGCTCCAGGTCGCTGTCTACCGGACCTCATCCTTGCTGTGCCAGCCACCTGCTAATTCCAAGTAAGCTTGTCACCATTTTCACATCTCCTGTGTTGGTGTGGTGCCCGTCACCCTTCTCCCTTTGCTTCTCCCATAGGGTTGTCCGGCTGTACGGTCTCCTGCCTCCGTGCCCGACGCAGACGCCACCACCAATACATCCTCATCCCGCAGACACACATTCATACACACTTGTTGTTAATAAAGCTATTAGATCTACTCTGAGTCTGCGTGTGTGTCTCCTGGGCCGTGCATTATGTCAGGCGCATATTTAGGGCGCATATTTGGCATTCATATTCACCCACATATACCTAGTAGGCATGACGGTGCATATTCTGGAAGCTTCACGTCTCATTGGCCAAAGAGGACCTGACCCTGCAGAGACCTACGGGAGGTGTGAAGTTGGTCTTTTAGGAGATGGGAAGTGGGAGAGAATGTCCCAGCAGGAGCCCCGGAGGCTAGAAGGATGAGAGAGACAATGGAGACGCCAAGGAGCCTTGGGTGCTGTATGTTTACTCAAGGACTGTGGGTTGGGGGTGTGTTATTTGATGTTGGGGGTTTTGTGTCTTTGGAGGGTATAAGAACTGTGAAGGATGATTGTTCTGCCTCTTTTCTGAGATTCTGTTCTTGTTGGAGGATGTGACCTCTCAATAAACCAACCCTGAGAAATAAACTCAGTCTCGTTTGTGAAAGGCATCCTCTACACTGGTGACCTACGACAAACTATGGCCGGTGGCGACGATCTTTCCGCACCGGACTCTTCAGGAGCCAACCGGGTTAACGCAGCTACCACACTACAGCTGCCCGATTTCTGGCAACATAACCCGCGCTCCTGGTTTACCACTGTGGAGGCGCAGTTCCACCTTCGGGGAATCTCAGCGGACGCAACGAGGTTCTACCATGTCGTCGCGAAGCTGGACAGCCTCACAGTGCAGTGGGTGGAGAGCCTGACCAACCACCCGCCCCAGGACGACAAGTATGGCGCACTGAAAGCCGCCCTCATTCGTGCTTTCACTCCCTCGCAGGGAGAGCGGGCAGAGAGACTTCTGGCGTTGACAGAAGGGGAAGCAGACAGGTCGGCAGATCTGATGACGAGGATGATGAACCTGAGAGGCGAAGATGATGACAGTTTTATCTTCGCCCACCTCTTTCTCAGAACACTACCGCCAGCAGTGAGAGTCACCCTAGCCAGCTCACAGCTGCTCAACGACCGCGACTACCACGGGCTGGGCCAGGAGGCGCAGCGGCTCGTCGACGCCCATAGACGACAGGCAGCCACGACAGGCAGCCACGACGGCGGCAACGGAGCTGAACGCACCCCCGCGAGACGAGGGGAGACCAGAGGCCGCAGCACCGGACCCACTGACGTCAGCAGCGGCAGAGACCAGGAGAAGCGGAGCGGACGGCACCCTCTGCTTTTACCATCGACGTTTCGCCGAGAGGGCGCGCAGATGCATCCCACCGTGCCGATACAAGCGCCAGGGAAACGCCAAGACCGAGAGTCGGTAGCAGCTGCTGCTCTCGGCGCGAAGAACAAGCTGCTTTTCGTGACGGACGCGAATTCAGGGAAGGATTTCCTGGTGGACACAGGCTCCCAGCTGAGTTTTGTCAAGCCTTCCTACGCGGACCTGCTGGCGCCTTCCAGCGGACCCCTGGTGCTAGCGGCAAATGGCTCGACGATCAAAACCTATGGGGAGAAGACGCTCCTTCTATCCTTCCACGGGCACACCTTCGAGTGGACTTTCGTCGTAGCTGCAGTTAGCAACAACATGCTAGGTGCTGATTTTTTATGCTCAAACAGTTTATTAGTTGATCTTACTAATAGATGTATGGTAAATGCACTGTCTTTTCACTCTATCTCCTGTACAGCTCGGGTGGCCCCGCCTTCTGCACATTCCAATGTCACAGCTGCGGGTGGTAAGTTTCATGCACTACTCAATCAGTTCCCAGCACTCACGGTCCCAACATTTTCAGCGTCAGTAGCTAAACATGGGGTCGAGCACTTCATAACTACCTCCGGCCCCCCTGTTTTTGCAAAAGCTTGGCGCTTGGACCCAGCTAAACTGGCCATCGCGCGCGAGGAATTTGCCAACTTGGAAAAACTGGGCATTGTTAGACGCTCTAACAGCCCTTGGTCGTCACCCCTGCATATGGTCCCCAAGGCTGACGGCTCGTGGTGGCCTTGCGGTGATTTCCGCAAGTTAAATAATGCTTCAGCACACGACCGCTACCCGATTCCGCACATCCAGGATTTTTCGGCACATTTGGCGCGGGCGCGCATCTTTTCCAAAATAGATTTGGTGCGCGGTTATCACCAAGTCCCAGTCCGCGCTCAAGACATACCCAAAACGGCAGCAATAACCCCCTTTGGGCTTTTCGAGTTTTTGCGCATGCCTTTTGGCCTCAAAGGCGCCGCACAGACGTTCCAACGCATGATGGATGCGGTGTTGCGCGGCCTCCCTTTCATGTTCGCCTATTTGGATGACATTTTGGTAGCCAGTGCATCCGAAGTCGAACACGAACGCCACCTCACAGCGGTTTTTCAGAGGCTGACAGAGCATGGGCTGATAATTAACCCAGCGAAATGTCAATTCGGGGTAGCGCAAATCGAGTTTTTGGGCCACCGCGTTTCTCCAGAAGGAGCGGTCCCGCTGCCCGATAAAGTACGCGTGATAACGGAGTTTCCCCAGCCACAGACAGTTAAAGCATTGCAAGAATTTTGGGGGATGGTCAATTTTTATAGCCGTTTCCTCCCCAGCGCGACACAGCTCATGCACCCACCGTATGCGGCACTAAAGAAACAAAAATCTGCAAATAAGGTCGAGTGGTCCCCGGAACGGGAGCGCGTTTTCTCCCAGGTCAAGTCGGCCCTGGTGAACGCTGTGCTGTTGGCACACCCCGTGCCAGCAGCTCGCATGGCACTAACCACGGACGCTTCCGACGTAGCAGTGGGGGCGGTTGTCGAGCAACTGGTAGCAGAGAGCTGGCAACCGCTTGCGTTTTTCAGCAAAACATTGCGCGATAACGAGCGGAAATACAACGCGTTCGATAGGGAGCTTTTAGCCCTGCATCTGGCCATCCGCCACTTCCAGTTCTGGCTGGAAGGGCGCCGTTTTACCGCGTTTGTAGACCACAAACCATTAACATTTGCAATGGCCAAGATTTCAGAGCCGTGGTCAGGCCGACAGCAGAGACAGCTGGCCGCGATTTCGGAGTTTACCACCGACATTCAACATGTGGCGGGCAAACACAATGTAGTGGCAGATTGCCTCTCGCGCGCAGTTGCAACGCCAGGCCCCCAGGGGGCAGACACGGTGGCCGTGGACGCGGGCCAGGCTTGCGGCGCGGAAGCGCTTGCAGCCCCGGTCTGCGTAGGCTTAGATTATGCAGCCATGGCTGCCGAGCAGGTTAGCGATGCGGATGTGCGCGCGCTCCAGTCTGGGCCAACAGGGCTAAGGCTGGAGCACAGGGTGCATCAGACAGGTATGCCTCCTCTAATCTGCGATATCTCCACGGGGCGGTCCCAGCTGCGTGGCGCTGCCGCGTTTTTGATTTAATCCATTCGCTGGCACATCCGGGAGTTCGCGCATCGATCAAAATGGTGGGAGAAAAATTTGTTTGGCCGGGGCTGCATAAACAGGTCAAAGAGTGGGCCGCAGCCTGCGCAGCGTGTCAAAGAGCAAAGATACACAAGCACATGCGGGCCCCCTTAGAACCTTTTCACATCCCGGCCAAACGCTTCGACCACGTGCATATCGACTTGGTGGGACCCCTCCCGCTGTCGCAGGGGTTCACACACCTTCTAACCATGGTAGACCGCACAACGCGCTGGCCAGAAGCGGTCCCCCTGGCGTCAACTACAGCAGCAGACGTGGCGCGCGCGTTTTTAACGGCTTGGGTCGCGCGTTTTGGAGTCCCGTCAGACATAACGTTTGACAGGGGTCCCCAATTCGTTTCCGAGCTCTGGTCATCCATGGCCCTCAGTCTGGGGGTGAAAATTCACCGCACTACCGCTTATAATCCTCAGGCCAATGGTTTGTGCAAACGCTTTCACTGGCCATTGAAAGCAGCCCTCAGAGTGGCTCTCACGGACACAAATTTGGTTGATAAACTTCCATGGGTTTTATTAGGGTTGCGTTCAGCACCTAAGGAAGATTTGCAAGCCTCTCCGGCTGAGCTAGTTTTTCCCCAACCCCTCCGGTTACCGGGCGAATTCCTTCCAGAGAACCCCGCACCAAATCGCCCACCCGCTCAGCTGCTGCAGAGCAACACGGGATCAAACACCCTCCCCGGCCCTGTTCATCACAGTTTCCCATGCGTTTTTGTGCCTAAAGCCTTAAAGAACGCAGAATTTGTCTTTGTCAGACATGACGCTCAGAGGCCAGGTTTAAGGCCGCCTTATGATGGACCGTTCAGAGTGTTGGAAACTGGGGAAAAACATTTTTTGCTCAATTTGGGCGACAGGAGGGAATTAGTCTGCATTAACAGACTCAAACCCGCTTTTGTGTTGGCTGATGAACAAGTGCAGTTAGCCAGGGCCCCCCGTCGCGGCAGGCCACCGGGGAGACACTGTTCTAAGCTTTCACAAGGATGTGCTAACGACTCTGATCCACAGATGCAAGAAACAGCTACAGGCAGATCAAAGCCTGCTTACAGCAGATATGGCAGGAGGTTGAAGCCCAAGCAGTTGGAAGTGTGATATGTTGTGCCATTTTGCTGTTCAGTGTGATATGACAGGATTCTATGCATTTTGGGGTGTACTTTGTCCTTATTTAGACGTTTTGTGGGGGGGGGGGGTTATATGGCGCATATTTAGGGCGCATATTTGGCATTCATATTCACCCACATATACCTAGTAGGCATGACGATGCATATTCTGGAAGCTTCACGTCTCAATGGCCAAAGAGGACCTGACCCTGCAGAGACCTACGGGAGGTGTGAAGTTGGTCTTTTAGGAGACGGGAAGTGGGAGAGAATGTCCCAGCAGGAGCCCCGGAGGCTAGAAGGATGAGAGAGACAATGGAGACGCCAAGGAGCTTCGGGGGCTGTATGTTTACTCAAGGACTGTGGGTTGGGGTGTGGCGGTTCGGTTAACCCCCACAACAGATAAGGACACTCAGCCCTCTTGTCTCTGTTTTTCCCGCTGCACTACTGAGATGCAATGTGCCATTCATGTATTTGTGATGCAAACATGCATGTATTGTGATGTAATGCGCCATTCTCGTATAGTGTTCATGCGTCTTGTCCTTACTGTGCTTCTTCTGAGCATCTTACATATGTAGATGTGCTTTGATGTAAATCCCCACAAACAGACTGGTCAAACACAGCGCTCGGCTAGAGCAAATAACAGAACAGGAAATGTGTATTAATGTCTACAGGCAGACCCATTTAGTCTGGCTCACTTCTGTAATGCTAATGTTGCCTCTCATGCAAATGTCTCATGCCTGTCCTGTTATCTGTTTGATCAGACCAACTGCTGTGAATGCTTTGATGTATTGTTGTAGTTGGGTGTATATATACTGCATTGTAACCATGCTCTCATCCTCTCTCAATCTGACTTCAACCTCTGCTGCAAGACACGCACTCTGTGTCTTCTTCTCTGAGAGCCGTGGGCTCACTCTCGGCGCTCATGCACGGCGCCGGGAGCGGAACTTGTGACGGCGGTATGATAATAAAACTCTACTTAAAACCTCCAACTATGCCGCATTATTTCATGCCGCTGCAGGGGGTGTGTTATTTGATGTTGGGGGTTTTGTGTCTTTGGAGGGTATAAGAACTGTGAAGGATGATTGTTCTGCCTCTTTTCTGAGATTCTGTTCTTGTTGGAGGATGTGACCTCTCAATAAACCAACCCTGAGAAATAAACTCAGTCTCGTTTGTGAAAGGCATCCTCTACAAAAGGTAAAATATCTAAATCAATTGCAATACTACACAGAGTGAAATATTTGCTGAATCAATCCACACTATATACCTTGTATCATTCATTAATACTCCCATACATGACATATTGTACTGAAGTATGGGGAAATACATATAAAACAAACATATATCCAGTCTTTATGCTTCAGAAGAGAGCTATTAGAATAATAAACAAAGCTGCTTACAGGGAACCAACAAACCCACTTTTTCTTAAATTAAAAGCTCTCAAGTTGAAAGATCTGGTTGACTTTAAAACTGCAGTAATAATGTTTAAAGTGAAGAATCTATCACTGCCCGCAAATATCCAAAAATTGTTCCAAATAAGGGAGAAACAATATCATTTCAGAGGAACATGTATATTTCAAAAACCTTCAGTGAGAACTACCACCAAGCAACACTGTGTTTCAGTGCAAGGAGTCAGATTATGGAACGATTTTGGACCTGAATTAAAATCATGTACAACGCTTGGACAATTTAAACAAAAACTAAAGGAAGAAATACTCCAAACATACAAGATGACATGTAAAATCACATAAGGATTGTCATATCCAGTCTGTGTTGTGTTGTTGCTTAGTTTTTTGTCACGTTTTGTCTTAGCTTTGTTCTGAATTGTAATCGCTCTTGTTTTGTTTTTCTTTTGAATTCTTGGATGGAATATGGGTGGGCAATATAAGCTGCGGCTTCAGCCATCACCCATTTCAGATAACTTATGTTGAACTGTATAATCAGAGGAGTTATTGTTTGATTTGACCTTGTTGGATTTTCTTTCCCCTTTGTTATATTATTCTGTTTCTTTTAAGCTGTACTTTTATCTATCCGAAATAAAGATAAAGTGTGGAGAGTGTGGGGAGACTTGAATAACGAAACCGAATTGTCTTTCATTCCAGTTTATTCAAGAAATCATTCCACTGTCTGCTCTCATTCTTGAGCAGCGAACAAAGAGAGTGAACACACCAAAGTTCTCTCATTTAAACATTCTGACATCAAACCATTTCCCTCGCGGGGGAAATCACACATCTCTCTCAAAATCTCTTTATTCACATTCATTAGCCTTTTATTTACATAACTCCCCCTTCTCTCTTCCCGAGCCTCAGTGGTCAGGAAGTCTTCTGTCCCCTGTCCTCCGCAGGGGGTCCAGGCTCTGTGGCTCCGCACCGCAGGGGGCTGGCTCTCCTTCATCGTGGTTAAATCACATATGCAGTGTCCAACATATACATGTCTCACAACACAGCCATATAACCCCCCCCAAACGATGAAGAACAGACTAATTCCTAAAATTAAATAGCACCTTACTCACTACTGAATAATCAACACCAACATTCAGTCTGTGCGCCGCTTGGGCTTCAGCCGTCTGCCGAATCTGCTGTGCGTTGGCCCCGCCTTGCCTGCGGTGCGTTTCTGCTTCGGCGCTGTTGACTGAGGAAGAGAGTGATTAATTGCCCTTTGCGGGGGCCTGCCTCGTCGAGGCGCCACCGCGACCGGTACAGACACGTCCTTCATGACAAAAGCAGGTTTTAGTCTGTCAATACTGACTGTCTCTTTTCTGTCTCCAAAATCCAGCACAAATTGCTTATCACCTGCCTCCAGCACTCGAAATGGCCCTTCGTAAGGTGGTTTGAGCGTTGCTTTTAGGGCTTCGCGCCTGACAAAAACGAAATCGGCATTTTTCAAAGCCTTGGGGACGAAAACTTGTGGAAAAGCGTGATGAACCGGACCCGGGAGCGTGTCTGCCCCCGTGCCGACTAACGGTCCCAGAGCCGAGAGAGGTGGGGGCTCTGGGTGCTCTGGTAAAAACTCGCCCGGCAGCCTCAGAGTTTGTGCGAATACCAGCTCCGCTGGGGAGGCGTCTAAGTCCTCTTTAGGCGCAGAACGCAACCCTAATAAAACCCATGGAAGTTTATTCACCCAATCTGCATCCGTGAGCGACGCTCTGAGTGCTGCCTTCAAAGACCTATGAAAACGCTCGCATAAACCATTGGCCTGAGGGTGGTAAGCCGTAGTGCGGTGAATTTTGTCTCCTAAGCCGTTGGCCATCACTGACCACAGCTCAGAGATGAATTGCGGTCCTCTATCGGACGTAATGTCCGACGGAACCCCGAAACGCGCCACCCAAGCCGTTAAAAAAACGCGAGCCACCTCCGCGGCCGTGGTCGTCGCAAGTGGGACCACTTCCGGCCAACGTGTGGTGCGGTCCACCATTGTCAAAAGATACGTGAACCCCTGTGATGCCGGTAGGGGGCCCACAAGGTCAACGTGCACATGGTCGAACCTTCTGGCCGGAATGCGGAACGGTTCTAACGGGGCTCTTGTGTGCCTGTGAATTTTGGCCCGTTGACAGGAAATGCAGGTTTTTGCCCATTCCTTCACGTGCTTGCGCAGGCACGGCCAAACAAACTTTTCCGCCACTAGTTTCACCGACGCGCGCACCCCCGGGTGCGCCAGTGAGTGGACCGAGTCAAAAACACGGCGGCGCCACGTGGCCGGAACCACCGGACGCGGGCGCCCCGTCGACACGTCGCAGATCAGGGGGGGCATACCGGTTTGTAAACACTTGCTCTCCAGCCTCAACCCTGTTGGTCCAGACTGGAGCGCGCGCACGTCTGCGTCCGCCCCCTGGTCCGCTGCCATGGCTGCGTAATCTATACCCACGTGCACCGGGGCTGCGCGTGCCACCGTGCCGCTCTCCTGCGGCGCGGTCACGGTGGCCCGTTCTGCCTCTGCGCGTGTTGGGGTCGTGAACGCGCGTGAGAGACAATCCGCTACTACATTGAATTTGCCCGCAACGTGCCTAATGTCAGTGGTAAATTCCGAGATTGCGGCCAGCTGCCTCTGCTGCCTGCCGGACCACGGGTCTGAAATTTTGGCCATGGCGTATGTGAGCGGCTTGTGGTCCACATAAGCGGTGAAGCACCGTCCTTCCAGCCAGAACTGGAAATGACGAATAGCCAAATGCAGCGCCAACAGTTCTCTGTCAAACGCACTGTATTTTCGTTCAGCCGCGCTTAAAGATTTGCTAAAGAAAGCCAAAGGCTGCCAAACTCCGGCTACCTGTTGCTCAATAACGGCCCCTATGGCTAAATCTGAAGCGTCTGTCGTCAGCGCGATACGTGCTGCAGGGTCTGGGTGGGCCAGGAGCGCAGCGTCAGCCAAGGCTTTTTTAACCTCTGTGAACGCGCGCTCCCGCTCCGGGGACCATTCGACCGCCTGGGTCGGTTTTTGTTTTTTGAGCGCGGCATATAACGGTTGCATGATTTGAGCTGCGTGGGGCAGGAATCGGTTATAAAAATTCACCATCCCCAAGAATTCCTGTAGTGATTTGACCGTTTGTGGACGGGGAAAATCCGCTACCGCGCGTACTTTCTCTGGTAATGGAACCGCTCCCTCCGGGGAGACGCGGTGACCCAAAAAATCGATCCGCTCGACGCCGAACTGGCACTTGGCTGGGTTAACTATTAAGCCGTGCTCTCCCAGCCTCCTAAAAACTGCTGTGAGGTGCGTTTCGTGTTCGTCCTCTGAAGTACTCGCGACCAAAATGTCGTCGAGGTACACAAACACGAAAGGGAGATCGCGTAACACGGCATCCATCATCCGCTGAAATGTTTGCGCCGCCCCTTTGAGACCAAACGGCATGCGTAAAAATTCGAAAAGTCCGAACGGGGTTATTACCGCTGTTTTAGGAATGTCCTCCAGTTGGACCGGGACTTGGTGATAGCCGCGAACTAGATCAATCTTTGAAAAAATGCGCGCCCCCGCCAGGTGCACCGAAAAATCCTGAATGTGCGGGATGGGATAACGATCGTGCGCCGTAGCGTTGTTTAGCCTGTGGTAATCACCGCACGGTCTCCAGGAGCCATCGGCTTTCGGTACCATGTGCAGCGGCGAAGCCCACGGGCTCTTCGACCTACGAACGATGCCCAGCCTCTCCAGGCTGGCGAACTCCTCGCGCGCAATGGCGAGCTTAACTGCATCCAAGCGCCGAGCTTTTGCAAACACGGGAGGACCAGAAGTGGGGATAAAGTGTTTCACCCCGTGCTTCGCGACCGTCGCTGAAAAAGTGGGCACAGTGAGCGCTGGAAATTGGGTGAGGAGTGTGTGAAACTTACCACCTGCTGTAGCGACGTGGGTCTGTACTGGTGGCGGGGACACTCGAGCTGAACAGGGGAGAGAGTAAAAAGAGAGTGCATTTACCAGCCGTCTATTAGCAAGATCAACTAACAGATTGTGTGAACACAAAAAATCCGCGCCCAACATGTTGAAACTCACCGCCGCTATCACAAAAGTCCATTCATATGTGCGGCCATGTAAGCATAAAGGCAAGGTCCTTCTCCCGTAGGTGTTGATGTTCGAGCCATTTGCCGCTGTAGCTCCGCTACCGTGGGGTCCAGCCACCCGGTCCGCGTATGTTGGGGTGATGAAGCTCACTTGTGCTCCGGTGTCGATGAGGAACTCTCGTCCGGAGCGCGCGTCCGTGATGTAGAGCAGCTTGTTGCGTTCTCCGAGGGTCGAAGCTGCTAGCGACCCCCGGTCTTGCCGTTTCCCGAACTCCTGAAGATGCAGGGCGGCACACACCTGCGTGCCTTCTCTGCGAACCTCCGATGGTAAAAGCAGAGATCTTCTCCTCCGCTGTGTCGTGCCCGCGCTTCTGCCGCCGGGCTATTGGCTCCCCCTCGTCGCGGCCGTGTTGCCGCCGTCGTCGGCCAGTCTGGTTCTGCCGCCTCTGGCTCCCCGCTGTCTCGGGTCGCTGCTGTGGTTGCTTGCCCGCCGCAGGCGTCCAGGATCCCATCTGCCTCCTGGGCCAGCTCCCGGAACTCCTCCAGGGTGTGACACTTTTTGCCGGCCAGCGTGCTTCTCGCATGCGCCGGGAGGTTGGAGAGGAAGATGAACTGAAAAATGAAATCATCGTTGTCCAACCCTCTCAGCTGTATCATCTCCTCCATCAGGGCGCTCGGCTTGTGTCCACCTTGGTCTAGCAAAGACAGGATCCTCCTCGCCCTCACTTCAGCCGAGGGGGTGAAAAACTTGATGAGGGTGGATTTCAGCTTGCCGTACCTGTCGGTCGCGGGTGGCTGCTCCACCAAGCTCTGCACGCACCGAGCTGTGCTGTTGTCCAGTTTAGCGATGACATGGTGGAACTTAGTGTCATCCACCGTTACTCCTGCGAGCGCGAACTGCGACTCTGCTTGCAGAAACCACGACCGTGGGTTATCCTGCCAGAAATCAGGCAGCTTAACGGCCACTGCGCTCGCCAGCTCTGAGCGCTGTGAGTCCGGGACCCTGAGAATTTCTTCGTTCATTCTCAACGTCGTCAGTCACCAATGTGGGGAGACTTGAATAACGAAACCGAATTGTCTTTCATTCCAGTTTATTCAAGAAATCATTCCACTGTCTGCTCTCATTCTTGAGCAGCGAACAAAGAGAGTGAACACACCAAAGTCCTCTCATTTAAACATTCTGACATCAAACCATTTCCCTCGCGGGGGAAATCACACATCTCTCTCAAAATCTCTTTATTCACATTCATTAGCCTTTTATTTACATAACTCCCCCTTCTCTCTTCCCGAGCCTCAGTGGTCAGGAAGTCTTCTGTCCCCTGTCCTCCGCAGGGGGTCCAGGCTCTGTGGCTCCGCACCGCAGGGGGCTGGCTCTCCTTCATCGTGGTTAAATCACATATGCAGTGTCCAACATATACATGTCTCACAACACAGCCATAGAGAGCGTGAAAAGATGAGGCTGAGTTTATTTCTCAATTCAGGTTTATTAACATTCACGTATCTCCAACATCCTCTCAAACAGAAAAGAGGAGGCATCACCCCACATCTGTCCTATTTATACCAGGACATCAAAGCCACAGTTACATTGTCATTTTAATGCAAAGACACAATACATCTTCTTCCCGGTCTTGTCCCCTTCACCCCCACACCGGTGGGGGATTTCCTGACCACACTGGTGGTCAGGAAATCCCTCAAGGCCATCTCTTTGCATAACACAGAACACATTTCGCATCCTCCTGTTAATCCCCAGGAGACTCAGACCTATTGTTCATTCTCAGACGTGAAGCAACATTAATATACAAATGGAGTCTATGAAACTACATATGTGTGTACCACAAAAGATTCATTCATTCGTCCATCATCTCTCCGCGCGGGGGCAGCACCGAATCTTCAAGCTGTTTTCCTGCTGCTAATAAAGACCACCGAAGAAGTTTCAGTAGTTCTTGTTTGTTAATGCTAATAATGGCGGCTCCGGCGGAGTTAGGGATGGACCAGCTTCCCTCAGACCCGTTGCTCCACATCCTGTCCTACCTGGACTACCGGGACCTGGTCCGGTAAGTCCGCTGCAGCAGCGGCCTCCAACCCGGGGACGGTGACAGCAGTCAGCCGCCGTCTCAGCTGTCACCACCGGAGACAGCGGCTAGTTAGCTTAGCAACTACTTTAGTGTTAGTTTTGTTTGTTTTAGTTCAAACATTAGATCTTAAAAGCTGCTGTGAGTTTATAAAGATGTTTTTAAATTAAAGACAGACTGAAATAATAAATAAAGACGAAACAGAACAAACACGGTGACTTTAAACTCCAGAAATAATAAATGAGATAAAATCACGATGTTTACGGCTAGCTTCGTGCTAACAGCTGTTTGCGTTTGTTTACCTTCTTCAGCGCAGCGAAAAACTAATAATCAGTTATTTATCACTGATTTATTGATAATTTATTTGTTTTAAACGATCACTCACAGTGTTAAAATCTAGCAATGTTTCTACTCACAGTTTAAAATGTAAAAAGTCTTTTAAAGTCAGATATTAATTTATTTTATCTCGTAAAGTCGCGAGGTTTGTCTTCTAAATCTGTATTTTTTTTTTCTCAGAAATGCGCATTTTTCATAATAATTTGCGATTTTTTTTTCAGGTAAAATTGCCAGATTTTTCTTGTAAGTGAGCAAATTACCCCTTTGAAGTTAATGAGTTTGTCCTCATAAATTTTATGATTTTTTTAATCACAATTTGTAGTTTTTTCATTTAAATTTGTTACATTTTGCTCGGAAAATTGTGATTATTTTGTCATATAAAATTGTGATTTATTCCAAAGTTGGCATCTTTTTTTTTCTTTTTAAATTCACAACATTTTTTCTTCATAATTTTGACTTTATCGTCATTAAATTGAGATTTTTTTCCCCCATGTAAAATTGTTAAAAAAAACATGTAAATGTGAAACTTTTTTTCTTCCCAAATAAACCTTTTGACCTTTATTCTCTATAAATTTACATTTTCTTTTCTTAATATGTTTGCAGTTTTTTCCGTTGTGAATTGTCACAATTTTCCTTTTCAATTTGGGACTTTTTCTTTGTAAATTTTGGAACTTTTCCTCATAAATTTTGGTGAATTTTCCATTCTGAAATTGTCAGTTTTCCTTTTAAATTAGGGATTATTTTCCATTAAGTGTGCAGTTGTGGTTTTATTGGGGTCGAGTTTTAGGTATTCCGGAAGTTCAAATCTACCATCCACAATTGTCACTAATTTCACTAAATAACTGGACGTTATTCAGTCTTACCCGTAATGTGGTCACACGCTTGACAGTTTCTCCACTGTGAAATGTTAAATTTGATCAAGTTACCATTAGAAGTCTTAAATTTAATGTTGCTGGTGATTAGAGTCTTGGATATGTCAAAAAGTAGCAGCAACACTGATGTCATTGCATTCGTATTGTTTTATGTGGTGGGGATTCTAAATTGTCCTCAGGTATGACTGTGAGAGTGAATGGTTGTCTGTCTCTCTGTGTTGGCCCTGCGATGGACTGGCGATCTGTCCAGGGTGGACCCTGCCTCTTGCCCAAAGATGCTGGGATAGGCTCCAGCCCCCCCCCCCCCCCCGCGACCCGAAAAGGATCAAGTGGAAGAAGATGGATGGATGGATGTCAGATTTACAATTTTGCACCCTTTGGGGACCCTAGAGCCAAAAATGTTTTTACACTAGCCACGTTTACATGGACACAAGTAACCGGATTAAAAGCCTGATCGGAATAAAAATGCTTCATGTAAACACACCAATCTGAATATTCTGACCCGATCACGCTCATTTGGATCAAAATTTCCTTCTGATTGAGACGGGTGGGTTATGCCGATTGTTATTCTGATTGATTAGATTAGATTCAACTTTATTGTCATTACACATGTATGAATACAAGGTAACGAAACACAGTTTAGCATCCAATCAGAAGTGCAAAGGACAGCAGTGCAGTATATACGGTAATTAACAGTATGTGCAATTTAAGCAAATATATGCAAATATATGCAGCAGTGCAGAAAGTTAAGAGTACTGTTATGTGCAAATAATGTACAATAAGTTAGATGTAGTTATGTAGTTATGCAGTTATGTACAGGTGAGGATGGTAAGAGAAGATGGTAAGAGAGTCAGCGGGGAACTAAGTTCAATAACGCAACAGCTGTTGGAAAGAAACTGTTCCTAAACCTGCTGGTTCTAGTCCGAAGGCTTCTGAAACGTCTTCTGGAGGGGAGAAGCTGGAACAGTCCATGAGCAGGATGGTTGGAGTCCCTAAGAATGCTGCGTGCCCGGCGCAGACATCTTTTCCTGTAGACGTCCTCTATAACTGGAAGTGGAGTCCCTGTGATGCGTTGGGCGGTTTTCACCACCCGCTGCAGCGCCTTGCGGTCAGCGACAGAGCAGCTCCCATACCAGACTGTGATACAGTTGGTCAGGGTGCTCTCTATCACGCAGCGGTAGAAGTTGCCCAGGATGTCAGTTGACAGATGGTTCTTCTTCAGTGTCCTCAAGAAGAAGAGGCGCTGATGGGCCTTCTTGATCAGGCTGGTGGTGTTAACTGACCAGGACAGGTCCTCCAAGATGTGGGTCCCCAGGAATTTGAAGCTGGGGACACGTTCAACAGCTATGCCATTGATATGGATGGGGTCATGTGTCTCTTCCCTCTCCTTCCTGTAGTCCACTATGAGCTCCTTGGTTTTGCTGGTGTTAAGGAGCAGGTTATTGTCAGCGCACCAAGTAGCCAAGTGCTCAACCTCTGCCCTGTAATCTGACTCGTCGTTGTCCCTGATGAGTCCAATCACCGTGGTGTCATCTGCGAACTTTATGATGGAATTGGATCCATACATAGGCCTGCAGTCATGGGTGTAGAGGGAGTAGAGGAATGGGCTGAGCACACAGCCCTGTGGTACACCAGTGTTGAGTGTGATGACGGAAGAACGGTTGGGGCCTGACCTAACATGCTGGGGTCTGTTGTCAGAAAATCCATGATCCAGTTGCAGGTGGAGGTACTGATTCCCAGGTCCCCAAGTTTAGTGAGCAACTTGGAGGGGATAACTGTGTTGAATGCTGAGCTGAAGTCAACAAACAGCATTCTTGCGTAGGTGTTCTTGTCATCCAGGTGTGAGAGTACATAGTGCAGCGCTGTAGAAACCGCATCCTCTGTACTCCTGTTGCTCCGGTAGGCGAACTGATGAGGGTCCAGTGTAGGGGGCAGGCCTTTTTTGAGCTGTGCCAAGACCAGTCGCTCAAAGCACTTCATGACTATGGGCGTCAGTGCCACAGGGCGATAGTCATTTAGGCACGATGGTGTTGAATGTTTCGGCACTGGTACTATTGAAGTGGTCTTGAAGCACGCTGGTACCACGGCCTGGGCCAGGGACAGATTGAAGATGTCTGTGAAGACCCCTGCCAGCTGCTCAGCGCATGCCCTCAGCACACGCCCAGGAATGCCATCAGGGCCAGCAGCCTTACGTACGTTGACATGACTCAGTGCGTTACGGACGTCGGTGTGGGTGAGTGTGAGGTGGTGGAGGTCATCAGAGGGTGGGAAATTGATGTTCTTTTCGTTGTTGTCCTTGTCAAAACGAGCATAGAAGTCATTTAGCTCATTGAGAAAGGGCACAGTCATGGCTATAGGTATGGAGTTGCTGGGCTTATAATCAGAGATAGCTTGAATGCCCTGCCACATACGTCGGGGGTCAGAGTCCCCAAAATGTTCCTCCACCTTCAGCTTGTAGCTGTGCTTGGCCTTCTTGATGCCCCTCTTCAGATCTGCCCTGGATGAACTGTAGGCCTGTGCATCACCAGATCTAAAGGCATTGTTGCGTGCTTTTAGCAGAAGCCGCACTTCTCTGTTCATCCACGGCTTCTGATTTGGGTACGTGGTGATCTGTCTTTCCGTGGTGACACTGTCAATAGTGGTGTTGATATGGTCCAGGACTGAGTGGGTGTAAGAGTTGATGTTTATGTGGGAGCCACAGGTAGCCTGAGAGGTGAACATACTCCAGTCTGTGTTCCTAAACTTCTCCTGGAGTACAGAGTCAACCCTCTCTGGCCACACTTTGATGGTCCTCACTGATGGCTTCACCCGGTTGATGAGCGTTACATACTTGGGGGTAAGGAACAAGGATAAGTGATCATAAGTGATTGGTGCGCATATAAACACTTATTCTTAAGTTTGGGTAGAAAATATGTTGACTGCGCATGTCTGTACATCAGCCACACGTCGACGTGACGTATTTCCGCCTTTACAGCAGCTAGCGGAAGACATGGTGGCAGTAAAACAGAACTGGTCTGTATCGTCCTGCTGTCTCCCTCTGTTGGTCATATGCAGAAGTCTGTACTTGTAGCTTCATTACAGAGACCAGCAGAAGCAAAAGTACAGTCTGAATAACACGATACAGGTCCATTTCAAAAAGAGAAAGACATGAAGCGGGGTTTGTTTACATTGGAAGTTGCTGCTTCTTCTGTTTCCGGAATGTTGGATAATTGCGTGCATGTCAAAATGATTTAGTCTGTTCAAACGTGTGACACATGGAAACGCACATCCTAATCGGATCAACGTTTTCAGGATCCATGTAAACAGTAAAGTTCTGATCTGAATTGTAATCGGATTGAATAAATTTTGCACATGTAACCATGGCTACTGAGTCTTAAAAGTATCTAGTGTGGTCCGTTCTCTGATTGCAGATGGTATGTTACTCCAGATCTTCGTGCCCCACACTGATAGCACAGATTGAGCAAATGTGGTGGGTCTGTGGGGGACCTCACAGTCTCCTCTAGTGATTGCTCTGGTGGTTTTACCAGTGACAGTCCTCAGTTCAACATACAGTGGTGTGAAAAAGTGTTTGCCCCCTTCCTGATTTCTCTCTCTCTTTTTTTTAAATGTTTGTCACACTTAAATGTTTCAGATTGGGAGGAATTTAGTAAAAGTGTCAGTGTGATTATAATCGGGTCTGCAAATCAAACGGTACCAAAAAGTGCAGGTTATAGACAATGAAAGAATCTTTCTTTTTTTTTTTTTTGGTTACTTATTTGTACCCGTAGGTAGATTTGGTTTGCAGTCTGGTGACAAGCCACCGGCTGCTGGTCGCTGCGTGCGCGAGCGCCCTAAAGCTACATGTTTTTGGTATGCGGGAGGAAACCGGAGAAATCCCGGAGTAAACCCACGCAACACGGGGAGAACATACAAACTCCACACAGCTCACTGTTGGTCGGGGGCTGGGATCGAACCCACGACCTCATGATCCCCGCGATCCCCCGGCCAAGGGTAAAACTGTGCTGCCACAGTGCTAAACCACTGCGCCACCGTGCAGCCCATTCTTGGTGGGATGATAATTGTAATAAAGCTATTAAAAATAGAAACAGGGCATTCAGACAAGTGAAAAAATGTCATACTTTGGAAGCGGCGATTGAGTACAAACGGTATCAGGCAATCGTCTGGAAAACAATTAAAACAGCTAAGCGTTTATTTTGGAGCCATTATTGTAATACTATAGGAAGAGAAACACAGCTATCAGATATTTGGGGAATGATTAAGAAAATGAGTGGTATTAGGAGAGAGTACAAAATACCAGCGCAAGAAAATAATGGGGAAATACAGACATGGACAAAATTGCTGGTACCCCTCTGTTAATGAAAGAAAAACCCACAGTGGTCACAGAAATAACTTGAATCTGACAAAAGTGGTAATAAATAAAAATTCTGTGAAAATTAACCAATGAAAATCAGACAGTGCTTTTGAATTGTGATTCAAAAGAATTATTTTAAAAAACAAACTCATGAAACAGGCCTGAACAAAAATGATGGTACCCCTAGAAAAGATGGAAAATAATGTGACCATAGGGACATGTTCAACCAAGATGTGTCCTCTAATTAACATCACAGGTGTCTACAAACTTGTAATCAGTCAGTCGGCCTATTTAAAGGGTGACAAGTAGTCACTGTGCTGTTTGGTGACATGGTGTGTACCTTACTAAACATGGACCAGAGGAAGCAAAGGAGAGAGTTGTCTCAGGAGATTAGAAAGAAAATTATAGAGAAGCATGTTAAAGGTAAAGGCTATAAGACCATCTCCAAGCAGCTTGATGTTCCTGTGACTACAGTTGCACATATTATTCAGAAATTTAAGATCCACAGGACTGTAGCCAACCTCCCTGGACGTGGCCGCAGGAGGAGACGGATAATACAAATTGTAACAAAAGAGCCCAGAACAACCTCTAAACACATTCATGGTGAACTCCAAGGTCAAGGTACATCAGTGTCAGATTGCACCATCCATCGTTGTTTGAGCCAAAGTGGACTTCATGGGAGACGACCAAGGATGACACCACTATTGAAAACAAATCATAAAAAAGCCAGACTGGAATTTGCCAAACTGCATGTTGACAAGACACAAAGCTTCTGGGAGAATGTCCTATGGACAGACGAGACAAAACTGGAACTTTTTGGCAAGGCACATCAGCTCTATGTTCACAGACGCAAAAATGAAGCATACCAAGAAAAGAACACTGTCCCTACTGTGAAACATGGAGGAGGTTCTGTTATGTTCTGGGGCTGCTTTGGTGCATCTGGCACAGGGTGTCTTGAATCTGTGCAGGGTACAATGAAATCTCAAGACTATCAAGGTATTCTAGAGAGAAATGTGCTGCCCAGTGTCAGACAGCTTGGTCTCAGTTGCAGGTCATGGGTCTTGCAACAGGATAATGAGCCAAAACACACAGCTAAAAACACCCAAGAAGGGCTAAGAGGGAAACATTGGACTATTCTAAAGTGGCCTTCTATGAGCCCTGATCTAAATCCTATTGATAGAACAGCTGTGGAAGGAGCTGAAACATGCCGTCTGGAGAAGGCACCCTTCAAACCTGAGACAACTGGAGCAGTTTGCTCATGAGGAGTGGGCCAAAATACCTGCTGAGAGGTGCAGAAGTCTCATTGACAGTTACAGAAATCATTTGATTGCAGTGATTGCCTCAAAAGGTTGTGCAACAAAATATTAAGTTAAGGGTACCATAATTTTTGTCCAGGCCTGTTTCATGAGTTTTTTTTTTAAATAATTCTGTTGAACCACAATTCAAAAGCATTGTGTGATTTTCATTGGTTAATTTTCATAGAATTTTTATTTATTACCACTTTTGTCAGATTCAAGTTATTTCTGTGACCATTGTGGGTTTTTCTTTCATTAACAGAGGGGTACCAACAATTTTGTCCACGTCTGTAGCTATTACTAGTATAGACAAAGCAGAACTTTTGGCACAAACTTTAGTGAAGATTCATAGTTCAGAAAACCTACCAAACACAATTAGACAAAGCAAGGAAAGCACTTTATCCATTCACCCACATGTGAACATAAGGAAGAATACCTCAAGGGCCATGATAGATTTGCCGTTCACTCTATTGGAATTGAAAAGGGCTATTGTGAAATCGAAGTAGGCTTCACCAGGGAAGGATGGCGTATGTTATTGGATGTTGTCGCACATGGAGGAGAGCACTTCAAACAATATTAAAGCTGTTTAATAAAGTTTGGGAAACTGGGAAGATTCCTAGGGCATGGAAACAATCAGTTATAGTTCCAGTCTTAAAGCCAGGGAAAGATTTATCAGATCCCAATAATTACAGGCCAATAGCTCTTACCTCACAGTTAGGGAAAACAATGGAAAAAATGGTGACTGAAAGGCTGAATTACATTTTGGAAGGGAGGGAATGTCTTCCTCCTTTTCAAAATGGGTTCCGAAAAGGGAGAAATACTATGGATTCCATTTGTGATAGCTGTCTTCTTTGATATAGAAAAAGCGCACAACATGCTGTGGAAGGAAGGATTGCTGATTAAATTAAATAAATTTGGTATTGAAGGTAATTTATACAATTGGGTATTAGATTTCCTCCATGATAGAACGATTGCGGTAAGAGTTGGTACAGAGTACTCCAAAGTGTATCAAGTTGAAAATGGTACTCCCTAAGGCAGCGTGTGTAGCCCTGTTCTGTTTAATATTATGATTAATGATATTTTTGAAGGAATCAGTAGGGGAATAGGGAAGGCCTTATATGCAGATGATGGGGCCTTATGGATAAGGGGACGTAATCTTGTGTACATTCAGAGGAAAATGCAGGCAGCAATAGACCAAGTTGAACAATGGGCAAACCGGTGGGCTTTTAAATTATTGGTCTCAAAGACAAGTGATTTGCTTCTCCAAAAGTCACAAAGAAATTTCTTTAAAACTTTATGGCCAAAAGTTAGAGCAAGTACAAGTAGTTAGGTATTTAGGTGTTTTATTTGATGAAAAACTAACCTAGAAGCAGCATATTGAAAAAACTAAAGGAAAATGTAAGAAAATAAAAAATATTTTGAGATGTCTGGCAGGACGGGACTGGGGGGCCTCTCTGTTGAGGGTGTATCGAGGACTAATGAGAGCGACGCTAGACTATGGATGTGTTGCTTTCATGTTGGCTGCTGATTGTCACCTGAACCAACTAGACATAGAGCAGACAAAGGCTCTTAGGATATGTTGTGGTGCATTTAAAACTTCTCCAGTATCAGCGATCCAAGTAGAGACAGGTGAAATGCGCTTAAGATTAAGAAGAACCAAATTAATGCTGGCATACTGGATCAACTTGAAGGGGCATATGAGGTCACATCCTGCAAAAGCTATTCCTAATGATTTCTGGGAACACAATGAGTCCAACATTAGTAGCTTTGGATGGATAAGTGATGCCATTGCTAAGCAGGCAGGATTAAAACACGTAAATTTTAGCCCAACGGTCCTGTGGTCTGTTATTCCTCCATGGCTGTTTAAGATGCTACTAATAGATTTTGAAATACAACTGAGGAGGCAACATAAGCAATAAGCAACTGATTATTTAGTGCATAAATATATTGAACAGAACTTCAGAAACATGCTGATGGCATTTACCGATGGTTCCAAGGACCTCACAACTGGTCGTAGTGGAGCTGCGGTATACATTCCTCAGTATAAAGTATCTATCAATAAAAGAACCAGTAATCACTTACCAGTATACACAGTTGAGCTAGTTGCCATTATATTAGCTCTGCAGTGGTTGGAGATAAATTATAGGAATAATGCAGTCATTACTTCAGATAGTTGGGCAGCTCTCTGTAGTTGTGTAGGCAGGACCTAATTGTAGAAACTCACTCCTTAATTTCCAACCTCTACAGTAAAGGTCAGTCAGTAAACTTTCTTTGGGTTCCAGCCCACGTTGGAATAGAGGATAATGAGGATGTGGACTTATTAGCAAAACAGTCATTGAAATTCGAGGCGGTGGATCTGCAGATTTCACTCAGTAAGGCAGAAGGCAAATCAATAATTAAAAAGTATATAGTGGAAAAATGGCAAGAATATTGGGACTCAATAGATACAGGAAAACATCTTTATGACATTCAAAAGCAGGTGGACTCTGGAATGGGAGTCAGCAGAAACTGGAAAGAGGAGATACTCATCACCCGATTAAGAATAGGACACACCACTTTGAACTAGACGCTACTTAGAATAGGTAAACACCCAACTGGCAGCTGTGCACATTGTGGTTCTCCGGAAACAGTTCCGCACGTTTTGTTGGAATGTCAGGGATACCAGGAACAAAGGAAACATCTGATTGCAGTAATGGAAAGGGCTAATTTAAGTTTTGGTTTGGAAAACATGTTAGGAACCTCAGTCAAAGAAATATATGTAGCTCTATTTAAATTCAGTATTTAAGTGCAACTGAATTAAGTAAAAGATTTTTTTTTTTTTTTTCCCCTGCCATTCTCTTGTCCACACTCCAACCTGGTGAGTGGCGATGGTACACCTGCGGGCTGGTTGCCAGCTGGCAATCAGATCTAGAAGAAGAAGAATGATATAAATAGTGACGTGGGTGACGACAAAGAAGAAAACAAAATGAATGCTGTTGACTGTTATGACGTGAACTGTGAAGTCAAAACGTCACAAAGCTATGAGGAAAACGTCAAAGCTAAACGAAAATGTCACAAAGCGATGAGTTTAACGTCACAAAGCTATGAGGATTATGCCATAAAGCGATGAGGACAATGTCACAAAGCGATAAGACGTCACAAAGCAATGAGGACAACGTCACAAAGCGATAAGAGTAAGACGTCACAAAGCGATGAGGACAACGTCACAAAGCGATAAGAGTAAGACGTCACAAAGCGATGAGGACAATGTCACAAAGCGATAAGAGTAAGACGTCACAAAGCTATGAGGACAACGTCACAAAGCGATAAGAGTAAGACGTCACAAAGCGATGAGGACAACGTCACAAAGCGATGAGGACAACGTCACAAAGCGATAAGAGTAAGACGTCACAAAGCGATAAGAGTAAGACGTCGCAAAAAAAGCTGTGAGGAGGACGTCACAAAGCTATAAGAGGAAACATAATCAAGTCAGTGGCAGTAATGTACCTTTGAGCTGGTTGCCAACCGCCATTCAAATCTAAGAGAAGAAGAACAACAAATCCCACACAAGCACAAGATCATGCCGCTACAAGGAATTTTTGTGTTCACAAATGCAAAATGGATGAGGACACATTGACTGGCCACATTTCATGGACAGGTCATGCACCCCTAGCAGCACAGCGTAGCACTGCGCCTGTCAAGCTATTTGACGTGCAGAAACACTGCCCAGCTGTACTGAAGATTTGTACTGATTATGCCTGTTCACAAGGTGGCAGACATGTTGGAGGAATCATGGCTGACACGGAATACACCACAGAAGAAGAAATTCTTTTTCTTCTTCTTCTTTGAGAAACCGAGTAGACTGACAGCTGGTCGACGCCGCCGAGGACACAGTCCAAGGATGGATAATTTTTTTCACACATGGGGAGTTGTTGGGAGCACCTTGTGAGAACTCCTTATGCGAAGAATCGGGTCAGTGGCGGTAATGCACCTGTAAGCTGGTTGCCAACCGCCAATCAAATTTAAAAGAAGAAGAAGACAATCCAATATGGACACTATCGATCGCTGTCGATGGACTGAAATGGAGGATTTGCTCACGAATTTGCCAACTATGATTCAAAAAAGAGATTATTTAGCTTATGAAGATAAATGTTTACATGTTGTGACAACAGAGGGAGCGCAATACTGCCTGTATTCACCTGCTGCAGTTCCGCAGCGTCATGTGACTACAGAACAATCGCCCAGTTGCATCTTCATATAGAAGGCGTCGGGGAAAACGTCACAATGTTATGAGGAAAAACGGTCACACAGAGTGGTGAGCTGGTTGCCAGCCAGCAATCAGATCTAGAAGAAGAAGAACTATGAGGAAAACGTCACAAAGCTATGAGGAAAACATAATCAAGTCAGTGGCGGTAATGCATCTTTGAGCTGGTTGCCAACCGCCAATCAAATCTAAGAGAAGAAGAAGATGATCAAACAAATTTAAATGTTAGACAAAGATAACACAAGTAAACACAAAATGCAGTTTTTAAATGAAGGTGTATTATTATTAAGGGTAAAAAAAAAATCCAAACCTGCATGGCCCTATGTGGGGGTGATTGCCCCCTAAACCTAATAACTGGTTGGGCCACCCTTGGCAGCAACAACTGCAATTTATTTATTTAGCGAATGCAAAGTCCTTAAGCCAAGCAGTTGCCTCCTGGTTTGCTGTATGGAGGGTGTGTAATCCTCCTTCCAGTCTTTGGAGCGGGCAAGCCTCTATGATGTGTTCCATAGTTTGCTCCTCTCCACATGCGCACAGTGGGCTAGGGCTACTGCCCCATCTGTGAAGGCTGGCCAAGCAGGGGCCATGTCCAGTCCTGAAGCGATTGAGTGTAGACCACTGTCTCCTTGGGAGGTTGGTGCCCGGGACCTGTTGGTTGGGGTTTATCACCAGCTGTTTGTTTGGGACCTCCTTGGTCTCCCATTCCTCTTGCCAAGCTGTCTGGATGGTAAAGTCAGCTGGGGGAGGGTTTTTCCAAATCGGCCGTCTGGATGAAAGTCGGGCAGTGGGTGGGGTGTAGATATCTGCATGGATTGGTAAGTGAGGAAAATCTTTAACTTTTTGGAGCATCCTTTGAGTTAATGCTGCTCGCCGGATGTGTGGAGGGGCTATGTTTGACAGTACAGAGAGCCAGGGGAGTGGTGTTGAGCGGATTGTTCCAGTTATAGTTCTCATGGTTGAGTTGAGCTGGGTGTCTACATGGTGTGTGTAAGATGACCTGGACCAGACAGGGGCACAATATTCTGCTACAGAGTATGAAAGGGCCAGTGCTGAGGTGCGCAGGGTGGAGACTGCCGCCCCCCATTTTGCACCAGCGAGCTTGCAGAGCAGGTTGTTTCGTACTTTCACCTTAGCAGCCGTCCACTTCAGATGTTCCTTGAAGGATAAGGTCCTATCAAGGGTCACTCCAAGATAAGTTGGATTTGGGGCATGCTTAAGCTTGAGTCCGCTCAGGTGGATGTTTAGTTCTCTGGCAGCTTTTGCATTGTGGAGATGAAATACACTGGAGACGGTTTTTGCTGGGCTTGGTTTTAGGCGCCAGATTTTGCAGAACTGGTCCAGTTTAGCAAGATCTTCCGTGAGCACCCGTTCCAGTGGTTCAAAGTCTGGTGCTTGGAATGCCAAACAGATGTCGTCTGCATAGATGAATTTGCGGGATTTTGTAGTAGGCAGGTCGTTTATGTAGAGGTTGAACAGAGTTGGAGCTAGAACTGAGCCTTGTGGGAGTCCGTTTTTCTGCATTCTCCATGCACTTGTGTTCTGACTGAGGTGGACTCTGAACCTTTGGTTGGTCAGCAGCGTTTTTATAATTGCTGTTGCCCAAGCAGGGATCGCCTTTATAAGTTTCAGGAGGAGGCCTTTGTGCCAGACCGTATCATAGGCGGCTGTAAGATCGAGAAACACAGCCCCTGTCTTCAGTCTGCTCTCGAAGCCATTTTCAATGAAGGTGGTTAGGGCCAGTACTTGTTCTCCTGTACTGCGGTCCTTGCGGAAACCTGCTTGATCCACACTTAGAATATCCTCTATTTCTGGGGAAATGCGTTGCAGTATTAGGCGCTCCATGATTTTGTAAGGAACGCTGAGTAGGGAGATTGGGCGGTAGCTTGCTGGTAGTTTGTGGTCTTTGCCAGGTTTTGGGATGGCAATGACCTTTGCTGCCCGCCATTTCTTTGGGATCGAGTTCGTTTGTGTGATCCTTGTGTAGAATTGTGTCAACCAGGTTAGGGCTCGGGGGCCAAGATTTTTCATGAATTCTGGGAAGATGTTATCGTATCCTGCTGCCTTTCCACATTTCAGGCCCCGTAGGACTTTCTCCAGTTCAGCAGCCTCGAAGGGTTCAGGGTTCGTTTCCTCTACAGGCATTTTTTGGTGTTTTTTTAGCTCAGTTGTAACTGCTGTTCTGGTGTCTTTGTCTTGGGGTGCTTTGGCGATAGTCAGTAGGTGAGATGCAACTTGGTTGGGTGTGACGGATGCTCGGCTTTGGCTAGGGGGCTTCTGTGCAGCTCCTAGGCGACGGATGAGGCTCCAACATTTCCTGCTAGAGTGGGTAAAGCTCCGGTCAGCAACTGTCTCCTCCCATTTCTTTCGCCGGGCTGTATTTAGCGATTCAATGAGATGGTCTGCTATCTCTGGGTCCCCTGATGTTTGATAGGATTGTAGGAGGGCAGCACTTTCTCCGTCCAAACATGGGACATAGAGGGGTCGGTAGCCTCGTGGGATTGCAGTATGGGCAGCCTTGAAGATTGCGCTGCAGAAGCGGTTGTATGCTTCATCTACAGTGATGGTGTGGAGTGGGATGGTAACAACGCTCCGGTCCAGAGTTTCACTGAATTTCTTCCAGTTGGCTTTGCGGAAGTTCCAGCGCATCTTCCTTGGGCTGTATATGACTGGAAGTTGTAGGCCAATGTGTACAAGCAGGGGCCGGTGTTGGCTGTGTGGAAAATCATCAAGAATGAGGATCTGTGTAGGATATGGCTCCCCATTCAAAGAGCTGACCCAACACAGGTCAGGAGAATAGTCCTTCTTCCACCTAGCAGAGTGGAAGGTTCCTCTTTGTTTGGGGTCGTATATCAAAGCGAGGTCATTTCTGGATGCCCAGTCTGAAAGTGCCTCCCCATCACTGTCCACTGCTGGGTACCCCCAGTCAGGGTGATGGCTGTTAAAGTCCCCCACATAGATGGCAGGGTGGGGTAGGGTGGGTAAGACCTGCAGATCCCAGTTGGCATTAGGGGGCTTGTACACATTGACAATATGGAAGCCACCAATGATTATGGTGTCTGAGAATTGTGTTGTTATCAGGTGATTTGCTTCAACTATGTCAGAACGCACATAGGTGGCACGTCCATGTTTAGCATGTAGAACATAGCACAGGAGGTCAAAGCCTTTGATGGTGAAGCGGCCAGCTTCCTCTGTGCCAATATGAGTCTCTTGGAGGCAGATTACATCAATTGAATGTTGGAAGGCGAGGACTTCAATAAGGCTTCGCTTGGCTGCAGATAGGCCTTCAACGTTTAGTTGTAATATGCGAAGGGCAGATCCTACCACAAAGTGCTCTTGGGGCTGTTTGCTTTCGGCTTTAGGACTGTGACTAGGATTCTTCTTTGACTTGGCACAGAGGCGTCGTCTCTTCGAATTTAGTCTGCTGGTAGGATCATTAGCTTCCCCAGGCGAGCCCGGGTACTGGCGGAGGGCGCGACGAGAACGCTGATCCATTGCCCCCCACAACTGCAATCAAGCGTTTGCGATAACTGGCAGTGAGTCTTTTACAGCCCTGTGGAGGAATTTTGGCCCACTCATCTTTGCAGAATTGTTATAATTCAGCCACATTGGAGGGTTTTCCAGCATGAACCACCTTTTTAGGGTCATGCCACAGCATCTTCATCGGATTCAGGTCAGGACTTTGACTAGGCCACTCCAAAGTCTTCATTTTGTTTTTCTTAAGCCATTCAGAGGTGGACTTGCTGGTGTGTTTTGGATCATTGTCCTGCTGCAGAACACAAGTGCACTTCAGCTTGAGGTCACGAACAGATGGCCGGACATTCTCAACTTCAGGATTTTTTGGTAGACAGCAGAATTCATGGTTCCATTTACTGCAGCAAGTCTTCCAGGTCCTGAAGCAGCAAAACGGTCCCAGACCATCACACTACCACCACCATATTTTACTGTTGGTATGATGTTCATTTTCTGAAATGCTGTTGCTTTTACACCAGATGTAATGGGACACGGACCTTCCAAAAAGTTCAACTTTTGTCTCGTTAGTTGCCAGAGTATTTTCCCAAAAGTCTTGGGGATCATCAAGATGTTTTCTGGCAAAACTGACATGAGCCTTTATGTTCTTTTTGTTCAGCAGTGTTTTTTGTCTTTGAACTCTTCCATGCAGGCCATTTTTGCCCAGTCTCTTTCTTTTGGTGGAGTCATGAACACTGACCTTAACTGAGGCAAGTGAGGCCTGCAGTTCTTTGGATGTTGTTTTGGAGTCTTTTGTGATTTCTTGGATGAGTCGTCGCTGTTCTCTTGGGGTAGTTTTGGTCGGCTGGCCACTCCTGGGAAGGGTCACCACTGTTCCATGTTTTCCCCATTTGTGAATATTGGCTCTCATTGTGGTTCACTGGAGTTCCAAAGCTTTAGAAATGGCTTTATAACCTTTTTCAGACTGATAGATCTCACTTTTTCTCATTTGTTCCTCAATTTCTTTGGATTGCAGCATGAGGTCTAACTTTTGAGGATCTTTAGGTCTACTTCACTTTGTCAGGCAGGTCCTATTTAAGTGATTTCTTAATTGAGAACAGGTGTGGCAGTAATCAGGCCTGGGTGTGGTTGGAGAAATTGAACTCAGCTTTCCAAAGATGTGATTAACCACAGTTAATTTATGTTTTAAAAGGGGGGCAATCACTTTTTCACACAGGGCCATGTAGGTTTGGATTTTTTTACCCTTAATAATAAAAACCTTCATTTAAAAACTGCCATTTTGTGTTTACTTGTTATCTTTGTCTCACACTTAAATTTGTTTGATGATCTGAAACCTGAAACATTGGGCAGCACGGTGGCAGAGTGGTTAGCACTGCGGCAGCACAGCAACTCACCCTTGGCCGGGGGATCCTGGGTTCGATCCCAGCCCCCGACCAACAGTGATCTGTGTGGAGTTTGCATGTTCTCCCTGTGTCTGCGTGGGTTTACTCCGAGATTTCTCCGGTTTCCTCCCACATGCCAAAAACATGCATGCTAGGTTAATTGGCATCAAACTGGGGATTCTAAATTGTCCTTAGGTATGACTGTGAGAGTGAATGGTTGTCTGTCTCTCTGTGTTGGCCCTGCGGTGGACTGGCGATCTGTCCAGGGTGTACCCTGCCTCTTGCCCATAGATGCTGAGATAGGCTCCAGCCCCCCCGTGACCCGAAAAGGATGAAACGGAATAAGATGGATGGATGGATCTGAAACATCATCAGATAATCACTGTCCATCCTGTGCTTGTGAGATGTGTGTGTGTAATAAATCGTCTGTCATGAATCTGCCTCTTCATTTACACACTCCACACTGGTTACACCAGTGAGTGACCAGTTTCAGTGTTTCCTCTGGCTTAAAGACCTTGGTGCTATTACAACATATTTTTCCAAGGGGGGGGGGCAGTAAACACATGACACTATTGTAACCGGAATATGTTAATTTTATACTGTGGAGCGTGTAAATGAAGAGGCAGATTTGTTTCAGACGATTTATTACACACTCTCACATCTTCAAGCATAGACAGAATACATTCCAGCAGAAGCTCCTCTCTTAAATATCATGGCATTCTTCTAGAATCTTCTCACACACAAAAGATGACCTTCGCGTCACATTGCATTCAACCCACTCATCCTTAACACCTCCCTGTTATCTCACTAGGGAACCCCTGCTCTTTTGTTCCTGTCTGAGATGGTACACAATTAGGCTCTCCCCAGGCGCCCCCCCCCCCCCCCGAGCATCTTAGATAGGACAATAGGATAACAGTCCACATGCTGGGATAGAACCATTAAACATCAGTCCACATGCTGCTTGGGCTTCAGTCTTCTCCCGTATCTGCTGTAACCAGAATTCACCGCCTCTGCTGCGCTGCCCTGCCTTTTGGGGGCTGTTGTTTGGGGGGGAAACCTTTCTGTCTGTCTGTGTGGGTGCTCTGGGGAATCGTTTCTCTGGGGAGCTCCCCATGGGGGTCTTCCACGCCAAGGGGCCCTCGCCAACAGCACTTGCTCGTCCGCCACAAGGAAAGCAGGTTTGAGTCTGTCCATGCCAATTTTTTCCTTCCTACCCCCCAAGTCTAGCAAAAAATGCTTATCCCCTGTTTCCAGCACTCTGAACGGTCCATCATAGGGTGGGCGCAGTGGAGGGCGGTGGGCGTCGTGTTTGACAAACACGAACTCCGCGTTCTTCAAAGTTTTAGGCACAAAAACGGGCAGAAAACTGTGGTGGGCAGGGCCCGGCAGCATGCCTGTGTCTGCGCTACGCTGAAAAAGCTGAGACAGGCAGCTGCCTGGCGCGGGATTATCTGGCAGAAACTCCCCGGGCAGCCGGAGTGGTTGCGCAAAAACGAGTTCTGCCGGGGAAGCTTCCAGATCCTCTTTAGGCGCGGAGCGCAACCCCAATAAGACCCACGGTAGCCTGTCTACCCAATTTGCATCCGTCAATGAAGCCCTGAGAGCCGCTTTCAATGATCTATGAAAACGTTGGCATAACCCATTAGCCTGTGGGTTGTACACGGTTGTGCGGTGAATTGTAATACCCAGGCTGCGGGCCATCGCTGACCAGAGTTCGGAAACAAATTGAGGGCCTCTGTCGGACGTAATGTCCGACGGGACTCCAAAACGCGCCACCCATGCTGTTAAAAAAGTGCGCGCCACCTCCTCGGACGTGGTTGCTGCCAGCGGAACCGCTTCCGGCCAGCGCGTGGTGCGATCCACCATTGTCAGGAGGTGCGTGCATCCCTGCGATGGCGGGAGGGGGCCCACGAGGTCCACGTGAACATGGTCGAACCTCTTAGCCGGAATACGAAACGGCTCCAAGGGAGCCTTCGTGTGTCTGTGTACTTTGGCTCGTTGGCACGCCACGCAGGCTGCCGCCCACTCTTTCACTTGTTTGCGAAGGCTCGGCCACACAAATTTCTCTCCTACCATTTTGACCGATGCGCGCACTCCTGGGTGCGCCAAAGAGTGAACCGACTCAAACACGCGGCGACGCCATGCGGCCGGGACCACGGGACGCAGGCGACCTGTGGAGCCATCGCAGATTAGGGGGGGCATGCCGTCTTGCAGAACCCTGCTCTCCAGCCTTAACCCTGTTGGTCCAGACTGGAGCGCGCGCACGTCTGCGTCACTAATCTGCTCCGCGGCCATGGCTGCATAATCTATCCCCACACAGACCGGGGCCACCACGGCGCGCGAGAGGCAGTCTGCCACTACATTCAGTTTACCCGACACATGCTGAATATCGGTAGAAAACGCTGAGATCGCGGCCAGCTGTCTCTGCTGCCGGCCCGACCACGGTTCTGAAACTTTGGCCATCGCGAATGTTAGCGGCTTGTGGTCAACGAACGCGGTGAAATTGCGCCCTTCCAGCCAGAACTGGAAGTGGCGAATGGCCAGGTGGAGAGCCAGCAACTCTCTGTCGAACGCGCTGTATTTACGTTCACTGTCACGCAAAGTCCTGCTGAAAAAGGCGAGCGGCTGCCAAGCCCCGGCTACGCACTGCTCCACGACAGCCCCTATGGCCACATCTGAAGCGTCAGTGGTGAGCGCTATGCGGGCCGTTGGGTCTGGATGTGCCAGCAATGCGGCGCTTGCCAGGGCTGCCTTGACTTCCGAGAACACGCGCTCCCGCTCCGGGGTCCATTCGACCCTATCCGTGGGTTTCTGTTTTTTGAGCGCGGCGTACAATGGTTGCATGAGCTGCGCTGCGTGGGGAAGGAAACGGTTATAAAAGTTCACCATTCCCAAAAATTCTTGTAGCACCCTGACCGTTTGCGGCTGGGGAAAATCCGCCACTGCACGCACCTTGTCAGGCAGCGGGATCGCTCCTTCGGGAGAGACGCGGTGCCCCAAAAAATCAATCTCCGTCACTCCGAACTGACATTTCGCTGGGTTGATTATTAACCCGTGCTCTTCCAACCTCCGGAAAACCGTCGTGAGGTGGGTTTCGTGTTTGTCTTTGGACGCGCTGGCTACTAGGATATCGTCCAGGTAGACGAACACGAACGAGAGATCGCGCAGCACTGCATCCATCATGCGCTGGAACGTCTGTGCTGCTCCTTTTAACCCGAATGGCATGCGCAAGAACTCGAATAAACCGAACGGAGTTATTACCGCTGTTTTGGGTATATCCTCGGCGCGCACTGGGACTTGGTGGTAACCGCGGACCAGATCTATTTTGGAAAAAATGCGCACTCCGGCCAGGTGAACGGAAAAATCCTGTATGTGGGGAATTGGGCAGCGGTCGTGCGCTGTGGTGTCGTTCAACCTGCGGAAATCCCTGCACGGTCGCCACGAACCCTCAGCTTTTGGGACCATGTGTAGCGGGGATGCCCATGGGCTGTTTGAGCGCCTGATGATGCCCAACCTTTCCAGGTTGGCGAACTCCTCGCGCGCTATGGCCAGTTTGGCTGTGTCCAAGCGCCGAGGTCGTGCAAAAACGGGCGGCCCGGTGGTGGTGATAAAATGCTCCACCCCGTGTTTAGCAATGGCTGCCGAAAATGTCGGGACTGTGAGTGCTGGGAACTGAGTGAGCAGTGTGTGGAACTTGCCGCCTGCTGCTGTGACGTTGGCTTGTGCTGTTGTCCGGGTCACTTGAGCTATACAGGGGAGAAAGTCAAAAGACAGTGCATTAACTAGGCACCTGTTAGCAACATCAACCAGTAAACCATGTGCACACAGAAAATCAGCCCCCAGTATATGGTAATTCAATGCTGCTATGACAAAAGTCCACTCATATGTACGGCCGTGTAGAGACAAGAGTAGAGTCTTCTCACCAAAGGTCTTAATCTCCGAGCCGTTTGCTGCCGCCATCTCGGGGCTGCTAGATCCTGCCAGCCGGTCAGCGTAGGTCGGCCGGATGAAACTCTTCTGGGTGCCGGTGTCCACGAGGTAATGCCTCCCCGAGCGTGCGTCCGTCAGGTAGAGCAGCTTGTTCTCCTCCCCGAGGGTCGCGGCTGCTACCGACCCCCCGGTCTTGGCGTTTCCCGAGCGCTTGAATTGGCACGGTGGTGTACATCTGCGTGCCTTCTCTCCGAAGCGGCGGTGGTAGAAATAAAGCGTGTCTCCCTCGCGCTCCTTGGCCCCCGCTGCTGCTGCCGTCGGTGGCTCCTCGCCTCCTCTGGTCGCCTCGCTGAGCTCTGTCGCTGCCGCGATGGTCGTGAACGCCCTGGTGGCGATGATGATACGGTCTGCCTTCCGGGCTAGCGCACGAAAGTCCCGCTCGGTCAGCAACGGCGAATTGGCCAGGGTTGCTCTCGCCGCTGTCGGAAGGTTCCGGAGGAAGAGGTGGGTAAACAGAAAGTGGTGGTCGTCCGTGCCCCTTAACGTCAGCATCTTCTCCATGAGGTCTATTGCCGACCCATCTCCCAACTCGGTCCGCGTCAGGAGCCTCTCTGCTCTCTCACCATCCGAGAGAGTGAAGCGCTGGATGAGCGCAGCCTTTAGCACCTCGTACTTGTTGCTGGTTGGTGGCTGATCAAGCAGGCTCGCTACATGCTGAGCTGTGCGGGCGTCGAGCACTGCGACCACATAGTGGAACTTGGTGTCATCTGCCGTTATCCCCCGGAGGGCGAACTGCGCCTCGATGAGGTGGAACCAAGAGCGCGGGTTGTGCTGCCAGAAATCCGGTAGGTTGACTGCAACCGCACATGCGTGGCTGGAGGTTCCCGTCGAGGTCGACTCCGGGGATCTTTCATCGTGTTCCATGATACGTCTTGGATCACCAGTGTGGAGCGTGTAAATGAAGAGGCAGATTTGTTTCAGACAATTTATTACACACTCTCACATCTTCAAGCATAGACAGAATACATTCCAGCAGAAGCTCCTCTCTTAAATATCATGGCATTCTTCTAGAATCTTCTCACACACAAAAGATGACCTTCGTGTCACATTGCATTCAACCCACTCATCCTTAACACCTCCCTGTTATCTCACTAGGGAACCCCCGCTCTTTTGTTCCTGTCTGAGATGGTACACAATTAGGCTCTCCCCAGGCGCCACAATACTATTTTATTTCTTTTTGAAATTTTGCACAGTAACTTTGCATATGGAACTTACCATTTCAAGTATTGTACAACCAGGGCTTGAATGTTGGCCTATTGGGCCAGTTGGGGTCCCACCCAGACGGTCCTGTGTTTGGACTTTTTACTGGTGTCATCCTTCTCTCCTTCCTCTGCTCTCACCTCTCCTGGACCCTCTGCCTGAACACTTTACTCTCCTTGGCTCCTCTCTTCTGTCTCATCTTTCCTTCTCTGAGCCCTGTCTAATTCAGCTTCTGTGTCTGGTGGTGGTGTACAAATGGGCTCGAAAATATCAAGTGTCACATTTTGTCCTGCAGGATTTTTTTGTGATGGTTTACATAAATGACAAAAATATGTGTATTTTTTTGTATTTTTATTCTAGTGTTTATTTTTTTCCATTAAGAATCAGAATCAGAATCAGGTTTATTGCCATTGTTCATGTAGTACACAAACTAGGAATTTGTCTCGGTACAATGCTGCAACATTAAACATGATAGGATAAGAGAAATAAACTATACATGTAATAAAGTGTAGGATAAGATTAAGTGATACTGGTCAACAGTTAAAATATATATTAGCCAGCAGCAGATACTGTGGAGAACTATATAGTGCAGTCGGTAATGCAGGAAGAAAACAGTGATGATTGACATGAGTCTGGTTGAGCTGCTGTACATGGTGCACGAGAGTCAATAAGTCACTTAGTGTTCAGCAGTCTAATGGCAGAGGGGAAGAAGCTGTTCATGTGACGGGAGGTTTTAGTCTGGATGGACCGAAGTCTTCTACCAGAGGGGAGGGGGGCAAACAGTACGTGACCAGGGTGTGAGGGATCGGCTATGATCCGGCCAGCACGCCTCCGGGTCCTGGAGATGTACAGATCCTGGAGAGATGGGAGCTTGCAGCCGATCACCTTCTCAGCAGTGCGCACGACGCGCTGCAGCCTTAGTCTGTCCCTGGCAGTGGCTCCTGCGTACCACACGGTTATGGAGGTGGTGAGGATGGACTCGATGATGGCTGTGTAGAACTGCACTAACATCTTGGTGGGTAGCTTGAGCTTCCTCAGCTGCCGCAGGAAGAACATCCTCTGCTGGGCTTTTTTGATGAGTGAGCTGATGGTCAGCTCCCATTTGAGGTCCCTGGTGATGGTAGTGCCTAGGAAGCGGAAGGAATCAGCAGTGGTGATGGGAGAGCCTGAGAGGGTGAGGGGGGGCAGAGGAGTAGTGACTTTCCTGAAGTCTACAATCATCTCCACTGTCTTCAGAGCGTTCAGCTGCAGGTTGTTATTGCTGCACCAGGACGCCAGCTGGGCCACCTCTCTCCTGTAGGCGGACTCGTCGCCGTTGGAGATGAGCCCGATGAGGGTGGTGTCGTCCGCAAACTTGATCAACTTGACAGACTGGTGGCTGGAGGTGCAGGAGTTGGTGTAAAGGGAGAAGAGTAGGGGGGAAAGTACACAGCCCTGGGGTGATCCGGTGCTGATGCTAGTATAGTCTGAGACAGTGTTTCCCAGCCGCACATGCTGCCTCCGGTCCGTCAGGAAGTCGATGATCCACCTGCAGAGGGAGTCGGGCACGTTGAGCAGGGACAGCTTGTCCCGGAGCAGAGCGGGGCGGATGGTGTTGAATGCGGAGCTGAAGTCCACAAACAGGATCCTGGCGTAGGTTCCCGGGGAGTCCAGGTGCTGCAGGATGGAGTGGAGGGCCAGGTTGACTGCATCGTCTACAGACCTGTTGGCTCGGTAGGCAAACTGCAGCGGGTCCAGGAGAGGGGTGGTGATGGACTTGAGGTGGGACAGGACCAGGCACTCAAAGGACTTCATGACTACAGAGGTGAGCGCTACAGGTCTGTAGTCATTAAGTCCAGTGATCCGTGGCTTCTTGGGGACAGGGATGATGGTGGAGGATTTGAGGCAGGACGGCACGTGGCATAACTTAAGGGAGGTGTTAAAAATGTCTGTGAATACAGGAGCCAGCTGTTTCGCACAGAGTCTCAGGGTGGAGGGAGACACGCCGTCTGGGCCGGGGGCCTTGCGCGGGTTCAGTCTGGAGAACTGTTTGAGCACATCCTGCTCACTGATGATAAGGGGAGGGGGGAGGAGGGGGTGTGTGCCTTAAATGAAGTAGGGAATGTGGAGGCTGTGGAGCTGGAGGGAGGGGGGGAGTTGGACACAGATGACGAGGTGTCAAAACGGGCATAGTGTTGGGACAGTCTTTGACAAAGGGCTTTGTCATCCTGACCTTTAGGAGCCTTAGGTCGATAGTTGGTGATTTGCCTCAGTCCTCTCCACACGGAAGCCGAATCATTAGCAGTGAACTGCTGCTGGAGTCTCTCTGAGTATAGAGATTTAGCCCTCTTCAGCTCTCTGTTAAACCGGTATTTAACCTCCCTGTAGCAGTCCCTGTCTCCACTTTTCAGCGCTGCTTCCTTCTCCTTCCTGATCTGTCTGAGCTTAGCTGTGAACCAGGGTTTGTCATTAGAGTAACTCACCCTGGTGCACGATGGGAGAATGTCCTCCTCACAGAAGTGGATATATGAGTTCACAGTGTCCGTGTACTCATCCAGATCATGCGTGGCTCCTTTAAGCATGCCCCAGTCAGATATTTCCATGCACGTTTCCAGCTTCTCCTCAGCATCACTGGTCCGTATCTTCGTAGTGCTCACAACAGGTTTAGTGAGCTTCAATCTCTGTCTGTATGTGGGAATGAGGTGAACCATCACGTGATCAGATAATCCCAGCGCAGCTCGAGGGACAGCGCGATATGCGTCTTTCACTGTGGTGTAACAGTGATCCAGTGTGTTTAATCCTCTGGTGGGGCATTTAATAAACTGTTTGTAGCGGGGGAGATCGTGGCTCAGATTGCACTGATTAAAGTCGCCAGCCACAATAATCAGCGAGTCTGGAAAACTCCGCTCTGTGTGTTGAATGTGATCCGCGAGCACGCGCTGAGCTTCGCACGTGTCCGCGTCGGGAGGGGCGTACACAGCGATCATTATGAAAGAAGCAAACTCCCGCGGGGAATAGAAGGGCTTGCAATTGATAACAAGAAATTCCAAGGCAGGAGAACAGTGTTTGGAAATTACCGTTACATCAGAGCACCAGCTGCAGTTGATGTAGAAGCAGACACCGCCTCCTGTGGTCTTGCCGGAAAGCTCTGTGTCACGATCAGCACGGAAGAGCTGAAAGCCGTCGAGGCGCAGCGCGCTGTCCGGTATATTTTCCCGGAGCTAGGTCTCAGTAAAGCAGAGGACAGCTGAGGAGGCGAGGTCCTTAAAACGCATCAGCAGTCTCAGTTCATCTACCTTGTTAGAGAGAGAGTTGGTATTGGACAGAAATATGCCAGGCAGCGCCGTTCGCGAGCCTCTCCTGCGAAGCCGCACGAGAGCGCCCGCTCGTCTTCCTCTCTTCCGCCGTCTCACTTTCCGAGCCAAACAATAAACCAGATCGGCGGCAGGGGCTAGAAAAACTGGGAGGAGGTCCGTGGGGGTGAAAGTCCTGATATTTAGAAGTTCTTCACGGGTATAAGTGCAAGCAGACACACAATTGACAAACAAAAACAAACAAAGAGCGCAGCGAAGCACCATGTCGACCGCTGTGGGCGCCATCTTGGATCTATCTAAGAAAGAGTAGGGAAGGGAAAGAAACATTCATAATAGTAATGTACTCGTGTGGCGGAAGAATAATAGAATGCGTGTGTCAGCAGCAGTAGTCAGAGAGAGAATGAACATGAATTTCAGTCAGCTTCTATACCCAGTTACAGACAATACATGAAAGGCATGGGACATTTGCATCACAGTAAGAGCAGGAAGCATGAACACAATGCATGAATGGCACATTAACATCACAGTACTGAGCAGGAAAGAGCCAGATGAAGCAAGGCTGCCTGTTGACATTAATACACACATTTCACTGTTATGTTAATTGCTCTAGCGGAGCGCTCTGCTTGTCCCAGTCTGTTGTGGCGGTGCCCCACATCATGCATACTTAAATTATATGATCAGGTGGGTATAGTAACCAGAAATTCTACTCATGTAATACAAGTGCTTTGAAATTAATAATTAAAAGTAGACAACCAAAAATTTCTACTTGAGTTAAGGGTACAAAGAGCAGCCACTTAAAAACTTGAGTAATGACTTCAGTATTGAAGGTTTGAGATTTTTCTCCAGAATTTATAACCATTTTCTTACAGTGTTCTACTTTTCTTTGTAAATTTCTCCAAATTTGAAACCATTTTCCTCAAATTTGTAATTTCCTCTTGTAAAATTGACTTTTCTTGTCCATTTGAGACTTTTATTATAAATTTGTGGATTATTTTATGGCTAATTTTTGTTTTTAAAAATAAATTTGCTGTTTTTTAAAATAAATTTTAAACGGACTGTGGTATTTTTTTTTTTTTTTTACTTTTTTCTGATAACAATTTACATTTTTAACCATAAATTTGCAGAACCCGAGCAGGACAATAATTTAACTCTGATTTCAAAGAAAAAATATCAATAAAATTTGATTTAATGAAATGAATTAACTTAAATGACCAAAGATGCAGTTATTTCTGTTATAATATTTCTATATATTTACAGTTTTTTAGAAATCTCACCAACCAGACAGCAGGAAAAACCTCCCTTATTTTGAAATCCAAATGCTGGCATGATTAGTTTGTCTGAAGGCTGCTGATGGATTAAAGTCATTGACTTTGTGAATTTTGGTCATCTTAACTTGCCAAGTACATAATAATGAACATAAATGAATTAATATTAACTAAGGTAAAGGTTAAAAACAGCTCGTTTTCATTCTTGTCTGAAATAAGAAAAACAAAAAACAATAATTAAAACATGGTAAAATGGTAAATGGTATTCACTTATATAGCGCTTTTATTCTCATCTCTAGATGACCAAAGTGCTTTACAGATCCTGCTATCCACCCATTCATACACTGATGATGGCATAGCTGCCAAACATGGCGCTGTCCAGACCCACCAGGAGATATTGGGGGTAAAGTGGCTGCACGGTGGCGCAGTGGTTTAGCACTGTGGCAGCACAGTTTACCCTCGGCCGGGGGATCGTGGGGATCATGAGATCGTGGGTTCGATTCCAGCCCCCGACCAACAGTGAGCTGTGTGGAGTTTGCATGTTCTCCCCGTGTTGCGCGGGTTTACTCCGGGATTTCTCCGGTTTCCTCCTGCATACCAAAAACATGTAGGTTTAGGGCGCTCGCGCACACAGCGACCAGCAGCCAGTGGCTTGTCACCAGACTGCAAACCAAATCTACCTACAGGTACAAATAAGTAACAAAAAAAAAAAAAAAAAAGTGTCTTGCTCAGGGACACAACATGAACCAACTCAAGCTCTTTAACCACACCTGTTAGCTCAGCGACTCTTCCGTTGTTGCTTCCGTTGCCAGCAGGTTGAAACCATGATAAATGCCTCCAGTGCTTACATACCTCTTCTGATTTTTTTTTTTTTTCCCACGTTTAAAGTACTTTAATAAGCTCGTGTTTCTCTCGGACAGTCACGCTAGTAGCAAAGTCACTCTGCCTGGCTGGCGACTAGAACAAGCGGGCAGATCTCTCCATGCAGATGACGGTCACGGGTGTTGTTCATGTGCGTGCTTGCGGATCATCATTCGTTCATAAATTTTTCTTAAATTTATGTGTCCTGATAGTGGCAGAGAGTTTTCTGGTGTGGGGGGTTGCCACTGGGAAATATTTCCAGAGGAAACCCTGAGTTGGTAAAACAGTAATCAATGTGTGAGAAGTCCATTACATGCAGAAACATTTTGGCCGCATTAACTGTCAGCAATGGTCTGATTTGTTGGAAATTCTCAGATTGAATTTGATTCTGTTTGAGATTTTTTTGATGTGTTTTTTGAAGGTTAATGAGGAATCTAAAATCACGCTGAGGTACAGTACTTAAATTCCTCGACTGGTTGCAGCTCCTCCCCTTTCAAGAAAATGTTTGAGTTTGTAATGTTTGTTGTTTGGTGAACATCATGCAAACAGTTTTTTTAGTGTTTAGTAGGAGACATGAGTTATTCAGCTAGTCATGGATTTGGGTCATCGCTGTTGTAAGAATACAGTGGGGCAAAAAAGTATTTAGACAGCCACCAATTGTGCAAGTTCTCCCACTTAAAAGATGAGAGAGGTCTCCAATTTTCATCATAGGTATACCTCAACTATGAGAGACAAAATGAGGGGAAAAAAAATCCAGAAAATCACATTGAATGATTTTTAATGAATTAATTGGTAAATTCCTCGGTAAAATAAGTATTTGGTCACCTACAAACAAGCAATATTCCTGGCTCTCACAGACCTGTAACTTCTTTAAGAGGCTCCTCTGTCCTCCACTCGTTACCTGTATTAATGGCACCTGTTTGAACTTGTTATCAGTATAAAAGACACCTGTCCACAACCTCAAACAGTCAGACTCCAAACTCCACTATGGCCAAGACCAAAGAGCTGTCAAAGGACACCAGAAACAAAATTGTAGACCTGCACCAGGCTGGGAAGACTGAATCTGCAATAGGTAAGCAGCTTGGTGTGAAGAAATCAACTGTGGGAGCAATTATTAGAAAATGGAAGACATACAAGACCACTGATAATCTCCCTCGATCTGGGGCTCCACGCAAGATCTCACCCCGTGGGGTCAAAATGATCACGAGAACGGTGAGCAAAAATCCCAGAACCACACGGGGGGACCTAGTGAATGACCTGCAGAGAGCTGGGACCAAAGTAACAAAGGCTACATCAGTAACACACTACCCCGCCAGGGACTCAAATCCTGCAGTGCCAGACGTGTCCCCCTGCTTAAGCCAGTACATGTCCAGGCCCGTCTGAAGTTTGCTAGAGAGCATTTGGATGATCCAGAAGAGGACTGGGAGAATGTCATATGGTCAGATGAAACCAAAATAGAACTTTTTGGTAAAAACTCAACTTGTCGTGTTTGGAGGAGAAAGAACGCCATACCTACTGTGAAGCATGGGGGTGGAAACATCATGCTTTGGGGCTGTTTTTCTGCAAAGGGACCAGGACGACTGATCCGTGTAAAGGAAAGAATGAATGGGGCCATGTATCATGAGATTTTGAGTGAAAACCTCCTTCCATCAGCAAGGGCATTAAAGATGAAATGTGGCTGGATCTTTCAGCATGACAATGATCCCAAACACACCACCCGGGCAACGAAGGAGTGGCTTCGTAAGAAGCATTTCAAGGTCCTGGAGTGGCCTAGCCAGTCTCCAGATCTCAACCCCATAGAAAATCTTTGGAGGGAGTTGAAAGTCCGTGTTGCCCAGCGACAGCCCCAGAACATCACTGCTCTAGAGGAGATCTGCATGGAGGAATGGGCCAAAATACCAGCATCAGTGTGTGAAAACCTTGTGAAGACTTACAGAAAACGTTTGACCTCTGTCATTGCCAGCGAAGGGTATATAACAAAGTATTGAGATAAACTTTTGTTATTGACCAAATACTTATTTTACCAAGGAATTTACCAATTAATTCATTAAAAATCATTCAATGTGATTTTCTGGATTTTTTTTTTCTCTTTTTGTCTCTCATAGTTGAGGTATACCTATGATGAAAATTGGAGACCTCTCTCATCTTTTAAGTGGGAGAACTTGCACAATTGGTGGCTGACTAAATACTTTTTTGCCCCACTGTACAGGCGGCTTCTTGTGTGTTTTTTGCAGGTGTGAACATTACCATGTCATCTGCATACATTTGTATATGATTGTTTCTGCATACATTTGGTAAATCATTTATGTATAGGGAGAATAGTATTGGACCAAGTATGAAGCCTTGTGGGACACCCATTTGACATTTCAAATATGGCCATTTGACACTGTTGACCATTACACACTGCTGTCTCTCCGGTTGAATATGATTTCATCCATTTGATAGTATGTTCTGGAAAATTAAACTGAGTAGGTTTGGTTAAAAGGATGTTGTGGTCAACAGTGTCAAACGCCTTCTTCAGATCTAAGAACACAGCACCTACACAATTGCACTTATCTAAAAAAGATTTTATTTTCTCTTAAAACAAGCTTATTGCAGACTCTGAGTGGTGGGCAAGGAACCCAAACTGTGCGTGATGCAGGGGGGTGTGCCCAAAATTCTGATGTTCACATAATAGTGTGGCCACCCATTTTTCAATTATTTTGGAGATGACAGGTAAGATGCTGATTGGTCTGTAGATGTTTATATCAGTTTTACTCCCCATTTTGAAAATTGGTCTGACCACTTCTACCTTCCAAGCAGTTGGGACTACAGCATGTTTGAGTGACAGATTGATTAAATGAGTAACTGGACAAATGAGAGATTCTTTATTTTCTTTTAAAAAATTGGTGTTCAGACCATGTTCATCTGTTGCTTTTGAGCTGTTCAATGAGCTGATGATATTTGCGACTTCCTTTTCAGTTATTTCTAATATATCAAAAACTGGTTGTGCTTCCTGTTCTGATGTTTCTCCATCTTCCCTCCACCTCCTGGTCTGGTGCAGCTGCAGCTCGGTGAGCCGCCGTCTCAACGACCTCTGCAGACACAACCTGCTGTGGAAGCGTCTCTGCTGCAAACACTGGCTGCTGACCGAGTGAGTGGGCACGGCCGTCGTTTAGCCGTGGAGTTTTTAGCATGGGCTCCTCGTGACTTTATGAATGTGTGTGTGTGTGTGTGTGTGCAGCAGTGACCGTCAGCCCGGCGGTCCGTCCTGGTTCTCCATCTTCAGACAGCGCTACGCTGACCTGGGCCGCTACATCACCCACTACGGTGTCATGAGGAGAGCCTGGGAGCAGCTGAAGAGCTTCCTGAGGCAGCGGTGTCCGCGCATGATCGCCTCGCTCAAAGGTAATGCCGGCACCGCTGTCACCGTGGTAACACCACCACGACACAGCACACGGTGGGCACTTCTGATTTAGCCTTTTTTTTTTTTTTTTTAAATGAAATTGTACTATGCTCAAATAAATCTACAACTTTTAAACCTAAGTTTTGATTTTTTCCTTGTAAATTTGTGACTTTTTTCTTAGTACGTTGATCATTTTTTCATCATAAATTTTCAACTTTTTGACTTTTTGCTCAACTTTTTTCTTAGTGACTTTTTTTTCTCTTGAAATTGTGACTTTGCTAAAGTTAATTTTTATGCATTTGACTTTTTTCCCTCATAATTTTCAACATTTTTCTCAGAATTTTGCAAAAAAGTGCTCATGATTTTTCAACTTTTTTCCAATCATAATTGTCAACATTTTTGCCTCATTTTTCAACATTTTTTTTCTAATAATTTTCAAAAATTTTTCCTCATAATTTTTCAACCTTTTTGACCATATAAAACACCATATAAAAATGGTACTTCCTACCTTCTAGCTTGGTGCTCAGCATAATAGAATGGGGGAAGGAGAAGTTGTTTGTGGTGGCGCCCCCTCTGGTTCTAGATGTAAATAACATTGTAAATAGGAGAAACGTAATTTTGTTATTGTATGGACTGAATGACAATAATGATGGCTGCTTCTTCTAATTTTTCATCTTTTTCCTTACAAATTTGCAGATTTTTTTTTCTTATTTGTAATAAATAAGCATTGTCTCAAATGTATTTGTATTAGAAAAATCTTGTATATTTGCAACTTTTATCTTCATAAATTTGATGGTACAAAGGATCCTATAATAAAACTAAATTCATAACTAAAACTTTATTCACTCTTCCTCCAGAGGGCGCCACAGAGGAGGAGCTGAATGAGATTGAGGCTCAGATTGGCTGCCGTCTCCCTGACGACTACCGCTGCTCCTACCGCATCCACAACGGACAGAAGCTGGTCATCCCGGGGTGCGTACCGCTCTGCCTTCATGGAGGAGGAGGAGGAGATGATTGAACCATCGGGCTGAAGTGACATTAGTTTAATGTCATTTACATGGACGCCCGCCCGACTCGGTCTGTTGTCAGTTGTGCAAATACAGACATGAATGTGGGAGGAGCCGCTAAAGAACTCTGTCAGCCCGTGCAAAATTTCTTTTTTTTTTTTTCCTCTCTGCATAATGAACAACTGCTGCAAGTGCAGCCACGAAATCCATGGGCGCAGCAGTGAGACATGGTTGTCTCAGTGTGGCTGCAGCTTGTTTCCATGTAAATTTGTGATCATTGTAAATTTGTCCTTATTTTCCGTGGAAATATACAACTTTTTATGTAAATTTGCAGGTTTTTTCCCTTAAAAATTGGTCACTTTTCCCATGTAAATTTGTAGCTTCTTAATATAAATTTGCAGAGTTTTTCTGTGTAAATCTGCTATATAAATTTGCTTTGCCAGTGTACATTTTCTACTTATGTCCATGTAAATTTGTAATCCTTCTTATTTTTTGACAATTTTTCATGCAAATTTGCAACTTTTTAAACAAATAAAAATTTTTTTCCAAACTTTAAATTTTGACTCTTTGCACATAAATTTGTGCTCTTTCCCCCTCATGTAAATATATATTTTTTTGTGTAAACTTACTACTGTTTTACATACATTTGTGACTTATTTCCACGTAATTTAGCAACCTTTTTCTGTGTAAATTTGAGACTTTTTTTTTTTACATAAATTTGTGACTTTTTCCATTTAGATTTGCAACTTTTTTCATGTAAATGTGTTTTCTGCTTAAATTTGTGACATATTTCTTGTAAATGTTCAACTTTAATGTAAATTAAGAATTTTTAGTAAAATTAAAATTTGACTTTTTTCCATGTAAATTTGCAATTTTTAATGTAAATTCTACTTGTTGACATAAATTTGTGACTTTCATGTAAATTTTCAAATTTGTTCTGAGACTTAGAACAAAAAAAAAATGGAAAAAGAAAATTTTCTGACATTTATAAGTGAGCCTCACATGTTGGGGAAAAAAAACCATTCAAAAAATAAAGTTGCACATTTCTGTGGTAAAAATCACAAATTGACAGTTGCACTTATATGTTTACATACCTCCACTTCCCCTAGAAGTGTGGAAACACATGAGCACAACTTTCACATTGAAGAGGAAAAAGTTCCAACAATGAAGTAACTTTTGTGATTACTCCTACTCGAGTATTTAAGACCATGAGGTGACAGTACTTTCACTTGAGTACAGTTTTGGACACTCCGCCACCTCTGAACCCCAGTGGAAAAACTATTTTGGACAGCATGTCCCCAGTCAATGTCCCTGTCCCCTCAGTCATCTGTAACCATCTCCGTCTCTTTGTCCCCCTCCAGGCTGATGGGCAGCATGTCCCTGTCCAACCACTACCGCTCCGAGGTCCTGTTGGACGTGGAGACGGCAGCCGGTGGTTTCCAGCACAGGACGGGGATGAGGCAGTGTCTCCCTCTGACCTTCTGCTTCCACACGGGTTTGAGCCAATATATGGCCCTGGAGCCAGTGGAGGGACGCCGCGAGTTTGAGAGCTTCTACCCGTGTCCCGTATGTACACTTCCTGCCCCACCCATCCTTTCACAGTAAAAGACTTGAGACACCTTCTACCCCTGCCCTGCATGCAGACTCCCCGTCTCCTATCTGTCCTTTCACAATAAAAGACTCTGTGGTAGTTAAAAATGTGGAAGTGTTGAAATGAACCCGTCAAATATGTGGAACAAACGGCAATTATTTGTCATAAATTTGCAGCATTTTCACAGTAATTTGCAGCTTTAACTTTTAAATTAGCCATTTGTTACTTGAAATTTTGTCTTTTTTTCCCTTGTAATTTAGTGACTTTTCCCTCGACATTATGGCTTTTTTCCTAACAGGTTAACACTTTTTTTCCCTTCTAAATTGGCAACGTTTTCCATAATAAATTAGCAAAATTTTTCCCGATAAATCATGCTTCGGCATAAGAAGCTACATGCTCATTCCAGCCAGGCCTGATGTTGTACTTATTGTTCTGCTATTTTTATAGAAAGGTTTACAGTGGTGTGAAAAAGTGTTTGCCTCCTTCCTGATTTCTCATTTTTTTTGTGTGTCACACTTAAATGATTCAGATCATCAAACAAATTTAAATATTAGACAAAGATAACACAAGTAAACACAAAATGCAGTTTGTAAATGAAGGTGTTTATTATTAAGGGTAAAAAAAAATCCAAACCTACATGGCCCTATGTGGGGGGGAAAAAGTGATTGCCCCCTAAACCTAATAACTGGTTGGGCCACCCTTAGCAGCAACAACTGCAATCAGGCGTTTGTGATAATTGGCAATGAGTCTTTTGCAGCGCTGTGGAGGAATTTTGACCCACTCATCTTTGCAGGATTGTTGTAATTCAGCCACATTGGAGGGTTTTCCAGCATGAACTGCCTTTTTGAAGTCATGCCACAGCATCTCAATGGGATTCAGGTCAGGACTTTGACTAGGCCACTCCACAAAGTCTTCATCTTGTTTTTTCTTAAGCCAGCATAGCCAGTGGATTTGCTGGTGTGTTTTGGGTCATTGTCCTGCTGCAGAACCCAAGTGTGCTTCAGCTTGAGGTCACCAACAGATGGCCGGACATTCTCCTTCAGGATTTTTTGGTAGACAGCAGAATTCATGGTTCCATTTACCACAGCAAGTCTTCCAGGTCCTGAAGCAGCAAAACAGCCCCAGACCATCACACTACCACCACCATATTTTACTGTTGGTATGATGCTCCTTTTCTGAAATGCTGTTACTTTTACACCGGATGTAATGGGACACACACCTTCCAAAAAATTCAACTTTTGTCTCGTCAGTCCACAGAATATTTTCCCAAAAGTCTTGGGGATCATCAAGATGGTTTTTTTTTTTTATTATTATTTTTTCTTTACTAATAAACATCTTTATTTAAAAACTGTATTTTGTGTTTAGTTGTGTTATCTTTGTTTAATATGTGACCTGTGCTGGCAAAATGCATCACAATGAGGAAATTGTCAAGACTGGGGTAATGTTATTTTCATATTCTGTATTGAACGACCTTCAAAATGATATTTAATTTGTAGGAATCGGGCAAAAATTGACCATCAACAAGCCGATTTTGTTTATCTAGGCTGGTTTGAAAACTCACATTCAATTGGTCCTGAGTTACGTCTTAAAAATGTGTATTTTTAGAACGTAGGAGCACCAAAATTTATGATGATGCCAGTCACTGACGGGGGTTTTCCCCGGGACTTGCCGCCAGCAAACGAAGAAAGAATCATGATTGTTGACTTCTAGTGCCTGTAGCTCGTAATTACCCTCTGTGTTCCGACTCATTTTGCCAGCACGGGTCACATATTTAAATTTGTTTGATCTGAAACATTTAAGTGTGACAAACATACAAAAAAAAAAAGAGAAATCAGGAAGGGGGCAAACACTTTCACACCACTGTACCTCCATTATAGAGTGCATCAACTATACCCTCATACATGGAACAAAGATCTTCCGGATGCTCAACGGTCTTCCAGTTGGCATCCTTCCACAGAATAGCATGTTGAGGCAGATGCCCGTTCCTGAGGGCGATGGAGAAGTCCTCTTTGGTTAGAGTTGACCAGTCTTGTTTTAACAGTGGTATCACTGCCAGCACCATTATTAGTAACTGCTGACCGGAGCTCTGTGACATTAACTATAAAAGTAAAGGATATATGGTCTGTCGCTGTTACCCCATCAGCTGTACTGATCCAGTGGTCCAGCCACGAGGTGGTGTGCCAGGCTTCACTAATGTACAGTATGCACAGCTGTCTGTGGGCAGCAGCACTTTACTTGATAGAATAAAGTTATTATCCTCACAAAAGTGGGTTGAATGATTAACAAACAAGGAGTTTGTGTCGGTAATATCAGCATCATGTCCCCCACAATGTTGACACTGTAGGAACTGTTGTCTTGGATAACAGCCTTTATAAAAGCCAGTCTGCTGATATACTGTATTCATTCTCATTGTCACGACACCCATAGGGCGGCTAGACATTTACGATAAGAAAACTATTTTTTGTGAATTGAGCAGTAATACACCAGTCAACATTGAGCCTGATTGGTTTATCACAGCATCAAGCTTTTTGTCCCAGAGCACGGCCACGCCCCCGGTATCCTGCCTCTGACTATGGCTGAGATCAGTTGTTGACTCCCCCACTCCAATGAAATTGGGATTAAAAGAGTTCAGTTTTTCCAAATCTCGTTTGGCTAAAAATGTCTCCTGCAGACATAAAATGTCACCTTCTTCCAGTAGACTGCCCACAACTGTACATTGAGCTTTATCCCCTGCACGCTGTCCCATACACAGGCCACAGCAGTTGTAAGACAGGCTCTGGATGGACGTTATACTGATGGGTGAACACTGCAGGGCTCATTCACCTCTCCTGCTGGAGGCACAACATTTGGCCTGACAGCAGCAGCCTTGTGCGATTCATAACGCCTGACCAGAGCTCCAGAGTTTACATCTCACAAACGTCATTTCATTCAGCAGTCACTTTAAAAGACCCAAACCTACTGGGTGCATCATCAGTTTTCTGGCAAGTGACATCCCTGCTAAGTTTCCTTCTAAGATGCACAGAAAGCATCTCTGCATCCAGATCTGGGGAAAATTTAGTGGCAAATCCACTCACTAGTTTAGTATTAACAGTTTTTATGGTACAGCTCCAGTGTCTATGATCGATACAGGTCCGTTTCTCTTACGTCCAAAGGCAGCAGCATGTAGACCCGAACCTGCAGCATCATTCTGCTGCTTTTGCCGAGGCCGACCTTTAATAAATCATGGTTTGCATTTATATAGCGCCTCTCAACAAACCCAAAGTACATTACAATGAAGATCCATTTTTCATTCACGCCACAGACAGACATTGATAGTAGTAAGCTACTTCTGTAGCCACAGCTGCCCTGGGGCAGATTAATTCAATTCAATTCAACTTTATTTATATAGCGCCATTTCACAACAACAGTCATCTCATAGCACTATCAACTGTAGGGGGAACCCCCACAGTTGCAGAAAGACCCCAGCAATCAGGCAATCCCCTGTGAGCAAGCACTTGGCGACGGCGGAGAGGAAAAACTCCCTTTTAACAGGAAGAAACCTCCAGCAGAACCAGGGTCAGGGAGGGGCAGTCATCTGCTGCGACTGGCTGGGGGGTGAGGGGATAGAGAAGAAGAAAAGAACAGACATGTAGAGAGCAAACAGCACGATGGGGACTCAATCTATGGGAGAGAACAAACAAATGTTAATGACCAGCAGAAAAAAATATTTCATTGAGAGTGAGGAAAGGAGTGAGGCCCAGTGCATTACTGGAGGTCCCCCGGCTGACTAAACCTATTAGCAGCATAACTAAGGGAGGGTTCAGAAACACATGATCCCTCCCTAATTGTAGGCTATATCAAAAAGGTAGGTTTTAGCCCTATTCTTAAAAACAGAGATCGAGTCTGACTCCCGAATCCAGATTGGCAGCTGATTCCACAGGAGAGGAGCTTGATAACTGAAGGCTCTGCCTCCCATTGTACTTTTGGAGATTCTAGGTATTACAAGTAATCCTGCATTTTTGGAGGGTAGTGCTCTGTTAGGATAATACGGAAGTATCAGATCTTTTAAATAAAAAGGAGCCTGATTGTTCAGAGCTTTGTAAGTAAGAAGAAGGATTTTAAACTTAATTCTAAACTCTATGGGAAGCCAATGAAGGGAGGCCAGAACCGGAGAGATATGATCTCTCTTTCTAGCACCTGTTAAAACTCTTGCTGCAGCATTTTGGATCAGCTGAAGACTTTTTAAAGATGTTTTAGGACAGCCTGATAATAAAGAATTACAATAATCTAATCTCGAGCTAACAAAAGCGTGGATCAGTTTCTCAGCATCACTCTGAGACAAGATGCTCCTAATCTTGGCAATATTACGCAAATGATAGAAGGCAGTCTTAGAAACAAATTTAATATGTGAATTGAAGGACAGATCTTGATCAAAAATAATTCCAAGGTTCCTCACAGAGCTATTAAGAGAAAGAGTAACCGCATCCAAACTGAAAGTTTGATTTGGAAAGGAATTTCTAAGGTTTTTTGGACCAACAAGAATGACTTCAGTCTTATCTGAATTTAATAGCAGGAAATTACAAGTCATCCAAGCTTTGATTTCCTTAAGACAGGCTTCTAACTTGGCTAATTGATTACTATCATCTGGCTTCATTGACAGGTATAATTGTGTGTCATCTGCATAACAATGAAAATGTATACAGTGCTTTCTAATAATGTTGCCTAACGGAAGGATATATAAACTAAAAAGAGTAGGGCCTAGCACAGATCCCTGTGGAACTCCATGACTAAGCTTTGAGTTGAAAGAAAACTCATTATTTACATGAACAAACTGGAACCTATCAGATAAATATGATCTAAACCACTGCAACGAAGTTCCATTAAGTCCAACATAGTGTCCTAATCTATCAAGTAGAATATTATGATCGATAGTATCAAAAGCTGCACTAAGGTCTAAAAGGACAAGTACAGAAACCAGTCCATTGTCAGATGCGATGAGGAGGTCGTTAGTGACCTTCGCTAAGGCTGTTTCAGTACTATGATGGATTCTAAACCCAGATTGAAACTCTTCAAGTAAACCATTTCCCTGCAGGTGGTCAAATAATTGTGTAGCAACAACTCTTTCTAAGATTTTTGAAATGAAAGGGAGATTAGAGATTGGTCTATAGTTAGCTAAAGCTCCTGGATCTAGCGTTGGCTTTTTGAGTAAGGGTTTAATTACAGCCGTTTTAAAAGCCTGCGGTACATGGCGTAAAGTTAATGAAGAATTGATTATATGAAAAATAAAGCTACCAATAAGTGGGAAGACTTCTTTAAATAACCTGGTAGGAATAGGGTCTAAAAGACAAGTTGAAGGTTTGGATGAGGAAACTATTTCGTCTAACTCACAAAGGTCGATTGGAGTAAACTCATCAAGACAGACAACAATAGAAGGAGTTGTAGTAGTTACAGTATTTAAGTTAACTGTGGGAAGAATCTGATTGATTTTATCTCTGATGGATGAAATTTTATTATTGAAAAAGTTGATAAAGTCCTGACTAGTAAGCTCTAAGGGAATGCTAGGATTGACAGAGTCCTGACTCTTTGTCAACCTGGCTACAGTGCTGAAAAGAAACCTGGGATTATTCTTGTTCTCTTCTATTAATGCAGAGTAATAACTCATTCTAGCTTTTCTAAGAGATTTTTTATAAATTAAAAGATGATTTCTCCAAGCTAAATAGATTTCATCTAAATTAGTGGAGCACCATTTTCTTTCTAATTGACGAGTCTTCTGTTTTAAGCTACGAGTTTCTGTGTTGAACCAAGGAGTTAGAGATCTCTGATTAGACTTTTTCTTTTTTTTTTTGTAACTTAGATTTTTATTCATTTTTCATCATATATAATGCATTCAGATCACATTCTACATTTAAAAAACAAAGGGGTTAGGGTAGGGAAAAAGAAAAAAAAAAAATAAAATAAAAGGGGGGGGGGGACAAATGTTGGAGCATCAAGTTTTTAGTTTCCATCTCTTAATTCTTCTGGTTTTTTCAGTGTCTTTGGTTATTCTTTCAATTTCTGCCTCGTTGTTGCACTTTGTAGTGTGTCCATTTCCGCCATTTTTTCTCCCATATTCCTTCTTGCATTCTTCGTCGATATGTTAGTTTTTCCATCATACGTATGTCCTCAACAATGTCAGTCCATTGTTCTTGGTCAGGAAGAACTTCTGATCGCCATTTTTTTGTGATAGTTTTTTTACATGCAATCAACAAGATTTTAACTAGATATCTGTCCTCAGCCTGTATAACATTGTCTTTTTTAAGATCACATAAGTACATCAGGTTACAGTTCATTGGTATATTATATCCTAATATCCTCTGTATTGTCACATGCATAGATTTCCAAAATGATGATATTTTGTAGCATTTCCAAAACATATGTGAGTGGTCTGCATTTTGAGCCCCACATCCCCTCCAGCATAAAGATTGGGTATTTGTATATTTTCCTTGAATCTGTGGTGTAATGAAAAAGCGAATCAGGTTTTTCCATCCAAATTCCCTCCATGTCCTTGAATTTGTTGATGTGTGTTGTGTTTTCCATATTTCCTGCCAGCTTTCTTCTGTTATGTTTAAATTGAGCTCTTTCTCCCATTTCTCCTTTATATAGTTACTTGTATGATTGTTTGTCATAAGTTTCTGATATAGTTTTGAAATAATTCTTATTTTATTTCCTGCATATGAGCTTAAAATAAGTTGTATAATCTCGTTCACATCTGTTTGGAGGTTATGCCTAATCTTCTTCATATAGTAATCTCTCATCTGCAGATATCTGAAAAATTCCGATCTTTCTAATTTAAATTTTCTCCTGATATTTACAAAGCTCCCGAGATCTTTTTTTCCGATATTGCCCCATGCTGTGATTCCCTTGTTCACCAGATTTTTGTATCCCCTATCTTGTTTTGCCGGTTCAAACTGACTGTCAAATGCTACCCATTTCAATAGTTTTATGTCTTCCCTTATATTATATTTTTGTACTATTTTATACCACAGTTCTAAAGTAAATTTAGTGATTGGGTCTATTTGTTTGATTTGCTTATATGCATCTTTATCTCCTATTATGCTTTGTACTGGGAGTCCCTCAATTTCCTTTTCCATTTCTTTCCATTTTGCCTCATATCCCTCGTCGCACCAACATATGATATATCTTATTTGTGCTGAGTAGTAATATTCCTTTAGACTCGGTAGGCCCATGCCTCCTTTCTCTTTTGGTAATTGGAGGGTTTTATATTTCACTCTTGGTTTTTTACCTCCCCAAACAAATCTCGATATCATCCTGTCCCACTTTGAGAACTGGGCATCAGGAATCTCTGTTGGTAGAGCCTGGAAGAGGTAAAGTAATCTAGGTTGTATGCTGATTTTGACTGTCTCAATTTTTGAATTCAGATCCATATTTAAGATTGCCCATCTATCAATATCTTTTTTTATTTCTTGTTCCAACCTATCATAGTTTGCTTTATATATTTTGCTTAGGTCTTTAGGTATGTTCACTCCAAGGTATTTTATTTCTTTTTGGTTCCAGTTTAGTTTGATCTTATCAGTTATCTGGTTTAGAGGGTTATAGTGGAATGTCAGTATTTGTGTTTTTGTTATGTTTATCTTGTATCCTGATAATTTTCCAAAATTTTCTATCAAGTTCATCATTTCCATTATTGATTTATCTGGTTGTTCAAGGTAAACTATAATATCGTCTGCAAATAGCCCAATCTTGTGTTCCGCCCCCTTTATTGTTACACCTTTTAATTTCTTATTTTGTCGTATCGCTTGAGCCAATGGTTCTATGAACAGAGCAAACAAGGTGGGCGATAAGCAGCATCCCTGCCTAGTTGATCTTTGTATATTTACTTTGTCTGTTAAGCTACCGTTTATCTTGATTCTTGCCACAGGTTCTTGATATAGCGTCCTTATGCATTGTACTGATTTTTCGTTAAATCCAAAGCCCTCCAGTACACTATATAGGAATTTCCAGTTAACCCTGTCAAATGCTTTTTCTGCGTCTAAACTCATTATTACTGCGCTTTTCTTTTCTTTATGTATTTGGTTAATTATATGTATTGTTCTCCTGATATTGTCATGTGTTTGGCGTCCCTCTATGAATCCAGTTTGATCATCTTCTATCAATTCCGTCAAGAATGTCTTTATTCGTTTACATATAATTGTTGTGTATATTTTATAATCTACATTTAATAAAGAGATTGGTCTATAGTTTCCGCATTGTTCTTTATCTTTCCCTGGTTTTAAAATAACTGAAATGATTGCTTCGTTCCATGATGGAGGTATTTTGTTGTTGTTCAGCGTCCAATTAAATGACTTTAGGAGTTGTGGCGTGAGTTCTTCTATAAACAGTTTATAAAACTCAGAGGAGTATCCATCACTACCTGGTGATTTACCGTTTTTAAGTGACTTAATCACATCTCTGATCTCTTGTGTTGTTATTTCTGCTGTTAGTTTTTCATTTTGTTGATTTCCTATTGATGGCAAGTCCAATGTGTCTAGAAATTTTTTGATATCTTTAGTATTTGTTTCTTCAGGTTGCGAGTATAGTTCTTGGTAGAAATTATGGAAAATTTCTTCGATGTTTTCTGGGTTAACTGTGGTTTTATTTGTGGTGGGGTCTTTAATCTTGTATACATTATTCATTGTTTGTTGTTTTCTTAACCGTTTTGCCAGCAGTTTTGTGGCTTTTGGCCCCGTTTCATAATATTTTTGCTTTAGATATCTATTTTTCCTTTCAATTTCATCCATTTGTGTTTCTTTTATCTTTGTTTTTTCTTCTTTAATTTCTTGATATATTTTTGGATCATTTGTGCTTTGATGTTTACGTTCTAGTTCCCTCAGTCTCTCACATCTTTGTTCATACGCTTCCAGTTTAGTCTTATTTGCTTTTCCTGTTTCAACAATTAATTTACCCCTTAACACGGCTTTTAGTGCCTCCCATAGTATTGTTGGGTCCACTTCTTCATTGTCATTCTCTTGGATATATTCGTTTATGTTTATTTTTATTCTTTCTTTCATTTTCTCATCATTTAACAGTCCTACGTTAAGTTTCCATGTTGTTTGTCGTTTTCTATTGTTTAAATATATTTCCATGTATATAGGATTATGATCTGATATTTCTGCCCCTCCAATCCAACAATTTCTCACCCTGTGTCTGTCACCTTCATTCATAAGGAAGTAATCTATTCTAGAGTGTACTTTATGGACTGCTGAATAATGTGTATAGTCTTTTTCGAGTGGGTGCAGGTCCCTCCATATGTCTACCATACCCATTTCTGCCAGTGAGGTTCTTATGAACTTTGTTACATGTTTTTTTGTCTTCTTAACACTTGTTGTGTCAACTTCATGATCCATGACAGCATTTAAGTCTCCTCCACAAATTAGGACTCCTTCACTGTGTGTTGCTATGAGATCAAACAGATGTTGAAAAAAACCCTTGTCACTTTCTGGTGGGGCATAGATGTTCACTAATGTAATCTGCATACCATCTGTTCTTCCCTTTATTATTACATACCTGCCTTCTTTATCCTGGATTTCCTGTTCACTTTCAAATTGTATTTTGTTTGAGATTAGTATCATAACCCCCCTTTTTGCTCCTCCCTTAAATGAACTGTAGTAGGAGTTCTTATAGCCAAATCTCTTTAGTTTCACATGTTCTGCCTTGCTCAAATGTGTCTCTTGCATAAATATAATTTCAGCTTTTTCCTTCTTGAATTTTCTTATTATTCTTTCCCTTTTAACAGGTGAGTTCAGACCATTCACGTTTAGTGTCATTATCTTAAGATTTTTACCCATATTCATGTTTTTCCATTTTTTTAACTTGTGCTCCTAGCCCCTTTAACAACAAAAATAACACATATTTATATAAAAACACATTAAAAAATCTCGACCTCCGTACTTTGGGCCTTTCTTCTGCCCACTGGTCCCTGTTGGTGGGTGGGGGGTTTGTCTTCACAGAGTGAAGGGCCCTCCCTAGACTTCTAATTACTATCAAAGTAATAGTCATAAGTCTAGAAATGTCCAACAAATATCACTTAAACCTCTCCTAGCCGTCTGTTTCTCTTTTACCTTGTCTTCTTGGCCTTCATTTCTTCTGTGCCTTTCTTAATCTTTGTTATGATCTAGGCTTTCAGTTGAAAGCCTTGTAGCTGTCCTGAGCCCGCTGCGCCACGTCTCTCCCCCTTCTTCCGCCGTTCACTCGTCTCCACTCCGTCTGTCGTGGTGCGTTCAGGGCCGCCGCTGCTCCAGCAGTCTCCTTCGGCACGCTCACCTCAAGGCCCCGCTCCATCATATCCCGCGCTGCCTCTTCGGCCGTGTTGTAGGTTCTTGTGCCTTCCTCCCAATGAATCCTCATTTTCGTTAGCGGCGTTTGGAATCTAATTTTTTTCTCTTTCAGCGTTTTTTTAATGTTGGCATATTTCTTCCGCTGCTGCACGATTTCTGTCGGGTAGTCATGGTCAAAAAATACCTGTTTGTCGCCGATTCGTATTTTTTTTTTCCACGCTTGTGTCAGGATTCTTTCCTTTATGTCATATTTCACAAAGTTTACCACAACTGACCTGGGTGTAGCGTTTGTTTTCGGGTTCTGTGCCGGTGTTCTGTGCGCCCGTTGAATCTGTAGATCCGTTTCTCCGGGTATTTCCAGTTCTTTTTTTAAGAACTGATCCATGAATTTTGTCATCGAGTTGCCTTCAATGCCCTCCGGAATTCCAAAGATGCGCATATTGCTTCGTCTGGATCTGCTCTCCAAGTCGTTTATTTTCTCCTGCATCCTCTGCGTTTGCGTCGTCAGGGTCTGTAGTTGTTCGTTTGCCTCGCTTTTCCAATCTTCTAGTTCCAAAATTCGGGTCTGCGCTTCTGTCATACACGCCCGCTGGGAGCGCAGCTCCTCCATGTTTTCCGTTAATTTACGCTCCATTTCTCTTCGGAGGTCCATGATTTCCTCCTTAATTTCTTTTTTCAGTTCCTCCTTAAGAGCCGCTAAATCCTGTTGTAGCTGTCGCTTGAATTCTCTTAACTCTTCATCCAAACTGGCGATGCCAGTGTTCATGTTGTCGAGTCTGGTGTCCTCCATTTTCTCTGCTGTGGACATCTGGTTTTTTTGGGCTTTGCGTACAGCGGTTTTTCCTGCGTTGTTGGAGAGGAATTCTTCAATTTTACCCTGTTTTTGTCCTTGTGCCCGGTTCCTTCGTGTTTTCATCCCTTAGTTTATTGATCCGTTTATGTCGAGTTGGCCATTTACCGATGATTTTTAATCCGGCTAGGGAGAGCTCTTTGTTTAAGTGTTATGTCTCTCCGCCATCTTCCCGGAAGGGTATCAGACTTTTTCTTTTTTAAGGGGGCCACCAAGTCTAGAGTCTGATGCAGAGAAGCTGAAACACTATCCACCATGTTATCAATTACAGAAGGAGCAAGCTGTCTATAGCTTATTTCCGTTGTGTTGACACATGACATAGAGGAAACAATCTGCATAAATTTGGTAACAGCATCATCTGAGAGGCATCTACTGTAATAATATTTTTCTTTAGGAGTCAAATAGTCAGAAATGGTAAAATCAAAGGTTAACAGACAATGGTCTGACAGTACAGGGTTATGAGGAGACACGACAAGATTTTCTATTTCTATGCCATATGTCAGAACAAGGTCCAATGTATGGTGGAGGTAATGAGTAGAATTTCCTACTTTCTGAGAAAACCCAATCGAGTCTAATTTTGAATTAAATGCCACATTAAGGCAGTCACTATCTACATCCACATGTATATTAAAGTCCCCTACTATAATTATTCATTATCAGATTTCAGCACTAAATCAGCTAAGAAATCAGCAAATTTGGATAAATATTTATCATCTGAGTAGGTTGATGGTAAAATAAATTGGGTTTAACCTATAATTGCTAAAGTGCCCAATACTGAGGACCAGGCCCTCAAAGGAATTATAACATGTTTTTTGCTTTACATTAACTAGTAATTTGGAATGGTAAATTGTTGCTACTCCTCCTCCACGACCAGAACTTATGGGATTTTGACAGTTTAAATAACCAGAGGGAGTTGATTCATTTAAACCAACATAATCCTCTTGTCCTAACCAAGTCTCTGTAAGGGAAATTAAATCAATCTGATGATCAATTAACAGATCATGGACTAACAGAGACTTGGGAGTTAGAGACCTAATATTTAATAAACCACATTTAATTTTTAAATTATGAGGAGGAACAGAGGCCAAATCATTCAATTTAGAGGCTTTATGTTTAATTTGAGTTTTACCAATATTTTGCTTAATCACTTTGGGATGCTTATATATTATATTTTTATTTACTTTGGAGGGAGCAGACAATGATTCTCTGATGGGGAAGACAGGGGCTAAGCTGAGGGGTGGCGGATGAAGAGGAGCTGCAGAGAGGCGTGTAAGACTGCGACTCTGCTTCCTGGTCCCAACTCTGAGTAGTCAGGGTTTTGGAAATTTGGATAAAAAAGATGCCAGATTGTTAGATAAATGAGAAGCACCATCCAAAGTGGGATGAATGCTGTCTCGTCTAATAAGACCAGGTTTTCCCCAAAATGAGCTCCAATTGTCAATGTAGCCCACGTCATTTGCAGGACACCACACAGACAGCCAGCAGTTCAAGGATGACGAGCGGCTAAACATGTCATCACTGGTCAGATTGGGGAGGGGCCCAGAGAATACTACAGTGGCAGACATCATTTTTGCAAAGTCACACACCGATTCTACATTAAGTTTCGTGACTTCCGACTGCCGGAGACGGATGTCATTAATGCCAGCGTGAATAACAATTGTGGAGTATTTACAGTTACTTTTAGCCAGCATTTTCAAATTTGACTCAATGTCGCCTGCTCTGGCCCCAGGAATGCATTTGACTATGGCTGCTGGAGTCTCTAGGTTCACGTTTCTGACTACAGAATCACCAATGATCAGAGTTTTTTCCTCAGCGGGTGTGTCGCTGAGCGGGGAAAAACGATTAGAAACGTGAACAGGTTGGTGGAGTACCGGGACTTTGCGACTAGGCTTCCTTCTCACCGTCACCCACCCAGTCTCCTCGCTGCTGAGGAGAGCCGGGGGACCGCTAACAGGGGGGCCTAAGCTAGCTAGCTCCGCTGCAGCTAAGGGGCGTCCGTCAAGAGTAACTGGCGCAGACGGTGTTTCAATGCAGCGGAGCCGGGATTCCAAATCAGACAACCTCGCCTCAAGCGCCTCAAAAAGACAACATTTATTACATTTACCGTTATCACTAAAAGAAGCAGAGGTGTAGCTAAACATCTGACAGAGAGAGCACACCAGAGGAGGAGAGGAAGGAGAGCTAGTAGCCATCGCTAGTGGCTAACCCAAAGCTCAGGAGAGTGAGCTTAGCAAACCACACAGACAGACAGCAAGGTAATCCACAGATTAGTGGAAACGTGGCTGCCAATCCGTGCCAAAGGCCTCTCCAGCCACCACCAAACATTTATACACATTCATACCCAGTGTCATGGACACTGGAGACAAGGTGGGTAAAGTGTCTTGCTCAGGGACACAATGGTAGGATGGATGGGCAGAGCGGGATTCGAACCACCAGCCCTCTGGTTATTGGACGACCTGCTCTACCTCCTAAGCCACTGCCGCCCACATTCCTTTCTTCACAACTTGACTCCATCGTGTAGAGCCAGTGGAAGACTGACCCAGCTGGATCCTTCCTCGCCGTAGCACTCCTGTTGGGTCCAGAGGCTGTGACCACAGCCCCGTCACATCTGCATGGCAACGATCCGTGAAGACACGCCGACACGTCACTCAGTCCGATGCTCATGTCCGGCGTAGATTCACGCAGCTCCTTTGGCTCTTCAGGAGGTCTCTCCCGGTGAGAAGTGGCCCCCGGCCTCAGCGTGTTTACAGCAGCAGGCCCGGTACCCTCTGATGCGTCATCCCGGGACTCCAGTGCAGTCAATCGGTAATTGAATTCCAAGGCATCATCCCAAACTTTCTCACAGACGTTGGCCTGAAGTGCAGTTGTGTGTTTCAGGGCAACCATCTCTGCACACAGCTGCTCCATTCTCTGTAGCAAACAGGAGACATCCAAACTGTTACGCCACTGGTGGCAGTTCATCCAGGTGATGAGAGACAAATCTAGGGATATCCTCCCCACATTCATTCAGCACTTTGAGACAGAGTTTTCTATTGCTTGTCCTTTGTATCCAACACACCACAGCACAGTAGTAGTGGGGCAGAGCTCATACAAGACTTTGTTAGAGGCTTCAATCGTCTCAGTCAAACATGTTTGTTACCATCAGAACAATCTCGTCCAGGCTGAGGGTCTTAGTCTTTACAGCAAGAAAAGTAAGTAGCTCATCCTCCACAGTTAAGTTGCCATCAGTCATTCTGTATATCTCTGGATTTAATCTTGAACGCTTCAAAGCAGGAGCTGCCGAACTACCATCTGCAGCGTCCGCCATGTTGCCAATCACCTCATCTGAGATAAATGACCATCTTCAGTAAATTAGTAAAATTTTTGCTGATAAATTAGCATTTTTCCCTTCTAAATTATACATATTTTCTATAGTAAATTAACAACTTTTTTCTTGATGAATTGGCATTCTCTTTAAATTAGCAACATTTTCCATAGTAAATTTGCAAGCATTTTTCCTAATGAATTAGCCCCCCCCCCCCCCCCAATTGGCAACATTTTCAAGATTCAAAGATTTTATTTGTCAATACTACTATGCCTACAGGACATACAGGAGAATTGAAATGGTGTTTCACTCTCTCGTCAGTTGAGTGCACAATATAAAAAGATAAAGGAATAAGGCTGGAAAAAACATGTACAGTAATGCTACCCGTAGTGCAAATGGTGGCAAAAGATGGACCCAGACCTAGATAAACGATGAAACCCAGCAATCCTATATACAGAAAAGTAGAGCAGTAATAAACGTAGTTGCAAGTTCAATGTGGTAGTGTAGGTGCAGACAGTGACAGATAGGACTGCACATGATCAATATTGCAATACAGACAGCAGCAGGTATGGCAGATGGTTGCAGTAAGATGCAAGACATACAGCAGCAGATGTGTCACTGTTGGTGTGCCAGTCTTTCTGTGCCAACAGCTGAGGTAGTTATTATGTGGGTGAGTGCGTTAAGGTCCGGGAAGGGGGGGGAAGGGGTGGACAGAGTTCAGGGTCCTGATGGCCTGATGAACAAAGCTGTTTAACAGTCTTGTGGAGCGGACCTGGAGGCTCTGGGACCTCTTTCCCAAGGGCAGGGGGCTGAAGAGACAGTGTGAGGGGTGGGAGGTTCGCCTGCAATGTTGATGGCTCTGCTGGTGAGGGAGATGTCCTGGGGGCAGAGGGGCACTGATGATCTTGTGGCTGCTTTCACTGTGTGCTGTTCTGTCTTTTGGCAGGAGGCGGTGCAGCTTCTGTACCACACCATGATGCAGCTGTTGAGGATGCTCTCAACGGTGCCCCAGTAGAATGAGCACATGATGGGGGGTGGGACTCGTGCTCTCCTCAGTTTGCGGAGGAAATAGAGGCGAGTATGACCCTTCTTGGCCAGTGATGTGGTGTTGTTGGACCAGGAGAGGTCCTCAGAGATGTGCACCTCCAGGAACTTGGTGCTGCTCACCCTCTCCACAGCTGCTCCATCGATGATCAGAGGGGGGTGCTGTGTGTGACCCCTCCTGAAGTCAACCACAATGTCCTTGTTTTTTCCACGTTCAGGAAGAGGTTATTGTCTTTACACCACTGAACCAGTTGGGTCACCTCATTTCTGTAGTTGGCCTCCTTGTTGTTGGTAATGAGGCCCACTACCGTTGTGTCGTCCGTAAAATTGATGCGATTGGTGCTGTAGGCTGGTACACAGTCATGGGTCAGCACAGTGAAGACCAGCTGGCTGAGCATGCACCCTTGTGGGACCCCTGCGCTCAGTGGGATGGTCTTGGAGGTGTTGCTGCCAACCTGCACATTCTGCAGCCTCCCTGTGAGAAAGTCCAGCACCCAGTTATAGAGAGAGGTTTTGAGTTCCAGATGTCTGAGTTTTTGTATCAGGTGCTGGGGGATGATTGTGTTGAATGCTGAGCTGAAGTGCAAGAACAGCATTCGCACATAGGAGTTCTTTGAGTCCAGGTGGGTTGAGGACCGGATGGAGAGCAGCAGAGATGGCATCTTCTGTGGATCTGTTTGACCTGTATGGAAACTGAGATGGGTTGTGGGAGGGAAGGAGGAAGGGTGGACTTGATGTTCTGCATGACCAGCTGCTTGAAGCACTTCATTATGATGGGGGTCAATGCTATAGGCCGGTAACACTAACCCTAGCTGGATCCAGACTCATGGCCTGCTCGTCTGGAGAAGGAGCGGTCTTCTGTGCTGATGAGCTGTTTTGTGCTTCAAAGCGGCCAAAGAAGTCATTTAGGTTGTTAAACAGTGTGATGTCACTTGCACAAGTCTGAGGTGGAGGTTTGTAGTTGGTGAGGGTCTGTATGCCACGCCAGAGGGAACGTGCGTCTCTGGTGTTACTGAAGTGTTCTGATATTTTCTTTCTGTATTGTTGTTTTGCCTCCTTGATTCCATGGGACAGGTTGGTCCCTAGCTGTTGTTAGTCCTGCAGTGTCACCGGCCCTGAAGGCTGCGGACCGCTGCTGTCATCCATGGCTTTTGGTTAGCACAAACAGTGATGGTTTTGCAGTGAGTGACATCATCCAGTCCCTCCAGGATTTCACAGGATATTTTTATGATTAAAAAGCCTGAATTTGCGGGAGCTTTTTTAAAAAGTTGCAATCAAAGTTGCAATATTTTTAGTGTTTTTTGTACTAAAAGTTGTGGGAAAAATTCCAAATTTTAAAGCGGATGCTTTTTTCCAGTTTACTGCAGTGATATTCTATATAACAATACAAGAAAAGCACAGGATTGTCAAAAAATTCCCATTATAGTGATTTGTAAATTAAGCAGAAACTTCTGCTATACAGAAAAACTGTTCTGTGCAACAGCAAATACAAACGTTAACACAATATCCATTACAACAGCTAAATTGCACTGAATACATGTTAAAAAGTAGAGATTTGGAAATTATTGGCAGCACCTTCATTTGAAAACTCCCTACGGTTTCCAACCATACCGAGTGGAGAGGAAAAAAGAAATTATTCTGTTGCTCTGTATTGGCTATTGGAGTCTGTTTTTCTGGAAAAAAAAAAAATACAGAAAATAATCGTCTCTCTTTCCATGCCTACCTGTCTGCTGCATGTCGATCTTCACACACACACCCCTTTCATTTACAGCGGGATGGGGGGGGGGTGTCCATCCATACCAGAGATTAACAGTTTTAAAAGCTCATTGACCAGATGTAGTAATGATTTTACCTCTAAATATGTATAAAATGTTCAAACATTCGCTGTAGTGTAGTGTTCTCTCCTCACGCGCGCTCCTGTGACGGGGTGCTTTTGGGCAGGCACATGTTTTTCAACACAAACCCAGCGCTTCATACACGCGGTCAGGACGGAGATGTGGTGAGGTGTCCACGGGCAGGCTTGGGGACACGGAAGGGACGGTGTTGAAAACCTCGCGGGCGAGTGTTTTTTTTTTTTAGTGCAGATGTTTTCTGTTACTCACTGTAAACTATAAACTCACTACTCAGTTTAAACACGGAAGTGAACACGGTGCAGCGATGCATTTGATTGGTTAGACTGAGCGTTTCAGCGCGTTGGAGACGAATTTGATTGGTGAAATTGGCGGAAGATGACGAGGATTGGCCAAAATTACGGGAGAGTTGCGGTGATTGGACAAAGTTGCAAGGTTGCGCGATAGTTGCGCTGATTGGCTAATTTCGCGTTAATTGGTGCGATCACAGCATCGCAAAATCCTGGAAGGACTGATGATCAATGCATTTAGCTATGTATGCCACAGCAACCTCAGTGTACTCCTCTAGGTTTGTGTGTCCATTGTGAGTGGCTGCATGCTTGATAGTGTCTGTCTGTAGTGCTGAAGCAGTCTTTCAGAGCATCCGAGGCCCCCTCTGGCCACACACGTACCTGCTTTTTTGTTGAGCTGATTGTTTTCATTCTGGGTCTGTATGCTGGCCTTAACAAGATGGTGATGTGATCAGAGAGACCCAGGTGGGGAAGAGGGGAGGCTCTGCATGCTCTCTTGTGAGATGCGTACACCAGGTCCAGCAAATTGTCTCCTCTTGTTGGAAAGTCCACATGTTGGTAAAGTTTTGGTAGGAGGGCCTTTAAATCTTGAAGTTCTCCTGCTGTGATGAGGAATCCATCTGGATGCGCTGTTTGTGTCTCACTGATGGCCTGATAGAGTTCATTGAGTGCTTTACTCCTCTCACCGATGGTGGTGGGCGGGGCATACATGGCGACTTGTGGGACAGGTGAAAATTCTCTCAGAATGTAAAAGAGTTGACACTTGATCATAAACTCCACCAACGGAGAACAGTGTTTGTGTACAACAGTTGCATCACGGCACCAAGCATCACTGATGTAGACATAGATGCCTCCGCCTCGAGTTTTCCCTCCTTCAGTGAACAGTCTGTCAGCACGGTAGCATTTTAGTCCTGCTAACTGAATGGCAGAGTCCGGAATATTGTCATTTAACCACATTTCCGTAGAGACAAAAACAACAGTTCTGTGCATCACGTTGCATAGTTCTCAGCAGCTGTATGTGGTCTTTTTGGTCGTCTAGTGAGCGTACCTTGGCCAGAATGAGGGGAGGAATCGGGAGTCTGTGTGAGCTTGCGGCTAGCTTCGTTTGGATACCTCCGCGTTTTCCTCTCTTTTGTCACTGCTCACACTGTCTACGACGTTGCCATTTGGGATGAGACACAGCAGTCGAGTCCGGGGGCGTGGCGGTGTGGTGGAGAAGACCGAGGCCATGGAGTTCCTCTGTAACTCTCTGGTCCAGGATGTGATGTTTGGACCTTTTCTCCGGAAGGTTGTGGTGACTGTAGCTTGTGCGCAGCATCATATACAGAGATTAAGCACGTGAATGTACACTTGGGCGTAATTTAAACAACACTAAATGGCACAAAACACGAAGAGAGAAGAAAGGCTGCTGCATGTTCACGCGCCACCTAGTAAATAAGCAAAAGTTTTCCTAATAAATTACCATTTTTCACCGATAAATTAATACCATTTTCCATAATAAATGACAAAAATTTCCGTTGTAAATTAGCATCTTTTTCCCGATAAATTAGCATTTTTTTCACCTGTAAATTGGTAACATTTTCCACAGTAAATTAGCAACTTCTAAAAAAAATTATCTACCTTTTCTCATGAATTGGTCACTTTTTTCTTTGTAAGTTAGAAGTAAGATCTCATATCGTAAATATAAACTTTTTTGTACATTGAAAGATTTAAGTCAGTCCGTTTGCAAAATAAAATTATGCCAAAATACATTAAAAAAAATCTCAACATTTAAATTTTTTGAGCATGTTTGAAATGTGTTTTAAAGTGTTGCATCTATTCAAGTTTAAGCATTTTTATTTGAAAATGTAAACATTTCAATTTTAAAATTCAACTATTTAAATGAAAAAATACGAAATACAAGAAGTTTTTTTTTGCCATTTTTTCATTTTAAAGCTTGAAAAGTACACTGGTGTTTTTAACTTGATTTTTATTGGAATCATTAAAAAAATACAAACAAAACTGACTCTTTCCCAGATTTATAAATGAGTTTGATTAGTGTTTATTATTCTTTAAGTTTTTCTTCTCTCATTTCAGGATCAAACGGCTCAGGATCCTTCAGCCATCGACATGTTCATCACAGGTAAAATAATCAGAAAACGTCGTCTAACGGCTGTAAATAATTACTGAACATCAAAAAAAATGTACATGTTATCAAAACTCTAAAAATGGTGTGAAAATGTTTATGAAATCTCTAAAAAACAAAGAAAATGATTGGAAAAAACATTTTCTGATCATTAAAAAAAGCATCTTTTTAAACTCATAAAATGGGAGAAAAAAAATTTTCAATTTTTTTTTTTTTTTCCACATCTTCTACTGCTTTTCCGGAGGTCCGGGTCGCGGAGGCAGCAGTTCAAGCAGAGAAGCCCAGACTTCCCTCTCCTCAGCCACCTGCTCCAGCTCTTCAGAGAGGATACCAAGGCGTTCCCAGACCAGCTGGGAGACATAGTCTCTCCACCGAGTCCTGGGTTTGCCCCGGGGTCTCCTCCCAGTGGGACGTGCCTGGAGCACCTCAAGTGGGAGAGCCTTGTCCAGGAGGCATCCTGATCAGATGCCCATACCACCTCAACTGACTCCTTTCAATGTGGAGGAGCAGCGGTTCTACTCTGAGCCTCTCCCGGATGACTGAGCTCCTCACCCTATCTCTGAGGGTGAGTCCAGCAATCCTATGATGACAGCTCATTTCAGCCGCTTGTAGCCACGATTTCGTTGTTTCGGTCATTACCCAAAGCTCGTGACCATAGGTGAGGGTAAGAACGTAGATTGACTGGTAAATCGACAGCTTTGCCTTAGAGCTCAGCTCCCTCTTCACCACAACAGACCGGTACAACGTCTGCATCACTGCAGATGCTGCTCCGATCCGTCTGTCAATCTCTTGCTCCATTCTCCCCTCACTCATGAATAAGACCTCAAGATACTTAAACTCCTCCACTTGGGGCAGTAACTTGTCTCCAACCTGGAGAGGACAATCCACCCTTTTCTGGCTGAGGACCATGGACTCGGACTTGGAGGTTCTGATTCTCATCCCAGCCGCTTCACACTCAGCTGCAAACCGTCCCAGTAGGAGCTGTAGGTCATTGCTGGATGAAGCCAACAGGACAACATCTGCAAACAACAGAGATGAGATCCTGTGGTCACCAAGCATGACACCCTCCATTCCCTGGCTGCGCCTAGAAATCCTGTCCATAAAAGTTATGAACAGGATCGGTGACAAAGGGCAGCCCTGGCGGAGTCCAACTCTCACTGGGAATGAGTCCGACTGAGTGTTGGCAATATGAACCAGACTCTCATAACGGTCGTATAGAGACCGGACAGCTTGTAGCAACAATCCCGATAGCCCATAGTCCCGAACCACCCCCCCACAAAAAACCACGAGGGACGCGGTCGAATGCCTTCTTCAAGTCCACAAAACACATGTAAACTGGTTGGGCAAACTCCCACGAACCCTCGAATTCTTGAGAGGGTAAAGAGCTGGTCCGATGTGCCACGGCCAGGATGAAAACCACATTGCTCCTCCTGAATCCGAGGTTCGACCAACGGCCGGACTCTCCTCTCCACTACCTTGGCATAGACCTTCCCAGGGAGGCTGAGGAGTGTGATCTCTCTGAAGTTGAAGCACACCCTCCGGTCCCCCTTCTGAAAAAGAAGTTTGCCAAGTTTGCCATGCCAAAGGTACTGTCCCCGACCTCTACGCATTGTTGCAGAGTCCAAAATTTCATATCCCGATATAATTAATCTTATTTAATTGTCGGCCTCCGTCGGTCTATGATGACCATGGAAGAGAATCCTAAACGTCTACTCTGCTGGAACAGCACCGCCTGTGGCTGAACAGGCCGATGCGCGAATGGCAGTCCCCGTCACACAGGTCGCACTTGTGGGTGGTCTCCATGCCGCTGGGTCTGTGGCGGTTCTTCCTGCGGGTCCTTTTTTCATCTGCTGCAGCAGTCAGTCTCTCTTCACCCGCCTTGAGCTGTCTGGTCAGGGTGCCTCTCCATTTGGAGCGGTCCATTGCAAGGTCCTCCCAGCGCTCTGTGTTGATCTCCAGGGCCTTCATGTCTCTCTTGCAGATGTCTCTAAAGCGCAGCTGTGGGCAGCCAACGTCTCTCCTGCCAGTCGCCAGTTCTCTGTAGAGGACGTCTTTGGGGATTCTGCCATCCTCCATACAGTGAACGTGGCCTAGCCAGCGGAGCCTGCGCTGCCTGAGTAGAGTGAACATGGAGGGAAGGCCGGCGCGGGACAGAACTTCTGTGTTGGGCACTTTGTCCTGCCGGGATATGTCCAGGATGTGGCGAATGCAGCGCAAGTGGAAGGAGTTCAGTCTCTTTTCCTGCCGGGCGTATGTTGTCCACGTTTCACTCCCATAGAGCAGTGTGCTGATGACGCAGGCGTTGTACACTGCCATCTTCGTCTTGACAGAGAGTTTGGGATTCTCCCACACTCGTGTGGTGAGGCGAGCGAGTGTGAAGGCTAATTTTCCAATCCCCTTGTCAATCTCTGTATCAAGGGAGAGGTTGTTGCTGATCGTGGACCCCAGGTACGTGAACTGATTCACGACCTCCAGCTCGTAGTCGTCGATGGTGATGGTTGGTGGTGCTTCCGTGCCTTGCGCCAAGACGTTAGTCTTCTTCAGGCTGATGGTAAGCCCGAAGTCCTTGCATGCCTGGGAGAAGCGGTCCATCAGGGTCTGAAGCTCCTGCTGTGTGTGGGTTGCAACTGCAGCATCGTCTGCGAACAGCATGTCTCTGATTAGAGCCTCGCGTACTTTGGTTCTGGCTTTCAGGCGGGCGAGGTTGAAAAGCCTGCCGTCAGATCTTGTGTGCAGGTAGATTCCCTCTGTTGCTGTGCTGAAGGCATGCCTCAGGAGCATAGCAAAGAAAATCCCAAAGAGGGTTGGCGCAAGTACACAGCCCTGTTTCACTCCGCTGCGTATGTTGAATGGCTCTGAGACGTTGCCGTCATGCTGCACTATCCCCTGCATGTTGGTGTGAAACGATTCGGTGAGGCTTTGCAACTTTGGTGGGCATCCTGTCTTTGGCAGGGTCTTGAAAAGGCCCTCTCTGCTGACCAGATCAAACGCTTTGGTGAGGTCGATGAAGGTGACGTACAGGGGCATGTTCTGTTCTCTGCATTTCTCCTGGAGTTGGCGGATGGAGAATATCATGTCTACCGTCGATCGCTCAGCGCGGAAGCCACACTGAGACACGGGGTAGACACATTCGGGAAGCTTCTGTAGACGAACGAGAACAACTCGTGTGTAGACTTTGCCAACAACGCTGAGGAGGGAGATGCCCCTGTAGTTGTTGCAGTCGCTTCTCTCCCCTTTGTTTTTGTAGAGGGCGATGATCTTGGCGTCCCTCATGTCCTGTGGTACGGCACCTTCCTTCCAGCACTGGCAGAGGACGTCATGCAATGGCAGCAGTAGGGCGGTCTTGCAGTGCTTGATCAGGTCGGGGGGTATGCCGTCGTTGCTGGGTGCCTTGCCAGCGGCCAAGCTATCAATGGCCTTGCTGAGTTCGTCGATGGTTGGCTCGGCGTCAAGTTCGTCCATGGATGGCAGGCAGTCGATGGCATTAAGGGCTGACTGTGTCACGGTGTTCTGTCTGGAGTAGAGGTCGGAGTAGTGTTCCACCCATCTCTTCATCTGCTTGTTCTTTTCTGTGATCATCTCCCCAGTGGAGGATTTGAGGGGGGCCGTCTTGCTCTGAGCCGGACCAAGTGTTTTCTTGATGCCATCGTACATACCACGGATGTTCCCTGTTATGGCGACGGTTTGAATGTCTTGGCTGAGCTGAGTCCAGTACTCGTTGGCACAGCGCCAAGCAGTCTGCTGAACTTTGCTTCTCACAGTCCTGAGAATCTGGAGATTCTTCTCGTTTGGGTACTTCTTGTACTCAGCAAGTGCTGAGCGCTTGGCTTCAATGACGGGGGTCATCTCGGTCGACTTGGCATCAAACCAGTCCTGTGACTTCGAGGTCTTCCTCCCAAAGGTAGCCAAGGCTGTGCGGTGGATGGTGTTTCGCAGCTCTTCCCACTTCTGCTTTGCAGATTCTCCTTCTTGTGGTACACCAAGTTCCTTCACAAAGGTGGAGGCAAACTGCTCAACAAGTTCTGGTTGGGCCATCTTGCTGGTGTCAATCCGTGCCTTTCCAGGCTGTCTAGCATGATGGAATTTCTTCAGCTGCAGCTTGACCTTGCAACACACCAATGAATGGTCTGTGTCGCAATCTGCACTCTGGAACGAACGGGTGATTAGCACATTCATCAGTGAGGTGTGCCTGGTCAGGATCAAGTCCAGCTGGTGCCAGTGCTTTGAGCGCGGATGTCGCCAGGAACCCTTGTGTTGGGGCTTGGTCTTGAAGAACGAGTTTGTAATGCACAGATCGTGATATGTGCAGAACTCGAGCAGCCGCTGTCCGTTGTCGTTCATTCTGCCCACGCCAAAAGGTCCAAGACAGGAGGGCCAGGAGTCGTGGTCAGCACCCACTCTGGCATTGAAGTCTCCAAGGAGAATGAGTTGTTCAGAGTTGGGGATGATCCTGACAGTTGTTGCGAGATTCTCGTAGAACTCGTCTTTTGCCTCAGGTGTGGCTGTCAGTGTTGGGGTATACACACTGACGAGGGTGACTGAGCCTTGAGTGGTGTTCAGGCGGAGGGTGAGGAGTCGTGCAGAGCCATTGCTGCCCGGTTCCACCATCTTCAGCAAGGTGTTCTTCACTGCGAAGCCCACTCCGTGTTCCCTGTGTTCGTCACTGCCCTTTCCCTGCCAGTAGAACGTGTAGTCCTTCTCTCTCAGTGTGCCTGCGTCAGCCAACCGTGTTTCCTGGAGAGTGGTGATATCCACTCCCAGTCTCTTCAGCTCATTATTGATGATGGCAGTCTTCCTGGTGTCGTTGATGTCCTTGAGGTTAGCAGCGAGTCCTGTCATCATAGTGCGGACGTTCCAAGTTCCCAGTTTTAGAGTTGGTCTCTTTTGTTTTTTTGTCTTGCCTGGTGTGAAGGTTCTCAGCCTGCTGTTCGGACTGCTCCTCATCCCCATGCACCCAATGAGGAAAGCAAGCTGTGGCGGGACAACACCTTATTGACTGGAACCTGCCCAGCTTGAGGCGGGCGGTAGCTGTCCAGTGAGATCCGATCTTATCTAATCTTATTTAATAATAATGATGTATATCACAATATACATTTCTGGTAGTTTATATACAATAATCAATAAAAGGACCATCTTTTTTTCTACATTTTACATTACATACTGAAAAAAATCAATTGTACAAATTCATCTGTCATTAATGTTATGCATTTTTTTCGCTCTTAATTTTGCAGTGTTGTTACAAAATTGTTTTTTAATGTGCATTTGAGATGACTCAACTTTATTCATTAACGCTACTTGACTAATCAAAAATTTAGAAATCAAGTTGCATTAAGAGCCAGTTTGTTCCTCTGACACGTTTTACTTTATTGGAATTTCCCCATTGTGGGATTAATAAAGGCTTATCTTATCTTATTTGTTTTGTGTATTTGCAGCTGCTGTCACACACTTTTGCAGCTTTAGTAATGTTTTTTCAGACATAATTAAGAAACTCCGGAGTGATTTAAACCATAACAATGGTCTGATACACATAAGATAAGCTTTTATTAGTTCCACAATAGGGAAATTCCAGAATTCCAGCAGCACAGGGATAGCAGCACTCTGAGCAACAGTAAATAAGATGGTAAGATAAGAACTGGTTAGCCAAAGCAGTAAATGAATATACATATGTACACAGTGCAGGAGCATTGCAGCTAGATAGATGGAATAAACAGCATTTCTTTTTAAGTTACCCTGCAGAATATGAATATGTACCCAGACAGCATATTTCACATTTGAGGCAACAGTATTGTTGCCACCCTCAATAATGATTGTTATCGTCTTAGTTGTGTATTGGAGGGGACGATCTCTATTGTGCAAAGTTGTTACGTGTAGTACATTTAATACGACCTCTATGAGCAGCCCTGATTAGGTTACAAAGTCTGACAGCCGTAGGTAGGAAGGACCTGCGGAACCGCTCCCTTGTGCACTTAGAATAGCACAGCCTACCACTAAATGAGCTCCTCAGTGCGTTCAGCATGTCCTGCATGGGGTGGGACTCAGATGCGTTTATTATGCGTTATGCGTTGTGCGTTTATTATGCGTTTACTATTAGCGACAAGTTAGCATCGTCATTTAGCATTTGCTGTTTTATAATGAGAGAGATGTGTTAATGCAACTTACCAATTAAAACAAGGTTAGAGGATGATCCTCTCTGACGCAGCACGGTGGGGAAAAAGTCCCACATCCCTGGCACAGAAGTAGCAGCTCCACAGAAGTAGCGGCAAAACACGAGCCTGCTGTTTTAGCTGCTGTGGCGCTAACCACCGGAACCCACCTGGTGCACTGCAGGGGAGAGGCAGGGTGGTGACGAGTTGAAACGGGGAATGTGTCCCGATATGAACGATAAAGTTTTATATGAAATGGTGGACACTTTTTATCGTGTCATCGACATACATGGTCATATCGCACAGCCCTATTGCAGAGGCATATTAGCCATGACAGCCCGACAACATCCAGAGCCTTGAGGTACTGAGGGCAAATCTCATCCACCCCTGGGGCCTGGCCACCTAACAGTCTTTTTTAACCGCTTCGGCGACCTCAGCCCCTGTGATGGGCAAGTCGACCCACTTGTCCTCAAGCTCTGCTTCCTCTGTGGAAGGTGTGTCAGTGGGATTGAGGAGATCCTTGAAATATTCCTTCCACCGCCCAACAATATCCCCAGTCAAAGTCAGGGCCCCATCCACACCATACACAGTGTGGACAGGGAGCTGCTTCCCCCTCCTGAGCTGCCAGACAGTTTGCCACAATCTCTTTGAGGCCGACCGAAAGTCTTTTTTTCCATGGCCTCACCAAACTCCTCCCACACCCGAGTTTTTGCTTCAGTAACCACCCAAGCTGTGCTCCGGTTGGCCTGCCAGTACGCCTCAGCTGCTTCAGGAGTCCCACAAGCCAAAAAAACCTTGATGGGACTCCTTCTTCAGCTTGATGCGCCCCTTGCCACTGGTGTCCACCACGGGGCAACTCCAGAGTATGCCAAGCTCCAGCCCCTCTCCAGGAGTCTGGTTCCAGAACCAGAGCTGTGCATTGAGGTGAGCCCGACTATATTAGCCGGTATCTCTTAACCTCAGGCACCAGCTCATGCTCGTTCCCCACCAGAGAGCTGACATTCCATGTCCCAAAAGCCAGTTTAGGAAGCCGGGATCGGATCACCAAGGTCTCCGCCTTTGTCCGACGCCTGATCCGCATAGCACTGGATTCCATGGTTCCTCCTGCAGGTGGTGAGCCCACTGGAGGATGTTTTCAATCATTAGATCAAATGTTAATAAGTTTAATAATTTATTGTTGTTTTTTCATGCATTTGTGCTCAGGTTCATGTTTCCTGGATTGGTTCACCACATACGTCCACAACGTTGTCAACGGCGAGTTCCCCATCATCAGAGAGCAGATCTTCAGGTTAAAAAAATAATTATTCCTGAATAATTTAAAGAGAAAACAGATGACAGGGTGCCAAGAGAGGAAGTGTGGTACTGTATGAGAAAGTCAGGAGTGGCAGAGAAGTATGTGAGGATGGTGCAGGACATGTACGAGGACAGCAAGACGGTGGTGAGGTGTGCTGTCAGAGCGACAGATGAATTCAAGGTGGGGGTGGGATTACATCAGGGATCGGCTCTGAGCCCCTTCTTGTTTGCCATGGTTATGGACAGGTTGGCAGATGAGGTCAGGCAGGAGTCTCCGTGGACCATGATGTTTGCAGACGACATTGTGATCTGTAGTGAGAGTAGGGAGCAGGTGGAAGAGAACCTGGAGAGGTGGAGGTATGCTCTGGAGAGAAGAGGAATGAAAGTCAGAAGCAAGACAGAATACATGAGTGTGAATGAGAGGGAGGCAGGTGTAATGGTGACGATGGAAGAAGTAGTGGTAGTGAAAATAGAGGAGTTTAAATACCTGGGGTCAGCCATCCAATGGAAAATGCACAAGAGAGGTGAAGAAGAGAGGGCAGGCAGGGTGGAGACGAGTGTCAGGGGGGATTTGAGACAGAAGGGTAGCAGCAAGAGTGAAAGGGAAGATTTACAAGACGGTAGTGAGACCTGCTATGATGTATGGTTTTGAGACGGTGGCGCTGACAAAAAGACAGGAGGTAGAGCTGGAGGTGGCAGAGTTGAAGATGCTAAGATTTTCACTGGGAGTGACTAGGAGGGACAAGATTAGAAATTAGTATATCAGAGGGACAGCGCGGGTTGAGTGGTTTGGAGACAAAGTAAGAGGAGCAAGGTTGAGATGGTTTGGCCATGTGCAGAGGAGGGATAGTGCAGATATTGAACAAAGGATGTTGAAGATGGAGCTGTGAGGCAGGAGGAAAAGAGGAAGACCACAGAGAAGATTCATGGATGTAGTGAAGGAGGACATGGAGAGGGTTGGTGTTCCAGAGGAAGATGAAGGGATGGAGGCAGATGATCCACTGTGGAGACCCTGAAGAGAGCTGCTGAAAGACGAAGAATTTAAAAATCATACATTCCTGACCTTACTTTAACAAATGTTCTGACTTTTTAAAACATTTCTTCGTGTCTTCTGTAGGTATGTCCATGATAAAAGCTGTGTGGCGACAACTGATGACATCACTGTCTCCGTGGCGACTTCCTTCCTGCCAGAGCTGTCCTCCATCCACCCGCCGCACTTCTTCTTTACCTACAGAATCAGGTAGAAACTCCCGTCTGCAGGTTTTTGTCCAAAAATATGTAAAAATTTAAAAGAAACTACAAAGTAAATCAAAGAAGCAAAAACAAGCTAAAATAGAATACGACAGAAATAAAAGTTACAGTAGATTGTATGCTAATGAAAGGCTGCGGCAAATAGGAGAGTTTTTAACCTGGATTTAAAGCAGCTCAGAGTTTCAGCAGCCCTGGTGCTTTCTGGGAGTTTGTTCCATAAGTGACGAGCATAAAAACTAAACGCTGCCTCACCATGTTTGGTTGTAACCGTGGACACAGATAGTAGGCCTGACCCTGACCCTGATGACCTGAGGGCTCTGGGTGGTTCATAATGGACTAGCAGATCTGAAATGTATTTTGGCCCTAAAACATTCAGAGCTTCATAAACAGCAGTATTTTGAAATCTATTCTTTGACAGACGGGAAGCCAGTGTAAAGATCTGAGAACTGGAGTTATATGGTCTACTTTCTTGGTCTTAGTGAGGACTTGAGCTGCAGTGCTCTGAACCACCTTCAGCCGTCTGATGGACTTTTTAGGGAGATCTGCGAGGACAGTATTACAGTAGTCCAGTTTAATGAATATAAATATATGGACAAGTTTTTCTAGATCCTGCTGAGACATCAGACCTCTAATCCTCCCTATGTTCTTTAAGTAATAATAGGCTGACTTCAATACTAGCTTAATGTGGCTGTTAAAATTCAGGTCTGAGTCCAGAACCACACCCGGATTTCTGGCTTGGCTGTTGGTTTTTAGCATCATTGATTGCACCTGAGTACTAACTTTGAGTCTTTCTTCTTTGGCTCCGAAAACTATTATTTTGTATTTGTCTTTGTTTAACTGAAGAAAATTTTGGCACGTCCACGCTTTAATTTGACCAGTGCATTTGATCAGGGCTTTAATTGGACCATAGTCTCCCGGTGAGACGGTTATGTAGATTTGTGTATCATCTGCATAATTTTAGTAATATATTTTGTTGTTTTTTACGATTTGAGCTAGTGGGAGCATATAGATGTTGAAAAGCAAAGGTCCCAAAATGGAACCTTGGGGAACTCCACAGGTTATTTTTGTTCACTCAGAATTGTAGTTACCTATAGACACAAAATAGTCCCTGTCTTTTAAATAGGACTCAAACCAGCTAAGTGCTGTACCAGAAAGTCCCACCCAGTTTTTTTTAGCCAGTCTAGTAAGATGTCATAGCCGACCGTGTCAAATGCAGCACTGGGGTCCAATAGAACCAAGACTGAAATGTTGTCATTATCTGTATTGGAGTGGATGTCATTAAGGACCTTAACTAGAGCTGTCTGAGTGCTGTGGTGTGGCCGAAAACCTGGCTGGAAGACATCAAAACAGTTATTTAATGTCAGGAAGTTGTACAATTGTTGGAAAACAGCTTTTTCTGTTATTTTACTGAGAAAGTGGAGATTTGATATGGGCCTATTGCTGTTCATGAGTGAGGTGTCTAGGTTGCTCTTTTTTAGAAGTGGCTTGATAACAGCTCTTTTTAAGCACTGAGGAAAGACACCTGAATGCAGAGATATATTTATGATCTGTAGTAGATCTGAGGCCATACAATATGAAATGTTTAAAAAAAAAAAAAAACCCGTTGGGAGGGTGTCAAGGTAGCAGGTAGTGGATTTCAGGTGGTGTATGATGTCATCCAAGATTTTAAGATTGATTGGAAAAAATTTTGCCATGGTGTTTACATCTTCTCTACGTGGACACAGAGGAAGCACAAGTCCAGCACCTGGCATAGGAGCACTGACTGTCTGAGTTTATGAATTTTGTCAGTAAAGAAAAAGGTAAAGTCATTGCAGGCACGGTTGGATAGAAGTTCAGGAGCTAATGACAGGGGGATTTGTTAGCCTGTCAACAGTAGTGAACAAGGTGCGTGCATTATTGTTGTTTTTAGAAGTGATGTCAGAAAAATATGCTTGACTTGCATTTCTCCCCCCCCCCCCCCTTGCCCTGTCAGGCAGCTAGGTGACCAGAACAGAAATCTGCGACCCTTGTTGTGCCAAAACAGATTCAATTTGCCAAAAGGAGCTTTATACAGCACTTATCTACAGTGGAGCAAAAACGTCAGCCACCAATTGTGCAAGTTCTCCCACTTAAAAGATGAGAGAGGTCTCCAATTTTCATCATAGGTATACCTCAACTATGAGAGACAAAATGAGGGGGAAAAAATCCAGAAAATCACATTGAAGGATTTTTAATGAATTAATTGGTAAATTCCTCGGTAAAATAAGTATTTGGTCAATAACAAAAGTTCATCTCAATACTTTGTTATAAACCCTTTGTTGGCAATGACAGAGGTCAAACGTTTTCTGTAAGTTTTCACAAGGTTTTCACACACTGTTGCTGGTATTTTGGCCCATTCCTCCATGCAGATCTCCTCTAGAGCAGTGATGTTTTGGGGCTGTCGCTGGGCAACACGGACTTTCAACTCCCTCCAAAGATTTTCTATGGGGTTGAGATCTGGAGACTGGCTAGGCCACTCCAGGACCTTGAAATGCTTCTTACGAAGCCACTCCTTCATTTCCCGGGTGGTGTGTTTGGGATCATTGTCATGCTGAAAGACCCAGCCACGTTTCATCTTCAATGCCCTTGCTGATGGAAGGAGGTTTTCACTCAAAATCTCACGATACATGGCCCCATTCATTCTTTCCTTTACAGGGATCAGTCGTCCTGGTCCCTTTGCAGAAAAACAGCCCCAAAGCATGATGTTTCCACCCCCATGCTTCACAGTAGGTATGGCGTTCTTTCTCCTCCAAACACGACAAGTTGAGTTTTTGCCAAAAAGTTCTATTTTGGTTTCATCTGACCATATGACATTCTCCCAATCCTCTTCTGGATCATCCAAATGCTCTCTAGCAAACTTCAGACGGGCCTGGACATGTACTGGCTTAAGCAGGGGGACACATCTGGCACTACAGGATTTGAGTCCCTGGCGGCATAGTGTGTTACTGATGTAGCCTTTGTTACTTTGGTCCCAGCTCTCTGCAGGTCATTCACTAGGTCCCCCCATGTGGTTCTGGGATTTTTGCTCACCGTTCTCGTGATCATTTTGACCCTACAGGGTGAGATCTTGCGTGGAGCCCCAGATGGAGGGAGATTATCAGTGGTCTTGTATGTCTTCCATTTTCTAATAATTGCTCCCACAGTTGATTTCTTCACACCCAGCTGCTTACCTATTGCAGATTCAGTCTTCCCAGCCTGGTGCAGGTCTACAATTTTGTTTCTGGTGTCCTTTGACAGCTCTTTGGTCTTGGCCATAGTGGAGTTTGGAGTCTGACTGTTTGAGGTTGTGGACAGGTGTCTTATACTGATAATGAGTTCAAACAGGTGCCATTAATACAGGTAACGAGTGGAGGACAGAGGAGCCTTTTAAAGAAGAAGTTACAGGTCTGTGAGAGCCAGAAATCTTGCTTGTTTGTAGGTGACCAAATACTTATTTTACCGAGGAATTTACCAATTAATTCATTAAAAATCCTTCAATGTGATTTTCTGGATTTTTTTTTTTTCTCATTTTGTCTCTCATAGTTGCGGTATACCTGTGATGAAAATTGGAGACCTCTCTCATCTTTTAAGTGGGAGAACTTGCACAATTGGTGGCTGACTAAATACTTTTTTACCCCACTGTATGTACTGAATATTGTTATGAACTCCTCCTGTAATAACTTGTAATACTTTATTTAAATTAATTATTTATTTTACCCATGAAGGACTTGACAGGATGGGGAATGGGGAAAGGAAGTGTGTGGAAGGGGAAGAAAAGGGAGAGGAAAAGACAAAAAAGACAGACAAACCAACAACTAAAACAAACCGAAGACAGACTGCTTCTTCCACTGAGGAGGTCTCAACATGAGTCTGGTATCCGCACCTGTTAAAGGGGAGACATTTGTGTGTGTGTGCACATCCGTGTGCATGTATATGAGAGTGCATGCAAAATAAGTGTGTGCATGTGAGTGGTTTGTCAGGAAACATCCGAAGAGGGCGGCCAGTTGCAGCAACCCCATCCCCCCCGAAAACCCCTGATCAGGCAAGGCAGCGCCACCAACCCCCACAGGGCACAGATGTCCGAGGTCAGCAAGCTCCAGGAAAGCCAGGCATCCACCCCCAGGGGGACGGCTGAGGGAAGCCAGGCGGCCGGCGTGGCAGGTCCACACCCCCGGCCCGCCAACCCCCCACCCCCTCAGCGGGGCCAATGCGGGGCCCCAACCGCCAGGAGGCCAGTGCCCCCACCCCCTAGTCTGGAGACCGCTCCCCCAGCATCACCGCTGCACACCCCAGGGACCCCCACGCCCAAAGAAGCCCCCTTCCCATCACCCCCCATTCAGGGGAGCTCACGTAGCCGAGAGGTACTACCCCCTCAATCCAGCACCTCCCGACTAGCAGACACACCCATTCCCACACCTTCACACCCTCATGCTCTCACACTCACCCACATGCACTCACTCACTCTCGCTCACCCACTCCCTCACACAGTCCCACACTCGCGGACCCACCCCTTCTGTCTCACTCCTGTATCCGCTCGGTCTCGCCCTCAGTGTCACCCATAGGCGCACTCTCACTCATACTGCGACCTCACATCCATTCATGCTCTCCCCCACACACTCACTCACCCTTATTACTTAGGGTGACCGCGATGCAGATGCAGGAAGCCTGAACACGCACCAGCGCCCGGCAGTGGCCAGGGAGACTGCCGGCACAGGCCAGCAGCCCCCCCCCCCCCCCCACTCGCTGACTCACCCCAGGGTGGCCGTGGCCACAGAAGCAGACCCCCACCCTCAGCACCCACCCGAGCGACTGATCAGCAGACCGCCACAGGCGCTCTGAGATGCCACCCAACAGGCAAAGCGCCACACAAAACTGACCCACCATCACTTTGTCCACTCATCACTCCTTCACTCTGGCTTACTCTCTTGTTCAGTCCCTCTCTCACTTCCTTGCTCGTATCTATTCATTCAGCAGCACCTAGGCATTCGACAGCATGACAGGTCCCAGGCCCCCAGCAGAAGGAGGGCAACAGGGGTGGGGGAAGACTCCCGCCCCCTTCCCCCTTGCACAAATCATGATAGGTGTGTGTCGGTTGTGTGTTGTGATTGTGTGCAGGTGTGTGAACCACCATAGTGCAGTTAAAATTGGGGGGACGGTGGCTGGAGCATCACGAGCCACTGTGATAGGCAGTGGGCCCCCATTCCCCCAAGCCCTCAGTGTCTAAAATGCAATTAAAAGTGAGGTGAGGGCGGCCCCACTGCGCAGCAGAGGTGTCCCCTTCACCGACACAGTGCAGCACACTCCCACCCCAAAACCATAAGTGTATCCAAGAAGATGTATCCTGGATGTTATCAGAAAACTGAAGACTGCAGTGAACAGTTAAAACACGTAAAGAAGGTAAAAACATCTCCTTTCTGTCTTTGTCTTTAATAAATAAACAAAAGGCTAAAAATAATACCGAGGTTGAATAAGAGACCTGCGCACAAGCTCACGCTTTTTCCACGTGTAGCTAAGGAAACAAAGGGGGCTCTAGAATGGCCAGGGGGTCATGGTTTCATCCATAAACAACTTGCCATCTATAAACAATCTAGCCACAGAGTTGATAGCTCATTTAGCTTCTTGGATTTTTTGTTTCCTAATGGGGAAAAAGCCTCCTTCTCCTTTCCACGATTTCCTGTGGAAATTGATCATTTAGACCATAATTGGTGTTTTTAAGCTGCCTGCCCTGCCTCTGTACCAGAATTTTTTATTTATTTAAGTTTTTGTAAAGGGTATACAGGTCATTACAGCATTGCATTGTTTACATTTTCATCACATGTTCCCTTATTTTTTGCTATTTGACAACATTGGTAGGATAGTTATTACAACAACCCCCCCCCCCCTTTTTTTTTAAGTGAAAGAAAAAGTGAAGTTAAGGAGAATTAAATAAAAAACAAACAAACGAATAAACAAACAAGCAGAACAGCAAAAAACAAACAAACAGAAAATTAAGTAATTAAAAGTAAAAGAGCAACTGAGTAGCATTGGAACAAAGAGCGGGACCATTATTGAAATGGTATTTGTCAAAGATTAGGTCTAATGGAAGACACATATGCGATCCAGGGTTGCCAAAAGTTCATGTCCCGTCTCAGTGCGAATGTCAACTTTTCCATCGAGTAAATGTCTTGAATCACGTTAATCCAATCTTCAGGTGTAGGACAGTCCTTCAGCATCCATTTTTTAGTTAGGGCTTTTTTACTTGCCAATATTAAAACATTGAATAAGTATTTATCTCCTCGTCTTTCCAGTGAGTCCGGTAATAAACCCAAATACAAAGTTACAAAAGAAAAGGGAACTGTTATTTTGAATATTTTCCCCAATATTGTCTGTACGTTGGACCAATATTGGTGGATAACTGGGCATGACCAAAACACATGAAAATGATTTGCAGTCTTTTCACCACACAAGCGCCAACAGTTCAATCCCTTATGGGTAAATTTGTTTTGTGCAGGTGTTCTGAAAAATCTTACCAAGTTTTTCCATCCAAATTCTCTCCACTGCAGGGATGAGGTACTTTTCCATTGCTGTTTATTTAGCTTTTCCCATATTTCCAATTGTAAAGTGAAATTCCCCTCTTTTTCCCATCTCTCTTTTATATAAGATGTGTTGTCTCCTTTTAAGTCTTGAAGACCTTGGTATATTTTAGAAATGTATCTGATCCCTGGGATCCCTTTATATGCCATTAAGAAGACCTTCAGAACACCTGACTGGGCCCTTTCCAAATCCTCCTTTTTAAGTATATTGTTTATGTGGTGTCTAAGCTGAAAGAACCTGTATAGATCTTGATTTATTAGACCTTGTTTTTTCAAATCTTCAAAACTTCTTAAAGTTTGCCCCTTAAAAAAATCGTAATATTTTATCAGCCCTTTCTCTTTCCACTCTTTAAATCTAGTGTCTGTTTTATTGGGGGTAAAGTCTTGATCATAATCCATTGCAGAAGTCGATAGGGCTCTTTAGCTTGATTCTCTCTGACTATCTTAAACCAAATTTTTAGCGGGGTCTCTATCCACGGGTTAGTGTTATTCAGGAGTTTAGTTAAGGCATTGTTCCTTATTATCGCCTGTAGGGGGATGTCACTTGTTATTTGGCATTCCATCTCCTTCCATTGTGCAGTGTAGACTGGGTTACATATCTCTACTAAAGTTTTAATTTGTGCAGCTATAAAATAGTCCCTGATATTTGGCAGTGCGAGCCCACCTTTGTCTTTGTTTAGCTGTAGGGTTCTATATCTGATTCTAGGTCTCTTACCCTGCCATATGAATCTTGAGATCCTTCTGTCCAGTTCCTGCCATCTTTTTTTGGGAGGTTCTACCGGTATTGTTTGGAAAAGGTATAGAAGACGTGGAAGTATATTCATTTTGACTGCTTCAATTCTTTGTGCGGTACCTAAGAATGGTATCATATTCCATCTTGCTAGGTCAGATTTTATTTTTGTCACCAGTGGATCATAGTTTAGTGTTATAATTTTGTCGAGTTGTTTCGGGATATTGACCCCCAGATATTTCATAGAATCCAACTCCCAGTTAGTTTTGAGTTCATTTAGTGAAAAATGATTTGGGTCATAGTTGAATGTTAAAACTTGGGTTTTATGCATGTTTAATTCGTACCCTGATAAATCTCCATAGTCTGAAAAAACTGAGATTAGTTCTGGTAGAGAAGTGTCTGGCTACCCTAGGTATATTAAAATGTCATCAGCAAAGAGTGCTATTTTATGTTCTTTCTGACCAAGTGTAATACCTTGAATTTCTTGATTTTGTCTTATCCATTGGCTCAGAGGTTCTATGAAGATTGCAAAGAGCAGTGGAGACAGGGGGCAGCCTTGACGACATCCTCTTTCCAGCTCAAAAGATGATGATAAATTACCGTTAATCCTTATTTTAGCTGTTGGTTTTTTATATAATGCCTGTATAGTTCTAATGAAGTTGTTATGAAAATTGAAACTGGATAAGATTTTATAGAGGAAAGACCAGTCAACCGAATCGAATGCTTTTTCAGCATCTAATCCCAATATGACTGCATTTAAGTTATATTTTTTTATATGATGAATTATGTGTAAAGTGCGTCGAATGTTGTCTTGTGTCTGTCTTTGTCTTATAAAACCTGTTTGGTCTAAGTGAATTAAGTCTGTCAGTATGTTTTCTAACCTTTTGGCAAGGATAGTGGTAAATAGCTTATAGTCCTGATTTAATACACTGATTGGTCTGTAGTTGGAGCAATCTAGTTTATCCTTTTCAGGTTTAGGTATGACTGCAATGACCCCTTCTCTCCAGGAGGGGGGGATTTCCCCTGTGTGGAGGACATAGTTAAATGTTTTCAGGAGGAGAGGAGATAGTTGCTGTTTAAAGGTTTTGTACCATTCTGCTGTATAGCCATCTGCTCCTGGGGATTTGTTAGCTTTAAGTTTCATAATTGCTTTTTCCAATTCTTTAGGTTGTATTTCTGACAGTAGGGTTTTATTTTGTGATTCCGTAAGTTGGGGAAGGTTTAATGTGTTTAGGAATGTCTCGGATGCGTTTTTATGTTTTTTGTGGGAGTATAAGTTCTTGTAGTAATTCTCGAAGCTTTTAAGAATATCCTGAATTCTGAATTTTATTTCCTTTGATACTGGGTCTCTGATTTTGTAGATTGCTCTTTCCGTTTGTTGTTTCCTCAATTTATAGGCTAGTAATTTTGCCGATTTACTGCCTGTTTCATAGTGTTTTTGTTTCAGAAATGTAAGTTTCTTCTGGATTTCTATTGTGTAGATCTCATTTATTTGATTTTCAATTTCTTTGATCTTGAGTGAGCCATTAGAATGAGTGTTATCTTTGTGTTCTTTTTCTAGGTTCTTGAGCTCTGACTCTAGTGTGGTTAGTTTTTCTTGTCTCAGTTTCTTTTGGGTTGCCAGTTTTGCAATAATTTTTCCCCTTATTACAGCTTTGCACGCATCCCACAGTATTAAAGGGGATACTTCTCCATTATCGTTTTCTTCCAAATATCTGAGAATATCTGATTTCAATTCATCTTTCAGTGGCCCTTTGAGGACACTTGAATTCAACCTCCAGGAAAATGTATCATTTGTGTATTTTTGGATGTTTAAATCCATATAGATCGGACTGTGGTCGGAGAGATCCATCAGTCCTATTTTACATGTTTTTACTCTTCCAATGTCTCTACTAAACATAAAAAAGTAATCAATCCTTGAGTAAGATGAATGTGGCGTTGAATAAAAAGTATAATCTTTTACATTGGGGTTGAATTCCCTCCATACGTCACAGATTCCCATTTCTTTTAGTAGCATCCGAGTATTCCTATTTTGGGTGTTATTTTGATGTGAAGAATTACCTGTTGCATCCCAGTATGGATTCAGTCTTAGATTGAAGTCTCCACCACATATCACTAAACCTTGGGCTTTAGTTATCATTAGGTCGAATACATTTTTATAAAATTTCCATTTAGCCCCTGGTGGTGCATATATATTCAGCAGGGTGATATCTTCTCCCTCTAGCCGCCCAGTTACCAAACTGTACCTCCCTTCTTTATCTTTGTGTTCTGATTTTTTTTCAAATGTAATTTTGGTTGATATCAATGTCGCTACTCCCCTCCTCCTCCCTGATTTATATGAAGATGAAGAGATCATTTTAAACCCTTGTCTACTGAGTTTAGTGTGTTCCATGTCTGTTAGGTGGGTTTCTTGTAAAAATACTATTTCTGCTTTGTCTTTTTTCATTTTGCGTAGAATCTTGGATCTTTTAACTGGATTCAGGATCCCTTTCACATTATATGAGGCTATTTTGGTTACACCCTGTTTATCCATTGTATTTTCTTATTTAGTATAACAGTGTGGTGGCCCTCTTTTTTGCTACTCAGAAACTGAAAGATCATTAAGAACATAAAAAACATTAAGTACATAATGAATGAAACTTTAAAACAAAAAACTGTCAAAAAAACTTCCTGAGCTGGGGTCTCTTTAAAGACCCTGTAAGAGCCCTGATGGAGTATGGGCTCTGAGGGAAATTCCTCAAACTCTGTTACGTGCTGAGGGCCCTCTCTTACCCCTGTAAGTTGTCCCATGTTTTTAACGTGAATTTCAGATCCCAATCCGAATTTGTAATGATTTTTTTTTTTTTTTTTTTTTTTTTATGCCTATACTCTATGAGCTTGTGTGCACCCTCCCACCCCCATCACAGCAAACATTCACTCTAATACAGTATTTGTTAGTGTGGGGAGAACATGTGGGTCATTGTTACATTTCTATTTTAACATGATTTTTTTTTTCCCCCTTTAAATTAAGACATTTGTTTCTAATGCTAAAACTGCTCCATGAAAGGTTTTACCACATGCTGATTCTGCATCTTCTTTAATGTTTGTTACCTTGTAGGAGGGGGGATGGAAGAGCAGAGTGACTGTAGAGAGAAAGGAAAAAAACAAAAACAAAAAAACAAACAAAAAAAAAAAAACCCCAAAAAGGTCGCTATTCCTTTCTGGTACTGGAAAGCTTATCTTTGTAGCTCTGGGGCTGGGTGTTCCTGCTGCTGGCCCGTGGATTTTGAAGGTCTCTGAGTGGACCACGTTTGAGCTCTGATTTTCACGCTCAGATCCGCTGCGGGTTTAAACACCGTTACCGGGAGTCCTCTTCTTGCCATGTCAGATGTTGCTTCTTCCGCTGAATTGTAGAGACATGACTCTTCCCCGTAAAAGACCCTTAGCTTCGCCGGAAATGGCGTCTGAAAGCGTAGATTCTTTTCCCGTAAAACCTTTTTGGCGTCGTTATATTCCCGTCGCTTTTTAAGAACTTCAGGGGCGTAATCGTGTTCCACGAAGACTTTTCTTTCTTGATGTATAAATCCTTTCTTCTGCCAAGCCCGTCTTACAACTTCTTGTTTTATTTTGAAGTCGGAGAATCTTACCAACACTGAACATGGGGGCGCTTCCGGGGCTGGCTTTGTGGCTAATGTGCGATGTGCCTTTTCTATCTTCAAATCGGTGGATTGTGGAATATCCAACTTCTCTCTCAATAAGGATTCCACGCATTCTGCCACTGTGTTGAAACCATCTTCAGCTCCTTCTTTCAGACCGTGAATTCTGATGTTGTCCTGTCTCTGTCTTCCTTCTTGGTCGGCTAGCTTAGCCTCCAGCCTTGATTGTTTTCTGTGTAAATCCAGTACAGAATCTTCAAGCACTTTTATTCTGTCTTCAGCTTCCAAGATTCGGTTTTCGGCCTGGTCCAATCTGCTGTTCGCCTTTTTTAGATCCTCTCTGAATTCAAGAAATTCGGCCCGAAATCGTCGTAATTCGTCAAATAGCGATTTCAAGCTAATCCTTTTGTTAGCTAGGCCCAGGCACTCGTCTTCTGAACGGAGGTCTTCTGGTTCCGATTCTGCGGCTGCTGTGCGTCCTGATCTGGGGAATGTCAGTTTCCTCTGCTTTTGGTTAGGCATGGTGTTATTGTCTTTTGAATTTTAATCTTCCAAAAATCCGTTGGGTCTGATTTTGAGGAGGTTTTCCTTGGATTGAGTCTGGGAGTTTCACCGTTAGGTTGCTATCACCATGGCGTCCAGACCGGAAGTCCTGTACCAGAATTTTTTGCTTGAAATGTTCAAATTTGGCAACAGTAGGTCTGTGACATTTATTTTGGGGATTTCTTTGCCTAATGCGGTGGACTTGCCTTGCATTTCACGTTTTTTTTTTTTGTTTTTTTTTTTTTTAGATAAATTTGAAACAGACTGTGGTATTTTTTTTTACTTTTTCCTTATAACAATTGACATTTTTGACCATAATTTTGCAGTCAGAACAGAACACTAATTTAACTCTGATTACAAATAAAAATAATAAAATTGTAATTAATGAAATAAATTAACTTAAATGACCAAGGATGGCATTATTTCTGTTATATATTTCTATATATTTATAGGTTGTTTTTTTTTTTAGCAATCTCCTCACCACCCAGACAGCAGGAAAAACCTCCCTTATTTTGAAATCAGATGTTGGCACGTTTAGTTTGTCTGAAGGCTGCTGACAGATTAAAGTCACTGACTTCGTGAATTTCGGTCATCTTAACCTTCCAGGTACATAATAGGGAACTGTAGCGGACTCTAAAGACGTAATTCACCACAATATGTGTTCATGTACAGAATGATCTGTTTAGGCAGTTATAGTTGTGCGCTCAGGCTTTCTCATCAGGCACGTCTCTAGGCAGCCGCTGAAGGACCTCAGTTTAGAGTGAAGAGAGCTAGTGTTTTTAGCTGTTGCTTTTTGTCACTGCCGCTGGAAAATAAAAACGGCACACCTGCTCATGCGAGAAAAGAGAGAACTTGCCAGTCTCTTCATTCCTGCAATTCCTACAGGACATAACTTAATATTGTAGTGGCTGGTGAAATATATCTTCAGCAGTTCATCAGTCCCCCGCCTTTCCCTTCATATGAAGCCAGCTGCATATGAATTCTAGCCAAATCTCTTAGCTAAGTGACTCGTTCATTATTGCTCCCGTTTCCAGCAGGTTAAAACCATGATAAAATGCCTCCCGTGCTTCCAAACCTTTTCTGATTATCCCCCCCCCCCCCGCATTTAAAGTACTTCAACAAACTCGTTTCTGTCGGACAGTCAACGCTTAGCAAGACACTGCCTGCTGACTGGAAAACTTGCATGGGCGGGGCGCTTCTAAACTCCGTGCGGATGACAACCACGCGCGTTGTTCGTGTGCCCGCTTGCGGAAAGTCATTGCTTCATATATTTTTCTTAATAAATTCATATCTCCTTGGCGAGGCAATAAAATTTCTGGCGAGGCGGCCCACCACCGAGAAATGTTACCAGAGGAAACCCTGAGTTTCACTCCCGCCCTATAGGTAGCACTAATGCGTTGACGCGCCAGGATTTTCACCAACAAAGAAACACTGTTTGCTTTCTGCTGCTTGACTTCCCGGTTTTCACTCCTGTTCCACGAAAATGCTGCTGCCGCCGCAGTAAGACAGTATGTATGTATGATTCATATATGTTTTCATTCTCATCTTCCGCTTCCTCGTTGTCTTTTTCATCTACTTTCTTTGTATGCTGTGTCGATATTGCCACCTCGTGAATGGGATGTTCAGTCTTGCGCATGCGCTGTCGACACATTCTGGTCATGGGCAGGCGGCACGGTCACAAAATTTGGGCTGCACGCGAACAGCAGAGGTGCAGCATGAATCCAGCTTTATGCAGCTTGGATTCACTTATAAAGCTGTAGTTGGGAGGGGCTGCTTCAATAAGAAGAGGTCCACTGTTATCATCTAACCAAGTCTCTGTCAAAAACATAAAATCCAGTTTGTCTGACAATGAGATCATTAATTAAAAATGTTTTTCCTGCCAAAGACCTAATATTTAATAAAGCTAGTTTCAGTGTGTTAACGGCATCATCTGCCAGATTTCCATTTTGTTTAAGCTGTGACTGGTGAGAAATGAACACTGGATTTAATAAATTTACAGGATGTGTAGGATGGATCTTGTTTCTCTGTAAATTTACCAACTTTTTTCTGGTACTTATTAAACCAGGAATTAAGGAAACTCCTTCCATACCGGGCCCCAGCTTGTCTTGGAAAGAGCCATGAGTACCAGTGGTATCAGAGCCTGGACCCAGTACTTATCATACCCAGCTGGAATTTTTTTTAGGCTGTGGATTTCGGTTCGGCTGTGAGGGTTTTGGGGGGAGGGGAGGATGAAATGGGAGATTTCGGGGTGAGAAAATCGGACTAGGGCAGGGGTCAGTTTTGTGGCCACAGTGACCAGCTCCTCCATCTGGTCAGTGAAGTCGAGGAGTGGGAAGAATGGGGAAGAGGAAGCTGAAGAGGACGATGATCTGGAAGGGGGTATGTGGTGGTAGAGGAGGTGTGTCCTCACTGGTGGCTTTTGGTGAAGAAGGGGTCTGCACAGGCGGGGGCTGAGGAGGCTATATCTCACGGTTTCTGCTGTGCTATCTATCCTGTTGTTTTGGTTCCTCTTGTCCTTGCCCTAGGGAACAGAATGGCGACACAGAAAATGGAACAGAGTGGAGGTAAACAGACTCATGCTTCACCTGCTGAGGCTGAGTCCATCTCCCTTAAAGTGTCTGCGATCCCAGAAAAAGTTGAAATTGTCAATAAAATGGAGTGATTTGTTTGTACAAGCTTCTGATAACCATCCATTTAAATTGAACAGTCTGTTGAATCTCTCAACTCCTCCTCTGACCGGTGGTTGGGGGCCACTAATGAACACTTAAGCATTCAGACAGTTGACTACATCCAGCAGTTCCTTAAAGTCCTGTTTCTGTACCTGAGACTGCTGTTTCACAACCTCATTTGAGCCAACATGTAATATAAAACTCTTCACTGTGGGATGATCAGACATAATCTGCAAGATATTGTCTCTCACACAGACACCATATCCTTGGGAAACCACATTATTTCTGTGTGTTTACCACATATGTTTCTCACATCTTTCACAGCGGAGTCACCAACAATCAGAGTTTCAGACCCAGCTGTTAGGTTTCTCTGTAGCCTTTTACCTTCCGAGTTGTTCTGATTTACCTTGCTGTGTGTGGGGGAGATTTTATACAGGTCATCAGATGGAGATCCAAGGTCCTGCAGTAGCGGCACAACTCTGTTCTGAAGTTGCATGTTTGGTTGTTGTGGAGGAGGTTTGTTTTTAGGCTTTATTTTGACAGCTATCCATGGCTGTATACTCCTTCTGAAGTGTCTTTGAAGGCCACCTCAAGCATGGCTGCCCAGACATGCTGAGAGGATGGACCACCAGCGTCTCCCTCGGCAGTTACTCTACTCACAGTTATGCGAGGGCAAACACAATCAGGGTAGACCAAGGCTCAGATTTAAAGACACTGTCAAAAGAAACTTGGAGAAGTTGGACATAGACAGGAGTTCCTGGCAGCAGAAGGCTAAGGACAGAGCTGTGTGGAGGAATCTGATCAGACCTAAATGAAACAGTCATTGTCGCCCACGACAGACTGCCATGATGATGATGATGATGATCCATGGCTGTGTCTTGCTGACAGTTGGGGTTGAGAAGGCTCTTGGTGTAGCCGGTAAAGCAGGCCAGCCATTCGCGTCACAGATCTTACCAAGTTGGCTGTTGCTTGTCCTCCCTTCACCCTGTGTGATGATTTATTATTGGGTTTTGCACCAAGGGCATTCCAGGAATGACTGTCACTTGAGGATTAATTTCCCTGTACACAATCCTCCCGTCTCCTATCAGCCATGTTATCGCTGGATAGCTGTGAGTTAGCGGGTTCTCGTCCACTGTATTTAGTCACTGGCAGGGTTGTATAATTTTCACATTAGTCCATTAACTTTGAGATTCACTTCTAGCCGCTCAATTTTAGTTTCCAGCATGGTAATATTTGTTAGAAGTTTGTGGTAGTCATCTGTAGAAGGGGGAGGCATCTTGTTGATACTTAGCTTTAGCTTGTAGTTTTCTAGTTCAGGTTTCAGCTGCTTGTAGGCCACGCTCACGTAACCAGGGCTTAAAGTTTTCCGCCATCGTGCCGGATTTCCAGCGCGTGCAGTTTGGCTGCGGGGAAAAAAATGATACTCCTATAACAGTGGCCCTCAATAGGTGGCCCACGAACTCCCTATTTGTGGCCCCTGAGCTGCGATTCCTTCAATATGTGTTTTGGCTAGGTCAGCACCTGTAAACGTGGACCGTTATCTCCATGCCAATGATGCACTGACAGCCTGTCAGCATGCGAGAGGCTGCAGCTCAGCGGCACTTTTTTACTTTCACTTTTGGAGCGGCAGCGGGAGCCTAGATTGAACTAAAATGGCATGTTCTAAATTTGCTGCTAAAAGAAAAGTGGACAGTGAAAATCAGCAATTCAAAGACGAATGGACTGAGCAATTTGCATTTGTTCTCCCTCCTCCCAGCACAAGACCACAGCTTGATAAAGATTTACAATTTGAAACGGCATTATGAGAGCAAGCATAAGAATTTTGAAGAGACGTTTCCTCAAAATTCAGAGGTAAGAACGACAAAAATAACTGCAATGAAATTATCATATCAAGCTGCAAGCAGGATTCTTGTTACATCTGTAGCGTAAAAGCAGCGGAGTTGTGAACGTTTGTTCTGGAAGTGACTGACTGCCTCCAGCAGCTCCTCCCACAGCAGAACAGCCTGATGACATGGGCGGACATCAGGGGGTCCGGGGGGACCATTTTTTTTCCTTTAAAATTTGCAGCTTTTCTCATAAAGGTGACTTTTTGTCATTAATTTACTACATTTATTTGTAAATGTAAAACGTTTTTGTTGTAATTTTGCCACTTTTCCCTGATAAATCTGCAGTTTTTGCATCATAAATCTGTGAATTTTTTCTTGTAAATTTGTAACCTTTTTATAATGCGACTTTTTTCTTGTAAATTTACATATTTTTTTTCCTCACTAAATTTGCAGCTTTTTTCTACTTAACTTGACCTTTTGTAAATGCAATGGTTTTTTTTAAAATTGCTATTTTCTTTCTCATAAATTTATGACTTTTTTTCTTGTAAATTTGCAGCGTTTCCCCATAAGTGTACATTTGTACATTCTTTCTCATAAATTTGTGACTGACAACAATAATACTTAGGGTCCCCTCAGTATTTACTTTGGAGAAAATGTTCTCTTTATTGTCCTTCCCAACAAAAAAATGAAATATCCACCCATGCATCATGCTTTCACTGCTCTGGACCTCTGGTTCACTGGGAAAAAGAAATGCGGACCCCTGGCAAAAACATTTGAGGACCCCTGTCCTATAAAAACAAAAGATTTATGTCCTGTACCTATAGGCAGAACTACTTTTTGTCCAAGCGTTGTTGCCATATGTAGCGGGACCAGAGCCGCGAGTGCAGGACCAGAGTGGCCCATATCCCAGTGGGCCGCTTCACTGATGGGCCGGTGTTCTAGTTGGAAGTAAAATTAATTAACATTAATATAGTCTGCGGCAGGCATGTTGTTAGCACTATCCCGATGTTTAGTAGCCCTAAATCTGCCTGACTGATCTACACACCAGAGCATCCCTCACAATTAGGTGCCAGTAATGATTGGTCCGACTGAAAGACAGACTGACAGCATTCAACAGGGCGCGGGACTCCAGAAGGTATGTTCACATTTTGGTGGTTAACAAATGGCAGAAATTGATAGAAGAGGCAATTTTCCCAAAGAAAAATGAGTCAGACGGCACAGGTGAGGGGAGAGGAGGCAGCAGAGGAGCGTGTTCTGCTGCAGCAGAGAGGCCGTGAGATTCTCAGCACCTCAGCTTAGTGAAGGGACTGTCAGAATAAATTCTATAATATTTAGCTGCCATCAGATAGTTCACAGTTCTCTGACTCTGGCTTATTTTTTTCATAACTGAAAAACTAAACCATAAATTAACTGTGGTTTATAACACTTTTGGAAAGCTGAGTTCATTTGCTTTAGCCACACCCAGGCCTGATTACTGCCACACCTGTTCTCAATCAAGAAATCACTTAAATAGGACCTGCCTGACAAAGTGAAATAGACAAAAAGATCCTCAAAAGCTAGACATCATGTTTCCATCCAAAGAAATTCAGGAACAAATGAGAAACAAAGTAATTGAGATCTGTCAGTCTGGTTATAGGTTATAACGCCATTTCTAAAGCTTTGGGACTCCAGCAAACCACAGTGAGAGCCATTATCCACAAATGGCAAAAACATGGAAAAGTGGTGAACCTTCCCAGTAGTGGCCGGCCAACCAAAATTACCCAAGTGCAGTGACGACTCATCTAAGAGGTCACAAAAGACCCCACAACAACATCCAAAGAACTGCAGGCCTCACTTGCCTCAGTTAAGGTCAGTGTTCATGACTCCACCATAAGAAAGAGACTGGGCAAAAATGGCTCTTGGAGTTCCAAGATGAAAACCACTGCTGAGCAAAAAGAACATAAAGGCTCGTCTCAGTTTTGCCAGAAGACATCTTGATGGTCCCCAGGACTTTTGGGAAAATACTCTATTTGAAGGTGTGTGTCCCATTACATCCGGTGTAAAAGTAACACAGCATTTCAGAAAAAGAACATCATACCAACAGTAAAATATGGTGGTGGTAGTGTGATGGTCTGGGGCTGTTTTGCTGCTTCAGGACCTGGAAGACTTGCTGTGGTAAATGGAACCATGAATTCTGCTGTCTACCAAAAAATCCTGAAGGACAATGTCCGGCCATTTGTTCGTGACCTCAAGCTGAAGCGCACTTGGGTTCTGCAGCAGGACAATGATCCAAAACACACCAGCAAGTCCACCTCTGAATGGTTTAAGAAAAACAAAATGAAGACTTTGGAGTGGCCTAGTCAAAGTCCTGACCTGAATCTCACTGAGATGCTGTGGCATGACCTTAAAAAGGCGGTTCATGCTGGAAAACCCTCCCATGTGGCTGAATTACAACAATTCTGCAAAGAGGAGTGGGCCAAATTCCTCCACAGCACTGTAAAAGACTCATTGCCAGTTATCACAAACACTTGATTGCAGTTGTTGCTACTAAGGGTGGCCCAACCAGTTATTAGGTTTAGGGGGCAATCACTTTTTCCACACAGGGCCATGTAGGTTTGGATTTTTTTTCCCCTTAATAATAAACATCTTCATTTAAAAAATGCATTTTGTGTTTACTTGTTATCAGGGCCAAGAACATGCCCAAATCAGGGCCAAGAACATGGCCCAGTGAAGAAGGAAAAAGAACGGAAGGAGCCGTGGGATGTGCTAAGCTAATGTGCTAAGCTAACGCTACAGCTAGTCATAGCACCTAACACAGATACAAAGGAGCGACTCTGTCCCCGGTTCGTCTCACTGACCCGGCATCGGCCCGGTAGATGACAGCTGAGCCTCCTGCGCAGATTCTTAGAATCTTGTGATTGGGGCTCGCCAGAGGAACTAACTGAGGCAACAGTTAGACGGGAGCCAGATTGGAGTTCAACTACAGCAGTGGTAGAAGACGGGGACCAGTGGAGGAGCAGCCAGTGCCCCAGCTGGATTAGAGCCGGATCAGAGCTCAGTTACAGCAGCGGGGCTCGACGGAGAAACTACTGAGGAAGATGGCGGTAGGTGGCGGGGCTCAGCAGAGGAACTACTGGGACCTCAGCTGGACAGGAGCAGGATCGGGGCTCAACTACAGCAGCGGTAGGTGGCAGGGCTCGGTGGAGGAGCTGCTGACACCCCGGCTGGACAGGGGCTCAATTGCAGTGGCAGTAAGCAGCGGGACTAGCAGCGGAGGGGGCTAGCTGAGGCCCCAGCTGGATTCGAGGTCGGTCGGATTGGATACCGGCGACACCAGCAGAGACTGTTTTATTATCAACAGGTCAGTAAAAATGCCACCAAAGAAGGAGGAAATTGAAGAGATCAAAAAATCTCTGAACTTCTTGTCAGAAGAACTGACCAAAGTGGCCAATCAACAGCTTAAAGTATTAGGGCTAATGGAAGAAGTCCGAGAATTGAAATTAACAATTAAGGAAAAAGACAAAAAAAAAATTGCAGACTTGGAGCGACGCATCGAGGATCTTGAACAATATTCTCGTATGGATGATCTAATTATAAGTGCACAAGACATTAAATACCAATCATATGCCAATGTTACAGCAGGAATGAGAGGTGAGGATGCTCCCCTAAGTGAATCAGTCTCCCTGGAAAACCAGGTGCTTCAGTTCCTTGAAAGCAGAAATATAAAGGTTGAAGTAAATGCAATTTCAGCCCGTCATACTTTACCCAGAAAAGATAATAAAACAAAGAAATCAGTTGTGATGCGCTTTGTGAACAGAAGGGTAAAGAATGACATACTGAGGCAGGCCAGAAAGCTACGGGGAACAGAAGTTTACCTAAATGAACATTTAACAAAGACTAATGCTGAAATAGCACGGCAAGCACGGATGCTGAAAAGACAAAATAAGATACAGGCAACATGGACAAGAAATTGTACAGTTTGGATCAAAGTAAATGGAACACCTGAGGAAGCAAAGGCCATAATAATCAGATCTCACTGACTTAAATATAGATGAACACTGATTAAGAAAATTAAGAGACTATGATGATCCATATCCACACACACGGCAAGAATAGTTCTTTTGTGACATACCATGTCAATGTACTTAAAAAAAAAAAAAAACTAAACAAAACAAAAAACTTATGACTGACTTGAGTAGACATCAATTATCCCCAGTTGGAGGAAGTCATTTGACACAGAGTGAGGAAGTTCAAACTCTGAAAATGTGCCATTATGCTGAACATAAACTACAAGAGATGGAGAATGATATTGATCCTGATAACCACTTTTTCAATAATATTCATAATCATTGTGAATATTATACTGAAAAGCAATTCAAAAGTCAAGTGCAATTAGATGGTGAACTATCAACAATACATTTCAACAGCAGAAGTCTTAACAAAAACTTTCCACAGATTCAGGACTATTTAAAACAGCTAGACAGAAAATTTACAGCTATCGCAGTCTCTGAAACTTGGCTTAATGAAGAGCAGGCTCCCCTGATGGCAATAGAGGGATATCAGATGTTTCATATTAACAGATCACAAAAAAAGGGTGGTGGTGTTGCACTGTATATTGATGACCTGTATAGGTGTAAACTTGTAAATGGAATGTCCTTTGCACTACCAGGGATTCTGGAATGTGTTACTCTTGAGATTGACCAAGATAAAACAAAAAAATCTAATAAGTTGTACTGTATACTGTATATAGAATGCTGGGAACTTGCATTGAGACATTCAGAGATAAATTAGTCGAGCTGTACAATAATATAACTAGTAAGAAAATGGTTGTCATTTGTGGAGATTTCAATATTGATTTACTAAATCCATTTCAACAAAATGTAATTACAGAGTTCATGAATTCTGTGTACAGTATGAGTCTATATCCCACAATAACATATCCCAGTAGAATCACAGTTTACACTGCTACACTTATTAACAACCTGTTTGTTAATATTATTGATAAGATGGCGAAGATGCCGAAGACACCAAAGATGGTGGCGCGCATGGACGCTGCAGCCCCTCTTGGCATCAGCGAGTGTGAAAGTTTTGAATGTTTTCCCAGACGTACATTTTGTAAAACTTACAACCGTGAGACGTTATTAAACATCAAGGTACTGCACACTGCAAGAATCGCGGCGCTCGGTTGTGATTTGGACATTCTCTGCCAGCATGGAATTCTGGCCGAGTCCCCACTGGAAGCTACCCGAGAGAGGAGGAAGCGCAGACGGTGTGAACGCAAGCAAAAGTGTGGAAAAAGGGCCGGGATCCATGCTAGGCTAAAGGCTAACCCCTCCAGACCAGCAGTACCATCGCTCCTTCTCTCTAACGTCGGCTCCCTTGACAACAAGCTGGACGAGCTGCGTCTGCTGAGAGAAACCCAGAGGGAGTGGAGGGACTGCTGTGTGCTTGTGTTCACGGAGACATGGCTCCACGACAACATCCCTGACGAGGCCATTCAACTGGAAGATAAGAAATCAGAATCAGAATCAGATTTATTGCCATTGTTCATGCAGTACACAAACTAGGAATTTGTCTCGATGCCATGCTGCAACATTAAAAACATGATGAGAAAAAGAGATAAACTAAAAAACTAAAGGACTGAAAACGTGCAATAAGTGTAGAAAAATAAGTAATAATAAGTAATAATGATAATAATAATAATAACAATACTAGTAATAATGAGTAGTACTAGTCAAGGCAGTTTTAAAAAATTAGCAAGTAGCAGATAATGTGAAGTACCACATAGTGCAGTCGATAATGCAACAGAAAACAGTGATGAATGACGTGAGTCTGGTTGAGCTGCTGTACATAGTGCACGAGAGTCAAAAAGTCACTTAATGTTCAGCAGTCTGATGGCAGAGGGGAAAAAGCTGTTCATGTGCCGGGAGGTTTTAGTCCGAATGGACCGAAGTCTTCTACCTGAGGGGAGGGGAGCAAACAGTACGTGACCAGGATGTGAAGGATCGGCTATGATCCGGCCAGCACGCCTCCGGGTCCTGGAGATGTACAGGTCCTGGAGAGATGGGAGCTCGCAGCCTATCACCTTCTCAGCAGTGCGCACGACGCGCTGCAGCCTTAGTCTGTCCCTGGCAGTGGCTCCTGCATACCACACAGTTATGGAGGAGGTGAGGATGGACTCGATGATGGCCGTGTAGAACTGCACTAACATCTTGGTGGGTAGCTTGAGCTTCCTCAGCTGCCGCAGAAAGAACATCCTTTGCTGGGCCTTTTTGATGAGGGAGCTGATGGTTGGCTCCCATTTGAGGTCTCGGGTGATGGTGGTGCCCAAGAAGCGGAAGGAATCTGCAATGGTGATGGGAGAGCCTGTGATGGTGAGGGGGGGCAGGGGGGTTGTGACTTTCTTGAAGTCCACAATCATCTCCGCTGTCTTCAGAGCATTCAGCTGCAGGTTGTTGTGGCTGCACCAGGACACCAGCTGGGCCACCTCTTCCCTGTAGGCGGACTCGTCGCCGTTGGAGATGAGCCCGATGAGGGTAGTGTCGTCCGCAAACTTAATCAGCTTAACAGACTGGTGGGAGGAGGTGCAGGAGTTGGTATAAAGGGAGAAGAGTAGGGGGGAAAGTACACAGCCCTGGGGTGATCCAATGCTGATGCTAACAGAGTCTGAGACAGACTTCCCCAGCCGCACATGCTGTCTCCGGTCCGTCAGGAAGTCGGTGATCCACCTGCAGAGGGAGTCAGGCACGTTGAGCAGGGACAGCTTGTCCTGGAGCAGATCGGGGCGGATGGTGTTGAATGCGGAGCTGAAGTCCACAAACAGAATCCTGGCGTAAGTTCCCGGGGAGTCCAGGTGCTGCAGGATGGAGTGGAGGGCCAGGTTGACTGCATCATCCACAGACCTGTTAGCACGGTAGGCAAACTGCAGCGGGTCTAGGAGGGGTGTGGTGATGGACTTGAGGTGAGACAGGACCAGGCGCTCAAAGGACTTCATGACTACAGAGGTGAGTGCTACAGGTCTGAAGTTGTTAAGTCCAGCAATCCGTGGCTTCTTGGGGACAGGGATGATGGTAGAGGATTTGAGGCAGGTCAGCACGTGACATTGCTTAAGGGAGGTGTTAAAAATGTCTGTGAAGACAGGAGCCAGCTCTTTCGCACAGTGTCTCAGGGTGGAGGGAGACACACCGTCCGGCCCGGGGGCCTTGCGCGGGTTCAGTCTGGAGAACTGTCTGTGCGCGTCCTGCTCACTGATGACAAGGGGAGGGGGGGAGGAGGAGGAGGGGGGGGGGGACCGCTTTTGATGAATTAGGGGCTGAGGAGGCAGTGGAGCTGGGTGGAGTGGGTGAGTTGGACACAGCTGACGAGGTGTCAAAACGGGCGTAATGTTGGGACAGTTTTTGACAAAGGGCTTTGTCATCCTGACCTTTAGAAGCCTGAGGCCGGTAGTTGGTGATTTGCCTCAGTCCTCTCCACACAGAAGCCGAGTCATTAGCAGTGAACTGCTGCTGGAGTTTCTGAGAATACACAGATTTAGCTCTCCTCAGCTCTCTGTTAAACCGATATTTGACCTCTCTGTAGCAGTCCCTGTCTCCACTTTTCAACGCTGCTTCCTTGTCTTTCCTGATCCGTCTGAGCTTAGCTGTGAACCAGGGCTTGTCATTAGAATATCTCACCCTGGTGCACGATGGGAGAATGTCCTCCTCACAGAAGTTGATATATGAGTTCACAGTGTCTGTGTACTCATTAAGATCATGTGTGGCTCTTTTAAACATGCCCCAGTCAGTTATTTCCATGCATGTGTTCAGTTTCTCTCCAGCTTCACTGGTCAATTTCTTTGTAGTGGTCACAACAGGTTTAGTGAGTTTCAGTCTTTGTCTGTATGTGGGGATGAGGTGGACCATCACGTGATCAGATAGACCCAGCGCAGTGCGGGGAACAGCGCGATATGCGTCTTTCACTGTGGTGTAACAGTGATCCAGCGTGTTATTTCCTCTGGTTGGACATTTAATAAACTGTTTGTAGCGGGGGAGCTCGTGACTCAGATTGCTCAGGTTAAAATCGCCCAACACAATAACCAGGGAGTCTGGAAAGTTCCGCTCCGTAAGTTGGATGTGATCTGCGAGCACGCGCTGTGCTTCGCGCGTGTCCGCGTCGGGAGGGACGTACACAGCGGCGAGGATGAATGAGGCAAACTCGCGTGGGGAATAAAATGGCTTGCAGTTGATAAAAAGAAATTCCAGGGCGGGAGAACAGTGTTTGGAAATCACCGTTACATCAGAGCACCAGCTGTTGTTAATATAGAAGCACACTCCTCCTCCAACAGACTTACCGGAGAGCTCTGTGACGCGGTCTGCACGATACAGCTGAAATCCCTCGAGGCTGATTGCGCAATCTGGAATGTTCCATTTAAGCCAGGTCTCAGAGAAACAGATGACAGACGAGGAAACAAGGTCCTTGAATCGCATCAGCAGTCTTAATTCTTCTACCTTGTTCGAGAGAGAATTGGCATTGGATAGAAATATGCCAGGCAAGGCTGTTCGCGTGCCTCTTTTCCGGAGGCGAGCGAGAATCCCCCCTCTCTTCCCTCTTTTCCGCCGTCTTGCTTTTTTGGCCAGACAATGGATCAGATCGGCGGCAGGAGCTAAAAAAACTGGAAGAAGGTCCATGGGAGTGAGAGTCCTGATATTTAATAGTTCTTCACGGGTGTATGAACCAGCAGACGCACAATCAGTGAACAAAAACAGACAAATTATAAAAATTAAAGCGCAGCGAGGCACCATGGCGGCCGCTGTGGGCGCCATCTTGGAAAAAAGGCGATGTTCCGAGCCGACAGAGAAACAGCGAGCTCCGGTAAGAGCCGTGGGGGTGGGCTATTCTTCTTTGTTAACAAGAACTGGTGCGCTAATGCCACGTTAGTGTCTAAACACTGCTCTCCATTGGCAGAGTTCCTTATTGTAAATTGTCGGCCATATTATTTGCCGAGGGAATTCAGCAACGTGTTTGTAGCGGCTGTTTACATAGCGCCGAGCGCTAATGCTAATGCTAAGAAGGCACTCGGGGAACTACACGATGCTATTAGCTTAATCCAAACTTCACATCTGGACAGTTTTGTGGTGGTTGTGGGGGATTTTAACTACACCAGCTTAAAGACTGTGCTGCCCAAGTTTAAACAATGTGTAGACTTTAAGACCAGAGGAGAGAGTATGTTGGACTTAGTGTACACAAACACAGATGCATATAAAGCAATACCCCGCCCCCACCTCGGCCTTTCTGACCACATATCCGTGATGCTGGTGCCTGTCTACGAACCTTTATTGAAGTGCAGCAGGCCAGCAGTGAAACAAATCAGGATTTGGCCAGAGAGTGCAACCTCTGCACTGAAAGACTGTTTTCTGCACACAGACTGGGAGGTCTTCAAAATAGCAGCCTCCCAGGAAGACAAGACAGATGTGGAGGAGTATGCTGAAACGGTCACCAGCTACATCGCGAAGTGCACAGAGGATGTCACTACAGTGAAGACCATCACTATGCGGGGTAACCATAAGCCCTGGATGACTGCAGAGGTGCGCTCGCTGCTTACAGCCAGAGATGCAGCCTTCAAAGCGAAGGACAGGATCGCCCTCCGCTCAGCCAGGTCTGCGCCCTCAAAGGGAATTAAGGCGGCAAAGCGCGCTTATGCGGAGAAAATCCAGGGACACCTCTGTGACACTAGGAACACCAAGCAGATGTGGCAGGGAGTTCGGACACTGACGGTTTGCTTCCAGACAGGCTCAACGACTTCTTTGCACGTTTTGAAGCATCAAACCCGACAACCAGAGGGAGGGCTGGCCCACCCCCACCATCGGTCGTACCAGCTTTTACCATCAACACAGCGGACACACGGAGGACCCTAACCAGAGTCAACCCACGTAAAGCTGCAGGTCCGGACAACATCCCGGGACGTGTGCTCTGAGACTGCGCGAGCGAGTTGGCGGGTGTCCTGACTGACATTTATAACATCTCCCTGAGTCAGGCCATCGTTCCCAGATGCTTCAAGACCTCTATCATTGTACCGGTGGCAAAGAAACCAGTTGTGTCCTGTTTGAATGACTATCGTCCTGTTGCACTGACACCAATTGTGATGAAGTGTTTTGAATGGCTTGTCAAACCAAACATTACAGCTGCCTCCCTGCATCACATGACCCGCTCCAGTTTGCATATCGTTCAAACCGCTCCACGGAGGATGCTATAGTCACCACCCTACACTCTGTCATCACCCACCTGGACCAGAAAGACACCTACGCCAGACTCCTGTACATTGATTTCAGTTCAGCATTCAACACCATTATTCCCCAGACACTGATGGAGAAATTACTCCTTCTTGGTCTGAACACCGCCACGTGTCTCTGGATCCTGGATTTCCTGACTGAGAGACCTCAGTCTGTCCGGGCTGGAAACAACATCTCCAACTCTGTCACGCTGAGCACCGGATCCCCTCAAGGCTGCGTACTCAGTCCACTGTTGTTTACACTTCTAACACATGACTGTGTATCCAGACACGAGGGGAACCAGATTCTTAAGTTTGCAGATGACACCACGGTGGTGGGACTTATTCAGAGGGATGAGGAATCAATGTACAGGGAAGAAGTGAGAGACCTGGAGGGCTGGTGTAGGGAGAATAATCTGGTGCTCAACGTGGACAAAATGAAGGAGATGATTATCGACTTCCGGCGGTCACAGCCTGAACACGTCCCCCTCAGCATCGGCGGCCGTTTAGTGGAGAGAGTGGAGAACATCAAGTTCCTCGGAGTGCAGATCTCGCAGGACCTGACCTGGAGCAAGAATTCCTTGGGGATCAGGAAGCGGGCTCAGCAGAGACTGCACTTCTTGAGGAAACTCAAATAGGCCTCTCTCCCCATCTGCATCCTCAGGACCTTCTACAGAGGTGTGGTGGAGAGTGTTCTGACGTACTGCATTGCTACATGATACTCCAGCTGCAGTATGTCAGACAAAAAAGCCCTGCAGAGGATAGTCAAGGGAGCTGAGAGGGTAATTGGAGTCTCCCTCCCCTCTGTCCAAGAACTTTTTCAGAACCGTTGTAGGAGCAGGGCACTGAACATTGTCAAGGACCGTTCTCATCCTCTGCATAAACACTTTGAACTTCTGCCATCTGGTAAACGATTCCGGAGCATCAGGGGCAGGACCACCAGACTGATCAACAGCTTCCTTCCACAAGCTGTCAGGATGCTGAACAGTTGACTAGAATCTCTCATACACACTACTGCACCTACGGACATTATGTATATTATTTGTATATTATAGTTAGTTAGTTTTTCCAAGTATGTCTAAGGGATGTGTGAATAGATGTGGGGGTGGGGGTGAGGGGGTGTAGATATGTGTGAGTGTGTCTTAAATCATGCTGCTTTTATTTATATGGATGCCGAGAGAAACGCAATTTCATCTTGCCTGCACTACAGTTGTATGTACAGCAATATGACAATAAAGTTTGATTTGATAAGAAAATAGAAAGTGGATTATTGATAGATGATATAAGTGACCATTTGCCAGTCTTTGTTTGCACTTATCCATGGCCACACGGGGGCCAATACAGAAAAAAACTTGAAAATCTTTCAGATACAAATCACAAAATGCAATCAGTTCTTTTAAAGAAGACCTGCTGAAGCAAGACTTGACAAAAGTCTATGTATCAGATGTAAATGAAGCCTATGACACATTTATGAACATTGTAACCACTCTTTATGGAAAAAAAACCCAACCCATTGTCCATTAGTCAAGAAAAAGCTAAAACATAAATTTGTCGATAAGCCATGGTTAACCAAAGGATTACAAAAGGCGTGTAAAAAGAAAAATTTATTATATAAAGCTTTTCTAAAGAAAAGGACAAAAGAAGCAGAGCAGCAGTATAAAACATACAAAAATAAGTTAACATATATAATGAGATGTAGTAAAAGAGACTATTACAGTAAAGAACTGGAGAAAAACAGAGACAATATTAAAAATACATGGACACTACTTAACAATATTCTTGGAAATAAAAACAGAAATACAAGCTACCCAACCAATCTTTCAAAAAAAAAAAAAAAAAACGACTCAGAGTGTGAATGCAGTCTCACCTGCCGATGAATTAAATAACTTTTTTGTTAACATTGGTCCTAATTTGGCTCAAGAAATACCCATTACGGCACCTACAGGTGATTAAAAAAAGCAAAAACATTGCTATAAAAGACTCAATTTTCATAAAGAACACAGAGGAGAGAGGTCATTGAAATTGTTGACATGCTCTTAGTCAAAACTATCATTGACTGCTTAGTGAAGCCGCTGACGTATATCTGTAACCTGTCTCTCCAAACAGGTATATTTCCCAATGCAATGAAAATAGCTAAAGTAATTCCGATATACAAGACAGGTGACAGAGGGGAATTTTCAAACTATAGACCAATTTCACTATTGCCGTAATTTTCCAGGATACTTGAAAAAATATTCTGTGAGAGAACTGACAACTTCATAATGAAGAATATTTTATTGTGTGAACAGCAATATGGGTTCAGACACAAGACGACCAGCCCCACTGCGACCCGAAAAGGATTAAGCGGAAGAAGATGGATGGATGGATGGATGGATGGAATTTATAGAAAAAATATCAACTGCCGTTGAAAATAAAGAGTATTCAGTTGGGGTATTCCTGGATCTTAAAAAAGCATCTGATACAGTGGATCATAATTTATTATTAAAGAAACTACAAAATTGTGATATTGGGGGGTAGCACTGTCCTGGTTATGTAGTTACTTAAAGAATAGATATCAGTTTGTATGTGTTGGTAACAAACACTCACAGTTACTGAAGGTTACTTGCGGAGTCCCACAGGGATCAGTTTTGGGGCCACTGTTATTCAATCTGTATATAAATGGCATATGTAAAGGTTCGGAAAAAATGGATTTAATATTGTTTGCTGACGACACTAATTTATTATGCAGTGGAAGCAATTTGGAACAACTTTTGGATACACTCGGAAAGGAATTAGGAAAGCTTAAACTGTGGTTTGATTCAAACAAATTAATGCTCAATTTAAGTAAGACAAAATGTATAATTTTTAACAACCATCACAACAACTTAGTATCTAAACTCAGTGTAAATGGTGTAGAGATTGAAAGAGTATCCAAAATTAAATTTCTTGGAGTAGTAATTGATAATAAACTGTGTTGGAAGTCACATATTAATTATATTAAAGGTAAAATATCCAAATCAATTGCAATACTACACAGAGTGAAATATTTGCTGAATCAACCCACATTATATACAGTACTTTGTATCATTCCTTAATACTCCCATACATGACATATTGTACTGAAGTATGGGGAAATACATATAAAACAAACATATATCCAGTCTTTATGCTTCAGAAGAGAGCTATTAGAATAATAAACAAAGCTGCTTACAGGGATCCAACAAACCCACTTTTTCTTAAATTAAAAGCTCTCAAGTTGAAAGATCTGGTTGACTTTTAAACTGCAGTAATAATGTTTAAAGTGAAGAATCTATCACTGCCCGCAAATATCCAGAAGTTGTTCCAAACAAGGGAGAAACAATATCATTTCAGAGGAACATGTATATTTCAAAAACCTTCAGTGAGAACTACCACCAAGCAACACTGTGTTTCAGTGCAAGGAGTCAGATTATGGAACGATTTTGGACCTGAATTAAAACCATGTACAACGCTTGGACAATTTAAACAAAAACTAAAGGAAGAAATACTCCAAACATATATACAAGATGACATGTAAAATCACATAAGGATTGTCATATCCAGCCTGTGTTGTGTTGTTGCTTAGTTTTTTGTCACATTTTGTCTTAGTTTTGTTCTGAATTGTAATCGCTCTTGTTTTGTTTTTCTTTAGAATTCTTGGATGGAATATGGGTGGGCAATATAAGCTGCGGCTTCAGCCATCACCCATTTCAGATAACTTATGTTGAACTGTATAATCAGAGGAGTCATTGTTTAATTTGACCTTGTAAGATGGTTTTTTTTTTTGTTTTTCCCCTTTGTTATATCCGAAATAAATAGATTCATTCATTCATCTTTGTCAAATATTTAAATTTGTTTGATCTGAAATATTTAAGTGTAACAAACATACAAAAAAAATGAGAAATCAGGAAGGGGGCAAACACTTTTTCACACCACTGTATGCCCGTGTGTGTGTGTGTGTGTGTGTGTGTGTACACGTAACACACACACATTTATATACACTACCGTTCAAAAGTTTGGGGTCACTTATAAATTTCCTTATTTTTGAAGGAAAAGCACTTTTTTTCAATGAAGATAACTTTAAACTAATCAGAAATACACTCTATACATTGCTAATGTGTTAAATGACTATTCTAGCTGCAAGTGTCTGGTTTTTGGTGCAATATCTAGATAGGTGTATAGAGGCCCATTTCCAGCAACTATCACTCCAGTGTTCTAATGGTACAATGTGTTTGCTCATTGCGTCAGAAGGCTAATGGATGATTAGAAAACCCTTGTGCAATCATGTTAGGTCTGCAATGCTGTAATTGCTGCAAATGGAGGATTCTTTGACGAAAACAAAGTTTGAAGGAAAAAATTATTATTTCAAATACAAATCATTATTTCTAACCTTGTCAATGTCTTGACTATATTTTCTATTCATTTTACAACTCATGGTGGTAAATAAGTGTGACTTTTCATGGAAAACACAAAATAATTGTCTGGGTGACCCCAAACTTTTGAACGGTAGTGTGTATGTATGTACTGTGTGTGTGTGTGTGTGTGTGTGTGTATTATATGTATGTCTACATGTCTGTTCTTCTCATCGTCACCAGCCCCCCCCCCCCCCCAGCCAGTCGCAGCAGATGACTGCCCCTCCCTGAGCCTGGTTCTGCTAAAGGTTTCTCCTTGTTAAAAATCTCCACCGTTGCTAAGTGCTGACAGGGGATCACCTGATTGCTGGGGTCTTTCTGCAATTGTGGGGGTTTCCCACAATTGCCGGAAGTACGGTCTACTTCCGGCACCACACGAGTAGGCTGCCTTTTTGCAACAGCGGATCAATTTCTTCCTATTTCTATTTACTATCTGGCTCTCTTGCTAATCTTTCTGATTCGGCAACACCTTATCCATCACAGACACGTAGATCGCCCAAATGTCTCCTGAGCCTGCGGATGGAGCCACTGTTGATTGCAGGAGGCAGTACAATAGAGACCAGCTGTTAGCACTTAACCAGCCCACGATGCTAACGCAAAAACTTGACATACCAGGAGAAATAAGACGGAAACGGCGTGGATGTCGAGCTGGAGTAACACGACGGGCGAGGAATATAAGGTACAGACCCGTCCTCCCATCCGTTATTATGGGGGATGTACGATCGCTACTCAGTAAGACTTACGAGCTAGTGGCTATCTCCCGCTACGAAAGCGTCTTCAGAGAGATTAGCTTGATGTTGTTTACTGAGACGTGGCTAACAGAACTAGCAACAGATGCTAACATCGAACTGGAGGGTTTCCACGCAATACGGGCAGACCGGACACCAGACAGTGGGAAGGCAAGGGGCGGAGGATTGATAATGTATGTCAATAACAGCTGATGCAGACCGGGACATATCATGGTTAAGGAACAACACTGCAACAAAGACATTGAGTTGCTAGCTGTTAGCATGCGGCCTACCTATCTCCCGAGGGAATACTCACACGTGATCTGCATTGTTATTTATGCAAATCCGACGGCGAACGCGGGGACAGCACGTGATGCCATCCACTCAGTAAATGGCAGGCTGCTGACAGAACACCCAGATGCTCTCCTACTCACCTAAGATAAGCCTTTATTAGTCCCACAATGGGGAAATTCCAGGATTGCAGCAGCACAGGGACAGCAACACTCAGAGCAATAATTAAGAAGATAAGAAAATAAGAGCAGTGAATATACATATGTACACATAAATATATATACACAGTGCGGAACATTGTAGCTAGATGGAATAAACAGCATAACGGTCTACTTAGTTATCCTACATAGTATGAATATGTACCCATACATATTGTTACCCTCTGTAGTGACTGAGGAAATCATCTCAGGTGATTTCAACCATATTTCACTGTCTCCCATTCTGCCCACGTTCACCCAGTATGTCACATGCCACACTAGAGACAGTAAAACACTGGACTTATTCTATGCAAATACTAAGGAGGCGTACACCTCATCACCACTCCCCCCACTCGGGAGATCAGATCACAACTCGGTTCATCTCCTGCTGGTGTACAAACCCCTAGTACACAGACGACCTCCGGTCATGCGCACGGTGAAGTTATGGTCTGAGGAGGCAATGGACACTCTAAAGGACTGTTTTGAAATCACTGCCTGGAAGCAGCTCTGCGATCCACATGGTGAGGACATCGATGTCCTCACTCACACCATCACGGACGACATCAACTACTGTGTGGACAACACCGTTCCCACCAAGACCATACGGTGTTGCTCAAACAACAAACCCTGGATCAACCCTAAGATAAAAACACTTCAGAAAGAGAAGAAGAGGATCTTCAGGTCGGGGAACAGGGAGATGCTGAAGTCCGTACAGAGGGAGCTGAGGAGGAAGATCAGAGAAGGCAAGGACAGCTTCAGGAAGAGGATGGAGGACAAGCTGCAACAGAGCGACATCGGTGGGGTCTGGAGAAACATTAAAACCATCTCTGGGCTCCAGAATACCTCCCCCCAGGCCACGGGGGGCAGGGAGTGGGCGAACAATCTGAACCTGTTTTTTAATAGGTTTGACCAACCGCCCTCCCCCCTGACTGCACAACAACCACTGCTGCCTCTACTGTCATCAAGACCTGCTGTCCACACCCCACTTCACCAACACCCCCCCCCCCCCACACACACACACACACACTCCCAGCACACAGTCCCCCAACATGACCCTCACTAAGACCCAGGTGAGGACGGAGCTGAGGAAGATCAAGGCGAGGAAGGCGTCGGGACCGGACGGCATCAGCGCAAAGCTCCTCAAGTCCTGTGCAGACCAGCTGTGTGGGATTGTGGAGCACATCTTCAACCTGAGCCTGAAGCTGGGGAGGGTACCACAGTTGTGGAAAACATCTTGTGTGGTACCTGTACCAAAGACTTCCCACCCCAAAGACCTGAACAGCTACAGACCAGTGGCCCTGACGTCTCACATGATGAAGACCCTGGAGAGACTGCTCCTTGGTCACCTCTGCCCCCTGGTGGGACCAGCGATGGATCCACTCCAGTTCGCCTACCAGCATGGCATTGGGGTGGAGGATGCAGTGATCTTCCTCCTTCACCGTTCCCTGTCCCACCTGGAGAAGCCCAGGAACGCGGTGAGGATCATGTTATTTGACTTCTCCAGTGCTTTCAGCACCATCCAACCGATGATCCTGAAGGACAAGCTGCTGTGCGCAGGGGTGGACCAGCACCTGTCATCATGGATACTGGACTACCTCACTTACCGGCCACAGTTTGTGAGAACCCAGGATTGTGTGTCCAACACGATCATCGGCAGCACGGGGGCCCCACAGTGAACGGTTTTGGCTCCCTTCCTGTTCACCCTTTATACTGCGGACTTCTCATACAACACAACACACTGCCAGCTGCAGAAGTTCTCTGACGACTCTGTGATCGTCGGCCTCATCTCCAACAGTGATGAAGCTGAGTACAGAGAACTTATAAGATAAGATAAGATAAGCCTTTATTAGTCCCACAATGGGGAAATTATCCAGGACTTCGTGGACTGGTGCCATTGGAACTACCTCCAGATCAACGCGAGGAAAACTAAGGAGCTGGTGGTGGACTGCCGCAGGCAAGGACAACCCCTCACAGCACCAGTAAATATACAGGGAACAGACATCGAGATGGTGACATCCTACAAGTACCTGGGTGTTCATCTGAACAATAAACTAGACTGATCACACAATACTGACGCACTCTACAAGAAGGGACAGCGCAGGCTGTTCCTACTGAGGAGGCTCAGGTCTTTTAGTGTACAAGGGGCGCTGCTGAAGACATTCTACGATACGGTGGTGGCATCAGCCATCACTTTTGGAGTGGTCTGCTGGGGCAACGGCATCACAGCAGCTGATAGGAAGAGACTGAACAAACTAATCAAGAAAGCTAGCTCTGTCCTGGGGCAACGCCTTGACCCAGTGGAGGAGATGGGAGAGAGAAGGATGGTGGCTCAGCTGTCATCTCTGCTGGAGTCCGAGTCCCACCCTATGCAGGACATACTGAACGCACTGAGGAGCTCATTTAGCAGCAGACTACATCATTCTAGGTGCGTGACTGAGAGGTTTTGCAGGTCCTTCGTACCAACGGCTGTCAGACTGTATAACGTAAGCAGGGCTGCTTGCAGAGATAGCAAAAAACGTGACGACCTAATAGTATTGAATGCAAAAGACGCAACAGACTTACACAAATGGTCCCCTCCAGTATACAACTAGGACAATATCAGTCGCTACAGAGGGTGACGATATATATGGGTACATATTCATACCATGTAGGATAACTAAATAGACGGTTATGCTGTTTATTCCATCTAGCTACAATGCTCCGCACTGTGTGTATATATTTATATATTTATGTTTACATATGTATATTCACTGCTCTTATTTTATTTTCTTATCGTCGTAATTATTGCTCTGAGTGTTGCTATCCCTGTGCTGTTGCAATCCTGGAATTTCCCCATTGTGGGACTAATAAAGGCTTAACTTATCTACTGTGGTGTCTGGCCAGATGAGCTCCAGACAAAACACAAAATATATATAGAGGTTCTTTATTCTGAATGACAAAAAACTGAGTTCTTAAAATAGACAAATCTCAAAGGAAAACTGTTCACAACTAGAGTGCATTAACCGCTATAGTGGCCTGTCTTCCTGTTTAGAACAGAACACAAAAGCCACATTAACAAGAAAAACAACAACAGTTATACTTACTAAACAGTGTAAACAGGGTGCATTGCTAGGGCCCACTTACAAATGCACACCTCAACTCCCAACAGTTCTAAAACAACAAAAGAAAATACATCATTTCATTTCAAATTAGTGACAACAATAAAACATGAAATAACCCAATTAAAATACACCATAAATACCATTAATGACAAAGAAAACCCAGGGCCCTCATCCTTTGGGCCTACAAGGTCACCTGGCTTTCCACCACCCCAACAAGCCTAAAAACATTACACAAATACTTTTACTTCTTTAATAAATACAATGTTAGGCAAACTATATCAACTCTTTAAAAACACATTCACATACAAATACATTTCATAACATTTTACCTAAAATCACGAGCTTATTCCAAACCTCGGGTGTGGCCTTCTGCTTCAGCTGTCTGAGCAGAACAAAAGAACTTCCTGTTTCTTGTCAGGTGTTTGTAGTCTTCTCCTTCCCTTCAGCTGCTGCCTACTAAAACCAGGAAAGAGGCTTACAAAATGCTACCGTCCCCTAGTGGAGAGGAGAAACATACCCCCCCCCCCCAATTCTTCCACCTGGCTACACTACATTTGAAAGTGCTATGAGATGACTGTTGTTGTGAAATGGCGCTATATAAATAAAGTTGAATTGAATATATATGTGTGTGTGTCTCTCTCTCTCTCTCTCTCTATATATATATATATCTGTCTGTCTGTCTGTCTGTCCGTCCGTTCACCCAGATGACCTGCCCCCCAAAAAAGTTCAGGCTCAGGAATTTTTTTTTTTTTTTGCTTTATCCCCTGTGTAGCACTGATAAGATCCAAAAAAGTGTTGGGTCACGATAACAGTGAGCTATGTCTTCAGCGACATATAGTCTGTGATTTATGAGTGATAGACGCTGCCCATAAATTTCTTGCAGAGGAAAATAAGAATATTGATAGAAAATGTCTTGTAAATCACAAGAAACATGTTTTCTGACATTGTAAGTTCATTTTCAAACATCCAGGTTTCAGATAAATTTTCAAAAGGGAGTTTTATTTAAAAACACTGGACTGAAAACTAATTAAAATTCAAGACGTCTCGATGTTCATCCAAACACCACCATCAGTTGTAAGACTGCAGCGGGAAGTGTCTCTGGCCAATAAATAACCTACAAGAAGTCACATGACAAAAGGACATAAAGTCACATGACTTGTGGGAAATGTAGTCCATGGTGTGTAACCAAAGAGAAACAAAAAAATTGTCCTCCATGGTATGTGACCAAGGGGAGAAAAGTGTCCTCGACACTTCATGGACAAATGAACTTGCTCCAGTTCCCAAGTTTCAGGGAGGAGTACCATTTTTTTTTCTTTTCCTTTTTTCTCTGTCTCTCCCCTTTTCTTCCCTTGGTCATAAAACTTTTTGAAAGTGTTAGACACGTTAACAACAACAACAAAAATCTTGATTTTTGCTGGAGTGTCACTTTAAGGAGTTTGTTAGGGTGGCGCTAAAGGAGCTGACTGGGATCAGGTTATCCAGTTTTAGAGTTTTTTGCAATTGATTCCAGCTATCAGTTACTGCAAACTGAAAAGAAAAGGGACCCAGGGGAGGATGGGACTTTAGGAGCCTTTAGTAGGAGGAGTGACTCTGAGAGAGTATGATGTGCAGGGGAAGAACGTAGATGCAATAGATATGTCAGGCAGGGGAAGGTCTGAGGCCTAAGAGGGTTTTGTACACAAGCATCAGCCAGTGGATGTTATGCCTGATTTCCGGGGGGGGGGGCAGTTTACCAGGGGGTAGAGCTCACAGTGATGTGTCCTGTATGGGACGTTTGTAGCAAAACGAATGGCAGAATCATAGAAGACATTTAGCCGCTCAAATGCTCCCTTGTAGGCAAAGCAGTAGATTGCATCCCCATAGTCAAACAGTGGTGAAACTGTCATCATGACCAGGGTATGCTTAGCAGATGCAGTGAATGAGGAACGGTTTATGTGGAGGAAGCCAAGTCTGGTTTTCACTTCAACTGTCATTTGGTCAGGTGCTCTATGAAGGACAGGTTGCTGTCTATCCAGACTCCAAGGTATATAGGAAGAGACCTCCTCAAGATTTTGGCCATCAGCAGCCAGGATAGTGCCGGTTTGAGAGGCACATTTGTGGCCAAACCATATGACCTTGGTCTTGGTAGTATTTGTAGCCAGCCAGGCTGAGGGCAGAGAAACCCTTCGGTATTGATGGGAAGCTCTCTTGAAGAGTTTCCAAGACAGTGTCTGGAGATGGGCCAGTAGCATAGAGGACTGTGCTGTCAGCATAGAGCTAAACCAAGGAGTTTCCAATTGATTTGTCTATGTTGTTTATGTACAGTTGATTGAAAATGGTACTGGAGCTAAGATGGGCCCTTGTGGCACTCCCTTAGAAATGAACAGGGGCTGTGACAACAGGTTGTCAGATTTAATACACTGGGTATGTCTGGACAGGTAGCTGTCAAACCAGGCTAGGATATATTTGGTTCGCTAATTTATGAAGTACCATTCTACAGACTAATCTATCTAGTACACTGGTTCATCCAGTGCACCCATTTATCTAGTACACAGTTTATCTGTTCATCTAGTACACTGCTTCATTCAGGATGCCAGTTCATCTGGTACATCAATTTATCTGATGCACCAGTCTATCCGGCACACTGTTCTGTCTTGTACACCATTTTTTTCGGGCCACTAGTCTATCCACTACACCAGTTCATCTGATACATTGGCCTATCTGGTACACTAGTTTATTTGGTTCACTTGTTTATCCAGTGCACTGATCTGTCAGGTACAATGGTTCACATGCTGCACCACTTTATCCGGTACTTTAGTCTATCTGGTCATCAGTTCATCGGGTAACCTGGCCTATCTGGTGCACCGGTTTATCTGGTATACTTGTTCATGTTGTGACTTTTGTTAGTTGCAGTTTGTTCTCACAAATTTCTGACTGGTCAAATAGGTTCATTTTGTCTTCTTTTAATTATTTATCTTTTGTTCTTATTAAAGACAAAAATAAAATAGAAAGGAGATGTCTTTACCTTCTTAACATGTTTCGACTGTACACTGCAGCCTTCGTCAGAAATTCAGCTGACTCTTCTGACGAAGGCTGCAGTGTACAGTCGAAACATGTTAAGAAGGTAAAGACATCTCCTTTCTATTTTATTTTTGTCTTTAATAAGAACAAAAGATAAATTTCTGACTGTTTTAGTTTTTGTGTCCTTATTTTCTTTGAACTTTTAACCCTTTATTGGGCAAAGAACCATATTTGGTAACTTGAGGAGGCATAATATATTGTGACACTATAATAATAATAGTAATAACAACAACCATTGAAACAATCTTCTGATATCTGCCAGTAATAGACTAGAATAGGCTTTATTGTCATTGTATAGTTGTACAGTACAACGAAATTGTGGGTGCTCCACCAGGCTACTGCGCAATAAAGTAGGGGAGAAGGATTAGATAAAACATGGTTACAGAACACACGATTACACACACAACTAAAATAAAAATAAATGAAAATAAAATAAAGATAAAAATAAAAACGGTCAGGATTATGGAAATATACACAGACTACGCGGGTGGAACTATGTACACACAATTGAATAAAATGGACCAAGGATTATGGACGTTTTCCATGCGGTCGCTATTTGCGGAGGGTGAGGGTGGGGGGGTCCCTGTTGTCCGTCTGTCCTTCCTTCCTTCCTTCCTGAAGTCCAGTATGAGTTCTTTGGTTTTTTGGGGACATTCAGTTTCAGGTTGTTTGCTTGGCACCACAGCAGCAGATTGTCTACCTCCACCCTGTATGCCTTCTCATAATCATTGGTGATGCGCCCAACCAAGGTGGTATCGTCTGCATATTTCATGATGACTGTGGTTGGGGGGGTTGGAATACAGTCAAAGGTGTACAGGGAGTACAGGAGAGGGCTTAGTACGCAGCCCTGGGGGGAGCCAGTGCTAAGAGACAGTGTGGAGAAGTGGTGGGGGCCAAGTCTGACTGTTTGTGGGCGGTTGGTGAGAAAGTTTTTTTTTTTTTTGTTTTTTTTTTTATCGGGGGGGGGGGTTCTGGAGGAGATGCAGTTTGTTGATCAGGATATCTGACATTATGGCGTTAAAAGCTGAGCTGTAATCCACAAAGAACATCCTCACGTAGCTCCTTGGGTTCTCCAGGTGGCTCAGCGCTCTGTGGAGAGTGGTGGCGATGGCATCTTCTGTAGACTGGTTCTCCCTGTAGACGAAGTGATGGGGGTCGAAGGAGGAGGGAAGACATTCCCTGATGTGCTGGGACACCAGTCACTCAAAACACTTCATGTCTACAGACGTGAGCGCTATGGGGCTGTAGTCATTCAGGCTGTCGGTTGCAGCCTTATTGGGGATGGGGATGATGGTGGAGGCCTTAAGGCAGGAGGGGATGGTGGCGTGCATCAGGGAGGGGTTGAACAGCTTGGTGAGGGTCCCTGCCAGTTGGTCTGCACATGCTTTGGCCACCGCTCCTGGGATGCCGTCAGGAACAGCAGTTCTGCCGGGGTTCACTGCTTTCTGTTGCCTCCTTAACTCTTGCACCTGTAGAGAGAGGGGCGAGGAGGGGGCAGGGGGGCGGGTTTGGGGGGGGGGAGTTGTGTTCAAACCAGGCAAAGAAGCTATTAAGCTCCTTTGCCAGAGTGAGGCTGCTGTCTGATGTTTGGGGGGGGGGGGGTGCTGGTTCCTGTAGTTGGTGAGGGCCTGGATGCCTCTCCACATCTGTCGGGGGTTGTTGTCTGTGAGGAAGCCCTCCACCTTCCTCCTATAGGTGTTCTTGGCGAGTTTTATGCCTCTCCTCAGGTTAGCTCTAGCAGTGCTGTACAGAGAGCTGTCCCTTTGTCTGAAAGCTGAGTTGTGGGCTCTGATCAGAGCCTGGACTTCACTGGTCATCCAGGGTTTGCGCTTTGGAAAGACCCAGATGTGTTTGGTGACTTGTCACATTTTCTACACAGCATTTGATGTAGAAAAGGACAGACTTGGTGTAGGAGTCCACGCCTGGGGGCAGATTTACTAAAGCAGTGCAAATTAGACAGCGCGCCTGAGGGAGTGGCCAGTTTTTGCCAGTGATCTACTGACAACACGCAAAATTAGGAACACAGACACAGTCACTTCATTTCAATAATGACCACCCATCCACCAAAGAGCACGCAAAATTGCGCACAGGCACATCTGATGAGGAAGCTCTCATCAACAAAGGCACAGCCAGTGTGGAGGAGCATAATAGATTTTCAAGCTTTTTCCAACTTTTGTTTAAGCGCAAACCCCAGTAAAATAGTTTATATTTGTTCGTCATATATCAAAGTTTTGATTTTCATTTCACATAGCAGACTCCTTTGTTTATCCATCCATCCATCCATCTTCTACCGCTTTTCCGGAAGTCTGGGTCACGGAGGCAGCAGTTCAAGCAGAGAAGCCCAGACTTCCCTCTCCCCAGCTACCTGCTCCAGCTCTTCAGAGAGGATACCAAGGCGTTCCCAGACCAGCTGGGAGACATAAGGCGCTTTTCCACTAGCCCCTCTCAGCCCCGATTGAAAACCCGACTCTACTCACTTCGGTTTGGTTCGGCCTCAGTTGCTTTTCAGCTACTGCTGGCACACCTGCTGTGGGCGGGATTTGTTGAACAGCAGGCGGCGCCACACCCTCGTGACGTGAAACACGCGACCAAATCCTCCACAACAAACAAAATGGCTGATGACAAGGAGAGAAGGAAGGAGGAAGGAGAGAGGAATGACTGTGACATGAAACTGGTTAAATCTATGGTGCTGACTTGTTGTGCTCTGCACAATCTGTGTGAGAGTCATGGAGAGACGTTTGACACTACATTGGATGATGCAGTAGATGAACCAGTGGTGGCAGCGGCACAGAGAGCAGAGGAGCAGGGTGGTGATATTGTAGCAAACTCAATATAAGCACCCTACTTGGCTTGACAAGTGGGTTGACCCTATTGGCGACACAGGTAGAGTGCGGGACTCCGGAGCGGGAGGCGTGAGTTCGAACCTCCCGGTGGGACGTTGCCATGTCGAGCTGCACGTTACAATATAATACGAGATGCTGTGATGCAATACTTGCCTATTTCGTCCACATTTATGTGCATACATATTTCAAAAATGTTTTTTGTAAATAAAATGTTGTGCATGGTCCATCTACCTGTCCTCTTGTTCATAACGCTTATCTGTTAAGAAGGTGCGAAGCCATCAGCCTAATGATGAGTCCACACTTCTGTTGTGATAATTGCTCACGCTGAGCGCTCTGCCAGCCCCGTACGCTGTGGGGGTCACACACGACGTGTTCCTCCCCACACTCTCAATTTTTTTTCCCGTATATTTTTCTCTTTAGTGTACAGAAATGGCAATACGCCCATATTTGCTAAAATTGCATTTTCCCTGTATTAAAATACGGCGAAACCGTATCACTTGACAGGTATGTAATTACATGCAGAAACACCGCACAGGCCATCTTCACAAAAATCCAGCTCGACAAGCCACTTTTGCTTAGGTGGAAATGCAAATTGAACTATAAATCATGTGCTGATACATGTCATATTTTCCCATGTAAAGGTCTCCCACTTTTACTAATTGATTTTTAATTTTTGGGAAAAGGGAATATAAATTTTGCACTTGTTGGTAACAACAGTTGTGTGCAACAAAAACACAGTTGTGTATCCTTGTCCGATTTGTCTACTGTTATTAGTGCCAAATTTTTGCTAGATTCCTTCTTAATTTATTAAATTTGGACTGGTGATGCAACATTCAACTTACACGTACTTACCTTTAGCAGTGTCTACAAGTTCAAGCACACCTGTACAACTGCTTATAACCTAAAAAATGTACCCGTTCAAGAGAAATGGATTCAGCATTGCAAATTTGTTTAAAATTAAAAAAAAAAAAATACCAAGACATTACGTTTCGTTGTGTTGTTAAAAATTAAATTACCATTAGAAGGCTATACACCTGACCTGATGAACAGCAGCATGTGGAGTGAACAGAGAATGGAATGTGTATGTAATTATTGGCTTTTCTCATACGGTGTCATAACAGATAAACCAGACTTTTGATGCAAACAATACAATTTTATTCCAGAAGCAAAATTTACAAACAAAAAAACAGACTGGGCGATGACATCTCTGCGAGCTCTTCCCTTCATAACACAGCGTCCTGCTCCAGGGCTTCATGCGCATCTGCCCGCACATCTGCGGCCACCTGTCACAAATGCTGCATGTACTCCTGATTCTTGCCGCTGGTCATGTTGCCGTTCCAAGAGCCGCATCTCTTCGTCATGCATGTTGACCATCGCTAATGTAAGGTCAGCAATGGGAGTTGTCTGTTTTCGTCTTGCCTAGATGGAAAGACAGAAAGGCATGGTCGTTAAAGCTGGATCACTACATATATTATGGAATTACACAGGTGAAAGTCTGTGGTGGAATGTCACTATTATATTATGCTTCATTGCTGTATATAAGCTGAACTGTCATGTTGCTGCCCCTCAGTAGAGCAGATTTTGCAACACGCAGGGTGCTGTCTTCGGCTGCAGCCCCCCTGCAAAACCAAAAAGGATTAAGATTAAGAATATGGATGGATGGATGGGTAATGTTTAAACTAGTTGCTTGTAGTGTGGCCGCAGAAATCTGAATGGGTTAATACAGTCAGCTGACGCGAAGCATTTCAATGAAGCATGTTGATTTCAACGGCAGTTCATGAGCTTTAGTTGTTTGTCTAAAACAGGAGTTACAACAGCACTTCAATCACCACACCTAAAAATGGTTGTGGAACACCGATAAGTGAAGACCAAAGAATAACCTTTTTGTACATTTAAAAAGACATTTTCAATTAATTAATATGTAGCTACAGGAAATTGCATTAATCAATTTGGTACATAACTTGTTAGGCTCCAGCCCCCCCCGCGACCTGTAAAGGATTAAGCGGTAGAAGATGGATGGATGGATGGATGGATTTTTGACCCTGGTTTCCGCTGGACCTGTTTCACCAAAAAAAAAAAAAAAAATCGTGGTTATTGTGCCTTACCGGCATTTGAACGTGATCCAGATGGAGCTGGTGATGTGGAGTCGATCCAGCTGGCGCTCCGCCAGACGCACACGCAGACGCAGCGCCAGGAGAGTCCGGTGTGTCCATCATGTCCACTGAGGTGGACCCCTGTGACACGAAATGCGATTCTAGAAAGAAAATGCACGCAATTTAAAACTTAACACCAAAGTGCAACATGTACACAACACTCTCAAGTTTTTAACCGGAATACAATAAGCGTAATTCAGCGTTTTGTTCGCGCTAATATTTAACACAAAGCAAGCGTGAATCTGCAGTTGGCTGCAAAACAATAGGAAAGCCTCAGTAACAACCATTACCCACAATCTAACAACCTTCCTATTTCTTAAAAACAGTGAGCTTGGCACAGAAAGGATCAAGTGGCGAAAAGATGCGCAATATCAAAACAACACTCACCATCCACGGTTTCCAAGGCCGTGACTGTGACTGTGGCCGTGTCGAGCCTAATGTCTCTCAGCGAACCACTTCCACTCCTTCCGATCCGCTCAACTTCGAGCAATGTGGTCCTTCACTGCTCGGTAATCGCTTTTCAGCTTTTTCAGCTTCTCCCGACACTGTTTGGCAGTACGGATGTGCCCTTGGGAAGCCATCTGCTCGGACACCTGCATTTCGAGTAGATCCGTCCAACTCGCGCTGGATGCGATCGTTGCCTAATATAGAAAGAAAATTGCGCACCTCCTAATATATAATATTAGGAGTATATTATTATATAAGTATATTATACAGTATATTAATATAATATACTATAAAATACTATTAAAGGGGCGCACTGTGTTCACTGGCTGAACAATTACAAATGGCGGTCGTGGAGTAAATTCAGCAGAAAAAGTCGCTTTCATGACGTTACGACCTGACCAATCAGCGGCGACCAGTCTCTCAAAGTCATATCACAGCCATATTCAGCCCTACTCAGCTTGGTTAGACCCTGCCCTGGATCAGGTACGAAAAAAGTACCTGCTAACCGGTGCTGGGGCTAATGGAAAAGCGCCTAAAGCGGGCTGAGTGGTGCGGTGTAGGGCTAAGTGAGGCTAGTGGAAAAGGGCCTATAGTCTCTCCAGCGAGTCCTGGATCTGCCCCGGGGTCTCCTCCCAGTGGGACGTGCCTGGAACACCTCAAGGGGGAGGCATCCAGGAGGCATCCTGATCAGATGCTCATACCACCTCAGCTGGCTCCTTTCAATGTGGAGGAGCAGCGGTTCTACTCTGAGCCTCTCCCGGATGACTGAGCTCCTCACCCTATCTCTGAGGGTGAGTCTAGCAATCCTACAGAGAAAGCTCATTTCAGCCGCTTGTATCAGCGATCTTGTTCTTTCGGTCATTACCCAAAGCTCGTGACCATAGGTGAGAGTAGGAACGTAGATTGACTGGTAAATCGACAGCTTTGCCTGAGAACTCAGCTTCCTCTTCACCACAACAGACCGGTACAACGTCCGCATCACTGCAGATGCTGCTCCGATTCGTCTGTCGATCTCTCGCTCCATTCTCCCCTCACTTGTGAATAAGACCCCAAGATACTTAGTCCTCCACTTGGGGCAGGAGCCTGTCCCCAACCCGAAGAGGGTAATCCACCTTTTTCCGGCTGAGGACCATGGACTCGGACTTGGAGGTTCTGATTCTCATCCCAGCCGCTTCACACTCAGCGGCAAACCATCCCAGCAAGAACTGCAGGTCATTGCTGGATGAAGCCAACATTACAACATCACCTGCAAACAACAGAGATGAGATCCTGTGGTCACCAAGCATGACACCCTCTGTTCTCTGGCCGTGCCTAGAAATCCTGTCCATAAAAATTATGAACAGGATCAGTGACAAAGGACAGCCCTGGCGGAGTCCAACTCTCACTGGAAATGAGTCCGATCCAGTGTTGGCCATACGAACCAAACTCTCACAACGGTCGTACAGAGACCGAATAGCTCGTAACAACAAGCCCAATACCCCATACTCCTGAAGCACCCCCCACAAAAAACCACGAGGGATGCAGTCGAATGCCTTCTCCAAGTCCACAAAACACATGTAAACTGGTTGGGCAAACTCCCACAAACCCTCGAGAATTCCGAGAAGGTAAAGAGCTGGTCCGATGTGCCACGGCCAGGATGAAATCCACATTGCTCCTCCTGAATCTGAGGTTTGACCAACGGCTGGACTCTCCTCTCCAGTACCTTGTCATAGACCTTCCCAGGGAGGCTGAGGAGTGTGATCCCTCTAAAGTTGGAGCACACCCTCTGGTCCCCTTTTTTTGAAGAGAGGAACCACCACCCCGGTTTGCCATGCCAAAGGCACTGCCCCCAGCCTCCATGCAACATTGCAGAGGTGTGTCAACCATGACAGCCCTACAACATCCAGGGCCTTGGGGTACTCAGGGCGAATCTCGTCCACCCCCCTGGGGCCTGGCCACCAAAGAGATTTTTAACCACCTTGGCGACCTCAGCCCCTGTGATAGGTGAGTCATCCCCCTCATCAGTGGGATTGAGGAGATCCTCAAAGTATTCTTTCCGCTGCCCGACAATATCCCCAGTCGAAGTCAACAATGCCCCATCCACACCATACACAGTGTGGATAGGGAGCTGTTTCCCCCTCGTGAGCCGCCAGTCAGTTTGCCAGAATCTCTTCGAGGCCGACCGAAAGTCTTGTTCCATGGCCTCACTGAGCTCCTCCCATACCCGTTTTTGCTTCAGCAACCACCCGAGCTGCACTCCGCTTGGCCTGCCGGTACACCTCAGCTGTTTCGGGAGCCCCACAAGCCAACCAAGCCTGATAGGACTCCTTCTTCAGTTTAATGGTCCCCCTTACCACTGGTGTCCACCACTTGGTTTGGGGGTTGCTACCATGGGATACCCCAATGACCTTGTGGCCGCAGCTCTGGGCCACTGCTTCAACAACAGAGGTGGAGAACATGGCCCATTCAGACTCCATGTCTCCAGACTCCCTCGGAATGTGGTTGAAGTTCTTCCAGAGGTGGGAGTTGAAGACCTCCCGGACAGAGGCCTCAGCCAGACGTTCCCAGCACACCCTCACTATACGTTTGGGTCTACCAGGTCTGAATGGCATCCTCCCCTGCCATTGGATCCAACTCACCACCAGGTGGTGATCAGTTGACAGCTCTGCACCTCTCTTTACCCGAGTGTCCAAGACATACGGTCACAGGTCTGATGACACGATAACAAAATTGATCATTGACCTGCGACCTAGGGTGTCCTGGTGCCAGGTGCACATATGGACACCCTTATGCTTGAACATGGTGCTCATTATGGACAAACTGTGGTTAGCACAGAAGTCCAGTAACTGAACACCACTCGGGTTCAGATCGGGCAGGCCATTCCTCCCAATCACTCCCTTCCAGGTTTTACTGTCGTTGCCCACGTGCGCATAGAAGTCCCCCAGTAGGACAATGGAGTCTCCAAGAGGAGCACTCTCCAGCACCCCAGTCACAGACTCCAAAAAGGGTGGGTACTCTGAAACATCATTTGGTACATAGGCACAAATGATGGTCAGGACCCGTTTCCCAACCCGAAGGCGCAGGGAAGCAACCCTTTCGTCCACTGGGGGAAAACTCCAATATAGAGGCCGCAAGGTGGGGGGATACAAGAATACCCACCCCTGCTCGTCGCCTCTCGCCCAGGGCAACTCCAGAGTAGGCCAAACTCCAGCCCCTCTCCAGGAGACTGGTTCCGGAACCGGAGCTTTGTGTTGAGGTGAGGCTGACTATGTCTAGCCGATATCGCTCAACCTCATGCACCAGCTCAGGCTCCTTCCCCACCAGAGAGGTGACATTCCACGTACCAAAAGCCAGTTTAGAAAGCTTGGGATCAGTCCGCCAAGGTCTTCGCCTTTGACCACCACCTGATCCACATAGCACCAGACCCCCGTGATCCCTCCTGCAGGTGGTGAGCCCACTGGAGGGCGGACCCATGTAACTCCTTCAGGCTAAACCTCCTTTGTTTAAATATGTATAAATTAAGGACTACTCGTGAATAAATTGATTATTCAGTCCCTCCAGGATTTTGCGGATTTTTGTTTTTATGATTGTTGCGGGCCAAAAAGCCTGAATTCGCGGGAGCTTTTTTAAAAAGTTGCGGGAAAAATTGCGATGTTTTTACAGTGTTTTCTGCACTAAAATTTGTGGGAAGAATTCCAAATTTTAAAGCAGATGCTTTTTTCCAGTTTACTGCAGTGATATTCTATATAGCAATACAAGAAAAGCACAGGATTGTCAAAAATTTCCCATTATAGTGATTTGTAAATTAAGCAGAAACTTCTGCTATACAGAAAAACTCTTGTGCAACAGCAAATACAAACATTAACACAATATCCATTACAACAGCTAAATTGTACTGAATGCATGGTAAAGAGTAGAGATTTGGAAATTATTGGAGCACTTTCATTTGAAAACTCCCTACGGTTTCCAACCACTTGGTACCAAGCAGAGAGGAAAAAATAATTTTTTCTCTTGCTCTGTATTGGCTATTGGAGTCTGTGTTTTTCTGGAAAAAAAAAATACAGAGAATATTCTGTCTCTCCATGCCTACCTGTCTGCTGCATGTCGGGCTTCACACACACACACACACACACACACACGCACGCACACACACAGAGACACACACACACCTTTCATTTACAACGAGACAGCGAGGGGGAGGGGGGATGGATGGGTGGGTGCGTTTGTCCGTCCACAATGGAGATTCAGTTTTAAAGCTCATTGACTAGATGTAGTAATGATTTGACCTCTAAAGATGTTCAAACACTTGCCGTAATGTAGTGTACTCACCACACGCGCGCTCCTGCGATGGGGTGCTTTTGGGGCAGGCGCATATTTTTCAACACAAACACAGCGCTTCACACACGCAGTCAGGACGGAGACGTGGTGAGTCATCCACGGGCAGGCTTGGGGGCACGGAAGGGATGGTGTTGAAAACCTCACGGGTGAGTGTTTTTTTTTTTAAATCACACACTCTGTTTGCAGATGTGTTCCGTTACTCACTGTAAACTATAAATTCACTACTCAGTGTTAACACGGAAGTGAATGCGGTGCAACGATGCATTTGATTGGTTTCACTGAGCGTTTCAGCGCCAGTTAGACAAATTTGATTGGTGAAATTGGCAGAAGTTGACGAGGATTGGCCAAAATTGTGGGAAAGTTGCGGTGATTGGACAAAGTTGCAAGGTCATGCAGTAGTTGCGCTGATTGGCTGATTTTGCATGAATTGCATATTAGCACTGTGGCAGCACAGTTTTACCCTCGGCCGGGGGATCGCGGGGACCGTGAGATTGTGGGTTCGATCCCTGCCCCCGGCCAACAGTGATCTGTGTGGAGTTTGCATGTTCTCCCCGTGTTTGCGTGGGTTTACTCCGGGATTTCTCTGGTTTCCTCCCACATGCCAAAAACATGCAGGTTAGGGAGTTAAGGGGCGCTTGTGCACGCAGCGACCGGCAGCTGGTGGTTTGTCACCAGTCTGCAAAACAAATCTACCTACGGGTACAAAATAAGTAATAAAAAAAAATAAAATAAATAAATTTTAAAAAATTGGTGCGATCGCGAAATCCTGGAGGGACTGATTATTTAACCAATGTGCTTATTTTATTAACACTAGAACCGTCAAGATGGTCTGATGGAGACTCTGGGGTTTTATTATGTGAATAACTTTGTTTTAACAAAATCTGCAGGTCTCCCAGTTCACAACTTCTTATAAATGCCTTTGAGTTACAGTGTTGCAATTCTGGGGGAGGTTTAAGATAAGATAAGATAAGATAAGCCTTTATTAGTCCCACAACGGGGAAATTCCAGGATTGCAACAGCACAGGGATAGCAACACTCAGAGCAACAATCAGAAGGCAAGAAAAAAAAAAAACAAGCAAGCAAGAGCAGCAGGTTTGTATGGATCTGTGCGCTCTTTTTGTTAATAATCACATTGTTGTTTTCCATATTGTGTATCCTGAACTGGGAGAGAGAAATAGAGAGGAGAGGGAACTGAATTGCTGTTTTATGCACAGCAAAAAGAAATACTGTAAATATAGAAATACGGATAGAGGGGGGGAAAATGAAGAAAATTGGCAATGTGGAAGATTCTGCTTCAAGAGCGCGAGGTGGAGCTGATAGGGAAACTCCAGATCTGAGTCCAAGCTCTGCAGAAAAGAAAAAAAGTCACTGTCGGCTGACACATCTGTATGTCCACTACGGGTATAAAGTCTCCTATTGTATCCTGTTTTATGTATACAAATTCATGTAGTAGGCTATATACAGTATAAGCAAATGAAATAAAAAAAAAAAAAAAACCTACCGGCTGATTTCCAGTTCAGCATAGCACCCGTTGATATTCTTATAATCTGTTCTTCTGTCATGCCAAATAAAGTCACGGGCAGAGAGAAGCTTCGGCCACGCGTCCTCAGTTCGCCGGTGATCGCTATCATGTCGGGCGAAGATGAATTAAGACAAGCTTTTTTGGGGCATTAAATCCTGGCACATTTAGCAGCAGATTGACAACTGCAAACATTAGTAAATCGCCTTGCGCCAGTCATTTAAATACTCCACTCCCCCAAATTTGTACGTTGACATGACAACTCCCACAATGCATATGCAATGAGGCCAGGCGCAAAATTAACATAGTCCACACCTTTCCAGCGCTAATTTTGCCTTGCGCACTTAAGTAAATCTCGACAGTAGTTTTTTACCGCCAAAACAGGTAAGGGTTTTGGAATGGCGCAGCACATCAGTAAATCTGCCCCCTGAATTCCAGTCTGTTCAGGCAAAGCAGTGTTGTAGCTGGAGGAGAGCGTTTTCAGGCCAGGTTTTAATTGGTTGGAGGGGAACTCTTTCTAAGGGGGGGTGTAAGCAGGTATTTGAAGCAGAAAGAGATGGTCTGATTGTCCAAGGTGGGGGAGGGGGGTGGCTCTGTAGGCGTGCTTAATGTTGCTGTAAACATGATACAGTGTTATCTCTCCTCTTGTGGAACACTTAACATGTTGGTGGAATTTGGGAGTACAGTCTTTAAGCATGCTTTGTTAAAATGCCCTGCAATAATGTGCACTGCGTCAGGGTCATCTCTGCTGCCTGCTGACAATGTGCTGGAGGTGATTGATTGCTAAGCTAATGTTAGCGTCTGGAGGAACGTAAACAGCTGTTTAATTACTGCATTTAGCTCACGGGGAAGGTAAAAAGACCTGCACAGGAAGGACATGGCCTCTAAGTCCAGTGAACAGTGACTGTGAATTATTCTGCTGTAACTACACCAAGTCTGAAGCACATAAACACAAAATGTTCTAAGGTTGAAATTTTGAATTTTCAAGTGTGTTAATAAGTGCTCTATAAAGGGTTAATTTAGTTCATCTAAATTATGAGTAAATGAGGAAACGCCCACGCTAGCTTTAATTGTAACTTTCCTCCAGGATAGAAATGTCCCGCAGCGCATCGCCCGATGCTGCCTGTCAGCTGGACAGTCGCTACTGGAAGATCACAACGTCGGACGGTAACGTGGAGGAGGTCCAGGGACCCGGAGTGGTCGGTAGGTCACGTGATCCGACTGAGCTGAGCTGTGATTGGCTGAAAGCATCTCATTGGTGTTTGTTTGTGTTCAGGAGAGTTTCCCATCATGACGCCGGGGAAAGTTCACGAATACGCCAGCTGTACGACGTTCTCCACGCCGTCGGAGTACATGGAGGGACACTATACCTTCCACAAGCTGTGTACGTATACACACACACATACACACATCCACATTTTTTCATTTTATGACTTTTGTTCTGCACATTTGTGGGGTGTTTTCCTTCTAAAACTGCTACTTCCTAAATGTGTTGGAATTTTTAACGTAGTTTACCAGTTTTTCTAAAAAAAATGTCATTTTTCTTTATTACGTTTCACATGTTAATTCCAGCTTTATTTATTTAAATTTGTGATGCATTCCTCTAAAATGTGCAACTTTTTTTGTTCGGGACGAGTGCATTGCCCGTAGAGCCAAGTCTTCCTGTCTGGAACAGGGATCCCAGTCAGGCTTTCCAGGCCCAAATGTAGGCTGGGTTTGAAAGTGGAACACAGAGGTGGCACCTATATGTAGGCAATCACATGTTAGACTCTGACACATATGAAAGGGACTAAATGACACTCAGATTTATTTGACTGTGTGACTATTAATTACAGAATACCTAATTATTGAAAATGAATGGGACATTCAATATTAGCGACTGTTTCAGATCCCTGTTAATTTGGTTGTCAGATCACTTTGTGTGATTTTTTTTTATCACTTCTATTCATAATAGTGTCATACCTGCCAACTACTCCGGTTTTGCCGTAATGGTTACGGTTTTCAAGACCCCATTCCGGGTTACGGCTTTATTAATCAAAATTACGGTTTTTCACTAAAAATTCAGTCAAAAATTTTAAATCGTAAAAAAAAACACGAAAGCAATTCCAAACACGAGATCGCTAGGAATCATATCTAAATTTACCTGAAGCGTTTGCTAAGCTAACGCTATAGCTAACGCCATAGCTAGTCGTAGCACCTAACACCGATACAAAGAAGCGACTCCGTCCCTGGTGATTGGGGCTCGCCGGAGGAACCAACCGAGGCAACAGTTGGACGGGAGCCGGATCGGAGTTCAAGTACAGCGGTGGTAGGAGACGGGGACCAGTGGAAGATCAGCCGGGGCCCTAGCTGGATAAGTTGACTGTAGCTGGAGCCCAGCTACAGCGGCGGGGCTCGGCGGAGGAACTACTGAGGAAGACGGCGGTAGGTGGCGGGGCTCGGCGGAGGAACTGCTGAGGAAGACGGTGGTAGGTGGCGGGCCTCAGCGGAGGATCTACCAGGACCCCAGCTGGACAGGAGCAGAATCGGAGCTCAACTACAGTGGCGGTGGGCGGTGGGACTCGGTGGAGGAGCTGCCGGTACCCCGGCTGGACAGGAGCTCAATTGCAGCGGCGGTAAGCAGCGGGGTTGGCTGAGGCCCAGCTGGATTTGAGGTCGGTCAAATCGGATATCTGTGTCACCAGCAGAGATTGTTTTACTATCAACAGGTCAGTAAAAATGCCACCAAAGAAGGAGGAAATGGAAGAGATCAAAAAAATCTCTGAACTTAGATTTTATCTTCTTGGAACATAAGTCAATATTATACAGTAATAAGTGGCATTCAGCACAGTTCTGGTACTTACAAATCATAAAAACCCAGGAGCTTCAGGGGGCTTCGCCCCCCTTGCCCCCCCAACGGGGCTCTGTCCCGGACCCCGCTGGGGGACTATGTCCCCCAGACCCCCTGCTAAATTTTCAGATAATTTCCCCAACCCCAAATCACATCCCTGGGTAAAGAATGACATACTGAGGCAGGCCAGAAAGTTAAGGGGAACAGAAGTTTACCTGAATGAACATCTAACAAAAACTAATGCTGAAATAGCACAGCAAGCACAGATGCTGAAAAGACAAAATAAGATATAGTCAACATGGACAAGAAATTGTAGAGTTTGGATCAAACTAAATGGAACACCTGAGGAAGAAAAAGAGTATAATAATCAGAGATCTTACTTACTTAAATAAATATAGATGAACACTGATTAAGAAAATTAAGAGACTATGATAATCCATATCCACACACATGGCAAGTCTTTTCGTGAGGAATACTCCAAAGCATTTCCAGGAATTATTACTGTGGACTGTGAGCGCATATTCAGCCATGTGAACATGAACAAAACTGAGTTCAGGTCCAGTCTGTCAACTAAAGTTCTAGGCAACCTCATGACCAGGAAAATGATGACAGCTTCGGGTAACAAGTGCCACAGTGTGTTCCATTCAAAAAACTGAAGAAAGCTAAGAGGTGCACCATGGAAAACAACAATGCTTGAGAGTTACCATAGAGTTTGTCCTTGATCTTTTCCATCAGCATATCTGCATTGACAATTTAAGGAAAATAGAAACATGATTGTTGAAGAAATATGAGGTTGTTAGCCACATTTTAACTTGATTTAATGCTAATATTTGTTTGCCATCGGGGGGCTTTGCCCCCCTGAACCCCCCACCAGGACTTTGTCCTGGACCTACCGGGGCCTGCGGCCCCTGGACCCCGGCTAGATACTAGGCTTTTCAGGTTTTAAAAGTTGGCAGGTATGTAGTGTATCTTCACGTTGGGGAATGGCAGTTGTTCAGTCATTATAATTATTTTAGTTTCTATCACTGTTCAGTGAGGGAATTCAGTGGAATGTTGAATTTAAAATGAGATAAGCCTTTATTAGTCCCACAATGGAGAAATTCCAGGATTGCAACAGCACAGGGATAGCAACACTCAGAGCAACAATCAGAAGGCAAGAAAAAAACAAGAACAGCTAGTATACATATGTACATATTACTATAAATATATATACAGTGGGGCAAAAAAGTATTTAGTCAGCCACCAATTGTGCAAGTTCTCCCACTTAAAAGATGAGAGAGGTCTCCAATTTTCATCATAGGTATACCTCAACTATGAGTGACAACTCTTACACCCACTCAGTCCTGGACCATATCAACACCACTATTGACAGTGTCATCACGGAAAGACAGATCACCACGTACCCAAATCAGAAGCCGTGGATGAACAGAGAAGTGCGGCTTCTGCTAAAAGCACGTAACAATGCCTTTAGATCAGGTGATGCTCAGGCCTACAGTTCATCCAGGGCAGATCTGAAGAGGGGCATCAAGAAGGCCAAGCACAGCTACAAGCTGAAGGTGGAACATTTTGGGGACTCTGACCCCCGACGTATGTGGCAGGGCATTCAAGCTATCTCTGATTATAAGCCCAGCAACTCCATACCTATAGCCATGACTGTGCCCTTTCTCAATGAGCTAAATGACTTCTATGCTCGTTTTGACAAGGACAACAACGAAAAGAACATCAATTTCCCACCCTCTGTCCCTGGCCCAGGCCGTGGTACCAGCGTGCTTCAAGACCACTTCAGTAGTACCAGTGCCGAAACATTCAACACCATCGTGCCTAAATGACTATCGCCCTGTGGCACTGACGCCCATAGTCATGAAGTGCTTTGAGCGACTGGTCTTGGCACAGCTCAAAAAAGGCCTGCCCCCTACACTGGACCCTCATCAGTTCGCCTACCGGAGCAACAGGAGTACAGAGGATGCGGTTTCTACAGCGCTGCACTATGTACTCTCACACCTGGATGACAAGAACACCTACGCAAGAATGCTGTTTGTTGACTTCAGCTCAGCATTCAACACAGTTATCCCCTCCAAGTTGCTCACTAAACTTGGGGACCTGGGAATCAGTACCTCCACCTGCAACTGGATCATGGATTTTCTGACCAACAGACCCCAGCATGTTAGGTCAGGCCCCAACCGTTCTTCCGTCATCACACTCAACACTGGTGTACCACAGGGCTGTGTGCTCAGCCCATTCCTCTACTCCCTCTACACCCATGACTGCAGGCCTATGTATGGATCCAATTCCATCATAAAGTTCGCAGATGACACCACGGTGATTGGACTCATCAGGGACAACGACAAGTCAGATTACAGGGCAGAGGTTGAGCACTTGGCTACTTGGTGCGCTGACAATAACCTGCTCCTTAACACCAGCAAAACCAAGGAGCTCATAGTGGACTACAGGAAGGAGAGGGAAGAGACACATGACCCCATCCATATCAATGACATAGCTGTTGAACGTGTCCCCAGCTTCAAATTCCTGGGGACCCACATCTCGGAGGACCTGTCCTGGTCAGTTAACACCACCAGCCTGATCAAGAAGGCCCATCAGCGCCTCTTCTTCTTGAGGACACTGAAGAAGAACCATCTGTCAACTGACATCCTGGGCAACTTCTACTGCTGCGTGATAGAGAGCACCCTGACCAACTGTATCACAGTCTGGTATGGGAGCTGCTCTGTCGCTGACCGCAAGGCGCTGCAGTGGGTGGTGAAAACCGCCCAACGCATCACAGGGACTCCACTTCCAGTTATAGAGGACATCTACAGGAAAAGATGTCTGCGCCGGGCACGCAGCATTCTTAGGGACTCCAACCATCCTGCTCATGGACTGTTCCAGCTTCTCCCCTCCAGAAGACGTTTCAGAAGCCTTCGGACTAGAACCAGCAGGTTTAGGAACAGTTTCTTTCCAACAGCTGTCACGTTATTGAACTTAGTTCCCCGCTGACTCTCTTACCATCATCTCTTACCATCCTCACCTGTACATAACTGCATAACTACATAACTACATCTAACTTATTGCACATTATTTGCACATAACAGTACTCTTAACTTTCTGCACTGCTGCATATATTTGCATATATTTGCTTAAATTGCACATACTGTTAATTACCCTATATACTGCACTGCTGTCCTTTGCACTTCTGATTGGATGCTAAACTGTGTTTCGTTACCTTGTATTCATACATGTGTAATGACAATAAAGTTGAATCTAATCTAATCTAATCTAAAATGAGAAAAAAAAAAATCCAGAAAATCACACTGAAGGATTTTTAATGAATTAATTGGTAAATTCCTTGGTAAAATAAGTATTTGGTCACCTACAAACAAGCAAGATTTCTGGCTCTCACGGACCTGTAACTTCTTCTTTAAGAGGCTCCTCTGTCCTTCACTCGTTACTTGTATTAATGGCACCTGTTTGAACTCATTATCAGTATAAGACACCTGTCCACAACCTCAAACAGTCAGACTCCAAACTCCACTGTGGCCAAGACCAAAGAGCTGTCAAAGGACACCAGAAACAAAATTGTAGACCTGCACCAGGCTGGGAAGACTGAATCTGCAATAAGTAAGCAGCTTGGTGTGAAGAAATCAACTGTGGGAGCAATTATTAGAAAATGGAAGACATACAAGACCACTGATAATCTCCCTCGATCTGGGGCTCCACGCAAGATCTCACCCCGTGGGGTCAAAATGATCACGAGAACGGTGAGCAAAAATCCCAGAACCACATGGGGGGACCTAGTGAATGACCTGCAGAGAGCTAAGACCAAAGTAACAAAGGCTACCATCAGTAACACACTACACCGCCAGGGACTCAAATCCTGCAGTGCCAGACGTGTCCCCCTGCTTAAGCCAGTACATGTCCAGGCCCGTCTGAAGTTTGCTAGAGAGCATTTGGATGATCCAGAAGAGGATTGGGAGAATGTCATATGGCCTGATGAAACCAAAATAGAACTTTTTGGTAAAAACTCAACTTGTCGTGTTTGGAGGAGAAAGAACGCCATACCTACTGTGAAGCATGGGGGTGGAAACATTATACTTTGGGGCTGTTTTTCTGCAAAGGGACCAGGACGACTGATCCGTGTAAAGGAAAGAATGAATGGGGCCATGTATTGTAAGATTTTGAGTGAAAACCTCCTTCCATCAGCAAGGGCATTGAAGATGAAACGTGGCTGGGTCTTTCAGCATGACAATGATCCCAAACACACCGCCCGGGTAACGAAGGAGTGGCTTCGTAAGAAGCATTTCAAGGTCCTGGAGTGGCCTAACTAGTCTCCAGATCTCAACCCCATAGAAAATCTTTGGAGGGAGTTGAAAGTCTGTGTTGCCCAGCGATAGCCCCAAAACATCACTGCTCTAGAGGAGATCTGCATGGAGGAATGGGCCAAAATACCAGCAACAGTGTGTGAAAACCTTGTGAACACTTACAGAAAACGTTTGACCTCTGTCATTGCCAACAAAGGGTATATAATAAAGTACTGAGATGAACTTTTGTTATTGACCAAATACTTATTTTACCGAGGAATTTACCAATTTCCTTCAATGTGATTTTCTGGATTTTTTTTCTCATTTTGTCTCTCATAGTTGAGGTATACCTATGATGAAAATTGGAGACCTCTCTCATCTTTTAAGTGGGAGAACTTGCACAGTTGGTGGCTGACTAAATACTTTTTTCCCCCACTGTATATATAGACACACAGTGCAGAGCATTGTGGTTGGTGAATGTGCAGCAGAAAGTCTAAGCTGTCTCTCCCTCCGCGGGTGCGGCGGGCCAGCTGGATGTCATTGGGCATGATGGTGACCCTCTTGGCGTGGATGGCGCACAGATTGGTGTCCACGAAGGGACCCACCAGGTAGGCCTCGCTGGCCTCCTGCAGAGCCATGACGGCGGAGCTCTGGAAGCGCAGGTCGGTCTTGAAGTCCTGAGCAATCTCCCTCACCAGGCGCTGGAAGGGCAGCCTACGGATGAGCAGCTCCGTGGATTTCTGGTAGCGACGGATCTCTCTCAGAGCCACGGCACCGGGCCTGCAACGGTGAGGCTTCTTTACTCCGCGGTGGCCAGAGCGTTTTTTCAAGCAGCCTTGGTGGCTAGCTGCTTCCTGGGGGGCTTTTTCCTCCAGTAGATTTACGGGCGGTCTGCTTGGTTCTTGCCATCGCTCTTTAGTATTCTGTCTTATATTTCTTGCACGCCGCCTAAACTCCAGCCCGGCACTCGCGTCGCTTTCGCCACAGTTCCTCGGCATGTCGAGCTTCTCCGTTAGCACCGGGTGGCGGTTGGAGCTAGCTAGCCAGCTAGCTCCGTCCCCCGTTGCAAACAGCGGCTCCGTCCGCCGACTCGGGAGACCCTTGGGGCGATCTGTGTGTCCGTGATATATGTATAGAGTGAAAGGTGTAGAAAGAAGAAGGAAGATAAGAGAAGGGCAGTTGCAAATTGACACAGACGATACACAGAATTTCTTCTGTGTATCGTCAATAAACTCATGCAGTACTATAACAGGACACGTTTACAAATATTTGAGACCCATTATAGTGCAACAGTTTAGATTTTAGCAATATTTTGTTATTAAAAGTTCTCTGAAAACTGTAATCAACGGAATTAACTATAAAACACCCAACATCAATAAAGTACATCTATCTGTTATTATACACAGCAGGAGGACCCGTTTGACTACAACCGCTGCATCAGTGTTGCCCATTTGTCAGTAAATGTTTCACTAAAAGTGATTCATGTTGCTATTTGGGCATTTTTGTGTCCTGCGTTTTGTTCGTTAAGTCATTCCAGCCATTCCGCTCCCCAATCATGGCGGTATTAAGTTTTTAATTTTTAGATACTCGCGCGGGAGGGGGGACTCGCAGGGGACTCGCACCTACCACACAGGTGAAGCAGAAGCAGGGACTCCCGTCTACCACTGACTGGGCAGGCTGGGCGTGCCTCTCCGCGAAGGACCGTGGTCCGCCCGGTTAGGCCGCTGCTTCTCCCAGTATGCTCTGTGTTGATACACCGGTATTCTTTGTCAGACCCGGGTCCCCATTAACGCTCCGCCCAGTCTGCTCGTGCACCTCATGTTCTCCACACGTGCCGAATTATCCTTTAGACCTACGCAATCACGGCAACTTTATAGTATGATTTTTTTTAAGCATTAAATCTTCAGTGTTACCTTTTTCTAGTGAGATTTGTCATTTTTCACTTCCTTGTTTTGTCCGGGGAACACTGTGGTGACTGACAGGTTTGCCGCACCATGGGTCCACGGCAGCCCCCCCGCGCCTCCTGTTATCTGTGCTGAGTATATCCATTAGACCTACCCAATCACAGCAACTTTATGGTAAATATTTTGACTGAGTGACTCCGTATTTGGGGATGCACACCCTCGTAGCTTCAGCAAAGCACGTTTAAAATCTTAGGTCAGTGTGACGAACGGTTTGAGAGATATCTGAGGAACACACACACACACACACAGAGCCCTTGACTTTATAGATAGATGTTTTTCATGTGAATTTTTGGCTAGACATCTAGCCAATGTCTTGCCAATAAGCAAACAATCTGTATAAGACGTATTACCGATGGAAACTTGGCCCTTCGAGCCGACATCGTCAATGATGGAGTGGCCTGATGAAATCACTCTGAGGGCGTTGGACCACAGCGTAGATGCAGACCCACCTGAGGATCATTGTGCACTAGATTGCTGAACACTGGTCCCATGTTGTGTGAACGGACAGACGGACGCCACACCATCACATTGGTTCCTTTCGGCCTCGCTGAAATGAGCTAAAAGTACGCTAATTAATGAGAAAAAAGTTGCACATTTACGTAAAAAGTTGCATCTCTGAGGGGGGGTAAACACTTTATTCTCCATGCTTAAGCATTGTGTTTTATTTTATGATTTGTGTCTCGTAGATAATAAAGAGGAAGTCTTCCAGGTGAAAATTCCTCGTTTCCACATGGTGTGTCCTCCCTTCAGAGAACCGCCGCTTAGAACGGTAAACGCAACGTGAACATTTTCACTGTGATCATGTAAAGCTTCTGTCTGTGATGTTTGTGTGAAGTGTCTGCACAGCAACATTAAGTCATTAAATTTTCTAATTTATAAACTGACCTTCAGAATAAATAACAAAACTTGACATTTACAGTGCATCAGGGAAGTCTTCACAGCACATTCTGTTATGTTTCAGTCTTATTCCAAAAGGGATTGACTTCATTTTTCCTCAGAATTCTACACACAATACACCATAATGACAAGGTGAAAAAAGTTGTTTCTTTTAGATTTTTGCAAATTTATTAAAAATAAAAAACTCAGAAATCACATGTACATCAGTATTCACAGCCTTTGCCATGAAGCTCAAAACTGAGCTCAGGTTCATCGTGTTTCCACTGATCATCCTTGAGATGTTTCTGCAGCTTAATTGGAGTCCACCTGTGGTAAATTCAGTTGATTGGACATGATTTGGAAAGGCACACACCTGTCTATATAAGGTCCCACAGTTGACAGTGCAGGTCAGAGCACAAACCAAGCATGAAGTCAAAGGAATTGCCTGTAGACCTCTGAGACAGGATTGTCTCGAGGCACAAATCTGGGGAAGGGTACAGAAAATTTTCTGCTGCTTTGAAGGTCCCAATGAGCACAGTGGCCTCCATCATCTGTAAATAGAAGAAGTTCGGAACCACCAGGACTCTTCCTAGAGCTGGTCGGCTGTCTAAACTGAGAGATCGGGGGAGAAGGGCCTTAGTCAGGGAGGTGACCAAGAACCCGATGGTCACTCTGTCAGAGCTCCAGCATTCCTCTGTGGAGAGAGGAGAACCTTACCGAAGGACAACCATCTCTGCAGCAATCCACCAATCAGGCCTGTATGGTAGAGTGGCCAGACGGAAGCCACTCCTTAGTAAAAGGCACATGGCAGCTCTCCTGGGGCTTGCCAAAAGGGACCTGAAGGACTCTCACACTATGAGAAACAAAATTCTCTGGTCTGATGAGACAAAGATTAAACTCTTTGGCGTGAATGCCAGGTGTCGTGTTTGGCGGAAACCAGGCATCGCTCACTACCATGCCAATGGTGGTGGCAGCATCATGCTGTGGGGAAGTTTTTCAGCGGCAGAAACTGGGAGACTAGTCACGATAGAGGGAAAAAAGAATGCAGCAATGTACAGAGACATCCTAGATGAAAACCTGCTTCAGAGCGCTCTGGACCTCAGACTGGAGTGACGGTTCATCTTTCAGCAGGACAACGACCTTAAGCACACAGCCAAGCTATCAATGGAGTGGCTTCAGGACAACTCTGTGAATGTCCTTGAGTGGCCCAGCCAGAGCCCAGACCTGAATCCAACTGAACATCTCTGGAGAGATCTGAAAATAGCTGTGCACCGACACTTCCCATCCAACCTGATGGAGCTTGAGAGGTACTGCAAAGAGGAATGGGTGAAACTGACCAGAGATAGGTGTGCCAAGCTTGTGGCATCATATTCGAAAAGACTTGCGGCTGTAATTGCTGTCAAAGGTGCATCAACAAGGTATTGAGCAAAGGCTGTGAATACTGATGTACATACATGTGATTTCTTAGTTTTTTATTTTTAATAAATTTGCAAAAATTTAAAAAAAAAAAACTGTTTTCACTTTGTCATTATGGGGTATTGTGTGTAGAATTTTGAGGAAAAAAAATGAATTTAATCCATTTTGGAATAAGGCTGTAACATAACAAAATGTGGAAAAAGTGAAGCGCTGTGAAGACTTTGTGGATGCAGTTATTCTGGAATTACTGTTATTTATAAGAAAAGAAAAATCTGTCAAATCTGATTTTTAAAAAAAAAAAAAAAGGCCAGTTTAGATGCGATAGTCGGGTTGTCACAATGCTGCAAACTCAATACTGATACCTGGGAAAATACTGTATCCGATACGAAATCCCACTTCTGTCGCTACAATGACAGTAAATGTAAGCTTAACATTTACAAGAAATATGTCACAAATTCATGAAAAAATCGTAATAAAAAGTCACAAAAATTTTAAAAAGTTGTGAAGCGAAGTCAGATTTATGTGGAAAAGTCACAAATTTACAAGGAAAGTTGCAAATTGATGACATTATGACAGTCACAAATTTGAGAAAAAAAGTAAAATTTATGAATAAAGTCACAGATTTACGTAAAAAAAAAAAACAGATTTGAGAAAGTCCCTTTTTTTTTTTTAAAATGTTGCAACCCCAACAGCCACATACGTCCGGCCAACGTTGGCAAGTTTACATCAGGAATACATCTTAGAGTTTGTTTCCTCATTAGTAAGACATTAATTAGACGTTGCCATGAGAAAAAAAGGTGCAAATTTACATAAAAAAATTTAGCAACTTCATGAGGGGGAAAAATGCAAATTTATGAGAAAGTTTAAGTTTGTTTATTTGAAAGGGACAATACATACTAATGAACATTAATACAAATGTAAGTACGCCAGATTTAGCAATACTGCTAATTTGAATCTGTAGTCCCCTGGGGGGTCACAAAAACACACAAACACACACGAGCAGAACAACTGCGATGAAACTGTGCAACATGGATATGCTAAAGTGCAGAGTTAAGGTGCTACAAAACAAGACATTCAAGTGTCACACGAGTGAAGTGCTGTTTATGCGTACACACACACACATGCACCCAAGCACCTCACAGCAACAAGGAAGAGGCGGGGCATATGTGTGTGATGCACAGGCTCATCTATATATGCGTATGCCGCAGAGCAACTACTAGTTATGGGTGCAGTTTTGGTTGTTTCAAAGCCAATTTTTACATTGAATCTTAAAAGTGTTTAGTGTGGCACGTTCTGATTAAGTTGCAAATTTGTGAGAAAAAGAAATGAAAATTTATGAGAAAGTTGGAAATTTGAGGGGGGGAGAAATGAAAATTTTTGAGAAAAAGGTTGTATATTTATGAGTAAAAATAGAAATTTATATTTAAAAATTTGCAAATTATCAGAAAAAAATTGGGAATTTATTATTAAAATGAAAATTTATGTGGAAAAAAATTACAAATTTATGAGAAAAAGTTGAGAAAAATATTGAAAATATTTGAGAAAAAAAGTTGGAAATTTGAGAAAAAAGTAGCAATTTTTTGAGAAATTTTAAATTTATATTACAACATTTGCAAATTTATTAGAAAAAATTGTGACAAAATTTTGGAAATTTATGAGAAAAAAATTTGCAAAGTTTGCACACTGGCAAGACATTGGCTGGATGCCAGGATAACGCCAACGAGCCAACGAGCCAACGAGCAAATGCTTTCCAGAAGCAAACTTGGTATGTCAGGCCAATGTTGGCGCGATGCATGTGCGCTGTTGGGGACGTCTGTCTAGAGCAAAAATTTTCTGGGTGAAGTCACAGATTTAAATAAAAAAATTGTCAATTTCTGAGGGAAAAATTGCAAATTGACACAAAGGCAAATTTATGTGGAAAAGGTTGCCAATTTATGGCCCAAACTACAAATTTATGTGAAAATGTCACAAATTTATGACCCAAAAATTAACAATTTACCAGAAAAAGTATCAAATATACTACAGTATATACTATCAAATATAATACCGGAGTGGTGGCTCAGTTGGTAGAGCATCCGCCCCACACCCGGGAGGCAGGGGTTCAAATCCCGGCCGGGTCATGCCGAAGACCATATAAAAGTGGAACTTCCTGCCGTCCAGCTTGGTGCTCAGCAGTAATGGAATGGAGGAAGGAAATTTGTGGCGGCACCTTGCATGGCAGCGGCCCTCTGATTCTACACTTGGGGTGTGTGTGATTTACACTGTAGATAGGTAAAACACAATCTCGTTCTACTGTACATGATTGGTTGTACAGTTGAATGAATATAAAGGGTGATTTTAATTTAATTTAATTTTGATTTAATTTAAATTTAATTTAAATCACAGAAAAAATCCCTCTGATACTGTCGTACATGTGTTTAAATGACAAAACTATTTTAAAGTTCCATATGTTTAGTATTGATTCTGATTTAAATGAGCATCTGGTCCGATGCTAATTTTTAGCACTGATTATTATAAGAGGACAGATATTTTAATAAACGTTGTTAATCAATGTAGAAGTTTCCAAACTCCTCATCTGATTGGTTTCCTCTTCTTCCCTCAACGGCGCCGGCAGCGCCGGCAGCAGAAAATGTCGGCGAGTCATTTCAAGGATGACGATGACTTTTACGAAGGAGACAACTTCGGAGACCTCGGGGGAATCAACATGGCCGCCTTATAGCAAGCTGGACAAGTGGCCTCTGCTGCCATCTGCTGGACTGTCCATTACTCAGCAAAGCATGATGGGACAGCAGGCACCACCAACCAATCAGAGCCCAGCAGGGATAGAATCGGACAAACTTCCAGCTGTCAGTCAAACCAAACGTCGACCAGGACGCCAGTCCAGATTTTTTTTTTTTTAACACTCGGTGGTTTAAACTTTGTCAGCTGTTTCTGAAAAAAAAAAAAGTCACAAATTTATGAGGACAAAAAAAATCACAAAATGATGAGGAAAAAAATGACAAATTTATAAGAAATTTTGTGGAAAAAATATGATTTGTAAGGAAAAGTTGCCAATTTAAACATAAAAATGTCAAAATTTTATGTGAAAAGTTACAAATTTGACAAAAAAAGTAATAAATTTATGCGAAAAAGTCAAACCTAATATCGAACAGGAAATTAATGAAATTCTTTTGTTTTTGATAACTTGAAAGTCTGTAATTCTTTTAATTTTGTTACATTAGTGACTCTTTTTTTCTTGTAAAATTGTCATTTTTTCCTCCTAAATTTGTGATGTTTTTATTGGAAATTTAAGGGTTTTTTGTTAGAAATTGGGGAAATTGATTTTCTTGTACAGTTGCACTTATATGTTTACATACCTCTAGGATACGTAAACCTATAAGCACAACTGTAAATATGGGACATTTTATGGAAATTTGTAACTTTTTTCCCTCGCCTTTGTGCCAACACTTATTTTTTTTAATTTCAAAGCTTTGATTTTTTTTCTCTCTCCAGGGCAGAGCTGAGACACTAACAGGATTCTGTTTATGGTGTTTTGTATGGAGGATCAACACCGCCAATATTAATAAATCAATTAGTGACAAGAAATTAATGCAACAAAAACAGAAAAATGTTTAAGAAAATATTGATATTACATCATTCAAGAAAAGTCATTTCAGAATATTCCGATGAGGTTTTTGTCTGTGAAACACTGGTTTCTCTGAATATAATAAATGAGGCTGCAGTTCTGGGGAAGCTACACATTTATAAAAAAAAAAAAGGTCACACATTTAGGTGAAACAGTTAATGATTTTGTAATATTAAAAAAAATCATCATTTACTAGAAAAGAGTTAAAGTTTACAAGAAAAATTGACATTTTTTTCCAAAAGTCACAAAGTTACATGAAAAAAGTCACATTTATGGGAAAAGTCAGGTTTACATTAAAAAAAAAAATCACAAATTTACTAGAAAATTGTTGTAAATTCATGTGGTAAAAAAATCACTGATTTATGAGAAAGTCTGAGATTTACCTGGAAAAATTTGCTAATTTTATAATAAAGCCACAAATTTGAGAAAAATGGCTGGACCCAAAAATCAGTGGACTCTCTGTTCTTTCAATATTTGGTTTCTGAAATGAAAACAAACCGGGAATAGCAGTTATATGGTTTTGGCCTTGTCAAAATGAAATCACAATTGAGCCAAAACGGGATAACGGATCTGATTTCATTCGTTGTTTTGTTTTGGTCACAGCTGAAGTTACGAAAAAACATGTGCCTTTACATTTTCTATTGTGTTAAAGTGTGATAATTTCTATAAAACAAAAGCGACAGCTAGATCTGATACTTGACAAAAAAAGGATAAGTAGTTCCAAATATGGAAAACAAATTTGGATGCACTTCCTGCTGTGACCAAAACGATAAAATGGAAAACAAGAGCACTGTGAGGCGAGTGCAGTATCCTCCCCCTCCATTTCCTTTGAAGATCCCAGTACGTACTGACAGAGAGCAGTTTTCAGCTTCTCAATAGAATTAATGTGGCAGAACCAAATTATGATAATTGCATCATCCACAAAGTAGACAACCCACAGCTGCAGGTCAGGATCCCGAGGTGAACCTGTGTAGCAAGTATGGTGACCCTAGAGAGCTTTACATGTTCTATAGTAAGAGATCATAGGGAGTGCCAACCTTGACCTTTGACCCCAAACCTGTAGTCAGAGGTCATGGTCTCAGAGTGGGCCTGTGGACCAGGTTTGGTGACCCTAGCTTTCTTTGTTGTTGAGATATAGTTTACAAGCCATTTTGATGTTGACCTTTGACCTTGCAATCCCAAAACACCAGTCACACTTCAGGGTCACAGGGTGACGCTGTGTAGCAGGTGTTGTGGCCCTAACTTGACTCATTTTATAGTAATAGCAAATTTAGTATTTACCATAGTGCAACTGCAATGTTACCTTTGACCCCAAACCCATCGTCAGGTCAGGGTGTAAATCATCAAAGATGCATCTCAGATACAACTACTGTATCAGTTTGAAAAGCCGACATTTCTTTCAGTGGTTACTGTGTTCAGAAGATTTAGGGAAAGTCTGACCTCTGTCCTTTGACCTTATGGTCATCTGATGAGCGTGAAATTGCAATATGCGCATCATCAGAGTACATCAAACCATGGTACCAAGTTTCAAAACAGTCGGACCAGAACTGTAGGAGGAGTTGACTTCACAAAAGTGGGACAGACTGACCCATGACATAATCCCCCTTCCGTTTTCGTCTAAAGGGCTCTTCGACCCCTTTGGACTCCGACCAGCGGGGGATTAAAAAAAAAAATAACAAAATCAGATCCCTTGTTCCAATTCTGATCCTATTTTGACAATGTCAAAACCATGTAACAGCTATTTCCTGTTGTTCTGTTTTTGTTTCACAAACGAAATATTGAAAGAATGAAGAGTACACGGATTTAAAAAGTTGTATATACACTGCTCCAAAAATGTTCGGAAACATGTATTTCTCCCCTTTAATAGCAGCAGTGGGTGTTGTATTTTATATCGCTGGAAACCCTGATTAGTCACCTTTACAACGAGGTGCAGATTCTAAGGATTGTGCATTAACGGACCGAGCAACACCGTGAAACACAGATGATTGCACTCTCCCGCAGTAATAATAATAAAAAAAAGCACAGCCATTTTTACCCTTCATTCATTTCTCTGACTGCGGCTCAAAGGACCATGTGGGGGCGTTTACCCAGATGTTTAGCTGTGTTGCTCAGTCTGTGAATCCATGATCCTTAAAAGTTTTACCTTGTTATAAAGATGACTAATCAGACTTTCCAACGATATAAAATACAATACCAGTTAGTATTATTAAAGGGGAGAAATAATTTACTGAAATAATGTTTCCAAACCTTTGAGAAGTTTTATGTATACCCCAACAGCACACATAAGTACGCTGGGGTAGTCACTCCTGGAATCACTATCACCCAATCAGAATGCTCGGTCGGAAGTAACTGTTACAAACTCCAATTTAAAAAGTGACTAAGAGAATTAAAAAAAAAGAAAATAACTCAATGATAATCTGCTCTCTAGTGGACAAACGTGACACCTGCCACATAAACTTTATTATCAACAGTTTGGCTTATTTTTTTACTTTTAAATTTAGTTGCTAATTGTCTGTGGTTTCAGGGAATTTCTGCAGTGGGAAAAAGTAAAAACCTGTGGTGCTGTTACGTTTCATGAATTTCATAAATATTAATAAACAGCGGTGATGTGCGAGGATGTTTGGGTTTATTTTGTCTTTTCTTCAGTTTTAAGTATCATGAAAATTTTTGTTGTTTGGTGGATGGTTCGTTTTCTATGTTTGGACTAAATAAAAAAAACACGACAGACTCAGGTTTTCTTCATTTTATTTTTAACTCGCATTCATACTTTTATGTTCTTTTGTTGTTTTCCCATGAAAAGACAAGTCTTTGTTAGTCCCACAATGGGGGGAAATTACAGGATTGTAGCAGCAAAGGGATAGCAGCACTCAGAGCAATAGTAAATAAGATAATTAGTTAGCTGATGCAGGAAATAAATATACATACAGTGAATATAAAAAGACACTCCTGTTCAAATACCAAGTTTTTGTGATGTAGAAAAATGAGACCAAGGTACAGTGGTGTGAAAAAGTGTTTGCCCTGTCTGATTTCTCATTTTTTTGTTTGTCACTTAAATGTTTCATATCATCAAATAACTTTAAATATTAGACAAAGATAACACACACAAATACAAAATGCATGTTTTAAATGGTGTTTATTATTAAGGGAAAAAAATCCAAACCTATATGGCCCTGTCTGAAAAAGTGATTGCCCCCCTAAACCTAATGCTGTAACTGGTTGGGCCACCCTTAGCAGCAACAACTGCAATCAAGAGTTTGCAATAACTGGCAATGAGTCTTTTCCAATGCTGTGGAGGAATTTTGGCCCACTCATCTTTGCAGAATTGTTGTAGCTCAGCCACATTGGAGGGTTTTTCAGTGTGAACCGCCTTTTTAAGGTCATGCCACAGCATCTCAGTTGGATTCAGGTCAGGACTTTGACTAGGCCACTCCAAAGTCTTTATTTTGTTTTTCATAAGCCATTCAGAGGTGGACTTGCTGGTGTGTTTTGGATCATTGTCCTGCTGCAGAACCCAAGTGTGCTTCAACTTGAGGTCATCAACAGATGGTCGGACATTCTCCCTCAGAATTTTTTTGGTAGACAGCAGAACTCATGGTTCCATTTACCACAGCAAGTCTTCCAGGTCCTGAAGCAGCAAAACAGCCCCAGACCATCACACTACCACCACCATATTTTACTGTTGGTATGATGTTTCCTTTCTGAAATGCTGTGTTACTTTTATGCCAGATGTAATGGGACACACACCTTCCAAAAAGTTCACCTTTTGTCTTGTCAGTCCACAGAGAATTTTCCCAAAAGTCTTGGGGATCATCAAGATGTTTTCTGGCAAAATTGAGACAAGCCTTTATGTTCTTTTTGCTCAGCAGTGGTTTTTGACTTGCAACTCTGCCATGCAGGCCATTTTTGCCCAGTCTCTTTCTTATGGTGGAGTCATGAACACTGACCTTAACTGAGGCAAGTGAGGCCTGCAGTTCTTTGGATGTTGTTGTGGGGTCTTTTGTGAGCTCTTGGATGAGTTGCCGCTGCGCTCTTGGGGTAAGTTTGGTCAGCCAACCACTCCTGGGAAGGTTCATCACTGTTCCATGTTTTCGCCATTTGTGGATAATAGCTCTCACTGTGGTTCACTGGAGTCCCAAAGCTTTAGAAATGGCTTTATAACCTTTTCCAAACTGATCTCAGTTGCTTTGTTTCTCATTTGTTCCTGAATTTCTTTGGATCGCAGCATGATGTCTAACTTTTGAGGATCTTTCGGTCTACTTCACTTTGTCAGGCAGGTCCTATTTAACTGATTTCTTAATTGAGAACAGGTGTGGCAATAATCAGACCTGAGTGTGGCTAGAGAAATTGAACTCAGCTTTCCAAAGATGTGATAAACCACAGTTAATTGATGTTTTAACGGGGGGGGGGGGGGTCATTTTTTCACACAGGGCCATGTAGGTTTGGATTTTTTTTCCTTTACTAATAAACACCTTTATTTAAAAACTGTATGTCTTGGACACCCGGGTAAAGAGAGATGCAGAGCTGTCAACTGATCACCACCTGGTGGTGAGTTGGATCCAATGGCAGGGGAGGATGCCATTCAGACCTGGTAGACCCAAATGTATTGTGAGGGTGTGCTGGGAACGTCTGGCTGAGGCCCCTGTCCGGGAGGTCTTCAACTCCCACCTCCGGAAGAACTTCAACCACATTCCGAGGGAGTGTGGCGACATGGAGTCTGAATGGGCCATGTTCTCCACCTCTGTTGTTGAAGCGGTGGCCCAGAGCTGCGGCCGCAAGGTCATTGGTGCATCTCGTGGTGGCAACCCCCGAACCAAGTGGTGGACACCAGTGGTGAGGGGGGCCATTAAGCTGAAGAAGGAGTCCTATCAAGCTTGGTTGGCTTGTGGGACTCCCGAAGCAGCTGAGGTGTACCAGCAGGCCAAGCGGAGTGCAGCTCGGGTGGTTGCTGAAGCAAAAACCCGGGTATGGGAGGAGTTTGGTGAGGCCATGGAACAAGACGTTCGGTCGGTCTCTAAGAGATTCTGGCAAACTGTCCGGCGGCTCAGGAGGGGAAAGCAGCTCCCCGTCCACACTGTGTATGGTGCGGATGGGGCACTGTTGACTTCGACTGGGGATATCGTCAGGCGGTGGAAGGTATACTTTGAGGATCTCCTCAATCCCACTGATACGCCTTCCACAGAGGAAGCAGGGTTTGTGGACGGAGGGGGATGACTCGCCTATCACAGGGGCTGAGGTCGCCAAGGTGGTTAAAAATCTCTTTGGTGGCCGGGCCCTGGGGGTGAACGAGATTCGCCCTGAATACCTCAAGGCCCTGGATGTTGTTGGGCTGTCATGGTTGACACGCCTCTGCAATATTGCGTGGAGGTCGGGGGCAGTGCCTTTGGCATGGCAAACCGGGGTGGTGGTTCCTCTCTTCAAAAAAGGGGACCGGAGGGTGTGCTCCAACTTTAGAGGGATCACACTCCCCAGCCTCCCTGGGAAGGTCTATGCCAAGGTACTGGAGAGGAGAATCCGGCCGTTGGTCGAACCTCGGATTCAGGAGGAGCAATGTGGTTTTCGTCCTGGCCGTGGCACATCGGATCAGCTCTTCACTCTCTCGAGAATTCTCAAGGGTTCATGGGAGTTTGCCCAACCAGTTTACATGCGTTTTGTGGACTTGGAGAAGGCATTTGAAAGCGTCCCTTGTGGCTTTTTGTGGGGGTGCTTCGGGAGTACGGGGTATCAGGCTTGTTGTTACTAGCTATTCGGTCTCTGTACGACCGTTGTGAGAGTGTGATCCATATTGCCAACACTCGGAGTCATTCCCAGTGAGAGTTGGACTCCGCCAGGGCTGCCCTTTGTCACCGATCCTGTTCATAATTTTTATGGACAGGATTTCTAGGCGCAGCCAGGGAATGGAGGGTGTCATGCTTGGTGACCACAGGATCTCATCTCTGTTGTTTGCAGATGATGTTGTCCTGTTGGCTTCATCCAGCAATGACCTACAGCTCTTGCTGGGACGGTTTGCCGCTGAGTGTGAAGCGGCTGGGATGAGAATCAGCACCTCCAAGTCCGAGTCCTTGGTTCTCAGCCGGAAAAAGGGGGATTGTCCTCTCTGGGTTGGGGACAGGCTCCTGCCCCAAGTGGAGGAGTTTGTATCTTGGGGTCTTATTCACGAGAGAGGGGAAAATGGAGCGAGAGATTGACAGATGGATCGGAGCAGCATCTGCAGTGATGCGCATGTTGTACTGGTCTGTTGTGGTGAAGAGGGAGCTTAGTTGTAAGGCAAAGCTGTCGATTTACCAGTCAATCTACATTCCTACTCTCACCTATGGTCACGAGCTTTGGGTAATGACCGAAAGAACAAGATCGCGGATACAAGCGGCTGAAATGAGCTTTCTCCGTAGGATTGCTGGACTCACCCTCAGAGATAGGGTGAGGAGCTCAGTCATCCGGGAGAGGCTCAGAGTAGAACCGCTGCTCCTCCACATTGAAAGGAGTCAGTTGAGGTGGTATGGGCATCTGATTAGGATGCCTCCTGGACGCCTCCCACTTGAGGTGTTTCAGGCACGTCCCACTGGGAGGAGACCCCGGGGCAGACCCAGGACTCGGTGGAGAGACTATGTCTCCCAGCTGGTCTGGGAACGCCTTGGTATCCTCTCTGAAGAGCTGGAGCAGGTGGCTGGGGAGAGGGAAGTCTGGGCTTCTCTGCTTGAGCTGCTGCCTCCGCGACCCGGACCTCCGGAAAAGTGGTAGAAGATGGATGGATGGATTTAAAAACTGCATTTTGTGTTTACTTGTTATCTTTGTCTCACATTTAAATTTGTTTGTGGATCTGAAACATTTAAGTGTGACAAACATGCAAAAAAATGAGAAATCAGGAAGGGGGCAAACACTTTTTCACACCACTGGAAATAATTTCAAAACTATTTCCACCATTAATGTGACCTATAACCTGTACAACCCAATTGGAAAAACAAACTGAAATCTTTTAAGGGAAAAGTAAAAAACTTGCAATAACCTGGTTGCATAAATATGCACACCCTGTTATAACTATGGATGTGGCTGTGTTCAGAATTAACCAATCACATTCAAACTCATGTTAATGGGAGTCAGCACACACCTGCCACCATTTAAAGTGCCTCTGATTAACCCCAAAGAAAGTTCAGCCTTTCTAGTAGACATTTCCTGACATTTTTGTAGTCACATCTTACAGCACAAGCCATGGTCCGCAGAGAGCTTCCAAAGCATCAGAGGGATCTCATTGTTCAAAGGTATCAGTCAGGAGAAGGGTACAAAAGAATTTCCAAGGTATTAAATATACCATGGAACACAGTGAAGACAGTCATCATCAAGTGGAGAAAATATGGCACGACTGACATTACCAAGAACTGGACGTGGTTCCAAAATTGATGAAAAGACGAGAAGAAAACTGGTCAGGGAGACTGCCAAGAGGCCGACAGCAACATTGAAGGAGCTGCAGGAATTTCTGGCAAGTACTGGCTGTTTAGTACATGTGACAACAATCTCCTGTCTAGGGTGGCAAGACAGAAGCCTTATGAAGAAAAACATCTAAGCCTGGCTACATTTTGCAAAAACACATTTGAAATCTCCCAAATGCATGTGGGAAAATGTGTTATGGTCCGATGAAACCAAGGTTGAACTTTTTGCCATAATTCCCAAAGGTATATTTGGTGCAAACATAACACTGCTCATCACCAAGAGACCACCATACCTACAGTGAAGCATGGTGGTGTCAGCATCATGCTTTGGGGCTGTTTTTCTTCAGGTGGAACTGGGGCCTTGGTCAAGGTGGAGGGAATTATGAACAGTTCCAAATACCAGTCAGTGTTGGCACAAAACCTTCAGGTTTCTGCTAGAAAGCTGAAGATGAAGAGGAACTTCATCTTTCAGCACAACAATGACCCAAAGCACACATCCAAATCAACAAGAGTGGCTTCACCAGAAGAAGATTAAGGTTTTGGAATGGCCCAGCCACAGTCCAGACCTGAATCCGATCAAACATTCTTCAGATCTTCAGATCACCCCCACATCTGTGGGGTGATCTGAAGACGGCTGTGCACAGTAGATGCCCTCGCAATCAGACAGATTTGGAGCGTTTTTGCAAAGAAGAGTGGGCAAATATTGCCACATCAAGATGTGCCACGCTGATAGACTCCTACTCAAAAAGACTGAGTGCTGTAATAAAAGCCCAAGGTGCTGCAATAAAGTATTAGTTTAAAGGTGTGCATATTTATGCAACTGTAGCGGGTTGATTCAACCCCCACAACACAGAGACAGAACACAGAGACAGTCAGCTTGCACTCCTGGGTTTTTTCCGCTGCATGCTGCGTTTACAGCTGTGAGGTTAAAGTGTTATCCATGCATTGTGTTCATGCATCCTGTCTGTACCTCTGATATGCAAATGCCCAGATCGACTGCTGTGAAGGTCCTTTGATCTATTGTTTGAGTTGGGTATAAATGCTGTGCCAAGTTGTGATTCTGCCTCTCATTCTCTCTCACTACCTGATCCTGATTCCTGTAATGCTGTAGACACACACACGTGTCTCCTCTTTGAGAGCTGGAGGAATGAAGTTGCAGCCTGCTCAAGCCATGGGCTGCAGCCGAGTTCTGATGAAGGCGGATGATAATAAAGCTATTTAAAAATCCAACGCTGCCTTTATTTTATCATCCTCTTCACAGCCAGGTTATTGTAAGTTTTTTATTTTTTATTTTTCCCCTTAAAAGATTTCAGTTTGTTTTTCAATTGGGTTGTACAGGTTATAGGTCACATTAATGGTGGAAAAAGTTTTGAAATAATTTATCTTGGTCTCATTTTTTTACATCACAAAAACCTGGCATTTGAACAGGGGTGTGTAGACTTTTTATATCCACTGTATATACACAGTGCAGGAGCATTGCAGCTAGATGGTATCAACAGCATTACAGTTAAATTACCCGGTAAAATATAAATGTGGACCCAGACGGTATACTGTGGGTGACAGTGGCTCAGGAGGTAGAGCAGGTCATCTCATAACCAGAGGGTTGGCGGTTCAAATCCCGCTCTCCCCAGCCATCCTGCCGTTGTGTCCCTGGGCAAGACACTTGACCCACCTTACCTCCAGTGTCCATAACACTGGGTATAAATGTTTGGTAGTGGGCAGAGAGGCCATTGGTGCAGATTGGCAGCTATGTTTCCGTCAGTCTGCCTCAGGACAGCTGTGGCTACAGTCGTAGCTTACCACGATCAATGTTTGTGGAGTGAATGAATAATGCATTCATTGTTGAATGTCTTATGAAAAAGCGCTATATAAATCTGATGCATTATTATATTTCACATTTGAATGAACAGTGTTGTTACCACCATTGATAATAATTGTAATTGTCTTAGTTGTGTATTGGAGAGGATGGTCTCTATTGTGCAGAGTTGTGATGTTTAATACTGCCTCTGTGAGCAGCACCGGTTAGATTATAAAGTCTGACAGCAGCAGGAAGGAAGGGCCTGCAGAACCTCTCCCTCGAGTACTTAGGATGGCACAGCCTACCACTAAAGGAGCTCCTCAGTGTGTTCAGCGTGTCCCACATGGGGTGGGACTCGGACTCCAGCAGAGATGACAGCTTAACCACCATCCTCCTCTCCTTTCACCTCCATTGGGTCGAGGCGTCACCCCAGAACAGAGCTAGCTTTTTTGATCAGCCTGTTCAGTCTCTTCCTGTTGGCTGCCATGATGCCACTGCTCCAGCAGACCACTCCATATGTGATGGTTGATGCTACCACAGAGTCGTAAAAGGTCTTCAGGAGAGCCCCCTGCATTCCAAAAGATCTGAATATCCTCAGGAGGAACAAGCTATGCTGCCCCTTATTGTAGAGTGCATTGGTGTTGTGTGACCAGTCCAGTTTATTGTTCAGGTGAACGATAAACTGTCACCATCTCAATGTCTGTTCCCTGGATGTTTACCGGTGCTGTGAGGGGTTGTCCTCACCTGCGGCAGTCCACCACCAGTTCCTTGATTTTCCTCACATTGATCTGGAGGCAGTTCCGCAGACACCAGGCCACAAAGTCCTGTCATGTGCAGAGCTGGTGTTTTGGCTCCGCCCATGATTTGTGGCTGTAGCTTCTGATTTGTTGTTAATTGGTTCCTGCTGGCAGGTTGAGCCCTGAGCTTAGGCCCTTGCCAGTCTACAGCCACACCCCTCTCTCTGCCAGACACTCACCAGCTGTTAGTTATTTTCTCATTTGTTCCTGCCCACACACACATGCATGCACACACTTATACACCGACTCCCGCCACACACCTGCATCCACTTGTCACTCATTAGTCTGGCTTGGTATTTATTGAGTGACAGTGGGAGCATTCATTGTCGTGGCGTAAGTCTTCCCTGCACAGTTCAGTCTGTAGTCACCGGCTGATGTTATCCCCTATAGCTGTTGGCACCCTTTCCCTATGGACTTCTATGGTGTTGTTTCCCCAGAACCTGCTGAGCTCCGACACCCCATGTAAGTCTCTTGCCTCACTCGTCCTTCTCTATCCGCTGCCCAGTTCCACCCTGGGAACGTGGGGGCTTCCTATCTTGCCAACTGAGCTTGGGCGTCCCTCGCTTGTGTGCCAGACTGTGTAACCATTGAACATTTTCTTGTATTTTGTGTATTTTTGAGTTTCCCCTTTCTGTTAATAAACACGTTCACTTCACCTATGTTTTGGGCTCGTATTAGTTCAACTGTCCATTGCGAAGTTACGCAGCGGACATGACAGTACGCCATGACCAAGTGAGCCCAAGCGGTGAAGTGGCGTGACATTTTTTAATTTTTATGTGCTTTTTTTCAAATACTTGTTCAGAGCGTGATGTCCTCGAAGAGCCGTTCCCACACCAGCAGAAGTGGATGGGCATTAGTGGGACAGCGGGGCTGGTTACCCCTGCTGTGGATCTTCATTCACATAACCAGTCCCAAGCAGTCCCATCTGCAGAATCCTCCTCCACATCCACTGTGAGGTCTCCTTCCTCGGTGAATCCGTAGATGGTCAAGGGGCACTTGTTTTCCTCACCGGTGGCTCCTGTTCCTGTGGCGAGAGGGGCTGCTCCTCTACAGTCTATAGAGGGGCCAAGCACCACCTTTCCCAGACGACAGGATGACGATGCCTGATTAACAGCAGCAGCCAACATCATTACCCGGGGAGACAGGCAAGTTAATTTTCATTTGACTCCTATAAATAATGAAATGTCTTGCCTGATTCCCGGTAAGTAGATTCAGGGAAGGCAGTCCTCTGAGTTCTCCCCACCAGCTGCTGCTCCCCACCAGCTACTGTTCACCAGCCCTCTCCCTGCCTTCTTCTGTTTCCTTTGTGTGCCCACCGGCACTGGAGCCGAGCAGTCAGGACCAGGATGAGCCAGAGGTCTGGGAGGATTGTTCCCCCATAGCAACGGTGTACCAGATCTCAGCCGCGACACCTGAGGAGTCACCAGCGTGGGTCATGACGGCTGGGGAAATTAAGACTTCTGAGATCATCATGCCTGCTGAGGAGGCCGCCACAGCAGTGTCAGTACCCGAGCTGAACCTCCTGGAGGCCGAGCCTGTGGAGACATCGCCCGGATTGTCAGAATCCTGGATGGCGGTGGGGCTTGAGCTAAGGCAAGTGCTTTCTTTTGTCTTTCTCCTTTCTATAATAGAGCATTTTTGCCTAGCTTTAGGTGAGGAGAGCCAGTTGCAGCCACACACTGCATCTGAGCTCACCTCACTGGGCTCCACCGCTGCCAGCGACCCTGACCCTTCCTCCTCTCTGCCTGAGTCCTCTTTCAGGGTTGCTGGAGAGAGTCCACCATCGCCGGATGAGTCTGTGGATCCAGGCTCATGACTGGAGGTCACTGGGGTTCCTGCTGAGGTGGTCGTCGGGGGTATTCAATTCCAGTCCAGGGTGCCCATGATCGATCACTTCCTTGCTCGGGTGCTCATGCAGGTCAGCTGGCCCATGGCCAAGATGGCATTGGGGTCAGCAGTGGCCCAGCTGGGTCCCACCAGGGTGCAGCAGGGGTCCAGCCGGACTCCACCGTGGGTGTAACCATGGCTCAGTCGGGGTCCACCGGGGGTGCAACACAGGCCCAGCCGGGGCTCACCACGGGAGCAATGAAGTCCCAGGAAGGGGCCACCACTGGTGCAACGTTATCCCAGGCCAGGACCACCACAGGTGCAGCCATGGCCCAGCCCGGGTCCACCACAGGTGTAACCAAGTTCACATCCTACGCCGGGACCACCGTCGTGGTCCATTCTTCTCCGCCACCAGTGACCGCAGGGGTTCCTCTTCCTCTGTCCGGCCACCCACCTCTTAGCCTCCCGGTGGGTAGGCCGCCACCTCGTCTGCCCTTCCGGTCCTGGTGGCTTAACCATATGGGCAGGCTGCCCGAAGGTCTGGGTTTCCTAGCCAACTGCTGCCTGCTGCCAGCTGCCTGCTGGGCTTTGGGCTCTGGTCAACCCCCTGAACTGTGGGACTCTTGGTTTTTTTTTGGGGGGGGGGGGTTTGGGGGGGGTTAGCTTTTGGGGTTGGGATTCTTATTCTCTCTTGTGTTTCTCTGTTGGTTAGCTCAACTTAGCCTCTGTCTTCCCCATCAGAGAATCATTGTCTGCTCCCTCCAATGTTAGTAAAAATATAATGTATAAGCATCCCAAAGTGATTAAACAATAAGTTGGTAAAATTCAAATTAAACATGAAGCCTCTAAATTTAATGATTTGGCCTCTGTTCCTCCTCATAATTTAAAAATTAAATGCGGTTTGTTAAATATTAGGTCTCTAACTCCCAAGTCTCTGCTAGTCAATGATCTGTTAATTGATCATCAGAATGATTTGATATCCCTTACAGCGACTTGGTTAGGGCAAGAGGATTATGTTGGTTTAAATGAATCAACTCCCTCTGGTTATCTAAACTGTCAAAATCCCAGAAGTTCTGGTTGTGGAGGAGGAGTAGCAACAATTTACCATTCTAAATTACTAGTAAATGTAAAGCAAAAAAGACGTTATAATTCCTTTGAGGGCCTGGTCCTCAGTATTGGGCACTTTAGCAATTTTAGGCTAAACCCAATTTTATTTGCCTTAGTTTATTGTCCTCCATCAACCTACTCAGAGTTTTTATCCGAATTTGCCGAATTCTTAGCTGATTTAGTGCTGAAATAAAATAGAATAATTATAGTAGGGGACTTTAATACACATGTAGATGGAGATAGTGATTATCTTAATATTGTGGTGCACATATGGGGCTTCATATGCTTCACATGTATATTACTGTGTGCTTATTGTTTGCTTCACGTCTCAGAGGAACAAAAGGTCTGAACCTCCTAGGGGTAACAGGAGGATGTGAAGTCTGGGCTTTTGTATGCAAAGAGATGGCCTTGAGGGATTTCCTGACCACCAGGACTTCAGGTGGAGAAGAGGAGACCTGGTGGCGGATGCATGGTGATTTGGGATTAGAAAGACAATGTGACTGTGTGCTTTGATGTCCTGGGGTATTTAAGGGACAGAGGTGGGGGAATGCTTCCTCTTTTTCTGTGTTTGATTGTTGGAGAATGTGATTGTGAATAAAACTGAATCTGAGGAATAAACTCAGTCTCGTCCTTCCACACATCTCCACATTGGTGACCCTACGACATATCATGAGCGGAGACGAATCTCCCGAGCCAGACTCGTCAGGAGCCAGCCAAGCGAACGCAGCCACAGTTCAGCTACCGGACTTCTGGCCGAACAATCCGCGCTCCTGGTTTAGCGCAGTCGAGGCACAGTTCCACCTCCGGAGGATTTCGGTAGACGCCACAAAGTTCTACCATGTGGTTGCAAAGCTGGACAACCACACAGCTCAGCGAGTGGAGACCCTGATCAACCACCCGCCGGACAACGACAAGTACAGCACGTTGAAGGCTGCACTCATCCGTTACTTCACTCCCTCGGTGGAGGAGCGAGCAGAGAGGCTCCTGGCACTGACTGAATTTGAGGGCGACAGTCCTGCAGACCTGATGGGGAAGATGCTGAGTTTGAGAGACTCTGAAGATGATAACTTCATCTTCACCCACCTTTTCCTCAGGACCCTACCGTCAGCGGTGAGAGTGACCCTGGCCAGTTCACCACTGTTGTCCCGACGAGACTACCACGAGCTGGGCCAAGAGGCGCAACGACCCGTCGACGCTAATAAATGGCACGCGGCTACGGCTGCAGCAGCGGAGCCAGGCGCAACGTCCGGAGAGGGCAGGGGGCCAGAGGCTGCAGCACCAGACTCACCGACGACGGTGGCAGCAGGGGCCAGGAAACATGGAGCAGACGACGTCCTTTGCTTTTACCATCGCCGCTTCGCAGAGAGGGCACGCAAGTGCATTCCACCATGCCATTTTAAGCGCTCGGGAAACGCCAAGACCGGGGGTCGGTAGCAGCTGCGGCCCTTGGAGAGGAGAACAAGCTGCTCTACTTGAGAGATGTGCACTCGAGGAGACATTTCCTCGTGGACACAGGCTCCCAGCTGAGTTTCATCACACCTTCCTACGCTGACCGGCTGGCGCCCTCCAGTGGTCCCCGGGTGTTAGCAGCGAACGGCTCGGCGATTAAGACCTTCGGTGAGAGGACTCTGCTTCTGTCTTTACACAGCCGTACATACGAGTGGACTTTCGTCATAGCGGCAGTCAATTTCAACATGTTAGGGGCTGATTTTTTGTGCTCACATGGTTTGTTGGTAGATCTTGCTAACAGACGCCTGGTTAATGCACTCTCTTTTTATTCTATTCCCTGTACAGCTCGAGTGGCCCCGCCAACAGCACAAGCCAACGTCACAGCTGCAGGTGGTAAGTTCCACACACTCCTCACTCAGTTCCCATCACTCACGGTTCCAACATTTTCGGCGACCGTGGCTAAGCACGGGGTGGAACATTTTATTACTACCACCGGTCCGCCCGTTTTCGCAAAAGCTCGGCACTTGGATTCAGCTAAACTGACCATAGCGCGCGAGGAGTTCGCCAACCTGGAAAGGTTGGGCATCATCAGACATTCGAAGAGCCCCTGGGCTTCACTGCTTCACATGGTCCCGAAAGCTGATGGCTCGTGGCGGCCTTGCGGTGATTTCCGCAGGCTGAACAACGCTACAGCGCACGACCGCTACCCGATCCCGCACATCCAAGATTTTTAAGTTCATTTGTCGGGGGCGTGCGTTTTTTCTAAAATAGACTTGGTACGCGGTTACCACCAGGTCCCAGTGCGCGCTGAGGACGTGCCCAAAACAGCGGTAATAACTCCTTTCGGGCTTTTCGAGTTTTTGCGCATGCTGTTTGGGCTTAAAGGCGCGGCGCAGACGTTCCAACGCATGATGGACGCGGTTTTGCGCGATCTCCCTTTTGTGTTCTTCTACCTGGACGACATATTGGTAGCCAGCGCGTCCGAAGACGAACACGAAAACCACCTCATGGCAGTTTTCCGGAGGTTGGCAGAGCATGGGTTAATAATTAACCCAGCGAAGTGTCAGTTCGGGGTGACGCAGATTGATTTTTTGGGGCATCGCGTCTTCCCAGAAGGAGCGGTCCCTCTGCCTGACAAAGTGCGCGCAGTAACAAATTTTCCCCAACCACAAACAGTCAAAGCGTTACAGGAGTTTTTGGGAATGGTGAATTTTTATAACCGTTTCCTCCCCTGCGCAGCGCAGCTCATGCAACCATTGTATGCTGCACTAAAAAAACAAAAACCCACAAATAAAGTTGAATGGTCTCCGGAGCGAGAGCGCGCATTTTCTGAAGTCAAAACAGCCCTGGCGAACGCTGCGTTGTTGGCACATCCAGTCCCAGCGGCCCGCATGGCGCTCACTACTGACGCGTCAGATGTGGCCATAGGAGCGGTCGTGGAACAGTTTGTAGCCGGAGCCTGGCAACCGCTCGCCTTTTTCAGTAAGACCCTGCGCGACAGCGAACGAAAATACAGCGCATTCGACAGGGAGTTGTTAGCTCTCCACTTGGCCATTCGCCACTTCCAGTTCTGGCTGGAAGGACGCCGTTTCACCGCATTCGTTGACCACAAGCCACTGACTTTCGCGATGGCCAAGATTTCAGAACCTTGGTCAGGGCGGCAGCAGAGACAGCTGGCCGCGATATCGGAGTTTACTACCGATATCCAGCATGTGGCGGGTAAACTTAATGTAGTGGCGGACTGCCTCTCGCGCGCCGTAGAGGCTCCAGCCCGCACGGAGGTAGATTCTGCAGCCATGGCCGCGGAGCAGGGTAGCGACGCGGAAGTGCGCGTGGCCCCGGTTCGCGTGGGGATAGATTATGCAGCTATGGCCGCGGAGCACGTTAGCGACACGGATGTGCGTGCGCTCCAGTCTGGACCAACAGGGTTAAGACTGGAGAACAGGGTGCTGCAAGACGGTATGCCCCCGCTAATCTGCGATGTCTCCACTGGGCAGCCGCGTCCTGTGGTTCCAGTCGCGTGGCGCCGCCGCGTTTTTGACTCGATTCACTCTCTGGCGCACCCGGGAGTGCGCGCGTCGATCAAAATGGTAGGAGAGAAATTTGTATGGCCGAGCCTGCGCAAACAAGTTAGAGAGTGGGCGGCAGCCTGCATGGCTTGCCAGCGGGCCAAGGTCCATAGACACACGAGAGCTCCCTTGGAGCCGTTTCACATCCCAGCTAAAAAGTTTGATCATGTCCACCTGGACCTTGTAGGCCCCCTACCGCCCTCACAAGGGCGCACTCATCTTCTGACAATGGTTGACCGCACCACGCGCTGGCCGGAAGTGGTTCCGCTGTCGTCAACCACAGCTGAGGAGGTGGCGCGTGCATTTTTAACGGCTTGGGTAGCGCGTTTTGGAGTCCCGTCGGACATTACATCCGACAGAGGCCCACAATTTGTTTCCGAACTTTGGTCAGCGATGGCCCGCAGCCTGGGGGCAATGATCCACCGCACGACCGCGTACAACCCGCAGGCTAACGGGTTATGCGAACATTTTCACAGGTCACTGAAGGCAGCTCTCAGAGCGTCGCTTACGGATACAAATTGGGTGGACAAGCTGCCGTGGGTTTTATTGGGGTTGCATTCTGCACCTAAAGAGGATTTAGAAGCCTCCCTAGCTGAGCTAGTTTTCGCACAGCCACTTCGGCTGCCCGGGGAATTTCTCCCAGATAATCCAGCGCCAGAGTGCTCCCCGGCTCAGCGGTTACAAAATAGCACGGGCCCGAGCACGCTACCTGGCCCCGCTCACCACAGTTTTCCGCGTGTTTTTGTGCCTAAGGCTTTAAAAAATGCGGAGTTTGTTTTTGTCAGACATGATGCCCATCGCCCACCTTTACGCCCACCGACGGACCATATAGAGTGCTGGAAACAGGGGACAAGCATTTTTTTGCTAGATTTGGGGGGCAGAAAAGAAAGGATTGGCATTAACAGGCTCAAACCCGCTTTTGTGATAGCTGACGAAGTTGTGCAGTTGGCGAAGGCTCCTCGGCGCGGCAGACCCCCTAGAGAGCATTCCCCAGAACACCCACAGAGGGTGACTAACAGTTCTCATCCGCAGGTAGCAGCTCCACAGCAAGAAGACGCCGCGGAGGTGGTACAGCCTGTTTACAGCAAATACGGAAGAAGGTTGAGACCCAAGCGGCACGTGGACTAATATGTAGTGATTTTATTATGACATGCAATCTGTGGTTATGTTGTTCCATCTTAGACGTTTGGGGGGGTTATGTGGTGCTCATATGGGGCTTCATACGCTTCACATGTATATTACTGTGTGCTTATTGTTTGCTTCACGTCTCAGAGGAACAAAAGGTCTGAACCTCCTAGGGGTAACAGGAGGATGTGAAGTCTGGCCTTTTGTATGCAAAGAGATGGCCTTGAGGGATTTCCTGACCACCAGGACTTCATGTGGAGAAGAGGAGACCTGGTGGCGGATGCATGGTGATTTGGGATTAGAAAGACAATGTGACTTTGTGCTTTGATGTCCTGGGGTATTTAAGGGACAGAGGTGGGGGAATGCTTCCTCTTTTTCTGTGTTTGAATGTTGGAGAATGTGATTGGTAAATAAAACTGAATCTGAGGAATAAACTCAGTCTCGTCCTTCCACACATCTCCACAATATGGCATTTAATTCAATATTAGACTTGATGGGGTTTTCTTAGAAAGCAGGAAATTCTACCCATTATCTCCACCACACGTTGGACCTTGTTCTTACATATGGCACGGAAATAGAAAATCTTGTAGTGTCTCCTCATAACCCTGTACTGTCAGAATATTGTCTGTTAACCTTTGATTTTACTATTTCTGACTATTTGACTCCTAAAGAAAAATATTACGACAGTAGATGCCTCTCAGATGGTGTTGTTACCAAATTTATGCAGATTGTCTCCTCTATGCCATGTGTCAACACAACGGAAATAAGCTATAGACAGCTTCTGTAATTGATAGCATGGGAGGTAGTGTTACAGCTTTTCTGCATCAGACTCTGGACATGGTGGCCCCCTTAAAAAAGAAAAAGTCTAATCAGAGATTTCTAACTACTTGGTTCAACACAGAAACTCGTAGCTTAGAACAGAAGACTCGTCAATTAGAAAGAAAATGGCGCTCCACTAATTTAGATGAGATCTATTTAGCTTGGAGAAATCATCTTTTAATTTATAAAAAATCTCTTAGGAAAGCTAGAACAAGTTATTATTCTGCAATAACAGAAGAGAACAAGAATAATCACAGGTTTCTTTTCAGCACTGTAGCCAGGCTGACAAAGAGTCAGGACTTTGTCAATCCTAGCATTCCCTTAGAGCTTACTAATCAGGACTTTATGAACTTTTTCAATAATAAAATTTCATCTATCAGAGACAAAATCAATTAGATTCTTCCCACCGTTAACTTAAATACAGCAACTACTACAACTCCTTCAATGGATATCTGTTTGGATGAGTTTACTCCAATTGACCTTTTAGAGTTAGATAAAATAATTTCCTCATCCAAGCCTTCAACTTGTCTTTTAGACCCTATTCCTACCAGGTTATTTAAAGAAGTCTTTCCATTTATTGGTAGCGCTATTCTTCAAATAATCAATTCTTCATTAACATTAGGCCATGTACCGCAGGCTTTTAATACTGCTGTAATTAAACCCTTACTCAAAAAGCCAACACTGGATCCAGGTGTTTTAGTTAACTATAGGCCAATCTGTAATCTCCCTTTCATTTCAAAAATCTTAGAGTTGTTGCTACGCAATTATTTGATCACTTGCAGGGAAATGGTTTATTTGGAGAGTTTCAATCTGGGTTTAGAATCCATCATAGTACTGAAACAGTCTTAGTGAAGGTCACTAATGACCTCCTGATCACATCTGATCCAAAAAAAACCTTAGAAATACCTTTCCAAATCAAATTTTCAGTTTGGATGTGGTTATTCTTTCTCTTAATAGCTCTGTGAGGAACCTTAGAATTATTTTTGATCAAGATCTGTCTTTCAATTCACATATTAAATTTGTTTCTAAGACTGCCTTCTATCATTTGCGTAATATTGCCAAGATTAGGAGCATCTTGTCTCAGAGTGATGCTGAGAAACTGATCCACGCTCTTGTTAGCTCTAGTTTAGATTATTGTAATTCTTTATCAGGTTGTCCTAAAACATTTTTAAAGTCTTCAGCTGATCCAAAATGCTGCAGCTAGAGTTTTAACAGGTGCTAGAAAGAGAGATCATATCTCTCTGGTTCTGGCCTCCCTTCATTGGCTTCCCATAGAGTTTAGAATTAAGTTTAAAATCCTTCTTCTTACTTACAAAGCTCTAAACAATCAGGCCCCTTTTTATTTAAAAGATCTGATACTACCGTATTATGCTAACAGAGCACTACGCTCCCAAAATGCAGGATTACTTGTAATACCTAGAATCTCCAAAAGTACAATAGGAGGCAGAGCCTTCAGTTATCAAGCTCCTCTCCTGTGGAACCAGCTGCCAATCTGGATTTGGGAGTCAGACTCGATCTCTGTTTTTAAGAATAGGGCTAAAACCTTCCTTTTTGATATAGCGTACAATTAGGGAGGGATCATGTGTTTCTGAACCCTCCCTTAGTTATGCTGCTAATAGGTTTAGTCAGCTGGGGGACCTCCAATAATGCACTGGGCTTCACTCCTTTCTTCACTCTCAATGAATTTTTTTTTTTTTTTTTTGCTGATCATTAACATTTGTCTGCTATGAGATGACTGTTGTGAAATGGCGCTATATAAATAAAGTTGAGTTGAATTGGTTTGCTGCCTCCTGACCTGTTTCCCCCCACCTCCCGCCCTGGTTAGTTGTGTTGGCCTTCTGGGTGGTGGGGGTGCAGGTTTTCTCCTGTGTTTTGTGTCCTTGTTGTGATGGTATGATGGGTGTCTGGAATCCACCCCTGGGCGGGGGGGAGGGGGGGCTCTGTCATGTGCGGAGCTGGTGTTTTGGCTCCGCCCATGATTTGTGGCTGTAGCTTCTGATTTGTTGTTAAATGGTTCCTGCTGGCAGGTTGAGCCCTGAGCTTAGGCCCTTGCCAGTCTACAGCCACACCCCTCTCTCTGCCAGACACTCACCAGCTGTTAGTTATTTTTTCATTTGTTCCTGCCCTCACACACACACACATGCATGCACACACTTATACTCACACACTGACTTCCGCCGCACACCTGCGTCCACTTGTCACTCCTTAGTCTGGCTTGGTATTTATTGAGCGTGGGGGCTTCCTTTTTTTTTGTTTATTTTTGAGTTTCCCCTTTCTGTTAATGAACACATTCACTTCACCTGCATTTTGGGCTCCTATTAATTCAGTTGTCTGTTGCAAAGTTACGCAGCAGACATGACAAGTTCTAGATAAGTCCTCTGTACTCCATGTCATCCCCATCAGAGATGGAGCCGACGATCACAGGGTTATCAGAGAACTTCTGTAGATGGCAATATGGCGTGTTGTGTGAAAAGTCAGCAGTGTAGAGGGTGAAAAGGAAGGGAGCCAGAACTGTTCCCTGGGGGACCCCCGTACTACAACTGATGGTTTCAGACACATAGTCCTGGGTTCTCACAAACTGTGGTTGGTCTGTCAGGTCGTCAAGGATCCACAATGACAGGTGCTGTGCCACCCCTGCACAAAGCAGCTTGTCCCTCGGGATCACTGGTTGGACGGTGTTGAAAGCACTGGAGAAATCAAAGAACATGATCCTCGCAGTGCTTCCAGGCTTCTTCATGTGGAACAGGGAATGATGCAGGAGGAAGATCACTGCATCCTCCACCCTGATGTCATGCTGGTAGGGAAACTGAAGTGGGCGGAGGTGGGCAAGGAGCAGCCTCTACAGAGTCTTCATTAGGTGTGATGTGACGGCCACTGGTCTGTAGCTGTTCAGGTCCTTGGGGTGCAGAGTCTTCAGTACAGGTACCACGCAGGATGATTTCCACAGCTGTGGTACCTTCCCCAGCTTCAGGCTCAGACTGAAGATGTGCTCCACAATCCCGCACAGCTGCTCCTCAGGACTTGAGGAGCCTCAAGCTGATGCCCTCCGGACCTGCAGCCTTCCTCGCCTTGATCTTCTTCAGATCAGCTCTCACCTGGGTCTTAGTGAGGGACAGACTGGGCCGGGGGGGTGGGGTGTTGGGTCTGTGAGGGTAGGGGATGTGCACTGAGAGCTGGGGATGTAAGGGGAGGTGGAGGGGGGCAGTGGACAGCGGGACGAGATGAAGGTGGAGGCAGCAGTGGTTGGTGGGCAGGTAGAGAAGAGGGCGGTTGGTCAAACCTGTTAAAGAACAGGTTCAGATTGTTCACCCACTCCCTACCCCCGTGGCCTGTGAAGAGGTATTCTGGTGCCCAGAGATGGTTTTGAGGCCTCTCCAGACACCGCTGATGTCACTCTGCTTCAGTTCGTCCTCCATCTTCTTCCTGTAGCTGTCCTTCCCCTCTCTGAACTTCCTCATTAGCTCCCTCTGTATGGACTTCAGCTCCTCCTTGTTTCCTGACCTGAAGATCCTTTTCTTCTCCTTCAGCAGTGACTTTATCTCAGCATTATACCAGGGTTTGCTGTTTGAGAAACACCGTATGGTCTTGGTGGTCATGGTGTTTTCCACACAGAAGTTAATGTAGTCTGTGATGGTGTGTGTGAGGCCGTTGATGTCCTCACCATGAGGATCACAGAGCTGCTCCCACGCAGTGGATTCAAAACAGTAATTCAGAGCATCCTCCACCTCCTCAGACCATATCGTCACTGTGCAGGTCACAAGAGGTTGTCTGTGTACCAGGGGTTTGTACAGACAGGCGGTGAACCAGGTTGTGATCAGATCTACTGGGGGGACGGGGAAGTGGTGATGAGGTGTAAAGCTCCTTGGTGTTTGCATAAAATAAGTCCAGTGTTTTATTGTCTCTGGTGTGGCATGTCACATACTGGGTGAAAGTGGGCAGAATGGAGGACAGGGAATCCCCAGAGATGAGCTGGAGAGCATTTGGGTGCTGCGTCTGCAGGCTGCTGGTGACTGTGTGGATGATGCCACACGCTGCCTCAGTGCTTGCGGAGGGGGGTACATAAATGGCAGTCATGATGATGTGTGAGAACTCTGTGGGGAGGTAACTCAGTGTCCTTGCTACAGGTGTTGTTCTTTAATCATGATGTGACCTGGATCACACCATCTGTTGTTCACGAACACTGCCAGCCCCCCACATCTGCTCTTGCCACTATCTAGTGTCTGATCTGCTCATGGTAAGTGTAAACCCTTCAGTCCAATGTTGGCATCTGTTGTTAGCTCTGTTAGCCATGTTTCAGTGAATAGCATGATGCTAACCTCTCTAAAGGCACTCTCATATCGGGTCAGCACTACTACCTCATCCGTCTTGTTAAGCAGCAATCTCACATTTCTCATAATAACGAATGGCAGAATGGGCTTGTACCTTGTCTTCCTCGCACATTACTTCACTCCAGCTCGACATCCCCATCATTTTTGCCTGATTTCTCGAGGGATATAGGGTCTCTCAGTTAGCACTGCAGAGCTGCGCAGTACTTACAGTTGACTCCTACTGTAAACAGTGGCTCTGCCACTCACTGGATTGAGTTGTCATTATTTTAATAACACATTTTCTCAGATAACGAGATAATTTTCTAAAGATCTCAAGATAGGACTTTATTAGGTCATTATCTCAAGTTTAGAAATGTTTAACAGAGATAATGGTATAATTTTCTCAAGATCTTCTCAAGATCTTGAGGTAAGGGCAGTGCGGTGGCGGAGTGGTTAGCACTGCGGCAGCACAGCAATTCACCCTTGGCCGGGGGATCCTGAGTTCGATCCCAGCCCCGACCAACAGTGATCTGTGTGGAGTTTGCATGTTCTCCCCGTGTCTGCGTGGGTTTACTCCGGGATTTCTCCGGTTTCCTCCCACATGCCAAAAACATGCAAGTTAGGTTAATTGGCATCAAACTGGGGATTCTAAATTGTCCTTAGGTCTGACTGTGAGAGTGAATGGTTGTCTGTCTCTCTGTGTTGGCCCTGCGATGGACTGGCGATCTGTCCAGGGTGGACCCTGCCTCTTGCCCAAAGATACTGGGATAGGCTCCAGCCCCCCGTGACCCGAAAAGGATTAAGCGGAAGAAGATGGATGGATGGATCTTGAGGTAACTAAGCTTTTTCTTTATCTTGAGATACTAAAAGATGTTTTCTTAAGATAACTAAACTTTAACTGTCATTGTCACGAGATGTTCTCTTGAGATAACTGGATGATTTCCTTTGCATTACGCTGACGTCTAGGCAATGTGCATACGACCTCTGTAAGACATATTCCCGATGTAAACTTGGCCCTTGGAGCCGGCAACGTCTTGCCAATGTGCAAACGACCTCTATAAGACGTATTCCCAACATAAACTTGCTGACATTGGCCCAACGTGCTCTGTTGAGGAATGTGATACTAACTATACAGTAACATTAACCAAGCTGCTGAATCGTTGTGAATTTCTGTGCTGTAAGGAATGTTGCAGTTTTACACATGAAAGGATATAAATTTACAAAGAAACATAAATTTATGAGAATAGCTGAAAATTTATGCCAAAGATACTCAAAATTTAGGGAAAATTCTGCTCTAAGGAAATTTGAGGAAAAGGGGTATTTTTTTTTTTTTTTTACCTCAAATTCAATTCAACTTTATAAAGCACCATTTCACAACAACAGTCATCTCATAGCAGTTTCAACTGTAGGGGAAACCCCCACAATTGCAGAAAGACCCCAGCAATCAGGTGATCCCCTGTGAGCAGCACTTGGCGATGGTGGAGAGGAAGAACTCCCTTTTCTGGGCAGAGAAGCCCAGACTTCCCTCTCCCCAGCCACCTGCTCCAGCTCTTCAGAGAGGATACCAAGACATTCCCAGGGCACCTGGGAGGCATAGTCTCTGCAGTGTGTCCTGTATCTGCCCCAGGGTGACCTCGCAGTTGGACGTGCCCAGAACACCTCAAGTGGGAGGCGTCCAGGAGGCATCCTGATCAGATGCCCATACCACCTCAACTGGCTTTTTTCAATGTGGAGGAGCAGTGGTTCTACTCTGAGCCTCTCCCGGATGACTGAGCTCCTCACCCTATCTCTGAGGGTGAGTCCAGCAATCCTACGGAGAAAGCTCATTTCAGCCGCTTGTATCCGTGATCTCATTCTTTTGGTCATTACCCAAAGCTAATGACCATAGGTGAGGGTAGGAACGTAGATTGACTGGTAAATTGACAGAGAAAAGTATAAAGGTATTAAATTTGCACAGAGAAATATGACAAATTTAGGAAGAAAAATCAAAACACATTCATACCAAAATTTTCATCCATTCTTACATTGCACATAACTCTCACACTGCTTTTTACTTCATTCACATTATATCACTGAATCTGAGTTCACATTGAAATACTGTATGACTGTATATTTTTTCATATATTTCTGCAAAGTGTGGATAGTCTGAGTAAATAACTGCATATATTCCTGTATATATTTGCATCCTTTTATAGAAACGTGGACAGACTTTAATTTACTGTACATACTCTGTTGTCATTGAATCCTTATTTAAATCTTATTTAAATCCTCCACCTGAACAACGAGAGCAAGTTTTTAGCCAAAGTCAAATTCCTTGTATGTGAATCAGAATCAGCTTTATTGCCAAGTATATTTACAAGTAATGTAAAATGTAATGTGTTGTGCATACTTGGCCAATAAAGCTGATTCTGATTCTGAAAATATAACACATTAAAAAAATTAAATGAGGAAAACATCCAAACATTTTTGCAAGAAAAAATGACAAACTTTTTCCAAATAATCAAAAAATTATCAGAAAAAAGTTGCAATTTTACCAGAACAAGGTAACAAATTTACAGTAAAAAAGCTGCAAATTTATAAGAAAAAACTCTTAATCCTGATGTTGTCAGGACAGATTGTAGTTGTGATTCTGCTGTTTTTTAGTTTTTATTTTTGTGGCTCCACGCAGTTTTTTTTTTTAAAATACAAAAATCACTCAGTGGCTCCTTGTGTAGGACAGGTTGCCGACCCCTCACCTAGGAGGAGTAACATTTTTTGGGAAATCATAAATGTCCAGCTCTTCTGATCTTTGATCTCAACCTCAATGTAGATGAAGACCTACATGAGGACCGTTGTGAGTTTAGCGAGCATCGGGAGGCAGTGATTTTTCTGAAATCACCTTAGTGCCTGTCGTAGAAGATTTTTCTTTTAAACCCTTAGCATTCCAGCCAATTTCCCTAAATTGAGCATCCGCAAAGAAAATGTGCGCCAGCGGTGCAGGCCGGCCCTGACATGTCCTTGTGCGGCAGGGTCGTGCCCTCCCCGGGACCCTGGTGGCGCTCTGGGAACTGGTGCCTGCATCCCGGTGGGGGTTACCCCCCGTCCTCCGGAGCTTGTGGGTGTGTATGTGTGTGTGCAGGTATGCGTGTGGGTGTGTGTGGGTTTGTGTGTGTGTACGGATGTGGGTGTGTGCACGTGTTGTGTGTGGGCATGCGGGGTTGTGTGTGGGTGTAGGTGGGCATGTGTGATGTGTGTGTGCACATGAGGGTGGGTGCCGGGTGTGTGTGTGTGCGGGTACCTGTGGGTGGACATGTGGGGTTGGAGGATGTGTGTGTGGGTAGGGGGACCTCGTTGGGTGGCGGGGGTGGGGCAGGCCATCTGGTGGCCTGGGGGTTGGTGGTTCACTGCCTGCTTTTCCCAGCCGCCCTGCCATTGTGTCACGGGGCGGGGCGCTTTGTCACATTGCCTCCGGTGTCCTTGGTGCCGGGTGTGTGTGGGTGCTTGGGGGGGGGGGGGCGTTGGCATGGGTTGTCGGTCGTGTTGCCGTCGGTTTGCTCCACGGTGGCTGTGGGGTGGCCTGTCGCTGTCGGTGTGTGTCTGGGGGTGGTGGTTGGTGGGCGCTCTGGGGTGTCGCTTGGCATGGGGCACCGTATGGGTCCGGCCCATTGTTCATTATTGTGATTATTTGTGCATGTTCGTGTGTGCAAGATGTGCGGGAGTGGCTGCTCCATCATGCTTGTGGTGCTGGGAGTGCCGGGGTGGGATGCTGGTGGGTCCTGGGCTGTTCGGCCTGGCGGCCCTCGCCCTGGGCTGGGCTCTGGGGGCAATGGGTGGCCTCCTGAACCAGTTTGCAAGCTGGCTTCTGGGGGGGATGGACTCCCTTTTGGACCTCCCCCCGATTCTGGGTGGAACATACATCTTCTTGGATACACTTAGGGTTTTGGGGTGGTGGCATGCTGCACTGTGTCGGTGAAGGGGATACCTCTGTCTGCTGCACAGTGGGGCCACCCTCATCTCAATTTTAATTGCATTTTAGACACTGAGGGCTTGGGGGGATGGGAGCCCTGCTGCCTATTGCAGTGGCTAGTGGTGCTCCAACTACCATCCCTTCAGTTTTTACTGCACTTTGATAGTTCACACACCTGCACACAGTCACATCACACAACTGACACACAACCATCATGATTTGTGCATGGGGGAGGGGGCTTGCATGTGTGTCTGTTGCCCTCCTTCTGCTGGGGGCCTGGCGGGTGGCCTGGGGCCTGTCACGTTGTCAAAATCCCTGGGTGCTGCCAAATGAATAGATGGGAGCAAGGGAGTGAGAGAGTGATTGAACAAGAGAGTAAGCAAGAGTAAGGGAGTGATGAGTGGAGATGGTGGGTCAGTTTTGTGTGACGCTTTGCATGTTGGGTGGCATCTTGGAGCACCTGCGGTGGTCCGCTGATCAGTCCCTCAGGTGGGCATTGGGGGTGGTGGTCTGCTTCTGTGGGTGCGGCTGCCCTGGGGTGGGTTGGCGGGGGTGTGGCTGCTGGTCTATGCTGGTGGTGTCCCCGGCCGCTGCCGGGCACCGGTGCGCGTTCAGGCTCACTGCATCTGCATTGCAGTCACCCTAAGTAATAAGGGTGAATGAGTGTGGGTGAGTGTGTGAAGGAGAGCATGAAAGGATGTGAGTAGGTCGGAGCGCGAGTGAGAATGTGTCTATGGGTGAATGTGAGTGAGTGTGGATGACTCTGAGGGCGAGTGGGAGTGAAACTGAGTGGGTACAGGAGTGGGAGAGTGTGGGTGGGCCCGGAAGCGTGAGTGTGGGATTGTGTAGGGGGGGACAGTGAGTGAGAGAGTGCGTGTGGGTGCATATGAGAGCATGAGGGTGTGAATGCATGGGAATGGTGTGTGTGCTGGTCAGGAGGTGCTGGATTGAGGGGGTAGTGCCTTTTGGCTGTGTGGGCTCCCTTGGATGGGGGGGCACCTTCTTTGGGCGTGGGGGTCCCTGGGGTGTGCGGTAGTCACACTGGGGTAGGGGTGGGGCCGCTGTGGAGGTGCCTGGGGGGGCTTGTGCCGGGGGTGCAGGCCCGTCTCCGGCCCAGGGGGTGGGGGCAATGGCCTCCCGGGGCCTGAGGCCCGAGGACTGGCATTGGCCCCATTGGGGGAACGGGGAGTTGAGTGGTCTGGGGGCATGGGCACGCCGCACCAGCCGCCTGGCAGCCCAGCCTCACCCGGCTGTCCCTCCTGGGGCGGATGCCTGGCTCTCCTGGGGCTTGTTAGCCTCAGAGATTTGTGCTCTGTGGGGGTTGGTGGTGTGGTCCTGCTTGCTCGGGGTTTCCGGGGGGGAAGTTGCTGTGACTGGCCACCCTCTTTGAATGTTTCCTGACAAACCGCTCCCATGCACACACTTCTTTTGTGCACGCTCTCATACACATGCACACACACATATGTCTCCTTTAACAGGTACAGATACCAGACTTGTGTTGAGACCTCTTCAGTGGAAGAAGCAGTCTGTCTTCTGTTTGTTTTAGTTGTTGGTTTGCTTGTCTTGTCTGTTCCTCTCCCTTTTCTTTCCCCCTCCTCACACCTCCTTTCCCCATTCCCCTTTTGTCGGGTCCTTCATGGGTAAAACAATTTAAAGTATTAAAAGTTATTGCAAGATGAGTTTACAACAATATACAGTACTTATACAGTATCTCACAAAAGTGAGTACACCCCTCACATTTTTGTAAATATTTTATTATATCTTTTCATGGGTCAACACTGAAGATATGAAACTTTGATACAATGTGAAGTAGTCAGTGTACAGCTTGTATAACAGTGTCAATTTGCTGTTCCCTCAAAATAACGCAACACACAGCCATTAATGTCCAAACCGGTGGCAACAAAAGTGAGTACACCGCTAAGTGAAAATGTCCAAATTGTGCCGAAAGTGTCAATATTTTGTGTGGGCACCATTATTCTCCAGCACTGCCTTAACTCTCTTGAGCATGGAGTTCAATAGAGCTTCACAGTTTGCCACTGGAATCCTCTTCCACTCCTCCATGATGACATCATGGACCTGGTGGATGTTAGAGACCTTGCGCTCCTCCACCTTCCGTTTGAGGATGCCCCACAGATGCTCAATAGGGTTTAGTTCTGTAGATATTCTTGGCCAGTCAATCACCTTTACCCTCAGTTTCTTTTGCAAGGCAGTGGTTGTCTTAGAGGTGTGTTATGGTGGTTATCATGTTGGAATACTGCCCTGCGGCCCAGTTTCCAAAGGGAGGGGATCATGCCCTGCTTCAGTATGTCACAGTACATGTTGGCATTCATGGTTCCCTCAATGAATTGTAGCTCCCCAGTGCCAGTAGCACTCATGCAGCCCCAAACCATGACACTCCCACCACCATGCTTGACTGGAGGCAAGACACACTTGTCTTTGTACTCTTCACCTGGATGCCGCCACACATGCTTGACACCATCTGAACCAAATAAGTTTATCAGACCACAGGACATGGTTCCAGTAATCCATGTCCTTAGTCTGCTTGTCTTCAGCAAAACTGATTGCGGGCTTTCTTGTGCATCATCTTAAAAGTGGCTTCCTTCTGAGACGACAACCATGCAGACCAACGTCTGTGTGGACAACACCGTACCCACCAAGACCATACGGTGTTGCTCGAACAACAAACCCTGGATCAACCCTGAGATTAAAAAACTTATGAGAGAGAAGAAGAGGATCTTCAGGTCGGGGAACAGGGAGATGCTGAAGTCCATACAGAGGGAGCTGAGGAGGAAGATCAGAGAAGGCAAGGACAGCTTCAGGAAGAAGATGGAGGACAAACTGCAACAGAGCGACATCGGCGGGGTCTGGAGAAACCTTAAAACCATCTCTGGGCTCCAGAATACCTCCTCCCAGGCCATGGGGGGCAGGGAGTCAGCGAACAATCTGAACCTGTTTTTTAATAGGTTTGACCAACCGCCCTCCCCCCCGACTGCATAACAACCACTGCTGCTTCTAAAGACATCGAGTCCTGCTGCCCACACCCCACTCCACCAACACCCCCCCACTCCCAGCACACAGCCCCCCAACCTGACCCTCACTAAGACCCAGGTGAGGACAGAACTGAGGAAGATTAAGGCGAGGAAGGCCTCGGGACCGGACGGCATCAGCGCAAAGCTCCTCAAGTCCTGCGCAGACCAGCTGTGTGGGATTGTGGAGCACATCTTCAACCTGAGCCTGAAGCTGGAGAGGGTACCACAGTTGTGGAAAACATCTTGTGTGGTACCTCTACCAAAGACTTCCCACCCCAAAGACCTGAACAGCTACAGACCAGTGGCCCTGACGTCTCACATGATGAAGACCCTGGAGAGACTGCTCCTTGCTCACCTCTGCCCCCTGGTGGGACCAGCGATGGATCCACTCCAGTTCGCCTACCAGCATGGCATTGGGGTGGAGGATGCAGTGATCTTCCTCCTTCACCGTTCCCTGTCCCACCTGGAGAAGCCTGGGAACGCGGTGAGGATCATGTTCTTTGGCTTCTCCAGTACTTTCAACACCATCCAACCGATGATCCTGAAGGACAAGCTTCTGTGTGCAGGTGTGGATCAACACCTGTCATCATGGATCCTGGACTACCTCACTAACCAGCCACAGTTTGTGAGAATCCGGGATTGTGTGTCCGACACGATCATCGGTAGCACGGGGGCCCCGCAGGGAACGGTTTTGGCTCCCTTCCTGTTCACCTACTGCAGACTTCTCACACAGCACAACACATTGCCATCTACAGAAGTTCTCTGATGACTCTGCGATCGTCTGCCTCATTTCCAACGGAGATGAAGCTGAGTACAGAGGACTTATCCAGGACTTCGTGGACCGGTGCCATCGGAACTGCCTCCAGATCAACGCTAGGAAAACTAAGGAGCTGGTGGTGGACTGCCACAGGCAAGGACAACCCCTCACAGCACCAGTAAACATCCAGGGAACAGACATTGAGATGGTGACATCCTACAAGTACCTGGGTGTTCATCTGAACAATAAACTAGACTGATCACACAATACCGAAGCACTCTACAAGAAGGGACAGCGCTGGCTGTTCCTACTGAGGAGGCTCAGGTCTTTTGGTGTACAAGGGGTGCTCTTGAAGACATTCTACGACACGGTGGTGGCATCAGCCATCACTTTTGGAGTGGTCTGCTGGGGCAATGGCATTACAGCAGCCGATAGGAAAAGACTGAACAAACTAATCAAGAAAGCTAGCTCTGTCCTGGGGCAACGCCTTGACCCAGTGGAGGAGATAGGGGAGAGAAGGATGGTGGCTAAACTGTCATCTCTGCTGGAGTCCGAGTCCTACCCCATGCAGGACATACTGAACGCACTGAGGAGCTCATTTAGCAGCAGACTACATCATCCTAGGTGCGTGACTGAGAGGTTTTGCTGGTCCTTCCTACCTACGGCTGTCAGACTGTATAATCTAAGCAGGGCTGCTCGCAGAGATAGCAAAAAAACGTGACGACCTAATAGTATTGAATGCAAAAGACGCAACAGACTTACACAAATGGTCCCCTCCAGTATACAACTAGGACAATATCAGTCGCTATGGAGGGTGACAATATGTATGGATACATATTCATACCATGTAGGGTAACTAAATAGACGGTTATGCTGTTTATTTCATCTAGCTACAATGCTCCGCACTGTGTATATATATTTATGTGTACATATGTACGTATATTCACTGCTCTTATTTTCTTATCTTCTAAATTATTGCTCTGAGTGTTGCTATCCCTGTGCTGTTGCAATCCTGGAATTTCCCCATTGTGGGACTAATAAAGGCTTATCTTATTTTATCTTGATGCAGTGTGTGGCATATGGTCTGAGCACTGACAGGCTGACTCCCCACTCCTTCAATCTCTGCAGCAATGCTGGCAGCACTCATACGTTCATTTTCAAAAGACAACCTCTAGATATGACGCTGAGCACGTGCACTCAACTTCTTTGGTTGACCATGGCAAGGACTGTTCTGAGAGGAACCTTTCCTGTTAAACAGCTGTATGGTCTTGGCCACGGTGCTGCAGCTCAGTTTCAGGGTGTTGGCAATTTTCTTATAGCCTAGGCCATCTTTATGTAGAGCAACAATTTTTTTCCCCCATTCTCACAGACTTCTTTGCCATGACGTGCCATGTTGAACTTCCAGTGACCAGTATGAGAGAGTGTGAGAGCGATAACACAAAATTTAACACACCTGCTCCCCATTCACACCTGAGACCTTGTAACACTAACGAGTCACATGACACCAAGGAGGGAAAATGGCTAATTGAGCACAATTTGAACATTCTCACTTAGGGGTGTACTTACTATTGTTGCCAGCGGTTTAGACACTAATGGCTGTGCTGAGTTATTTTGAGGGGACAGCAAATTTACACCGTTATACAAGCTGAACACTGACTACCTTACATTGTATCAAAGTGTCAAATCTTCAGTGCTGTCCCATGAAAAGATAATAAAATATTTACAAAAATGTGAGGGGTGTATTCACTTTTGTGAGATACTGTATATGTACTGTATGAAGTTCCTTTTGGCAAAGTAAATATGTTTGACACAATAAGGGAAGCAGATTTCTGTTCTGTTCACCTAGCTTCCTGACAGGACAAGGGGAAAAAAAAAAAAGAAAATCTAATTCTTTCTTCACTGTGTGACAGTAGAAAATTTTAAACATCCCACCGGCGGAACACTGAAATTTTAAGAGGTTAAGCACTCTGGACTACAGAGAAGTCCAGCCCAGATCCCAGCCCCCGAGTATGTTCTCCCCGTGTCTGCGTGGGTTTACTCTGGGATTTCTCCGGTTTCCTCCCACATGCCAAAAACATGCAAGTTAGGTTAATTGGCATCAAACTGGTGATTCTAAATTGTCCTTAGGTATGACTGTGAGAGTGAATGGTTGTCTGTCTCTCTGTGTTGGCCCTGCAATGGACTGGCGATCTGTCCAGGGTGTACCCTGCCTTTCACCCAAAGATGCTGGGATAGGCTCCAGCGCCCCCCCCCCCCGCCCCGTGACCTGAAAAGGATTAAGCGGAAGATGAATAAATAAGCACTCTGGACTTGAACACACAAAACCACTGATCCATTGGAAGTTTAAACATTATTATTTTTGTTGACTATGCCAGATGTGACAGCAGGTCTCCTCTCTTCTCTGTTGGTTGGACACACTTTTTAAAAGCCCAGACTCACATTTCTCTGTCACTTATTTGTTTAAAAGAGGAAGGTGAAGTAGTAAACAATATTTCTCTTTACATCCTGGATCCAGCTTGCTATGTCAGTGAGAGAAGACACACACACACACGTGTTTGGTTTTAAATGATAAATTCTTCATGAATACACAATTTCCTTGTCATGCCCACATCTCCTGACCTTTGACCTCAAAATACATGTAAATAAGTGCACTGAAAAGATTACATAACAAATTCACGACACGCTGTTTAAAACTTGTCATGATGAATGAGTTGGCATCTGAGACGTCCTTCATGCTTAAAAACAGTCCCTTTATTTCCATCAAACACTGAAAAGTCTGTAACACTGATGGTAAAAGTTCGGCACCACACATGCATATACAGCCACTTCAGCATCAAAAAAAAAGTTTATCTTTTAGGCGGAACATCTGGTCTGACAATGATTGGTTCCTATTTCTAGAATTGAGCTAACTGGCTCCCACATTCCGTTATCTGCGGCGACATATGGTCCGGTCCGGTCCGCTGTACTGTGGAAGGTTCAGTACCAGAAAGAGTGGAGAGCAGCTACCAAAATCCAAACTGTCACACTTTCAGCAAAACAACCCAGATGACAACATTATTCCATCTGAAATGGCACCGATCCGATCCTTATTAATCACTATTTTCTAGCCAATACTGTATGGAATGCAAAAAGGCCCAAAACCTGAAGTTTAATGTCTGTGTTGTTAATACATCTAAATCCTAACAGCACACATACGTCTGCCCAACACAATGCCCAAAGTTTGCATCGGGAATACATCTTATACAGGTTGTTTACACATTGGCTAGACGTCGGCGTCAAGCCAATGTGTAAACGACCTCTTTCAGACGTATTCCTGATCTAAACTTGCTGATGTTGGTCCGACATATGTGTGCTGTTAGGGGACATTTTCTCAAAGATCTGTTACTTTTTTCTCTTAAATTTGCTACTTTTTTTCTTGTAAATTTGTAACTTTTTGTCTGGTTGACTTTTATCCTTAAATTTTCATCTTTTTTCTCATAAATTTACAACTTTTTTCTTGTAAACACTGCAAAAAATGAAATCTTAGTAAGAAAAAAATACCTTAAATCACAGATAGAATTCTTGTTTTTTGTCTGACGGTACATTTTTTCTTGTCCTGCAGTTTTCTGTAAGAAAATTTTACTTATCAAATTACTTGAAACAAGTAAAAATTTCCTGGCAAAAGCATACATTTGTTTTATGCAATTTGATGAGTACATTTTTCCTGCTCCACAGCTGGATTTTTTTTTTTTACTTAAAATCAGAATAAAATGCTTAAAACAAGAAAAAAAAAAAAGTACAATTTTCTTACAGAAAACTGCACAACAAAAAATATCTTGTCAGACAAAAAAACCAAGAATTATATCAGTCAATTAAAGGGGTCACTGACTGAAAACTGGTGTGTTTGTAGGTTTTTAACAGTCTCAAATGTGTTGACTGGACACATAATTTGCCAAAAATTTTCCAGTCAACGATTTGAAAAAAGCACACTGACTTTATTTTGTTTTTCTCTTAGAGAAACTCCCAAAAACGTTTTTTTGACTCTTCCGGGTAAGTTTCCTTCGTCAAGTCTTGAAAAAGCCCACCCACTGCCATCCTAAAGACCCACCCACTGCTCTGCTATTGGCCTGACTAGCTGTCCGTCATGTAGATCTAAGTGGCGGCTAAAGATAGCCTATTAGCCCACATGCTAACACTGGTACCAGGACGCTGGCTGTAAGCGCTGCTTATATTGTTGTTTTCTTCCAATCTTAGTCACCCTAACAGCCATCCCTGTTACCACCTGGTTCACTCCGGCCCATCTCAGAGTGGTTTTGTAGTGACTCCACTGCGGATCGCCCACCCCAGCACACTGGTCACTTTTATGGCCCAGGTCCAGGGCTACTGGCTGCTATTATGCCGAGAACTAACCTGGAGTGGTGGGGGAATTCTCGGCATAACACCGCTACATGCGATCTGCTGCGAAATCAGGACGAGACCACTGAGAGATGGGCCGCAGTGACACGAGGCACACTGGCGAACCAGGTGATAACAGGGATGGCTATTAGGGTGACTAAGAGCTGAAGAAAAACACAATATAAGCCGTGCTTACAGCCAGCGTCCTGGTACCAGTATTAGCTTGTGGGCTAATAGGCTACCTTTAGCTTTTAGCTGGCCGTGCGAGCCACAAGCTGATACAGGTGGTCGGCCGCAGAATCATGACGAAGCCTCCGGCTCCCTGCAAACAGAATGTCCCGGGGCCAGATGCTGCTGGCTCTCACGCCCAGCAACCTCACTGTCCTCCATGGATCCACTCTGTTCCTGCAGCCAGTGTAGTCGCGCCAGCTTTCAGCCGGCTGTGAGAGCACAGTGGAGTCCCACAGAGCCACACTGCCCTTTGAGGTCCCTTGGCTCGGTAGCTCATCTTGGGTTGCAGCGATTGTCCAGCATGTGATGCTAGCGATTTGTTGTGGCTGGACTGATGCGAGCTACACCATCAAGTGTGGATCAGTGAACCAGCGCACTGCTGAACCGAGCTGGGAGGCTAGGAGCTAGTCGGCTATAATGGCTAACTAACGTAAGAGGGAGGGCAGAGTTGAAACGGTGAAGGATGTTTCTTAAAGGGACAGGCCTTAAATCAGAGCATTTAAAGAAAGCCAGGAAAAATAAAAAAACAAATTTGATTCAATAATTAAAAAACTTACAGAAAATGTGAACAAAATATGTCACAAACATTTCATTAAGACATGAGTGAGTTGTTAAAATGTGGAAAAAGTGCAGTCACTGACCCCTTTAAAATCTTTAATCATGATTAATCACCATATCCAGAGTTAACTCTTGATTAATTGCACTTTAATTGTATATTTTATATCTGTTATAATGTAAATGTAAAGCTGAACTCTCAATTCAAAATGGCCTTTTCTTTGTCCATTTCGGCTCATGGAGTTTTTTTTTTAATCTCCCTGACCTCCTGAATTGTGGTGTGGACTCAAGTATGGAAAACCATCAGAGTCAGAAACATAGATGGAGGGTTAACTCATTATTAATGCGTCATCTTTGACAACGCCAGTGTTAAGCCTTCTTTTATTGTTAAAACTTTCTTCTTTTGTGAACAGTAGCTGGCTTACATTACTGCTAAAAAAGACAAGACAGTACAACAGTAGTGCAACTCAGTAAACTAGCTCATAATATTCCATATTCATTACACACACCGACACATTTCATGCCTTTGATTTAATTTTGATGATTATTGATTATACTTTTTAAATATAAATTACAAATCTGCAATACTCCAACAGCACACATACACTACTCACAAAAAGTTAGGGCTATTCAGCTTTCAGGTGAAACTTCAGGATGCACCTAAAATGCACTGTAACCTTGACAGGTGAATTTAGTTTGACCTTCAATGCACATGTCCAACTGTTCAATGTTTCAGTACTTTTTGCATAACTTGCTGCTCTCTAACAAGGTGCTTAACTGTTCGGGCGGCTGAGGCGCAGGTGTAGTGTGGCCGACTACTGAGGGTCAAGGGTTCGATTACCGCTTTGTCTGCAGTCTGCATGTCAAAGTGTCCTTGAACAAGACACTGAACCCCCAGCTGCTCCTGGTGGGTCAGGCCAGCGCCGGTGCATGGTAGCTCTGCTGCCATCAGTGTATGAATATGTGTGTGAACGGGTGGATAGCAGGATCTGTAAAGCGCTTTCATCATCTGTAGAGATGAGAAAAAGTGCTATATAAGTGAACACCATTTACCATTTAACGGTAAAATTCACAACAGGTGTTTGGTCCACGAATTGACCACTAAATTTTCTGGTTCAATTAGAATTGGTATTTAAACAGTCCTCTTCATCATGCTGTTCACATTTTGACATCATGAGACCAAGACGTCACCTAACAACTGATCAACAGGACCTCACCAGTGCGAGGCTTCAGACAGGATGTTCTCAGAGGGAAGTGGCCACTGAGCTTAGAGTGTCACACAGTGTCATCAGCAGGTTCCAAGAGAGATCCACAGAGACTGGAAGAGTTACAGAAAGGTCTATGGCCCTTTTCCAATAGCACCTACTCAGGCCAACTCGCCTTGACTCTGCTCTGTTTGTCGGGTTTAGTACCTACTCAGCCAGGGTTCCAAGTGAGCCGAGTCGAGCTTAAAATGTGACGTCAACAGACTGCAGGCCACTGATTAGCCGGGGTGTAACGTCACTGGATGAGTCATGAGAGCGATGTCTTCACAAGAATCAAACCCGCCATTTGTAAATTTGGCAACAGCGAGCATGAGTTTTTATTCTGTGATAATCAACGGGATAAATGGCTACACACAAATTAACACCGTGGTCCAATGACGAGGTTCAGACTCTTCTGTGCTCGGTGGCTGACAAGAGAGTCCAGAGGGAGCTAGACGAAGCAACCGGAAATGAAAACATATACCAGAAGGTCTCCAAGCTGATGGCCACTCACGGGTACCACCGGACAGTAAAAGCTTATTACTGGACCATCAAGGACCACAACGGCCAAAGTGGGTCGAACAGGCGAGACTGGAAGTGGTTAAACCATTACAGGCACCGACCAGCGAGCAACCGGAGGGAGAGTGGCCTTGACTTAGCCACGGCATCATTGAAAACCTCAGCCGCAGCATTGTCGGAAACCGTAATAGAGGATGGTGTTTTATGATTTTAAGCCTCTTTTATGCTATTTATCCCATTGGAGGCAAGCTCACTTTGAACAAACAAGGATATCGCTGTTGTCTCCTGTATGCAGACAATGAGCTAGCTAGCTAGCAAGCCATCAACACTAACTCCGTGCTTTGCTTATATTTTGAACTTGCTGTCTCTTAAGTATTTACTTCTGACAGCAAAACATCAGCATGTCAACAACATAACGGGCCGCCTTGCTTATAATGAACCCACCCACTTTGAGGTGGTACTCAGTTGCAATGGAAAATGACCAAAACCATGCTGGAGCAAGTACAGTTGTGGCGAGCTGAGCTGAGTAGATGCTAGTGGAAAAGGGCTACAGAAGTGGACATCCTTTGGCCACATCCCACGCTGATGACCGCTTCATTGTGAACAGTGCACTGCAGAACCAGATGATGAATGCTACTCAACTTCAGGCATATTTAAGGGAGGTGAGAGGCACCCAAGTGTCATGTCAGACCATTCAAAACAGTTTAATTGCTGTAATTAAACCCTTACTCAAAAAGCCAACGCTCGATCCAGGAGTTTTGGCTAACTATCGCCCAATCTCTAATCTGCCTTTCATTTCAAAAATCTTAGAAAGAGTTGTTGCTATGCAATTATTTGACCACTTGCAGGGAAATGGTTTATTTGAAGAGTTTCAATCTGGGTTCAGAATTCATCACAGCACTGAAACAGCCTTAGTGAAGGTCACTAATGACCTCCTTATCGCATCTGATAATGGTCTTGTTTCTGTACTTGTCCTTTTAGATCTTAGTGCAGCCTTTGATACTATCGATCATGATATTCTACTTGATAGATTACACTATGTTGGACTAAATGGAACTTCACTGCAGTGGTTTAGATCTTATTTGTCCGATAGACTTCAGTTTGTTCATATCAATAATGAGTTTTCTTCCAACTCTAAGCTCAGTCATGGAGTTCCACAGGGATCTGAGTTAGGCCCTACTCTTTTTAGTTTATGTATGCTTCCGTTAGGCAACATCATTAGAAAGCACTGTATACATTTTCATTGTTACGCAGATGACACACAATTATACCTGTCAATGAAGCCCGATGATTGTAATCAATTAGCCAACTTAGATGCCTGTCTTATGGAACTCAAAGCTTGGATGACTTGTAATTTTCTGCTATTAAACCCAGATAAGACTGAAGTCATTCTTGTTGGTCCAAAAAACCTTAGAAATACCTTTCCAAATTAAACTCTTAATTTGGATGCCGCTATGCTTACTCTGAATAGTTCTGTGAGGAACCTTGGAGTTATTTTTGATCAAGATCTGTTTTTTAATTCACATACACTATGGGTAACCCCCACAACAGCCAGGGACAAGCAGAGCGCTCAGCTGGAGCAATTGGCAGAACAATAGCTGATATCAATAGGCAGCCTCCCTTTGTCTAGTTCAGGCGCCAGTATCCTGCTGTTATTTATGACTTCCTGCTCTGTACTGCAATGCAAATGTCTTCCTTTCAGTAATCCTCCGATTGATGTATGTGACTCTCAAATGCAAATGTCCCATGCCTTCCTGCAGTTACTTTGATGATAATGTGCCTTTCATGTATTGTCTGTAACTGGGTATAAAAACTGCATATGCTCTGTAGCTCACTCTCTCTCTGACCACTGCTTCTGACGACACGCATTCTCTGTCTCCTCACGAGAGCCTGAGGACCCGCTCCAGCCCACCTGCATGGGGCTGGAGTGAGTTCTATGATGGCAGGACGAATAATAATAAACTCCCTCAAAAACTCTCAGTTTGCCGCTTATTATCTCATGCCGCCACAACACTACCGTTCAAAAGTTTGGGGTCACCCAGACAATTATTTTGTGTTTTCCATGAAAAGTCACACTTATTTACCACCATGAGTTGTAAAATGAATAGAAAATATAGTCAAGACATTGACAAGGTTAGCAATAATGATTTGTATTTGAAATAATAATTTTTTCCTTCAAACTTTGCTTTCGTCAAAGAATCCTCCATTTTTAACAATTACAGCATTGCAGACCTAACATGATTGCACAAGGGTTTTCTAATCATCCATTAGCCTTCTGACGCAATGAGCAAACACATTGTACCATTAGAACACTGGAGTGATAGTTGCTGGAAATGGGCCTCTATACACCTATATAGATATTGCACCAAAAACCAGACATTTGCAGCTAGAATAGTCATTTACCACATTAGCAATGTATAGCGTGTATTTCTGATTAATTTAAAGTTATCTTCATTGAAAAAAAGTGCTTTTCTTTAAAAAATAAGGAAATTTCTAAGTGACCCCAAACTTTTGAACGGTAGTGTATTAAATTTGTTTCTAAGACTGCCTTCTGTCATCTGCGCAATATTGCCAAGATTAGGATCATCTTGTCTCTGAATGATGCTGAGAAACTGATCCACGCTTTTGTTAACTCTAGATTAATTATTGTAACTCGTTATTATCAGGTTGTCCTAAAATATCTTTAAAAAGTCTTCAGTTGATCCAAAATGCTGCTGCAAGAGTTTTAACTGGTTCTAGAAAGAGAGATCATATCTCTCCGGTTCTGGCCTCCCTTCATTGGCTTCCCATCGAGTTTAGAATTAAGTTTAAGATCCTTCTTCTCACTTACAAAGCTCTTAATAATCAGGCCCCCTTTTATATAAAAGATATTATATTACCCTATCATCCTAACACAGCACTCCCAAAATGCTGGATTACTTGTAATACCTAGAATCTCCAAAAGTACAATGGGAGGCAGAGCCTTCAGTTATCAAGCTCCTTTCCTGTGGAACCAGTTACCAATCTGGGTTCGGGAGTCAGACTCGGATCTGTTTTTAAGAATAGGAAAAAATCCTTCCTCTTCAATATAGCCTACGATTAGGGAGGGATCTTGTGTCTCTTACCCCCCCCCCATTGTTTTGCTATTAATAAATTTATACTGCCGGGTGACCTCCAATAATGTACTTGGCTTCTCTCTGTTAATGTTTGCTCTCTGTTCTGTCTGTTCTTTTCTTCTTCTCTATCCCCTCACCCCCCCAGCCAGTCGCAGCAGATGACTGCCCCTCCCTGAGCCTCATTCTGCTAGAGGTTTCTTCCTGTTAAAAGGGAGTTTTTCCTCTCCACCCTCGCTAAGTGCTTGCCCACAGGGGATCGTCTGATTGCTGGGGTCTTTCTGCAATTGTGGGGTTTTCCCTACATTTGAAAGTGCTATGAAATGATTGTTGTTGTGATATGGTGCTATATAAATAAAGTTGAATTGAATTGAATTTACATCAGTGTGGTCTGCGTGCTAGATGACCTGCAAGGGTACCTGACCACACCACCAGCAACAGGCATTATCGTCTTCCATGGGCCAGGGAGCATTTATGCTGGACAAGGGACCAGTGGGCCTCAGTGCTGTTCTTTGATGAAAGTACTACCTGAATAACATCATTAATCCAGTCAATGTGCCCCTGCATGAACAACACAGGCCTAATTTCATCTTCATTGACGACGGTGCTCCAGCTCATCGAGGTCACATCATTAGGGAACGGCTTCTGGAGGCTGAGGTACCTCAAATGGAGTGGCCTGCACTTTCTCCAGACCTGAATCCCAAAGAAAACCTATGGGATCAGCTGAGTCGTTGAGTAGAGGCTCATAACCCTGCACCCCACAACTCAATGACCTGAGGGCTGCCCTTCAATAAGAGTGGAATGCCATGCCTCAGCAGACAATAAGTCGACTTATGAGCAGCATGAGACGTCGTTGTCAAGCTGTAATTGATGCTCAAGGGCACATGACAAGTTACTGAGACATTGATATTTTTTGTTGTGGTATACCCACCACTGTTGTTGGGTTTTGGTTCAATAAATTGTTTGAGATGAGGAAATGACCATTGCATGCTTCGGCTTAAATGCCCTACTTTGATGATATAATATCACTGTAGCGTGAACTTTTTACATTTTCCATAAATTTCACCTGAAAGCCAACATCCCTAACTTTTTTGTGAGTAGTGTATGTCCGTCTAACATCGACGAGTTTACAATGGGGATACATCTTATAGAGGTGGTTTGCTCATTGGCAAGATGTTGGCTAGACGGTGCCATGAGAAAAAAGTTGCAAATTTACATTAAAAATTTTGCAAATTTAGGAGAAAAAATGCAAATATATGATAAATAAATTGAAAATCCAGACACAAAAACTGCAAATACATGAGAAAAAAGCTGTAACTTTATGAGAAAAAATATCACACTTACTTTAAAGATGCATACCGGCGGCTCTAAAACCACCAAAAACACCATCAAAAACAAATGTGTATTGCCCAAAATAGTATGTTGTGGCTTTTTATACACAATTTTTTTTCATTGCCTTACAGTTGCTTGGAAAGAGCTTTTTACATCTTCCACCTACCCAAGTATACAAGGATCTATGAATATTCTAATTAGCCCCACCCATACCATACTCATTCCACCAATAGCTGGAAGAAGAGGAGTCTGAGCCAGGGCTCTGAGAAGGTGCTCCAACTTGAGGAAGACTCATTCTCAGTGTAGCGGAAAGTCACTGGCCGGCCTTGCTTGGAGGCTGGAATGTGAGCCATCCAGTGGGCCACTTTTGGTAAGCAGAACTGGTGCTGGCTCGCCACAGTTGCCGGCGGACGAGGTGCCATGCTCGGCAAGACAGCACGGCACCACGTCTGCCCTTGAAGTGAGCTGGGAGCAGCTCGATTTGAATGTCTCGCACAGCCACATTCAAATCGGGTCCCCCACTCCTCCCCCCTTTGCCCCTCTCCGCTCTCTCTCTGCTACAACCCCTGCACGTGATCGGTCACCTCCTCCTCCACTGCTTTGCTATGCCTTCATCCCCTCTGCCTCAATGCTGCTGCTCCTCAGTTCCTCCCTCTTTTCCCCGAGGTAGCCAAGAGCATCTGTCTGATTGGTTAATGTTATAACCAATCAGGCAAACCAGGAATAGTTACGTAGCTAGAAACACTGTCCAAATCTGCCTTTTTGGGGGGAGGGGTGGAACTTAAGCAAACATTCACAGCAGAGAAACACATACAGTGGATATAAAAAGTCCACAGACCCCTGTTCAAATGCCAGGTTTTTGTGATGTAAAAAATTGAGACCAAGATAAATCATTTCAAAACTTTTTCCACCATTAATGTGACCTATAACCTGTGCTGACTGCGAGAACTACAGGGGTGTATCCTTACTTTCCATTGCTGGGAAGATCCTCTGCAGAATCATTCTGAACAGACTGATCTTGGCAGTCTCAGAGAAGAACCTCCCTGAATCACAATGTGGTTTTCGGCCTGATTGTAACACTGTTGACATGTTTTTTTGGTGACACAGGGTCAAGAGAAATGCCTTGAGCAGAACATGAATCTCTATGCAGTCTTCATCGATCTGACAAAAGTGTTTGACACAGTCAACAGAAACACAATGTGGATCATCCTACGAAAACTCGGATGCCCACCAAATTTCACCTCGCTCATCAGGCTGTTTCATGACAACATGAAGTATTGTCCGATGGTGAACCTTCTGAGAGATCTGACATCACGAATGGCGTATAACAAGGCTGCGTCCTTGCACCAGTGCTATTTAATCGCTTCTTCACCTAAGTACTACTTCATGCTGTCAAAGACCTCGAGCTTGGTATCTACATCAGATATTGTCTGGATGGCTCACTGTTTGATCTGCAATGTCTTGCTGCAAAAACAAAGGTGCTGGAAAGGTGGAAAGGCTCATAGCAGAAGCCCTGTTTGCAGATGACTGTGCTCTGCTGGCCCACGAAGAGAACCGCCCACAGACAATCGTTGACAGGTTCTCCATAGCATCCAAGATGTTCGTTCTGACAATCAGGCTCTGGAAGACAGAGGTCCTCTTCCAACCTGCACCGAACAGTGTTCGCCAAGAGCCAAACATCACCATTGATGGCACACAGCTGAAGAGTGTTGATACCTTCAAGTACCTGGGCACCACCATCTCTAATGATGCATCGCAGGACAAGGAGGTCGCAGCAAGGATACAGAAAGCCAGTCAAGCAATTGGCAGACTGCGCACCAAGGTCTTGCAGCATAAAGACATTTGCCTCTCAACCAAACTGAAGGTGTACAATGCAGTCGTACCGACATCACTGCTGTACGGGTGTGAAACCTGGACTACATACCGCAGGCACATCAAGAAGCTGGAGCAATTCCACACACACTCCCTGCGGTCAATCATGCGGATTCTCCTTGGCATAATGAACCAAGAAGTCCTGAACAGATCCAACACCACAAGCATCGAAGCTCAGCTTCGTTGGACTGGCCATGTCATCTACATGGAAGAATCCAGAATCCCACGTCAGCTCTTCTATGGGAAGCTGGCACGAGGTAGCCTCAAGCAGGGTCGCCCAAAGAAGAGGTTCAAAGACAACCTCAAATGGGCTGGTCTTCAGCCCGAACAGCTTGAGACTGCAGCAACCAACAGAACCAGCTGGCATGCCCTAACAAGGAGGGCGGCCAACTCTTTCGAAGAGGACCCCACCAACGCCTTGCAGCCGCACGGGATCGCGCCACCAAGCTGCATTCGCCTCTGCCCTGACCACTGGTATTCCATGCCCTGCCTGCAGCCGCGTGTGTGCTTCAAACTTCAGACCCCGAAGCCACATGTGCATCCACTGGTGACGGCACAATGCATCGTCATCCTTGGCTCCCGAGAGACAACCAGAAGAAGAAGAACCTGTACAACCCAAATGAAAAACAAACTGATCTCTTTTAAGGGGAAAAATAAAAAAACTTACAACAACCTGGTTGCATAAATATGCACACCCTTAAATTAATAGTTTGTTGCAGCACCTTTGGCTTTTATTACAGCACTCAGTCTTTTTGGGTAGGAGTCTATCAGCGTGGCACATCTTGATGTGGCAATATTTGCCCACTCTTGTTTGCAAAAATACTCCAAATCTGTCAGATTGTGAGGGCATCTCCTGTGCACAGCCCTCTTCAGATCACTCCACAGATGTCTGATCGGATTCAGGTCTGGACTGTGGCTGGGCCATTCCAAAACCTTAATCTTCTTCTGGTGAAGCCACTCTTTTGTTGATTTGGATGTGTGCTTTGGCTCACTGTCATGCTGAAAGATGAAGTTCCTCTTCATCTTCAGCTTTCTAGCAGAAGCCTGAAGGTTTTGAGCTAACACTTTTGTGCTATTTGGAACTGTTCATAATTCCCTCCACCTTGACTAAGGCCCCAGTTCCAGCTGAAGAAAATCAGCCCCAAAGCATGATGCTGCCACCACCATGCTTCACTGTAGGTGTGGTGTTCTTTTTGGTGATGAGCAGTGTTGTGTTTGCGCCAAATATACCTTTTGGAATTACGGCCAAAAAGTTCAACCTTGGTTTGATGAGACCATAACACATTTTCCCACATGTTTGGGAGATTTCAAATGTGTTTTTGCAAAATGTAGCTGGGCTTGGATGTTTTTCTTTGTAAGATAAGGCTTTCGTCTTGCCACCCTAGACGGGAGATTGTTGTCACATGTACTAAACAGCCAGTACTTGCCAGAAATTCCTGCAGCTCCTTCAATGTTGTTGTCGGCCACTTGCCAGCCTCCCTGACCAGTTTTCTTCTCGTCTTTTCATCAATTTTGGAGGGACGTCCAGTTTTTGGTAATGTCACTGTTGTGCCATATTTTCTCCACTTGATGATGACTGTCTTCACTGTGTTCCACAGTATATTTAATGCTTTGGAAATTCTTTTGTACCCTTCTCCTGGCTGATACCTTTGAACAATGAGATCCCTCTGATGCTTTGAAAGCTCTCTGCAGACCATGGGTTGTGCTGTAAGATGTGACTACAAAAATGTCAGGAAAAGCCTGCTAGAATAGCTGAACTTTATTTGGGGTTAATCAGAGGCACTTTAAATGATGGCAGGTGTGGGCTGACTCCCATTTAACATGAGTTTAAATGTGACTGGTACATCCCCAGTTATAAGAGGATGTGCATATTTATGCAACCAGGTTATTCTAAGTTTTTTATATTTCCCCTTAAAAGATTTTAGTTTGTTTATGAATTGGGTTGTACAGGTTTTAGGTCACATTAATGGTGGAAAAAGTTTTTAAATGATTTATCTTGGTCTCATTTTGTTACATCACAAAAACCTGGCATTTGAACAGGGGTGTGTAGACTTTTTACATCCACTGTACTTGGGAGTTTGGAATTATTTTGCTCTTGATATGTCTTGTAAATCACAAGAAACATGTTACAGACATGTTAACAACAGAAAAAAATGAAAATTTGAGAAAAACGTTAAATTCATGAGAAAAAAAATGCAAATTTATGAGAAAAAAACTGTAGAGTTTGCACAATGGCAAGACATTAGCTAGATGTCAGCATAATGTCAGTGAGCAAACGACCTCTATAAGACGTATTCTCGATGTAAAGTTTGTATGTTGGACCGATGTTATGTGTGCTGTTGGGGAAGTATTATCTCTTACAGAAACCATGTTTGTCTTTTCAGTTAAAAATATGCTAATTATCAAGGGATGCTCAAAAAAACCCAAAAAACAAAAAAACAAGTGGTGATGTAAATGATTTCACGCTAACATTTAACTTTAGGTCAGGTCAGGTTTTTCAGTTTTTATACTCCCTACAACTATTAAAATACTGACAGATAAATATGAAGTGATGAGGATCGTGGTATGATGGCCACCTTTGTGATACCGTCATCTCTGACTTTCAGTTTTGTTAAGCTAGCTAACCTAAAGCCATCCTTGCATCTCCCTAGCAACGCCCCCTCTGGTTTCCCTTCAGTCATCAAAGTCATCGTCGTCATCATCGTCAAAGTCGTCGTCCTCCACCATCAGCCTTTTCCTCTTCCTCTCCCCCCGGGTCTGCTTCCTCTCCTCCTCCTCCTCCTCCTCCTCCTCCTCGTCTTCTCTCCCTGCCCCGACACTCCCTTCCCCATCCTCCCCATCACCCTCCCCCTCCTCACGGGCGTTGCAGCGGCTGCAATGCCTCCTGAAGCCGCCCAGGAAGTGGGACCTGAAGCAGCAGAAGGGGCAGGCATAGCGGCCTGGCCGGTGCGCTGTGCCGACATGCTGCTGTAGGCGGCTGGGCAAGAAGAAGCTGCACTTGCAGTCCTTGCAGCGGTAGGGGCGCTCAACGTCATGGCAACGCACCACGTGGTTGATGGCAAAACCTGTGAGGACGGGGAGACGGAGGGTTAATTTATGAGGGGGGAGCTAATGAAACTAACAAAATGATGTAATGCCACAAAAATTGGCAACGCATATCAGAGAGAACATCTTGTAAAGTTGTTTTCCTACAATTATTCAAACAATTAATTTTTCCTACAGTTCAATAAAAATAATCCAAAGTTTGAAACCTGTTGGTGGTAAAAGTGGGTGGAGCTACACACCTTTGAGTTTGGTCTTCCAGCCGCAGATGAGGCACACAAAGCGGTTGGACATGAAGCGTACCACCTTCGCCGTCGCCTCAATCTCCTCCTTCAGCATGTCTCCGGTCAGCCCAGCCGAATCCTCGTCCTCTGCGCTGCCCCCTCCACCCCCTCCTTGTGTCTGGTCGGTCGTGCCGGCTTCCCGTTTGACAGCCTGGATGGCGTACAGTTTGGGAACTTCATGTCTGCGCACCACATGGTTGATGCCGACAACTTTGAGCTTGGTCTTCCAGCCACAGATGAGGCAGCGGTACCCGCCATTGTCATACGCCAACATGCTTTGTTCACCTTCGTTTTCCTGTTTAATATCCTCAGACATCTCATGCTCACCTTCATTTGTTGCCCCACCCATAGCCTCCTCTGATGCCCCATCCCCACCTTCCTCCGACACCCCACCTCCAACCTCTTCTGAGATTCCATCTGCATCTTCCTCTGACGCCCCACCCCCAACCTTCCCAGAGACTCCATCCCCACCTTCCTCTGATGCCCCACCCCCAACCTTCCCAGAGACTCCATCCCCACCTTCCTCTGACGTCCCGTCCCCACCTTCCTCTGACGCCCCACCTCCAACCTCCTCTGACACCCCATTCACACCTTCCTCTGACGCCACACCCCCAACCTCCCCTGATGCCCCACCTTCCTCAGACGCCCCACCCCCAACCTTCCCAGAGACTCCATCCCCACCTTCCTCTGACGTCCCATCCCCACCTTCCTCTGACGTCCCATCCCCACCTTCCTCTGACACCCCACCTCCAACCTCCTCTGACACTCCATCCACACCTTCCTCAGACGCCCCACCCCCAACCTTCCCAGAGACTCCACCCCCACCTTCCTCTGACGTCCCATCCCCACCTTCATCTGATGCTCCACCTCCAATCTCCTCTGAAACCCCACCCCCACCTTCCTCTGACAACCCACCTCCACCTTCCTCTGACGCCTCACCTCCAACCTCCTCTGAAACCCCACCCCCAACTTCCTCTGACACCCTACCTCCAACCTCCTCTGACACTCCACCTCCAACCTTCTCTGAAACCCCACCCACACCTTCCTCTGATGCCCTACCTCCAACCTCCTCTGACGCCCCACCCTCAACCTCCTCTGACACCCCACCCTTTACTGATATCCCACATTTCACTGATGGCTCGCCCTCCTCCAGTGCCCAGTCTTCATCCTGCTCCTCGCTGCTCCTCCTTCGTTCGGGACTATCCTTTCCTGCATCTTCCTCCTCCTCCTCCATCTCACTGCTCTTTCGTTTTGGTGTAGTTCTTCCCCCCTCCTCTTCCTCCTCCCCCTCCTCCTCACCGCCGCCTCCTTCCCCCTCCCTCTCATCCATGCAGTGCTTGGCGATGATGTGCTTGTAGAGTTTCCCGAAGTCCCGGCTGGTATAGAAGCACTTGGCGCAGTGGAATAGGCGGGCACCGCGCTGATATATCAGGATGTTGCCGAGGCGACCCATCACCACGGCGTCCAGGCAGGTGGGGTGGGATGCCGCAAAGTGGGCCAGTTGGTGGGCGTGGCTCTTGGAGAAGTGGCCACAGTGGGTGCACTGGAGGTGGGCCGCCACCCCGCCACCCACCTCCCCCCGGGTCTGGATCAGGATTGACATCACTCTGGTGGTGGGGGTGGAGCACGGCTGTAATAAAGAGAGGGAATTACTGTTCCTTTTCCCACATCTAATGCTGGAAATTTAAAAAGTCACAAATTTGCAAGGAATAAGTGAGAAATCTATCAGAAAAAAGTCGCAAGTGTACTGAGCCATTTTTTCCTGCAGAGTGTTGAGGGTACAGTAAAGCTGTGTGTCCACTGAACGCATAAATCATAACAATAACATTATAATAATAATGATGGATTAGATTTATATGGAGCTTTCCATGTCACATGACACCTCAAAGAACTTATAGTGAGCCCATTACTCATTTACTCCACAGACAGACACCAGTGGTGGTAAGCTACCTCTGTAGCCACAGCTGCACCAAACAATGGTTGTAATTTTTATATAATAATAATAATAATAATAATGGATTGCATTTATATAGTGCCTTTCAAGATACCCAAAGTGCTTTCATTCACTCCACAGACAGACAATGGTAGTTGTTCTGCCCACAGTAGAGTGTGTTTTATAGAAGTTAAGAATAGTTCACAAGTTCATAAGAAAATATCATAATTCATTTGTAATAATTCATGTTAAAAATAGTTATTGTGTTAAAAGTAACTTTATACTGTTAGCGGTAATTTACCCGTATTTTACGTTGAAAGCGCAGCCAGTAGCCGTTGTGATTTATGGATAGCAGAAGTGGACATTGGTAAGAGAGAAAGGAAAAAAAAGAGAAAGCATAACCTGCCTATGAATGTCTGAGACGCTCCTCCTGTGTGTTAAACCCCTTTCTACACCTTTGAAAGCAATGGCTGTAAGTCTGATTTGTGTTGACTTACTTTTCAGAAGACAGCTTTGTTAATTTTGTAAGTTTGTTAGACGTGAACCTGGGATCGTTTGTGAATGTGTTGTTCCAGGAATTAGTCCTATCCCAGGAGCCGCTAGCATGCTTTACACCGAGAGTGCCGTATGTTAGCATAAGTAACGCTGCTACTAGCGGTCCAATTAACATATGTAAATAGCGAAAAACGTATTGTTTGTCTTAGTAGCAGCTATAATTAATTTCTGTGTAAGTTCTTTGATGTTAGCCATTTTTTGATGTATTTATTTTCTGTTTATATTTCAGTTTCACTTGGTTTTTCATTGAGCTCTTCAAGCCACAATTGTTAAGAATTGTAAGCTGTCTAAGAAGAGTAGAATAAAGGAGCAGGACGCTCGGTTTCCTGGCTCGTGAAAAACGAGTTTGGTTTGCTGTTGATCTGCGTTCACATACACCGTGTATATGACACGTAGGGATAACAGTACAGTAGTGGTAAGCTACTACTGTAGCCACAGCTGCCCTGGGGCAGACTGATGGAAACGTGGCTGCCATCTGCGCCAACGGCCTCTCTGACCACTACCAAACATTTATACCCAGTGTCATGGACACTGGAGGCAAGGTGGGTGAAGTGCATTATCCTGGGACACAATGGCAGGATGGCTGGGGAGAGTGGGACTCGAACCGCCAACCCTCTGGTTATTGAACGAGCTGCTCTACCTCCTGAGCTATTGCCGCTCCAAACATTTCCCTCCTTTATTCCATTTTTGCTGACCACCAAGCTGGAAGGCAGGAAGTAGGGGTGTGCCATATTGTATCGTTTTGATAATGCCGGTATAAATTTTGATACCGGTGTAAAAATGAATATCACGATATTTGGGGTCTGTTACGCTGCCAACGGAAGTTACGTGTTACCATAGAAACAGGAAAAAAACACGGCGCGGGAAGCACGCGCTCCGTGCTTGGAACATCTCCATCTGGTTGTGAGAAAGTAATTTAGTTTTAAGGCAGTTTCAGACTGCTGCCTTCTTTTAAAAAAAATGGTGCAGCGATGCGGAAAATCTGCACGCATTTTTTTCTGCATGTCAACAATGGGCTTCAGGGAAAAGTTTTACTTCGCCCTGAAGCGGTGTTGCTGATGTCCGAAGTGTCCAGAGGTTTATTTTCATTCCATTGTGGCTGCTCCAGCATGAATGATTTAACCAACCGAAAGAAAAAAAAAAATCTGTTAACAACCCCAGGAGTTGTCTGTGCAATGGAGATTTCTAACGCGGGTAAACTGAGAGAGAGAGAGGCGGGAGGTCTTAACCAGCAGAAGTGTCTTGGGAAACGACAGGTAGCAAAGTATATATTCAATATGATAAAAATGATGAACTGATAATAGTTTTAAATAAGCCCACTCCCTCCCTGTTTTATTTAGAATTTAATTAATTTTAAATTAATTTAATATGTTAAAATGATCAAAACCCCCTCATGTCCCAGAGCATAGAAATGAGATAAAGACAGAAGTAATGTGTTGAGGGTTTCCTTTTTTTAATACTGCATTAACCACAGCTAAATTGCTCTTACATTCACACAGTAAGGCAATGTTTTCAGGACTATTCAGATGTTTTAAGAGAATTTTCAAAACTACAGGCTCAGGGTTTCCTCTGGTAACATTTCTCTGTGGTGGCCCGCCACGCCAGAAATTTTACCGCCACCCCAAGGTGATATGAATTTGAATGAATGAATGAATCTTTATTTCGGATAGATTAAAAGTAAAGATTAAAAGAAAGGAACAGAATAATATAACAAAGGGGAAAGAAAAAAAAAACATCTTACAAGGTCAAATTAAACAACAACTCCTCCGATTATACAGTTCAACATAAATTATCCGAAATGGGTGATGGCTGAAGCCGCAGTTTATATTGCCCACTCATATTCCATCCAAGAATTCAAACGAAAAACAAGAGCGATTACAATTCAAAACTAGAAAAGCACTCGTAGAGCGCAGACCTCCGCCAAGCGCCACAGTTCCCCCCATACAGTCTTCAGATTCCTTGACCATGAAAACATATGACAAGCAGTGGTTCAGTAGTTAGTAACGAAAATGGCATTTTCCGTAATGGCGGCCACAGTTCCCCCCATACAGTGTTTGTGTGTACGTTTTCAGATTCCTTGACCATGAAAACATATGACAAGCAATTGGATTCACAATGATAGGATTAGTGGTTCAGTAGTTATTGACGAAAATGGCATTTTCCGTAATGGTGGTTTAGCACCACAGTTCCTCCAATACAGTGTTTGTGTGTACGTTTTCAGATTCCTTGACCATGAAAAGATATGACTAGCAATTGGATTCACATGATAGGATTAGTGGTTCAGTAGTTATTGACGAAAATGTCATTTTCCGTAATGGCGGTTTAGCGTCACAGTTCCCCCCATACAGTGTTTGTGTGTACGTTTTCAGATTCCTTGACCATGAAAACATATGACTAGCAATTGGATTCACAACAATTGGATTGACAATGATAGGATTAGTGGTTTAGTAGTTATTCACGAAAATGGCATTTTGCGTAATGGCGGTTTTCTTGTGGACAGTGATCCGGATCACCACCAAAATCTAATCATCTGTAGGATACCCCATTTCTGACAATCTGTGAAAATTTCATGAAAATCCGTCCATAACGTTTTGAGTTATCTTGCTAACAAACAAACAGACAAACAGACGCCGATGATCACATAACCTCCCCCTTTGGCGGAGGTAACAAAGCTAAGACAAAACGTGACAAAAATCTAAGCAACAACACAACACAGACTAAATATGATAATCCTTATGTGATTTTACATGTCATCTTGTATATATGTTTGGAGTATTTCTTCCTTTAGTTTTTGTTTAAATTGTCCAAGCATTGTACATGATTTTAATTCAGGTCCAAAAGCGTTCCACAATCTAACTCCTTGCACTGAGACACAGTGTTGCTTGGTGGTAGTTCTCAAAGAAGGTTTTTGAAATATACATGTTCCTCTGAAATGATACTGTTTCTCCCTTATTTGAAACAATTTTTGGATATTTGCGGGCAGTGATAGATTCCTAGCTTTAAACATTTTTACTGCAGTTTTAAAGTCAACCAGATCTTGCTGGTTCCCTGTAAGCAGCTTTGTTTATTATTCTAATAGCTCTCTTCTGAAGCATAAAGACTGGATATATGTATGTTTGTTTTATATGTATTTCCCCATACTTCAGTACAATATGTCATGTAAGGGAGTATTAATGAATGATACAAAGTATACAGTGTGGCTTGATTCAGCAAATATTTCACTCTGTGTAGTATTGCAATTGATTTAGATATTTTACCTTTAATATAATTAATATGTGACTTCCAACACAGTTTATCAATTATTACTCCAAGAAATTTAATTTCGGATACCCTTTCAATCTCTACACCATTTACACTGAGTTTAGATACTGAGTTGTTGTGATGGATGTTAAAAACTATAAATTTTGTCTTACTTAAATTGAGCGTTAAATTGTTTGAATCAGACCACAGTTTAAGCTTTTCTAATTCCTTTCCGAGTGTATCCAAAAGTTGTTCCAAATTGCTTCCACTGCATAATAAATTAGTGTCATGGGCAAACAATATTACATCCATTTTACATATATCATTTATATACATAATGAATAACAATGGCCCCAAAACTGAACCCTGTGGGACTCCACAAGTAACCTTCAGTAACTGTGAGTTTTTGCTACCAATGCATACTACATACTGATATGTTCTTTAAGTAACTACATAACCAGGACAGTGCTACCCCCCCAATACCATAATTTTGTAGTTTCTTTAATAATAAATTATGATCCACTGTATCAGATGCTTTTTTAAGACCTAGGAATACCCCAGTTGAGTACTCTTTTTCAACGGCAGTTGATATTTTTTCTATAAATTCCATTAGAGCAAATGCAGTCGTCCTCTTGTGTCTGAACCCATATTGCTGCTCACACAATAAAATATTCTTCAGTATGAAGTTGTCAATTCTCTCACAGAATATTTTTTCAAGTATCTTGGAAAATTGTGGCAATAGTGAAATTTGTTTATAGTTTGAAAATTCCCCTCTGTCACCTGTCTTATATTTTGGAATTACTTTAGCTATTTTCATTGCATTGGGAAATATACCTGTTTGGAGAGACAGGTTACAAATATACGTCAGTGGCTTCACTAAGGATTTAATGAGAGTTTTGACTAAAAGCATGTCAATACCATCAAAATCCATAGATGTTTTACTTTTAAACGATTTAACAATTTCAATGACCTCTCTCTCGTCTGTGTTCTTTATGAAAATGTGTAGGAAACTCGAAAGGAAGAGACTGAATGCTTTTTCAGTATTGGTTTATTCCATCTCAAGTCCTACAGCTCCTCTCTCAGTCAGGGAATGAAGAGGGTGAGCTGAGGTAAACCACATACCTTTATACTGTTACACCAGACACAAATCACATTCACATCAAACACAGAATTCCATTCATATCTAATCCTCCTATTGTCCTCCCAGCTTCTCTGTCTGACCCTAGGAGTCAGACAGTCTCTTCAGGTCCACTCTCAGATCTTCTCACTTCGTTTCTAGTCCGCAGGGGGTCCAGACTCAATGTCCGTTTGAGGCGTGATGTCAATACACACTGCGAGCTCCAAGTTCCCTCATGTCTGGATCTCTGCCAAGGAATATGTGAGCTACATAATGTTACGCCACATCACTCCCCCCGAAACGCCCAAGAACGGACATACACCAACCTTAAGTCAATAATGGACAGTCATACACACTATGTCAAGAGTGGACACACACACACCGCCTTCATGTCCATAATGGGCAGTCATACACATTACACCCTTACATCCCCCCCCCCCTTGCAGGATCTACAGCACAATTTACACGGGTTGATCAAAATACACATCACTCTGCCCGTTGCTTAGGCTTCAATCTCCTCCCGAATCTGCTGAACGCAGGCTTCGCAGCCTGTGTTGTGCCGTCCTGCTGTGTGCCTGTGGAATGAGGGGGAGAAGGGTTATTTGCCCCCTGCTGGGGAGCTAGGGGCTGTCCCTTGGGAGGCCTGCCGCGTCGAGGCGCCCCCGCCGGCCGTACAGGTTCGTCACGTAAAACAAAAGCAGGCTTTAATCTGTCAACACTGATTGTCTCTTTCCTGCCCCCCAAGTCCAGTACAAAATATTTCTCCCTGGTTTCCAGCACTCGGAACGGACCATCATAAGGTGGGCGGAGGCTGTGACGCTGGGCGTCATGCCTGAAAAAAACAAACTCTGCGTTTTGCAAAGCCTTGGGAACAAAAACCCGCAGAAAAGTGTGATGAGCGGGGCCCGGGAGCATTTCTGCCCCCGTGCCGCATAGAGGTCCCCACACCGGGGGGCGCTCGGGTGCTGCATGTGCTGGCAGGAATTCTCCTGGCAGCCTGAGAGGTTGAGTAAACACTAATTCAGCAGGTGAGGCATCTAAATCCTCCTTGGGTGCCGAACGCAACCCCAATAAAACCCATGGTAGTTTGTTTACCCAATTTGTATCCGTGAGCGACGCTCTGAGGGCTGCCTTCAATGACCTGTGAAAACGCTCGCATAAACCATTGGCCTGTGGGTGATAAGCGGTGGTGCGATGGGCTGTTGCCCCTAAGCCGCTGGCCATGGCTGACCATAGCTCTGAAACGAACTGCGGACCCCTATCGGACGTAATGTCCGACGGGACTCCGAACCGCGCTACCCAGGCTGTTAAAAAAACACGAGTTACCTCTGCTGCTGTGGTAGACTGCAATGGGACCACTTCCGGCCAACGCGTGGTCCGGTCCACCATTGTCAGGAGATGTGTGAACCCCTGCGAGGGCGGCAGGGGTCCCACTAGATCTACGTGCACATGATCAAACCCCTTAGCTGGGATGTGGAAAGGTTCTAAAGGGGCCTTTGTGTGTCTGTGAACTTTGGCCCGCTGGCAGGACATGCAGGCTCTCGCCCACTCCTTCACGTGCTTGCGCAGGCTCGGCCAAACAAACTTCTCTGCTACCATTTTCACCGAAGCGTGTACTCCCGGGTGTGCTAGGGAGTGCACCGCGTCAAAAACACGACGGCGCCACGTGGCCGTGGCCACATGTTCAGAATCAGAATCAGAATCAGAATCAGCTTTATTGCCAAGTATATTTACAAGTAAACACACAAGGAATTTGACTTGACATTAGACGCGCACGTTAGGCGCATCCAATGACGCGTCGCCTAACGCGTCACATGTTCTTCCTGCGGCAGCTGAGGAAGCTCAAGCTACCCACCAAGATGTTAGTGCAGTTCTACACAGCCATCATTGAGTCCATCCTCACCACCTCCATAACCGTGTGGTACGCAGGAGCCACTGCCAGGGACAGACTAAGGCTGCAGCGCGTCGTGCGCACTGCTGAGAAGGTGATCGGCTGCAAGCTCCCATCTCTCCAGGATCTGTACATCTCCAGGACCCGGAGGCGTGCTGGCCGGATCATAGCCGATCCCTCACACCCTGGTCACGTACTGTTTGCCCCTCTCCCCTCAGGTAGAAGACTTCGGTCCATTCAGACTAAAACCTCCCGTCACATGAACAGCTTCTTCCCCTCTGCCATCAGACTGCTGAACACTAAGTGACTTATTGACTCTCGTGCACTATGTACAGCAGCTCAACCAGACTCATGTCAATCATCACTGTTTTCTTCCTGCATTACCGACTGCACTATATGGTTCTCCACATTATCTGCTGCTCGCTAATATATTTAAACTGCTGACTAGTATTACTCACTCTTATTCTACACTTTATTGCATGTATAGTTTATTTCTTTTATTTTATCATGTTTAATGTTGCAGCATTGCACCGAGACAAATTCCTAGTTTGTGTACTACATGAACAATGGCAATAAATCTGATTCTGATTCTGGCTGGTACCACTGGGCGAGGTCGCCCGGTGGATACATCGCAAATAAGCGGGGGTGAACCGGTTTGTAAACTTACGTTCTCCAGCCTTAACCCTGTTGGTCCAGACAGGAGCGCGCGCACGTCTGTGTCCTCGCCCTGCTCTGCTGCCATGGCCGCGTAATCTATCCCTACTTGCACCGGAGCCGCGTGCGCGTCCGCGCTGTCACCGCGCTCCGCGTCTGCGGCGCTACTGCTCCCATCCGCGCGGACAGGCGCTGTTACCGCTCGCGAGAGGCAGTCCGCCACCACATTAAATTTACCGGCTACGTGCTGTATATCGGTGGTGAATTCTGAAATTGCGGCCAGCTGCCTCTGCTGTCGGCCTGACCATGGCTCAGAGACTTTGGACATTGCAAAGGTTAACGGTTTGTGGTCGGCAAACGCGGTGAAACGCCGCCCTTCCAACCAGAACTGGAAATGGCGAATGGCTAGGTGGAGCGCTAGCAGTTCCCTGTCAAACGCGCTATATTTTCGCTCAGCATCGCGTAGGGACCTGCTAAAAAAAGCGAGTGGTTGCCAAGCCCCGGCGACTTGCTGTTCTACCACGGCTCCTATGGCCACATCTGACGCGTCTGTGGTTAGCGCTATTCGGGCTGCCGGGTCTGGGTGAGCCAGCAGTGCTGCGTTCGCTAGTGCTTTCTTAACCTCAGTGAATGCGCGCTCCCTCTCCGGGGACCACTCAATCGCATTGGAGGGCTTCTGTTTTTTTAGCGCGACATACAACGGTTGCATGAGCTGCGCCGCGTGAGGTATGAAACGGTTGTAAAAGTTTACCATACCTAAAAACTCCTGCAACGCTTTTACCGTTTGTGGCTGGGGAAACTCAGCCACTGCGCGTACTTTGGAGGGCAGCGGGACTGCACCCTCTGGGGAGACGTGGTGCCCTAAAAAATCGATCTGTGCTGCGCCGAAATGGCACTTGGCTGGGTTGATTATCAATCCGTGCGCTCCCAACCTCTGAAAAACAGTTCTGAGGTGACTTTTGTGTTCCTCCTCAGAGGCGCTGGCGACTAAAATATCATCTAAGTAGACAAAAACAAAAGGGAGGTCGCGCAAAATGGCATCCATCATGCGTTGGAAGGTTTGCGCAGCGCCTTTAAGGCCAAAAGGCATGCGTAAAAATTCAAAAATCCCGAAAGGGGTTATTACCGCTGTCTTGGGAATGTCCTCTGGTTGGACCGGGACCTGATGATAACCGCGGACCAGGTCTATTTTAGAAAAAATTCGCGCCTTGGCCAAATGCACCTAAAAATCTTGGATATGCGGAATTGGGTAGCGGTCCTGCGCTGTGGCATTGTTTAACCTGCGATAATTGCCGCACGGTCTCCACGAGCCGTCCGCCTTAGGGACCATATGGAGGGGGGAAGCCCAAGCGGACTTCGAGCGGCGAATTATGCCCGACCTTTCCAGGTTGGCGAACTCCTCACGCGCAATAGAGAGCTTAGCTGCATCCAAGCGCCGAGCCTTCGCAAAAACCGGTGGGCCACTTGTGGTTATAAAGTGCTCCACCCCGTGCTTCGCCACCTTAGCTGAAAACGTGGGAACTGTGAGTGCTGGGAACTGGTTTAGGAGAGTGTGGAACTTACCTCCTGCTGCGGCGGCGTTGGCCTGTACTGACGGCGGGGACACTCGCGCTGCACAGGGAATAGAACAAAAAGAGAGTGCATTAACCAAGCATCTATTAGCCAGATCTACCAACAAACCATGTGAGCACAAAAAGTCGGCGCCCAACATATTGAAACTCACTGCCGCTACTATGAAGGTCCATTCATAGCTGCGGCCGTGCAAGGACAGGCGCAGAGTTCTTTCGCCAAACGTCTTGATCGACGAGCCGTTTGCGGCTGTTGCTCCATCTCCGCGGGGACCGGCCGCCCGGTCCGCGTAGGTTGCGGTGATGAAACTCCTCTGTGCTCCGGTGTCAACAAGGAATTTCCGTCCGGAGCTCGCGTCCGTCAGGTAGAGCAGCTTGTTCCGTTCGCCGAGGGTCGAAGCTGCCAACGACCTCCGGCTCTTTGCGTTTCCCTGCTTCCTGAAGTTGCATGGCGGGACACATCTGTGAGCCTTGTGCGCGAAACGTCGATGGTAGAAGCACATCTCGTTCTCTCCTCTGCTCCGGGACCGCGCTGCTGCTGTTGTCGCTGGGGTCGGCTCTGCTGCCACCGGTTCTCCGTCGCCCTGGGCTGCCGTGCCGAGGTCCGCTGCTGCCGCTGCCGTCTCCTGCTCGCCGCATGCGTCCAGGAGCCGCTCTGCTTCCAAAGCCAGCGCGCGGAAGTCCTGCTGGTCCACACACCTCATGCTGGACAGGAAGCCTCTCATGTGCGCTGGAAGGGTCCTCAAAAAGATGTGCTTAAATAAAAATGCATCGTTGTCTGCCCCGATCATCTGCAGCATGTCCTCCATGAGGACGGTCGGCCTGCGTCCTCCTCTGTCGCGCAGGTCCAGGAGTGTTCTGGCCCTCACCTCGGCTGATGGCACAAAGCTCCGAATGAGGGCGGCTTTCAGGGCATCGTATTTGCCAGCAGCGGGCGGCTGCTGCACCAGGCTCCGCACACACCGGGCTGTGCGGCTGTCGAGTCTTGCGATGACATTGTGGAACTTAACGTCATCCTCTGATACCCCGTTAAGCACGAACCGTGATTCCACATGTTGGAACTATGACTGCGGGTCCTCTTGCCAGAACTCGGGGAGTCTAATGGAGTTTACGCCGGTGCGGGCGGTCTCCGGTGAATCAGGTTCGGAGTCGGAGAGACGACCTCCAAGCCTTTCCATATTTCTCACGTGTGGGTCACCAATGTAGGAAACTCGAAAGGAAGAGACTGAATGCTTTTTCAGTATTGGTTTATTCCATCTCAAGTCCTACAGCTCCTCTCTCAGTCATGGAATGAAGAGGGTGAGTTGAGGTAAACCACATACCTTTATACTGTTACACCAGACACAAATCACATTCACATCAAACACAGAATTCCATTCATATCTAATCCTCTTATTGTCCTCCCTGCTTCTCTGTCTGACCCTAGGAGTCAGACAGTCTCTTCAGGTCCACTCTCAGATCTTCTCACTTCGTTTCTAGTCCGCAGGGGGTCCAGACTCAATGTCCGTTTGAGGCGTGATGTCAATACACACTGCGAGCTCCAAGTTCCCTCATGTCTGGATCTCTGCCAAGGAATATGTGAGCTACATAATGTTACGCCACAAATGGAGTCTTTTATAGCAATGTTTTTGCTTATTGTATCACCTGTAGGTGCCGTAATGGGTATTTCTCGAGCCAAATTAGGATCAATGTTAACAAAAAAGTTATTAAATTCATCTGCAGGTGAGACTGCATTCACACTCTGAGTCGTTTTTTTTTTTTTTTTGTTGTTCAAAGATTGGTTGGGTAGCTTGTATTTCTGTTTTTATTTCCAAGAATATTGTTAAGTATTGTTCATGTATTTTTAATATTATCTCTGTTTTTCCTCCAACTCTTTACTGTAGCAGTCTCTTTTACTACATCTCATTATATATGTTAACTTATTTTTGTATGTTTTATACCACTGCTCTGCTTCTTTTGTCCTTTTCTTTAGAAAAGCATTATATAATGAATTTTTATTTTTACACACTTTTTGTAATCCTTTGGTTAACCATGGCTTGTCAACAAATTTCTGTTTAAGCTTTTTCTTAACTAATAGACAATTTTTTTCATAAAGAGTGGTTACAATGTTCATAAATGTGTCATAGGCTTCATTTACATCTGATACATAGACTTTTGTCCAGTCTTGCTTCAGCAGGTCTTCTTTAAAAGAACTGATTGCATTTTGTGATTTGTATCTGTAAGATTTTAAAGTTTTTTCTGTATTGGCCCCCGTGTGGCCATGGATTAGTGCAAAGACTGGCAAATGATCACTTATGTCATCTATCAATAATCCACTTTCTATTTTCTTATCAGTAATATTAACAAACAAGTTATCAATAAGTGTAGCAGTGTGAACTGTGATTCTACTGGGATGTGTTATTGTGGGATATAGACCAGGGGTGGGCAAACTTTTTGACTAGTGGGCCACAACGGGTTCTAGAATTTGACAGGGGGGGCCACACCAGGAGCAGATGGATGGAGTATTTTGGTGACCCGCCTCATAGGAGAACAAAATATATCATGGGATATGTAGAAAACATGTGCTTTAATATCAACTGAAAATGAACAAAGGCATTACAACAAAATATCTGTCTTTGAAGCCCTACAGTACTCAGCTCTTTATTGAAATGGAACAGTTACTATTTAAAAGCACTTAAAGTTCTGTTATCTGTCAGGATCTCATCATCATTTCTCTCCTCCTGACAGTCTTTATTTCTAAACGAGAATGTGCACCTGTGCACCTCTTATATGCACCCCTTAACAGAAATGATGTGCAACATGTAAGGCTTATTGAACAAATTATTTTTCAAATGCATTTTTCCCATAACAGAAGGGAGAAACTTACTTTCAGTTTCAGTGGCAACAGTGTTGCTGGTCTCCATTTTTATCCAGAGCACCAAAGTCTGGACTTAGTTTAGTTGTGGCGATTCTCAGGATGGATCTGAGGTGTTGGTCTGTGAACTTGGACCTGCGACTGCCTTTGTTCATGTTCATGACGCTGAACGTCTGTTCACACACGTAGGTGGAGCCGAACAGCGCCACCATCTTCTGTTCCGTCCTCCGGAGGTTTGGAAACGAGGCTTCATTAAGTGAAGCATAAAAGTCCTTCAGTTTCAGAGCTGAACTTCTCTTTTAAGATGGGGTCAGACTGAAGAGCCATCAGTTCCAGCTGCAGCTCCTCTGGTTCTCTTTCAGGCTCTTGTGACAGTGGACAGGCCACCAGCTGAAGTCACTTGTCAGTTTGTTCACAATCAGAAAACCAACAGCAGAATTCTCCGTGCAGCACATCCAGCGACTCGCTGTGCTTCTTCACTTTTGCGTCTCTTTCACCGTGGCTCGTGTGGGAAAATGAGGGAATGACTTATTTAAACTTTGTCTGGAGAATAAAGCCAGCTTGGATTTAAAGGTTTTCACGTTTGTGTTCATGTCATGCACAAACTGACCCTTAGGTCCGCTCATCTTTACAGAAGGACTGAGGGGTCAAAGAGTAAAGCGCAAATGTGGAGTAATACACTGCACCTCAACAAGGGTCAATGTATCTAGAGTGCGCCATCTAGTGGAAAAGCGTGAGAATTGCAAGGAAAATAAAACATTAACAAGGTTTATTAATATAATTTCTTCAAGTTCGGCGGGCCGGATTAAAAAGCTTAACGGGCCGCATATGGCCCCCGGGCCGTAGTTTGCCCATGCCTGATATAGACTCATACTGTACACAGAATTCATGAACTCTGTAATTACATTTTGTTGAAATGGATTTAGTAAATCAATATTGAAATCTCCACAGATTACTACCATTTTCTTACTAGTAATATTATTGTACAGCTCGACTAATTTATCTCTGAATGTCTCAATGCAAGTTCCCAGCATTCTATATATACAACTTATAATTAGATTTTTTGTTTTATCTTGGTCAATCTCAACAGTGACACATTCCAGAATCCCTGGTAGTGCGAAGGACATTCCATTTACAAGTTTACACCTATACAGGTCATCAATATACAGTGCAACACCACCACCCTTTTTTGAGATCTATTAATATAAAACATCTGATATCCCTCTATTGCCATCAGAGAAGCCTGCTCTTCATTAAGCCAAGTTTCAGAGAATGTGATAGCTGTGAATTTTCTATCTAGCTGTTTTACATAGTCCTGAATCTGTGGAAAGTTTTTGTTAAGACTTCTGCTGTTGAAGTGTGTTATTGATAGTTTACCATCTAATTGCACTTGACTTTTAAATTGCTTTTCAATATAATATTCACAATGATTATGAATATTATTGAAGAAGTGGTTGTCGGGAGCAATATCATTCTCCATCTCTTGTAGTTTATGTTTAGCATAATGGCATATTTTCAGAGTTTGAATTTCCTCACTCTGTGTCAAATGACTTCCTCCAACTGGGGATAATTGATGTCTACTAAAGTCAGTCATAAGTTGTTTTTTTTTTTTTTTAAGTACATTAACATGGTGTGTCACAGAAGAATTATTCTTGCCGTGTGTGGATATGGATTATCATAGACTCTTAAATTTTCTTAATCAGTGTTCATCTATATTTATTTAAGTCAGTAAGATCTCTGATTATTATGGCCTTTGCTTCCTCAGGTGTCCCATTTAGTTTGATCCAAACTCTACGGTTGTTGTCCATGTTGCCTGCCATGTTGCCTGTATCTTATTTTGTCTTTTCAGCATCCGTGCTTGCCGTGCTATTTCAGCATTAGTCTTTGTTAAATGTTCATTTAGGTAAACTTATGTTCCCCGTAGCTTTCTGGCCTGCCTCAGTATGTCATTCTTTACCCTTCTGTTCACAAAGCGCATCACAATTGATTTCTTTGTTTTATTATCTTTTCTGGGTAAAGTATGACAGGCTGAAATTGCATTTACTTCAACCTTTACATTTCTGCTTTCAAGGAACTGAACACCTGGTTTTCCAGGGAGACTAATTCACTTAGGGGAGCCTCCTCACCTCTCATTCCTGCTGTAACATTGGCATATGATTGGTACAGTGGGGCAAAAAAGTATTTAGTCAGCCACCAATTGTGCAAGTTCTCCCACTTAAAAGATGAGAGAGGTCTCCAATTTTCATCATAGGTATACCTCAACCATGAGAGACAAAATGAGAAAAAAAAAATCCAGAAAATCACATTGTCTGATTTTTAAAGAATTTATTTGCAAATTATGGTGGAAAATAAGTATTTGGTCAATAACAAAAGTTCATCTCAATACTTTGTTATATACCCTTTGTTGGCAATGACAGAGGTCAGACGTTTTCTGTAAGTCTTCATATGGTTTTCCCACACTGTTGCTGGTATTTTGGCCCATTCCTCCATGCAGATCTCCTCTAGAGCAGTGATGTTTTGGGGCTGTCGCTGGGCAACACGGACTTTCAACTCCCTTCAAAGATTTTTTATGGGGTTGAGATCTGGAGACTGGCTTGGCCACTCCAGAACCTCGAACTGCTTCTTACGAAGCCACTCCTTCGTTGCCCGGGCGGTGTGTTTGGGATCATTGTCATGCTGAAAGACCCAGCCACGTTTCATCTTCGATGCCCTTGCTGATGGAAGGAAGTTTTCACTCAAAATCTCACGATACATGGCCCCATTCATTCTTTCCTTTACACGGATCAGTCGTCCTGGTCCCTTTGCAGAAAAACAGCCCCAAAGCATGATGTTTCCACCCCCATGTTTCACAGTAGGTATGGTGTTCTTTGGATGCAACTCAGCATTCTTTCTCCTCCAAACACGACAAGTTGAGTTTTTACCAAAAAGTTCTATTTTGGTTTCATCTGACCATATGACATTCTCCCAATCCTCTTCTGGATCATCCAAATGCTCTCTAGCAAACTTCAGACGGGCCTGGACATGTACTGGCTTAAGCAGGGGGACACATCTGGCACTGCAGGATTTGAGTCCCTGGCGGCGTAGTGTGTTACTGATGGTAGCCTTTGTTACTTTGGTCCCAGCTCTCTGCAGGTCATTCACTAGGTCCCCCCGTGTGGTTCTGGGATTTTTGCTCACCGTTCTCGTGATCATTTTGACCCCACGGGGTGAGATCTTGCGTGAAGCCCCAGATCGAGGGAGATTATCAGTGGTCTTGTATGTCTTCCATTTTCTAATAATTGCTCCCACAGTTGATTTCTTCACACCAGGCTGCTTACCTATTGCAGATTCAGTCTTCCCAGCCTGGTGCAGGTCTACAATTTTGTTTCTGGTGTCCTTTGACAGCTCTTTGGTCTTGGCCACAGTGGAGTTTGGAGTCTGACTGTTTGAGGTTGTGGACAGGTGTCTTATACTGATAATGAGTTCAAACAGGTGCCATTAATACAAGTAACGAGTGAAGGACAGAGGAGCCTCTTGAAGAAGAAGTTACAGGTCTGTGAGAGCCAGAAGTCTTGCTTGTTTGTAGGTGACCAAATACTTATTTTCCACCATAATTTGCAAATAAATTCTTTAAAAATCAGACAATGTGATTTTCTGGATTTTTTTTTTCTCATTTTGTCTCTCATAGTTGAGGTATACCTATGATGAAAACTGGAGACCTCTCTCATCTTTTAAGTAGGAGAACTTGCACAACTTACGAGCTATTCGGTCTCTGTACGACCGTTGTGAGAGTTTAGTTCGCATTGCCAACACTCGGTCGGAGTCATTCCCAGTGAGAGTTGGACTCCGCCAGGGCTGCCCTTTGTCACCGGTCCTGTTCATAATTTTTATGGACAGGATTTCTAGGCGCAGCCAGGGAATGGAGGGTGTCATGCTTGGTGACCACAGGATCTCATCTCTGTTGTTTGCAGATGATGTTGTCCTGTTGGCTTCATCCAGCAATGACCTACAGCTCTTGCTGGGACGGTTTGCCGCTGAGTGTGAAGCGGCTGGGATGAGAATCAGCACCTCCAAGTCCGAGTCCATGGTCCTCAGCCGGAAAAAGGTGGATTGTCCTCTCCGGGTTGGGGACAGGCTCCTGCCCCAAGTGGAGGAGTTTAAGTATCTTGGGGTCTTGTTCACGAGTGAGGGGAAAATGGAGCGAGAGATCGACAGACGGATTGGAGCAGCATCTGCAGTGATGCGGACGTTGTACCGGTCTGTTGTGGTGAAGAGGGAGCTTAGTTCTAAGGCAAAGCTGTCGATTTACCAGTCAATCTACGTTCCTACTCTCACCTATGGTCACGAGCTTTGGGTAATGACCGAAAGAACGAGATCGCGGATACAAGCGGCTGAAATGAGCTTTCTCCGTAGGATTGCTGGACTCACCCTCAGAGATAGGGTGAGGAGCTCAGTCATCCGGGAGAGGCTCAGAGTAGAACCGCTGCTCCTCCACATTGAAAGGAGTCAGTTGAGGTGGTATGGGCATCTGATTAGGATGCCTCCTGGACGCCTCCCACTTGAGGTGTTTCAGGCACGTCCCACTGGGAGGAGACCCCGGGGCAGACCCAGGACTCGGTGGAGAGACTATGTCTCCCAGCTAGTCTGGGAACGCCTTGGTATCCCCTCTGAAGAGCTGGAGCAGGTGGCTGGGGAGAGGGAAGTCTGGGCTTCTCTGCTTGAACTGCTGCCTCCGCGACCCGGACCTCCGGAAAAGCGGTAGAAGATGGATGGATGGATGGATGGAACTTGCACAACTGATGGCTGACAAAATACTTTTTTGCCCCACTGTATTTAATGTCTAGTCCACCTATAATTAGATCATCCATACGAGAATATTGTTCAAGATCCTCGATGCGTTGCTCCAAGTCTGCAATTTTTTTTGTCTTTTTCCTTAATTGTTAATTTTAATTCTCGGACTTCCTCCATTAGCCCTAATAGTTTAAGCTGTTGATTGGTCACTTTGGTCAGTTCTTCTGACAAGAAGTTCAGAGATTTTTTAATCTTTTCCATTTCTTCCTTCTTTGGTGGCATTTTTACTGACCTGTTGATAATAAAACAATCTCTGCTGGTGTCCCCGGTATCCCATCCAACCGACCTTGAATCCAGCTGGGGTCTCAGCTAGCCCCCTCCGCTGCTAGTCCCGCTGCTTACCGCCACTGTAATTGAACTCCTGAGCTAGCTCCTATCCAGCCAGGGTGCCGCCAGCTCCTCCACCGAGCCCTGCCGCCGCTGTAGTTGAGCTCCGATCCGGCTCCTGTCCAGCTGGGGTCCCGGTAGCTCCTCCGCTGAGCCCCGCCGCCTACCGCCATCTTCCTCAGTAGTTCCTCTGCCGAGCCCCGCCGCTGTAACTGAGCTCCGATCCGGCTCCTATCCAGCTGGGGCCCCGGCTGCTCCTCCCAGATATGATATGAATTTATTAAGAAAAATATATGAAGCAATGACTTTCCGCAAGCGTGCACACGAACAACATGCATGGCTGTCATCCACGCGGCGTTTAGAAGCGCCCCGCCCCGCCCACGCAAGTTTTCCAGTCAGTCAGCGTCTCGCTAAGCGTGACTGTCCGACAGAAACATTAGTTTGTTAAAGTACTTTAAACGCGGAAAAAAATTGTAAGAGGTATGTAAGCACTGGCGTTTATCATGGTTTTAACCCGCTGGAAACGGAGGCAATAATGGAAGAGTCGCTTAGCTAAGAGATGTGGTTAGAATTCAAATGCAGCTGGCTTAATATGAAGGGAAAGGCAAGGAGGATTGAAGAATTGCTGAGGATATATTTCACCAGCCACTACAATATTAAGTTATGTTCTGTAGGAATTGCAGGAATGAAGAGAATGGCAATTTCTCTCTTTTCTCGCATGAGCAGGCGTGCCGTTTTTATTCTCCAGTGGCAGTGACAAAAAGCAACAGCTAAAAACGCTAGCTCTATACTGAGGTTCTGCAACGGCTGCCTAGAGAGGTGCCTGATGAGAAAGCCTGAGCGCACAACTGTAACTGCCTAAACAGATCATTCTGTACATGAACACATACTGTGGTGAATTATGTCTTTAGAGTCGCTACAGTTCCCTGTTATGTACCTGGCAGGTTAAGATGACTGAAATTCACGAAGTCAATGACTTTAATCTGTCAGCAGCCTTCAGACAAACTAAACGTGCCAACATCTGATTTCAAAATAAGGGAGGTTTTTCCTGCTGTCTGGGTGGTGAGGAGATTGCTAAAAAAACAAACAAAAAAACCCAACTATAAATATAAAGAAATATTATAACAGAAATAATCCCATCCTTGGCCATTTAAGTTAATTTATTTCATTAAATACAATTTTATTAATATTTTTTCTTTGTAATCAGAATTAAATTATTGTTCTGTTCTGACTGCAAAATTATGGTCAAAAATGTAAACTGTTATAAGGAAAAAGTAAAAAAAAAGTTACCACAGTCTATTTCAAATTTATCTAAAAAAACTAATTTTATTTTAAACAGACAAAAATTAGTCATAAAATATTCCACAATTTATAATAAAGTTTCAAATGTACAAGAAAAGTCAATTTTACAAGAGGAGATTACAAATTTGAGGAACATGGTTTCAACTTTAGAGTTACAGAGAAAAATAGAAAACTATAAGAAAATTGTTATAAATTTTTGAGAAAAACCTCAAACCTTGAGTCGTCGGCCTCCGTTGGTCTATGATGACCATGGAAGAGAATCCTAAACGTCTACTCTGCTGGAACAGCACCGCCTGTGGCTGAACAGGCCAATGCGCGAATGGCAGTCCCTGTCACACAGGTCGCACTTGTGGGTGGTCTCCATGCTGCTGGGTCTGTGGCGGTTCTTCTTGCGGGTCCTTTTTTCATCTGCTGCAGCAGTCAGTCTCTCTTCACCCGCCTTGAGCTGTCTGGTCAGGGTGCCTCTCCATTTGGAGCGGTCCGTTGCAAGGTCCTCCCAGCGCTCTGTGTTGATCTCCAGGGCCTTCATGTCTCTCTTGCAGACGTCTCTAAAGCGCAGCTGTGGCCGGCCAACGTCTCTCCTGCCAGTTGCCAGTTCTCCGTAGAGGACGTCTTTTGGGATTCTGCCATCCTCCATACGGTGAACGTGGCCATACGGTGAACGTGAACGTGGCCATACGGTGAACGTGGCCAGCGGAGCCTGCGCTGCCTGAGTAGAGTGAACATGGAGGGAAGGCCGGCGCGGGACAGAACTTCTGTGTTGGGCACTTTGTCCTGCCAGGATATGTCCAGGATGTAGCGAATGCAGCGCAAGTGGAAGGAGTTCAGTCTCTTTTCCTGCCGGGCGTATGTTGTCCACGTCTCACTCCCATAGAGCAGTGTGCTGATGACGCAGGCGTTGTACACTGCCATCTTCGTCTTGACAGAGAGTTTGGGATTCTCCCACACTCGTGTGGTGAGGCGAGCGAGTGTGAAGGCTGATTTTCCAATCCTCTTGTTGATCTCTGTATCAAGGGAGAGGTTGTTGCTGATCGTGGACCCCAGGTACGTGAACTGATTCACGACCTCCAGCTCGTAGTCGTCGATGGTGATGGTTGGTGGTGCTTCCGTGCCTTGCGCCAAGACGTTAGTCTTCTTCAGGCTGATGGTAAGCCCGAAGTCCTTGCATGCCTGGGAGAAGCGGTCCATCAGGGTCTGAAGCTCCTGCTGTGTGTGGGTTGCGACTGCAGCGTCGTCTGCAAACAGCATGTCTCTGATTAGAGCCTCACGTACTTTGGTTCTGGCTTTCAGGCGGACGAGGTTGAAAAGCCTGCCGTCAGATCTTGTGTGCAGGCAGATTCCCTCTGTTGCTGTGCTGAAGGCATGCCTCAGGAGCATAGCAAAGAAAATCCCAAAGAGGGTTGGCGCAAGTGCACAGCCCTGTTTCACTCCGCTGCGTATGTTGAATGGCTCTGAGACGTTGCCATCGTGCTGCACTATCCCCTGCATGTTGGTGTGAAACGATTCGATGAGGCTTTGCAACTTTGGTGGGCATCCTATCTTTGGCGGGATCTTGAAAAGGCCCTCTCTGCTGACCAAATCGAACGCTTTGGTGAGGTCGATGAAGGCGATGTACAGGGGCATGTTCTGTTCTCTGCATTTCTCCTGGAGTTGGCGGATGGAGAATATCATGTCTACCATCGATCACGCAGCGCGGAAGCCACACTGAGACTCGGGGTAGACATGTTCGGCAAGCTTCTGTAGACGAACGAGAACAATTCGTGCGTAGACTTTGCCAACAACGCTGAGGAGGGAGATGCCCCTGTAGTTGTTGCAGTCGCTTCTCTCCCCTTTGTTTTTGTAGAGGGTGATGATCTTGGCGTCCCTCATGTCCTGTGGTACGGCACCTTCCTTCCAACACTGGCAGAGGACGTCATGCAATGGCAGCAGTAGGGCGGTCTTGCAGTGCTTGATCAGGTCGGGGGTATGCCGTCGTTGCCGTGTGCCTTGCCAGTGGCCAAGCTATCAATGGCCTTGCTGAGTTCGTCGATGGTTGGCTCGGCGTCAAGTTCGCCATGGATGGCAGGCAGTTGATGGCATCAAGGGCTGACGGTGTCACGGTGTTCTCTCTGGAGTAGAGGTCGGAGTAGTGTTCCACCCATCTCTCCATCTGCTTGTTCTTTTCTGTGATCATCACCCCAGTGGAGGATTTGAGGGGGGCCATCTTGCTCTGAGCCGGACCAAGTGCTTTCTTGATGCCATCGTACATACCACGGCTGTTCCCTGTTATGGCAGTGGTTTGAATGTCTTGGCTGAGCTGAGTCCAGTACTCGTTGGCACAGCGCCAAGCAGTCTGCTGAACTTTGCTTCTCGCAGCCCTGAGAATCTGGAGATTCTTCTCGTTTGGGTACTTCTTGTACTCAGCAAGTGCTGAGCGCTTGGTTCCAATGATGGGGGTCATCTCGGTCAACTTGGCATCAAACCAGTCCTGTGACTTCGAGGTCTTCCTCCCAAAGGTAGCCAAGGCTGTGCGGTGGATGGTGTTTTGCAGCTCTTCCCACTTCTGCTTTGCAGATTCTCCTTCTTGTGGTACACCAAGTTCCTTCTCAAAGGTGGAGGCAAACTGCTCAACAAGTTCTGGTTGAGCCATCTTGCTGGTGTCAATCTGTGCCTTTCCAGGCTGTCTAGCACGATGGAATTTCTTCAGCTGCAGCTTGACCTTGAAACACACCAATGAATGGTCTGTGTCGCAATCTGCACTCTGGAACGAACGGGTGATTAGCACGTTCTTCAGTGAGGTGCGCCTGGTCAGGATCAAGTCCAGCTGGTGCCAGTGCTTTGAGCGTGGATGTTGCCAGGAAACCCTGTGTTGGGGCTGGGTCTTGAAGAACAAGTTTGTGATGCACAGATGGTGATATGTGCAGAACTCGAGCAGCCGCTGTCCGTTGTCGTTCATTCTGCCCACGCCAAAAGGTCCAAGACAGGAGGGCCAGGAGTCATGGTCAGCACCCACTCTGGCATTGAAGTCTCCAAGGAGAATGAGTTGTTCAGAGTTGGGGATGGTCCTGACAGTTGTTGCGAGATTCTCGTAGAACTCGTCTTTTGCCTCTGGTGTGGCTGTCAGTGTTGGGGTATACACACTGACGAGGGTGACTGGGCCTTGAGTGGTGTTGAGGCGGAGGGTGAGGAGTCGTGCAGAGCCAGTGCTGCCTGCTTCCACCATCTTCAGCAAGGTGTTCTTCACTGTGAAGCCCACTCTGTGTTCCCTGTGTTCGTCACTGCCCTTTCCCTGCCAGTAGAACGTGTAGTCCTTCTCTCTCAGTGTGCCTGCGTCAGCCAACCGTGTTTCCTGAAGAGTGGCGATATCCACTCCCAGTCTCTTCAGCTCATTGTTGATGATGGCAGTCTTCCTGGTGTCGTTGATGTCCTTGAGGTTAGCAGCGAGTCCTGTCATCATAGTGCGGACGCTCCAAGTTCCCAGTTTTAGAGTTGGTCTCTTTTGTTTTATTGTCTTGCCTGGTGCGAAGGTTCTCAGCCTGCTGTTCGGACTTCTCCTCATCCCCATGCACCCAATGAGGAAAGAAAGCTGTGGCGGATCTCACTGTGTCCAGTGAGATCTGATGATCCCTCCCACCGTCGGGAACAACCCCTGGCGCCACGCTCTACGCCAATTGAGCGGTGGCTTATAACCGGTAACTGTCATTCCCCGTGTTTTTTCTATGCCAAAGCGAAGCTGAAGTGTCCTCTCCAGTGATCCGGTGTTCTACCTTCCAGCGTTGGCGTTGGTAGGATTCAAGCCTGGGCAGGAAGATATGGAGGACAAGATGTTGCCCATGCAGCATGTCCCCCCTCTCCATGTCACTGATGAATCCAAAGGAACAGCAGGGCTGCTACAGTTTGGCACCAGCACCGTTGCAGGAGCTGCCAGAACGATGTTGAGCACAACATAGAACTGCCTTAGGGGCTATGACTCCGGATTTTTCCTCAGGGTTGACTCCCGAAGCCTTTCCCGTGACCGGGTATGCCGCAAGGCAGCGGAGGTTTGAAATTAGGGTTTACCTTCCCCTAGATGGGCTACCTTCCCAGGTTGACGAGCCACCATCTACCCGAAGCATCTGGTTTTAAGGCGCCAGAGATCCGCCCTCGCCCCTTCTCCTATTAGTAAAAGCAGTTCCGCTGGGCTTAGAGACTAAACCACACGGGTAGGCTAGGAGTTGGACTTAGTTGTCAGAGGCTTTTCAAGACGCACGCCATAAGGAGCATTTTATGAGCACTGGGAGCTTAACCCCAGTGCCGCTCCTGGCTATGACAACCTTGGAACCCTTCCCTACTCTCTCAATGGAAAAAAGAAACACTAGAATAAAAATACAAAAAATACACATTTTTGTCATTTGTGTAAACCATGACAAAAAAAATCCTACAGGACAAAACATGACACTTGATATTTTCTAACCTGTTTGTATACCACCATCGACAGAGAGAGAACCTGAATTAGACAGAGCTCAGAGAGGGAAAGATGAGACAGAAGAGAGGAGCCAAGGAGAGGAAAGTGTTCAGGCAGAGGAAGGAGAGAAGGATAACATCACTAAAAAGTCTAAACCCAGGATGTCTGGGTGGGACCCCAACTGTCCCAATATTCAAGCCTCGGTTGTAGAATACTTCAGATGGTAAGTTCCATATGCAACATTACTGTGGAAAATTTTAAAAAGAAATAAATAGTATAAAATGAACATATTGTGGTAACCCCCCCCCCCCCCGGGAAAAATATGTTGCCACCACGCCAAGGTCTTTAAGCCAGAGGAAACACTGAGGCTATATGTAGTCTGCAGTACCTACTTTACTCTCATCTGCTTGTTACCATTCTCTCCTAAATTTGTTTTTCTCATTAAACATCTATTCATAAAGGTACATTTTTTTAAAAATTAAAAATTCTGAATTCTGACAAATTTGTGACCTTTTCCATGCAGAATTGCAACTTTTTTACCCAATGCCTCTTACCTTGTGTTTTTACTCTGAAAAGGTGAAGAAATGAGAAGCAGCACCAGATTTAAATTAAGATTAGTCAATCAGTTGTTTTAATAATCAACAGATCAGTTGACTATTATACGAATATAAAGTGATCAGACGGCCGCACCTCGGACACAGTCCAAGGACGGATAATTTTTTCGCACATAAGGAGTTGTTCAGAACTCCTTATACAAAGATATAGAGTGATGATAATCAAATCAGTGGTGGTAATGCACCTCTAAGCTGGTTGCCAACCACCAGTCAAATCTAAAAGATGAAGAAGACAATCCAAATTTGTAATTTTCATCCCACTCGAAGGTTATAATCACATTTATAACTAGTTTGAATCCTGTTATTTTAAAATATTAGCCTACTAAAACTGTGGTGGTTTCTGGTTTCCAACAACAAGGTGGCCTAGGAGGAAGTCAAATTCCTGGCCTGAATTTTTGTCCCAGTCCACCTCTCAGTGTGCTGAAGATGTGGTGGTTTATAATATTATCTGGTACTATTTGAAACAGAATAAAACAAGTTTTAAACACATTCTAAACTGCTCTTTATAAACTAGAGAAGTAAGAGTTTTTGTTTTGTTTTTACTGAATATGTTGAGCATAATTAACGCAGGCCTGTGAAACTACTTTACTGGAGACAAGGAATATCACTCTATATATAATTCAAGAAATCTCCGTCTGTCACAATGTCATGATATTACAATCATAGGACTCGCTAAAAGATCATGGGACTTGCTAACAGATCAAAGGCAGGCTTCACTCATGATCCTAGGACTCGCTATGACATTATCAAAGATCAAAGGCAGGCATCAACAAATGAGTGGTGACGTCAAAGATCCAAGGTAGGTTTCACCATGGTTGCTGTTGCAACTTTCTACAGGCATGCAGAAATGCCCGTAGAAAGTTACTTGCCTGAGTTGTCATCTTGACAACTCAGAGTTGGGACCAGGAAGCAGAGTCGCAGTCTTACACGCCTCTCTGCAGCTCCTCTTCATCCGCCACCCTTCAACTTAGCCCCTGTCTTCCCCATCAGAGAATCATTGTCTGCTCCCTCCAAAGTAAATAAAAATATAATATATAAGCATCCCAAAGTGATTAAACAAAAAGTTGGTAAAACCCAAATTAAACATGAAGCCTCTAAATTGAATGATTTGGCCTCTGTTACTCCTCATAATTTAAAAATTAAATGTGGTTTGTTAAATATTATGTCTTTAACTCCCAAGTCTCTGCTAGTCCATGATCTGTTAATTGATCATCATCAGATTGATTTAATATCCCTTACAGAGACTTGGTTAGGGCAAGAGGATTATGTTGGTTTAACTAACTAACTAACCTGCACTTATATAGCGCTTTTCTAGTCACAAAGACCACTCAAAGCGCTTTCATTAATACTAACCCTCTATTCTAAGGGCCTATAGGAAACAGATATCTAGGGACAATTTAGAACAGCCAATTAACCTAACATGCATGTTTTTGGCATGTGGGAGGAAACCGGAGAAATCCCGGAGTAAACCCACGCAACACGGGGAGAACATGCAAACTCCACACAGATCACTGTTGGTCGGGGGCTGGGATCGAACCCACGATCCCACGATCCCCACAATCCCCTGGCCAAGGGTAAACTGTGCTGCCGCAGTGCTAACCACTGCGCCACCGTGCAGCCGTTTAAATGAATCAACTCCCTCTGGTTATTTAAACTGTCAAAATCCCAGAAGTTCCGGTCGTGGAGGAGGAGTAGCAACCATTTACCATTCCAAATTACTAGTTATCCATCCATCCATTTTCTTCCGCTTAATCCTTTTTGGGTTGCGGGGGGGGGGGGGGGGGCTGGAGCCTATCCCAGCATCTTTGGGCGAGAGGCAGGGTCCACCCTGGACAGATCGCCAGTCCATCACAGGGCCAACACAGAGAGACAGACAACCATTCACTCTCACAGTCATACCTAAGGACAATTTAGAATCCCCAGTTTGATGCCAATTAACCAAACATGCATGTTTTTGGCATGTGGGAGGAAACCAGAGAAATCCCGGAGTAAACCCATGCAGACACGAGGAGAACATGCAAACTCCACACAGATCACTGTTGGTCGGGGGCTGGGATTGAACCCAGGAAACCCCGGCCAAGGGTGAGTTGCTGTGCTGCCGCAGTGCTAACCACTCCGCTAGTTAATGTAAAGCAAAAAACATGTTATAATTCCTCTGAGGGCCTGGTCCTCAGTATTGGGCACTTTAGCAATTTTAGGCTAAACCCAATTTTATTTGCCATAGTTTATCGTCCTCCATCAACCTACTCAGAATTTTTATCTGAATTTGCTGAATTCTTAGCTGATTTAGTGATGAAATCAGATAGTATGGAAGTCAGGTTATTTCGCACCTCAGACAGAGACAATGAATACACATGGGAGAACAATGCCCAAGAGGGTGAGAGGGGGTTGAATGAAGTGTAGTGTAAATATCATGCTGTGTATGAGGAAGTGCCTTGAAGCTTGGGAAGGTGACTTGGGAGATAGAGAGGAGTGCTTGTTGTAACCAGTCAGTCTGTTCTGTGTTTGTGAGATGTGAGTGTGTAATAAATCGTCTGACATGAAGCTGCCTCTTCATTTACACACTCCACACTGGTGACCCAAGACGTATTATGGAACACGAGGCGAGAACCCCGGAGCCGGCCCGGTCGGGAAGCCCCAGAGACGCAGCAGCCATTCCACGGACAGCCAGGACTGGAACCCCCAGCAACGCGTGTGCAGTTTCGGTCAAGCTACCGGATTTCTGGCAGCACAACCCGCACTCTTGGTTCCACCACACCGAGGCCCAGTTCGCCCTCCAGGGAGTAACGGCAGACGACACCAAGTTCTACCATGTGGTAGCAGCGCTGGACTCCCACACAGCCCAGCAGGTAGCGAGCCTGCTCGATCAGCCACCAGCCAGCAACAAATATGGGGCGCTCAAGGCTGCACTCACCTGGCGCTACACGCTCTCGGAATGTGAGAGAGCGGAGAGGCTCCTGGCGCGGACCGAGTTAGGAGATGGGTCGGCCGTAGACCTGATGGAGAAGATGCTGGCGTTAATGGGCACGGACGACGACAGGCACTTTCTGTTTGCCCACCTTTTCCTCCGGAACCTTCCAACAGTGGCAAGAGTGGTTCTGGCCAATTCGCTGTTGCTGGCCGCGTGTGACTACCGTGCGCTAGCCCAGGAGGCGGACCGGATCATCCTCACCACCAGGGCGATCACAGTCAACGCGGCAGGGGCGGAGCCCAGCGAGACGACCAGAGGAGGCAAGGAGCCACCGACGGTGGCAGCAGCGGGGGCCAAGGAGCGCCAGAGAGACACGCTCAGTTTCTACCACTGCCGCTTCGGAGCGAATGCACGCAGATGTGTGCCACCATGCCAATTCAAGCGCTCGGGAAAACGCCGAGGCCGGCGGTCAGTAGCAGCTGCGACCCTCGGTGAAGAGAACAAGCTGCTCTACTTGACGGACGCACGCTCGGGGAGGTGTTTCCTCATGGACACCGGAGCCCAGAAGAGCTTCATCCTGCCGACCTACGCCGACCGGCTGGCAGGACCTAGCGGCCCCGTGATGTTGGCAGCAAATGGCTCGGAAATTAAGACCTTTGGTGAGAGGACACTGATCTTATCTCTACACAGCCGTACATACGAGTGGACTTTTGCCGTAGCAGCACTGAATTACAATATCCTGGGGGCTGATTTTCTGTGTGCACATGGTTTACTGGTTGATGTTGCTAACAGGCGCCTGGTTAATGCACTGTCCTTTGACTCTCTCCCCTGTATAGCTCAAGTGACCCAGCCAACAGCACAAGCCAATGTCACAGCTCCAGGCGGTAAGTTCCACGCACTGCTCACTCAGTTCCCAGCACTCACGGTCCCGACGTTTTCGGCGGCCATTGCTAAACATGGGGTGGAGCACTTTATCACCACCACCGGGTCGCCCGTTTTTGCAAGACGTCGGCGCTTGGACGCAGCTAAACTGGCCATAGCGCGCGAGGAGTTCGCCAACCTGGAAAGGTTGGGCATCATCAGGCGTTCGAACAGCCCATGGGCATCCCCGCTACACATGGTCCCTAAGGCTGAGGGATTGTGGCGACCGTGCGGTGATTTCCGCAGGTTGAACAACGCCACAGCACACGACCGCTACCCGATTCCCCACATACAGGATTTTTCCATCCACCTCGCCGGAGCACGCATTTTTTCCAAAATAGACCTGGTCCGCGGTTACCATCAAGTCCCAGTGCACGCTGAGGTCGTACCCAAAACAGCGGTAATAACTCCGTTCGGTTTATTCGAGTTCCTGCGCATGCCATTCGGGTTAAAAGGGGCGGCACAGACGTTCCATCGCATGATGGATGCAGTGCTGCGTGATCTCCCGTTCGTGTTCGTCTACCTGGACGATATCCTGGTAGCCAGTGCGTTCGAAGATGAACACGAAACCCACCTCACGACGGTCTTCCGGAGGTTGGAGGAGCACGGGTTAATAATCAACCCAGCGAAATGCCAGTTCGGCGTGACGGAGATTGATTTTTTGGGGCACCGCGCCTCTCCGGAAGGAGCGATCCCGTTGCCTGACAAAGTGCGCGCCGTGGTGGATTTTCCCCGGCCTCAGACAGTCAGGGCGCTGCAGGAATTTTTGGGGATGGTGAACTTTTATAATTGTTTCCTTCCCCGCGCGGCGAAGCTCATGCAACCATTGTACGCCGCGCTCAAGAGACAGAAACCCGCGGATAGGGTCGAATGGACCCTGGAGCGAGAGCGGGCATTCTTGGAGGTTAAAGCAGCCCTGGCAAATGCCGCACTGCTGGCGCATCCGGACCCGGTGACCCGGATAGCGCTCACCACCGATGCTTCAGACGTGGCCATAGGGGCTGTCGTAGAGCAGTGCGTCACCGAAGCTTGGCAGCCGCTCGCTTTTTTCAGCAGAACTTTGCGTGACAGCGAACGTAAATACAGCGCGTTCGACAGGGAGTTGCTGGCTCTCCACCTGGCCATACGCCACTTCTAGTTCTGGCTGGAAGGGTGCAGCTTCACCACGTTCATGGATCACAAGCCACTAACGCTCGCGATGGCCAAGGTTTCAGAACCGTGGTCGGGCCGGCAGCAGAGACAGCTGGCCGCGATCTCAGAGTTTACTACCGATATTCAGCATGTGTCAGGTAAACTGAATGTGGTGGCGGACTGCCTCTCACACGCCGTGGTGGCCCCGGTCTACGTGGGGATAGATTACACAGCCATGGCCGCGGAGCAGATTAGCGATGCAGACATGCGCGCGCTCCAGTCTGGACCAACAAGGTTAAGGCTGGAGAGCAGGGTGCTGTAAGACAGCATGCCCCCCCCCCAAATCTGCGATGTCTCCATCGCCACCGCGTCCAGTGGTCCCAGTCGCATGGCGCCGCCGCGTGTTTGAGTCGGTTCACACTCTGGCGCACCCAGGAGTGCACGCGTCGGTCAAAATGGTGGGAGAGAAGTTTGTGTGGCCGAGCCTATGCAAACAAGTAAAAGAGTGGGCTGCAGCCTGCGTGGCGTGCCAACGAGCCAAGGTACACAGACACACGAAGGCTCCCTTGGAACTGTTTCGGGTACCGGCTAAGAGGTTCGACCATGTTCACGTGGACCTCGTGGGCCCCCTCCCGCCATCACAGGGGTGCACACACCTCCTGACAGTGATGGACCGTACCACGCGCTGGCCAGAAGCAGTCCCACTGGCGGCAACCATGTCCGCAGACGTAGCACGTGCTTTTTTAACAGCATGGGTGGCGCGTTTTGGAGTCCCGTCGGACATTATGTCCGACAGGGGCCCTCAAATTGTTTCCAAACTCTGGTCCGCAATGGCCCGCAGCCTGGGTGTTACAATTCATCGCACAACCGCATACAACCCACAGGCCAATGGGTTATGCGTGCGTTTCCATAGATCACTGAAAGCAGCACTCAGGGCTTCACTGACGGATGCAAATTGGGTGGACAGGTTGCCGTGGGTTTTATTGGGGTTGCGCTCCGCGTCAAAAGAGGATCTGGAAGCTTCCCCGGCAGAGCTGGTTTTTGCGCAGCCCCTACGGTTGCCCGGGGAATTTCTGCCAGATAATCCCGCGCCGGACAGCTGCCCGTCTCAGCTTTTGCAGCGTAGCACAAACACAGGCACGCTGCCGGGCCGGCCCACCACTGTTTTCCACGTGCTTTCGTGCCTAAAACTTTGAAGAACGCGGAGTTCATGTTCGTCAGACACGACGCCCACCGCCCTCCATTGCGCCCACCCTATGATGGACCGTTCAGAGTGTTGGAAACGGGGGATAAGCATTTTGTGCTAGACTTGGGGGGTAGACGGGAGAAAATTGGCATAGACAGACTCAAACCCACCTTTGTAGTGGCAGATGAGCAAGTGCTGTTGGCGAGGGCCCCTCGGCGTGGAAGACCCCCACGGAGAACTCCCCAGGGGAACGATTCATCAGAGCAGCCACACAGACAGAGCGACCCCCCCCACCACGGCTCACCCGCAGTCAGACACACTCCCAGCAGCCCCCTACCGGCACAGCAGCGCCACGGAGGCAGTAAACCCCAGTTACAGCAGATATGGGAGGAGACTGAAGACGAAACAGCATGTGGACTGATATTCTATTGTTCTATCTAAGATGCTTGGGGGGGGGGTATGGAAGTCAGGTTATTTCGCACCTCAGACAGAGACAATGAATACACATGGGAGAACAATGCCCAAGAGGGTGCGAGGGGGTTGAATGAAGTGTAGTATAAATATCATGCTGTGTATGAGGAAGTGCCTTGAAGCTTGGGAAGGTGACTTGGGAGATAGAGAGGAGAGCTTGCTGTAACCAGTCAGTCTGTTCTGTGCTTGTGAGATGTGAGTGTGTAATAAATCGTCTGACATGAAGCTGCCTCTTCATTTACACACTCCACAATAGAATAACTAGAAAAGCACTCGGAGAGCGCAGACCTCCGCCAAGCGTCACAGTTCCCCCCATATAGTGTTTGTGTGTACGTTTTCAGATTCGTTGACCATGAAAACATATGACTAGCAATTGGATTGACAATGATAGGATTAGTGGTTCAGTAGTTATTGACAAAAATGGCATTTTCCGTAATGGCGGTTTTCTTCTGGACGGTGATCCGGATCACCACCAAAATCTAATCATCTGTAGGATACCCTATTTCTGACAATCTGTGAAAATTTCATGAAAATCCGTCCATAACTTTTTGAGTTATCTTGCTAACAAACAAACAGACAAACCAACACTGATGAAAACATAACCTCCTTGGCGGAGGTAATTATAGTAGGGGACTTTAATATACATGTACGTAGATGTAGATAGTGACTGCCTTAGGTTCAGGTTCAGGTTACTTTATTTGTACCCGTAGGTAGATTTGTTTTGCAGTCTGGTGACATCCATATTTACAAGCCACAAATTCAATTCAATTCAACTTTATTTATATAGTGCCATTTCACAATTACATTCAACATAGACACAAACATAGGCACATATGAAGCTGACTATAAACATGATAAAAATACTCAAGGCTCCACCAATCAGGGTATAAAAAGACAAAGAGATGGGAGAAAAACCAGAGGTAAGAGAGAAGGGTCATATTAAAAGTTAAAAACTAGTCAAAGAGGTTAAAAACTCAAAGGTCTAAAACCCAATAAAATATTTAGAACCCAAGTAACATCCTACTAAAATAAGTAAATATAAAATGGAGTTAATAAATAGGTACCTAAATTATGTGCAATATATTGTTACAGCTTGTTCAACTCTTTGACAGCAGCAGGAACTAGGGATGGGCATAATTAATCGATTAATTGATAATTGATCATTAAGAATTTCACCGAGGAAGTTCATTTTCGTCGACAAACCGATTTTTTTTTTAAACAATCCGAATGTAGGATTGTAGGCCTAGTGCACGGCCGTCCTCAAACAATGCAATGCATTTAACTGTGCCACTGGCAAAATTTGGGCACCAGGGGGCAACATTTCACAAATCGCCGTACCCTGGCGTGCCTCAGTTGATACATGCGAGCTTCCTTAGGTCAATCGCCAAATCATGAAGAGGTTGCGGCGAAGTGTTGCGTGGGACCACTTTAATTTAAAAAATGACCAGGTGTACTGCAATCACTGCAATGCAGCATACAAATATACCTCATCGACAACACAAATGATGTATCATTTGAACACCACTCATCCAAGCCTGGTAAAAGACGATGGCGGCGGTTCATCATCTCTAACCCAGGCTAGCCTGGACTCGATGCTAGCATGGAGGAGCTGCAGCGCATTTTTTTTTTTTAACAAAAAGCAGGCCTATAATTCTGACACCGTGATACAATGGGATAGCCTACGTAAAGGCAAATTGTTGTGTAGCTTTCTTATTTTGATATCCTTGTTTTTAAACAAAGGAAAAGAAAGAAGTAAAGGAAATATGTTCCGTTATGTGTCCTGTATGTGTCTTCCGTTATTGTCTGGCTCGCAACTTGAAGCCTCCCTCGTTTGCGCAATGCGCATGTGTTCACGTTTTACTGCAAACTTGTCTTGTTAATAAATTCATCCTCGAAGAAAAACACTCTGTATTTTTTTTATTATTATTCTCAATACATAAGAGTATAGGCATCATAGGCCTAAATGTGATTGTTTTTTAATATAAAAATGTTAATGATTAACCGATTATTAATCATTAATTCTCCCGACAATCGATGAAGAAAATTTCACCGAATGCCCATCCCTAGCAGGAACAAAGCTGTTTTTGTAGTGCTGGGTTTTACTTTTTGGGACAGCAAACCTCCGTCTTGAGAGAAGAAGCTGAAAGTTGCAGTGCAAAGGGTGGGAGTCATCATTTAAAATGGAGGTAGCCATCCTCTGTACCTGTCTGGTGTACAGGGATGTCAGGCTCAGCTGTGACTCACCAAGCAAACGACTGGACCATCTAACTACCTGATCCAAGGATTTCCTCTGTTTCAGTTTTATCTGACCAAACCAGGACACTAAAGAAAAGGATAAATCAGATTCAATAAAAGCCCGATAAAACATTGTCATTATGGTTCGGTCAATTTGGAAGCGTGCAAGTTTTCTCAAGCAATGCAAATGTTGCTGACCCTTTTTGCACACCCTTTCACAGTTCTCTTCAAAGTTTAAACTACTATCAATAATCGTCCCAAGATATTTGTAGGATTGTACACATTCGGTGGTCTGGCCTTTTAGTACGGTGACTTTGTGCCTGGGAGTTTTCCTCCTAAAGTCAATAATCATGTCTTTAGTTTTTGTCGTATTCAGCTGCAGGTAGGAATCCTCACACAAGTGAACAAAATCATCAACTACTGGGCCATGGCCACTCTCACCATCCTGGAGGAGACTGACAATAACTGAGTCATCAGCATACTTTATAATGTGTCTGTTGTCATGTCTGCTCCGACACATGTTTGTGTACAGGATGAAGAGCAGTGGTGACAACACACACCCCTGAGGAGAGCCAGTAGAATAGCACTTTAGGTCAGACAATGTACCATTGACCCTTACTCTCTGCATCCTGTTGGTTAAGAAATCCAGAATCCAACCCACCAGATTATTGCTCAAATCAAATTGTTGCAGGAGCCTTTCAACTAAGATATGAGGTTGGATTGTATTACAGGCGGAGGAAAAGTCCACAAATAAAAGCCTGGCGTGTGTCCCATTAAAATCCAGATGTTTAAAAAGCATGTTAAACAGAGTGACAGTGGTGTCCTCCACTTCTTTGTGAGGCCTATAGGCAAACTGCAGAGGATCCAATGCATGCTCAGTCTGCTTTAGGACCTCACATCTGACCAGTTTTTCAAAAATTTTCATAAAAATTGAAGTCAAAGCAACTGGTCTAAAGTTGTTTACCATTTTAGGACAGCTGGATTTTGGAATGGGAACAACCACGGCTTCTTTCCAGATCTTAGGCACATGTTGTGTCTGTAAGGACTTATTGAAAATGTAATGAAATATAGGACTCAGTTCATGTGCACAGGACTTTACCAAGCGCCCACATATATTATCAGGGCCCTGACTTTTGTTCACTTTTACAGCGCAGAACTCCCTTTTAACATCCTGCACCTCAATATTAAAGTGCTGATTGTCTTTGAGTTTCTGTTTCAAATCTTGGGTTTCTGTGCTAAAATTAAAGGAGTCAAAACGACCATAAAAACAATTAAGAGCATTAGCCAGCTCTGTGTCTGAATTAATGTGCCTTAATGTCACATTTAATTCAATATTAGACTCAATTGGGTTTTCTCAGAAAGTAGGAAATTCTACTCATTATCTCCACCATACGTTGGACCTTGTTCTGACATATGGCATAGAAATAGAAAATCTGGTAGTGTCTCCTCATAACCTTGTACTGTCAGACCATTGTCTGTTAACCTTTGATTTTACTATTTCTGACTATTTGGCTCCTAAAGAAAAATATTACTACAGTAGATACCTCTCAGATGATGCTGTTACCAAATTTATGCAGATTGTTTCCTCTATGCCATGTGTCAACACAACGCAAATAAGCTATAGACAGCTTGCTCCTTCTGTAATTGATAGCATGGTAGATAGTGTTACAGCTTCTCTGCATCAGACTCTAGACTTGGTGGCCCCTTTAAAAAAGAAAAGTCTAATCAGAGATTTCTAACTCCTTGGTTCAACACAGAAATTCGTAGCTTAAAACAGAAGACTCGTCAATTAGAAAGAAAATGGCGCTCCACTAATTTAGATGAAATCTATTTAGCTTGGAGAAATCATCTTTTAATTTATAAAAAATGTCTTAGAAAAGCTAGAACAAGTTATTATTCTGCATTAATAGAAGAGAACAAGAATAATCCCAGGTTTCTTTTCAGTACTGTAGCCAGGTTGACAAAGAGTCAGGACTCTGTCAATCCTAGCATTTCCTTAGAGCTTACTAGTCAGGACTTTATGAACTTTTTCAATAATAAAATTTCATCCATCAGAGATAAAATCAATCAGATTCTTCCCACTGTTAACTTAAATACAGTAACTACTACAACTCCTTCAACTGATATCTGTCTTGATGAGTTTACTCCAACTAACCTTTTAGAGTTAGACAAAATAGTTTCCTCATCCAAGCCTTCAACTTGTCTTTTAGACCCTATTCCTACCAGGTTATTTAAAGAAGTCTTCCCACTTATTGGTAGCTTTATTCTTCATATAATCAATTCTTCATTAACTTTAGGCCATGTACCGCAGGCTTTTAAAACGGCTGTAATTAAACCCTTACTCAAAAAGCCAACGCTAGATCCAGGAGCTTTAGCTAACTATAGACCAATCTCTAATCTGCCTTTCATTTCAAAAATCTTAGAGTTGTTGCTACGCAATTATTTGACCACCTGCAGGGAAATGGTTTACTTGAAGAGTTTCAATCTGGGTTTAGAATCCATCATAGTACTGAAACAGCCTTAGCGAAGGTCACTAACGACCTCCTCATCGCATCTGATAATGGACTTGTTTCTGTACTTGTCCTTTTAGACCTTAGTGCAGCTTTTGATACTATCGATCATAATATTCTACTTGATAGATTAGAACACTATGTTGGACTTAATGGAACTTCGTTGCAGTGGTTTAGATCTTATTTATCTGATAGGTTCCAGTTTGTTCATGTCAATAATGAGTTTTATTTCAACTCAAAGCTCAGTCATGGAGTTCCACAGGGATCTGTGCTAGGCCCTACTCTTTTTAGTTTATATATGCTTCCGTTAGGCATTTTCATTGTTATGCAGATGACAAACAATTATACCTGTCAATGGAGGGCAATGGATCAGCGTTCTCGTCGCACCCTCCGCCAGTACCTGGGCTTGCCCAGGGAAGCTAATGATCCTACCAGCAGACTAAATTCGAAGAGACGACGCCTCAGTGCCAAGTCAAAGAAGAATCCTAGTCACAGTCCCAAAGCCGAACGCAAACAGCCCCGAGAGCACCTTGCGGTAGGACCTGCCCTTCGAATACTACAACTAAACGTTGAAGGCCTATCTGCAGCCAAGCGAAGCCTTATTGAAGTCCTCGCCTTCCAACACTCGATTGATGTAATCTGCCTCCAAGAGACTCATATTGGCACAGAGGAAGCTGGCCGCTACACCATCAATGGCTTTGACCTCCTGTGCTATGTTCCACATGCCAAACATGGACGTGCCACCTATGTGCATTCTGACATAGTTGAAGTAAACCACCTGACAACAACACATTTCTCAGACACCATAACCATTGGTGGCTTCCATATTGTCAATGTGTACAAGCCCCCTAGTGCCAACTGGGATCTGCAGGTCATACCCACCCCACCCCATCCTGCCATCTATGTGGGGGACTTTAACAGCCATCACCCTGACTGGGGGTACCCAGCAATGGATAGTGACGGGGAGGCACTTTCAGACTGGGCATCTAGAAATGATCTTGCTCATACATGACTCCTTACATGACTCCAAACAAAGAGGAACCTTCCACTCTGCTAGGTGGAAGAAGGACTATTCTCCTGACCTGTGCTGGGTCAGCTCTTTGAATGGGATGCCATATCCTACACAGATCCTCATTCTTGACGATTTTCCACACAGCCAACACCGGCCCCTGCTTGTACACATTGGCCTACAACTTCCAGTCATAAACAGCCCAAGGAAGATGCGCTGGAACTTCCGCAAAGCCAACTGGAAGAAATTCAGTGAAACCCTGGATCGGAGTGCTGTTACCATCCCACTCCACACCATCACTGTAGATGAAGCATACAACCACTTCTGCAGCGCAATCTTCAAGGCTGCTCACACTGCAATCCCACGAGGCTACCGACCCCTCTATGTCCCATGCCTGGACGGAGAAAGCGCTGCCCTCCTACAATCCTATCAAACATCAGGGGACCCAAAGATAGCAGACCATCTCATTGAATCGCTAAGTACAGCCCAGCGAAATAAATGGGAGGAGACAGTTGCTGACCGGAGCTTTATCCACTCTAGCAGGAAATGTTGGAGCCTCATCCGTCGCCTAGGAGCTGCACAGAAGCCAAAAGCCAAAAGCCAAAGCCGAGCATCTGTCACACCCAACCAAGTTGCATCCCACCTACTGACCATCGCCAAAGCACCCCAAGACAAAGACACCAGAAGAGCAGTTTCAACTGAGCTAAAAAAAACACCAAAAAATGCCCGTAGAGGAAACAAACCCTGAACCCTTCGAGGCTGCTGAACTGGAGAAAGTCCTACAGGGCCTGAAATGTGGAAAGGCAGCAGGATATGACAACATCTTCCCAGAATTCATGAAAAATCTTGGCCCCTGAGCCCTAACCTGGTTGACACAACTCTACACAAGGATCATACAAACAAACTCGATCCCAAAGAAATGGCGGACAGCAAAGGTCATTGCCATACCAAAACCTGGCAAAGACTACAAACTACCAGCAAGCTATCGCCCAGTCTCCCTACTCAGCGTTCCTTATAAAATCATGGAGCGCCTAATACTGCAATGTATTTCCCCAGGAATAGAGGAAATTCTTAGTGTGGATCAAGCAGATTTCCGCAAGGACCGCAGCACAGGAGAACAAGTACTGGCCCTAACCACCTTCATCGAAAATGGCTTCGAGAGCAGACTGAAGACAGGGGCTGTGTTTCTCGATCTTACAGCCACATATGATACGGTCTGGCACAAAGGCCTCCTCCTGAAACTTACAAAGGCGATCCCTGCCTGGGCAACAGCAATTATAAAAACACTGCTGACCAACCGAAGGTTCAGAGTCCACCTCAGTCAGAACACAAGTGCATGGAGAACGCAGAAAAACGGACTCCCACAAGGCTCAGTTCTAGCTCCAACCCTGTTCAACCTCTACATAAACGACCTGCCCACTACAAAATCCCGCAAATTCATCTATGCAGACGACATCTGTTTGGCACTCCAAGCACCAGACTTTGAGTCACTGAAACGGGTGCTCACGGAAGATCTTGCCAAACTGGACCAGTTCTGCAAAACCTGGCACCTAAAACCAAGCCCAGCAAAAACCGTCTCCAGTGTATTCCATCTCCACAATGTAAAAGCTGCCAGAGAACTAAACATCCACCTGAGCAGACTCAAGCTTAAGCATGCCTCGAATCCAACCTACCTTGGAGTGACCCTTGACAGGACCCTATCCTTCAAGGAACATTTAAAGGGGACGGCTGCTAAGGTGAAGGCACGAAACAACCTGCTCTGCAAGCTCGCTGGTGCAAAATGGGGGGGCGGCAATCTCCACCCTGCGCACCTCAGCACTGGCCCTTTCATACTCTGTAGCAGAATATTGTGTCCCTGTCTGGTCCAGGTCATCCTACACACACCACGTAGACACCCAGCTCAACACAACCATGAGAACCATAACTGGGACAATCCACTCAACACCATTCCCTTGCCTCCCTGTACTGTCAAACATAGCCCCCCCCACACATCCGGCGAGCAGCACTAACTCAAAGGATGCTTCAAAAAGCCAAAGACTCTCCTCACTTACCAATCCATGCAGATATCTACACCCCACCCACTGCCCGACTTCCATCCAGACGGCCGATTTGGAAGAACCCTCCCCCAGCTGATTTGACCATCCAGACAGCTTGGCAAGAGGAATGGGAGACCAAGCAGGTCCCAAACAAACACCTGGTGACAAACCCCAACCAACAGGTCCTGGGCACCAACCTCCCAAGGAGACAGTGGTCTACACTCAATCGCTTCAGGACTGGACATGGCCCCTGCTTGGCCAGCCTTCACAGATGGGGCAGTAGCCCTAGCCCACTGTGCACATGTGGAGAGGAGCAAACAATGGAACACATCATAGAGGCTTGCCCGCTCCAAAGACTGGAAGGAGGATTACACACCCTCCATACAGTAAACCAGGAGGCAACTGCTTGGCTTGAGGACTTTGCATTCGCTAAATAAATAAATGAAGCCAGATGATAGTAATCAATTAGCCAAGTTGGAAGCCTGTCTTAAGGAAATCAAAGCTTGGATGACTTGTAATTTCCTGCTATTAAATTCAGATAAGACTGAAGTCATTCTTGTTGGTCCAAAAAACCTTAGAAATACCTTTCCAAATCAAACTTTCAGTTTGGATGCGGTTACTCTTTCTCTTAATAGCTCTGTGAGGAACGTTGGAATTATTTTTGATCAAGATCTGTCTTTCAATTCATATATTAAATTTGTTTCTAAGACTGCCTTCTATCATTTGCATAATATTGTCAAGATTAGGAGCATCTTGTCTCAGAGTGATGCTGAGAAACTGATCCACGCTTTTGTTAGTTCGAGATTAGATTATTGTAATTCTTTATTATCAGGTTGTCCTAAAACATCTTTAAAAAGTCTTCAGCTGATCCAAAATGCTGCTGCAAGAGTTTTAACAGGTACTAGAAAGAGAGATCATATCTCTCCGGTTCTGGCCTCCCTTCATTGGCTTCCCATAGAGTTTAGAATTAAGTTTAAAATCCTTCTTCTTACTTACAAAGCTCTAAACAATCAGGCTCCTTTTTATTTAAAAGATCTGATACTACCGTATTATCCTAACAGAGCACTACACTCCCAAAATGTAGGATTACTTGTAATACCTAGAATCTCCAAAAGTACAATGGGAGGCAGAGCCTTCAGTTATCAAGCTCCTCTCCTGTGGAACCAGCTGCCAATCTGGATTCGGGATTCAGACTCGATCTCTGTTTTTAAGAATAGGGCTAAAACCTTCCTTTTTGATATCGCCTACAATTAGGGAGGGATCATGTGTTTCTGAACCCTCCCTTAGTTATGCGGCTAATAGGTTTAGTCAGCCGGGGGACCTCCAATAATGCACTGGGCCTCACTCCTTTCTTCACTCTCAGTGAAATATATATATTGTGGTGGACACACATATGTGACCTGCTTTGTGACTCACATTTTAGATCAGAACAAAGGCAGAGCTTCCTTGGAAATTACAGGAAGCTGCAAGGAGGTTAGCTTTGGTATGCAAGGCTTGAGACTGTGGGGGAGTAATTAAAGGATTAAAGAGGAGATGCATTGTTACTGTGAATTTTAATGCAACGTGGTCTGTGAGACATGTGACTTGTGAACTGTAAGAGTCCTGGTATTTAAGGACGAGAGTTTCCTGTGTTGGTCTCTTTCTTCTTTGAGATGTTGGTGATGTGAATAAAGCTGACTTGAGAGAGAACTCTGTCTCGTCATTCCCACATTCCCACACTGGTGACCCAAGACGTATCATGCAAGAGGAGAATTCCCCCGGGCCAGCCTCGTCAGGAGCCCCCAGCCAAGCGAATGCCACTGCAGTCCAGCTACCAGACTTCTGGCAGAACAATCCACGCTCCTGGTTCAACGCGATTGAGGCGCAGTTCAACCTCCGGGGGATATCGGTAGACGCCACAAAATTCTACCACGTAGTTGCAAAGCTGGACAACAACACGGCCCAGCATGTGGAGAGCCTGATCGACCAGTCGCCAGACAGCGACAAATACGGCACGTTGAAGGCTGCACTCATCCAGCAATTCACCCTCTCGGCGGAGGAGCGAGCAGAGAGGCTCCTGGCGCTGACGGAGTTGGAAAATGACATGCCCGCGAACCTGATAGAGAAGTTGTTGAGGTTGAAAGACTCTGATGACGATCACTTCATTTTCACCCACCTCTTCCTAAGGACTCTACTGTCAGCAGCGAGAGCGACCCTGGCCAGTTCGCCACTGTTGACCCAACAGGACTACCGCGTGCTGGGCCGAGAGGCGCAGCGGATTGTCAACGCTACCAAGCGGCACGCGGCCACAGCCGCTGCAGCGGAACTCGGCGTGACAACCAGAGATGACAGGGGGCCAGAGGCAGCGGTACCAGACTCACAGACGGCGGCGGCGGCAGGGGCCAGGGAATGCGGATCAGACGTCCTTTGTTTCTACCATCGACGCTTCGCAGAGAGGGCACGCAAATGTGTACCACCGTGCCAGTTCGGGCGTTCGGGAAATGCCAAGACCGGGGGTCGGTAGCAGCTGCGACCCTCGGGGAGGAGAACAAGCTGCTCTACTTGCTGGACGCACGCTCGGGGAGGCAGTTCCTTGTGGACACAGGCTCCCAGTTGAGTTTCATCACACCTTCCTACGCGGACAGACTAGCAGGCTCCAGAGGTCCCGGAGTGACAGCAGTGAATGGCTCAGAGATTAAGACCTTTGGTGAGAAGACTCTGCTTCTGTCTCTACGTGGCCGTACATTTGAGTGGACTTTTGTTGTAGCAGCAGTGAATTTCAATATGTTGGGGGCTGATTTTTTGTGCTCACATGGTTTGTTGGTTGATCTCGCTAACAGGCGCCTGGTTAATGCACTTTCTTTTGATTCTATTCCCTGTACAGTGCGAGTGGCCCCGCCAACAGCACAAGCCAACGTCACAGCTGCAAGCGGTAAGTTCCACACACTGCTCACTCAGTTCCCAGCACTGACGGTCCCCACATTTTCGGCAACAGTCGCTAAACACGGGGTGGAGCATTTTATTACCACTACCGGACCGGCCGTTTTTGCAAAAGCTCGGCGCTTGGACGCAGTTAAACTGGCCATAGCGCGCGAGGAGTTCGCCAACCTGGAGAGGTTGGGCATTATCAGACGTTCAAACAGTCCGTGGGCTTCCCCGCTACACATGGTCCCGAAAGCTGACGGATTATGGCGACCTTGCGGGGATTTCCGCAGGTTAAACAATGCTACAGCGCACTACCGCTACCCAATCCCGCATATCCAAGATTTTTCAGATAACCCTGCGCCAGACGCCTCCCCGTTTCAGCTGTTGCGGAGTAACATAGAATCAAGCACGCTGCCCGGCCCCATGCACCACAGTTTTCCCACACGTTTTTGTGCCTAAAACTTTGAAGAACGCAGAGTTTGTTTTTGTCAGACACGATGCGCATCGAACCCCGCTGCGACCGCCTTATGACGGACCGTTCAGAGTGCTAGAAACAGGGGACAAGCAGTTTTTGCTAGATTTGGGGGGTAGGAAAGAGAAAGTTGGCATAAACAGACTCAAACCTGCTTTTGTGGTGACAGACGAGCAAGTGCTGTTGGCAAGGGCCCTGCGGCGAGGTAGACCCCCGCGGGGGGCTTCACAGAGTATTGTTTCCCCAGAACACCCGCAGGGACTGATAAAAGGTTTCCACCCCCAGACGGCAAACCCCCAGCATGACGGCGCCGCAGAGACGTTGAATCCCAGCTACAGCAGATACGGCGGGAGACTGAAGCCTAGACAGCATGTGGACTGATGTGTATTGATACTATCACGGCATGCATGTTGTTATTCTCTTGTTTGTTCTAAAATGTTGGGGGGGCTTGTGTGGTGGACACACATATGTGACCTGCTTTGTGACTCACATTTTAGATCAGAACAAAGGCAGAGCTTCCTTGGAAATTACAGGAAGCTGCAAGGAGGTTAGCTTTGGTATGCAAGGCTTGAGACTGTGGGGGAGTAATTAAAGGATTAAAGAGGAGATGCGTTGTTACTGTGAATTTTAATGCAACGTGGTCTGTGAGACATGTGACTTGTGAACTGTAAGAGTCCTGGTACTTAAGGACGAGAGTTTCCTGTGTTGGTCTCTTTCTTCTTTGAGATGTTGGTGATGTGAATAAAGCTGACTTGAGAGAGAACTCTGTCTCGTCATTCCCACATTCCCACAATATATTTATTTTGCTGGTCATTAACATCTGTTTGTTCTCTCCCATAGATTGAGTCCCCATCGTGCTGTTTGCTCTCTACATGTCTGTTCTTTTAATCTTCTCTGTCCCCTCACCCCCCAGCCAGTCACAGATGACTGCCCCTCCCTGAGCCTGGTTCTGCTGGAGGTTTCTTCCTGTTAAAAGGGAGTTTTTCCTCTCCACCGTCGCCAAGTGCTTGCTCACAGGGGATCGCCTGACTGCTGGGGTCTTTCTGCAACTGTGGGGGTTCCCCCTACAGTTGAAAGTGCTATGAGATGACTGTTGTTGTGAAATGGCGCTATACAAATAAAGTTGAATTGAATTGAAATGTTTGCTTACACTTGCTTTCTACGGGCATGCACAGGTATGCACTAGTAAATTTAAAAGAAAAAACTGCATTCCTTGATATCGTGAAGAATATCGTTATCGTGAAGATTCACAGAAATATTGTGATATCATTTTTAGGCCATATCACCCACTCCTAGCAGGAAGCTCCATTTTTATATGGTCTTTGGCATGCCCTGGCCGTGACTTGAACCCCGACCTCCCAGTTGTGAGGCAGATGCTTTACTTCTAGGCCACCACTCTTAGTATACATTGTTTGTCTACACTGTGATGAGTATGTGGTGAACTGAAGACAAATTTCCACTTGGTGGATGGTAACGTTTTATTCTATTCTAAACATTCATTCACCAGTGTCACAGACACTCAAACCACCGACCCTCTGGTTATGGAATGACCCACTCCCTCTCCTAAGCCACTGTCGCCCTGTGTAAAAATGCTCCCGACCAACTGTTGTGGGCACTTCACAGGCACTCTTAATAAAGGTCTCAGCCCTGTATCCTAGCAACCGCTTCATCTGTCCCTCACAGTGTTTCACACATTTTACAGTGAAACTCTCTACTGACATAAATCCACATAAAACTGGTAAGAAAACATGCAACCCCCCCCCCCCCCCAGCTTTTGCTGCTAAATATCAATCATGGTATTCTTTTGCCCTGACCAAAATAAACAACAGAAACACCTCTGGAATCTGTGCTATAACTCCTGAAATGCTGAAGATGGGTGAGAACTGCACAATCCAGTGGCTCACCCACATCATCAATCATGTTTGGGTGACAGAGCAGCTTCCCAGTGACTGGACCAGAGGCATCATCCTCCCCTTCTGGAAGGGAAAGGGCGACAAACTTGTCTGCAGCAATCACAGACGCATCACCCTTTTGTCCATTCCTGGTAAGCTCTTCAACTGGATCCTCCTCACTCATGCCCTTCCAGCCATCAAAGGCAGCCATTACCCTCAGCAAGCAGGCCTCATGCCCAACCGCTCAACCTCAGACCACATCTCTGCTGTTTGCCTATTAGTAGAGAAGGCCTATGAATTCTGCAAGGACCACCATCTCTATACAGCCTTTATAGAGCTTAAGGCTGCCTTCGACAGCGTGGACCACACTTCTCTTTGGAGTATGCTGCAAACCCTCAGAGCCCCATCCAAGATTGTAGCCCTGTTTAAGCAGCTCTACAGCAGCTTGGAGAGCTGTGTCCATGTGAACGGAAAGGAGTCCGGCTGGTTCTCCATCAACAGCGGGGTCCGACAGGGTTGTGTGGCCGCTCCTGATCTCTTTATTTGTGTCATAGACTATCTGATAACCAAGGTCTGCGACTCGGTCCCTGGCATGCAGTTTGGCAACTACCATCTGGCTGACCTTGAATATGCTGACGATACCATCCTGTTCAGCCCATCCTATAGTCAGTTGAGAGATGCACTAGTTGTCTACCATGAAGAGACAGTGAAGCTGGGCCTTCAGGTGAGCTGGATGAAGACTAAGCTAATGCATGTCAGCGACGGACTGGACCCACCCCTGTTACAGCTCGGGAATGATACTGTCGACTTTGTCAATTCCTTTGTGTATCTGGGTTCCACAGTGACCAGCAACAGGGACATGAAACCAGAGATCAACCACAGATGTGGCCTCGTTGCATCAGCCCTTCATGCACTATGGAAACCTCTCTGGCTCCATCGTTCAGTCTCCCGAAAGACAAAGCTCGGCATATACAATGTGTCAGTCCTCTCCATTCTACTCTATGGGTCAGAGACATGGCCACTAAAAAAGACTTTGGCCTCGAGACTGGATGGGTTTGATAGTCGGGCCTTCAGAACCATCAAGAACATCAGGTAGCTCCAGTGCACTTCTAATGACGCACTCCGAGCCCACACACATCAGTCTGCAGGATCCCATCTTATTACTCAGCGACGTATCCACTGGTTTGGCCATGTCCTCCGCCTCCCACCAGAACACCCAACAAAAGCCATCCTCATGTTCGACCCTGGGCCTCAGGGTGGAAAAGACCTCATGGCAAATCACGCACCAGATGGTTCAATGTGGTGGAGAGACACGTCCGGCAGCTTGGAGTCACTGTTGACGACGCAGAGGAGCTGGCCCAAAACTGGCAATGTTGGCATGCACTGGTTAACCTGATTGGCTCTATGCATGGTAATGGCCACCCAGCCCTCACCCTGCAGGAGCAGTAAATTGAAAAAAAAGTATTCTTTTTAGTATTCCTGATTCTGATTGGCTGGTTAGAGAGGTGCGTCGCTAATGAGTGATGCGACGGTCCAAAAGTTGAATTTTCTTTCAACTTTAAGCACTGTGGGACCAGCTGCGAAATCCATTGATGGCTGAGAGCGTTTTTGGGCCAAGGGTGCTAAGCACAACACTGGATTACACTGTGTTCCAAATTATTATGCAAATAGAATTTTAGCGTCATAAACATTCAGTTTTTTGTTTTTCAATTAAACTCATGGATAGTATTGTGTCAGGGCTCTTTGGCTTACTAATATCAATCTCGGATGCCTGTCATAATTAGTTTGCCAGGTGAGCCCAATTAAAGGAAAACTACTGAAGATGATGTTCCACATTATTAAGCATGCCACAGGTTTCAAGCACTACGGGAAAGAAAAAAGGATCTCTCTGCTGCCGAAAAACATCAAATAGTGCAATGCCTTGGACATGGTATGAAAACATTAGATATTTCACGAAAACTTAAGCGTGACCATCGTACTGTGAAGAAATTTGTGGCTGATTCAGGGCACAGATGGGTTTGTGCAGATAAAGGCATAAAGAGGAAGGTTTCTGCCACACAAATTCATCAGATTAAGAGAGCAGCTGCTAAAATACCATTACAAAGCAGCAAACAGGTATTTGAAGCTGCTGGTGCCTCTGGAGTCCCATAAACCTCAAGGTGTAGGATCCTCCAGAGCACAGGTGTCAAACTCATTCCATGGAGGGCCAAGACCCTGCAGGTTTTACCTCCACCCAGTGTCTTCAACAGGTGATTTCTCTGAATTTCTTCCTACTGATTGCTGATCAGTGAAAACACCTGCTGAAGAGACTGGGTGGAAGTAAAACCTGCAGGGTCTTGGCCCTCCATGGAATGAGTTTGACACCCCTGCTCCAGAGGCTTGTAGTTGTACATAAACCTACTATTCGGCCATCATTAACCAATGCTCACAAGGAGGAATGGTTGCAGTGGGCCCAGAAATGCATGAAGACTAATTTTCAAACAGTCTTGTTTACTGATGAACACCATGCAACCACGAATGGTCCAGATGGATGGAGTAGCGGATGGTTGGTGGATGGCTACCATGTCCCAACAAGGCTGCGATGTCAGCAAGGAGGTGGCGGAGTCATGTTTTGTGCTGGAATCATGGGGAGAGAACTGGCAGGCCCCTTTAGGGTCCCGGAAGGTGTGAAAATGACCTTGGCAAAGTATATACACAGTGGATAAAAAAAGTCTACACACCCCTGTTCAAATGCCAGGTTTTTGTGATGTAAAAAATTGAGACCAAGATAAATCATTTCAAAACTTTTTACACCATTAATGTGACCTATAACCTTTGAAAAACAAATTGAAATATTTTAAGGGGAAAAATAAAAAAAACCCTACAAAACCTGTTTGCATAAATATGCACACCCTCTTATAACTGGGGATGTGGCTGTGTTCAGAATTAATCAGTCACATCACCCCATAACCCCAAATAAAGTTCAGCTGTTCTGTTTGTACATTTTTCCTGACATTTTTGTAGTCACATCTTATAGCACAAGCCATGGTCTGCAGAGAGCTTCCAAAGCATCAGAGGGATCTCATTGTTCAAAGGTATCAGCCAGGAGAAGGGTACAAAAGAATTTCCAAGGCATTAAATATATCATGGAACACAGTGAAGACATTCATCATCAAGTGGAGAAAATATGACACAACAGTGACATTACCAAAAACTGGACGTCCCTCCAAAATTGATGAAAAGATGAGAAGAAAACTGGTCAGGGAGGCTGGCAAATGGCCGACAACAACATTGAAGGAGCTGCAGGAATTTCTGGCAAGTACTGGCTGTTTAGTACATATGACAACATTCTCCCGTCTAGGGTGGCAAGACGGAAGCCTTATCTTACAAAGAAAAACATCCAAGCCCGGCTACATTTTGCAAAAACACATTTGAAATCTCCCAAACATGTGAAAATGTGTTATGGTCTCATGACACCAAGGTTGAACTTTTTAGCCGTAATTCGATCTGTCCAGGGTGTACCCTGCCTCTCGCCCAAAGATGCTGGAATATGCTCCAGTGCCCCCACGACACGAAAAGGATTAAGCGGAAGAAGATGGATGGATGGATGGATATTTGGCGCAAACACAACACTGCTCTTCACCAAAAGAACACCACACCTACAGTGAAGCATGGTGGTGGCAGCATCATGCTTTGGGGCTGATTTTCTTCAGCTGGAGCTGGGGCCTTAGTCAAGGCAGAGGGAATTATGAACAGTTCCAAATACCAGTCAGTGTTGGCACAAAACCTTAAGGCTTCTGCTAGAAAGCTGAAGATGAAGAGGAACTTCATCTTTCAGCACGACAATGAGCCAAAGCACACATCCAAATCAACAAAAGAATGGCTTCACTCGAAGAAGATAGGTTTTGGAATGGCCCAGCCACAGTCCAGACCTGAATCCGATCGAACATCTGTGGGGTGATCTGAAGACGGCTGTGCACAGAAGATGCCCTCACAATGTGACAGATTTGTAGTGTTTTTGCAAAGAAAAGTTGGCAAATCTTGCCACATCAAGATGTGCCACGCTGACAGACTTCTACCCAAAAAGACTGAGCGCTGTAAGAAAAGCCAAAGGTGCTGCAACAAAGTATTAATTTAAGGGTGTCCATATTTATGCAACCAGGCTATTGTAAGTTTTTTTGTTTTTCCCCTTAAAAGATTTCAGTTTGTTTTTCAATTGGGTTGTACAGGTTATAGGTCACAATAATGGTGGAAAAAGTTTTGAAATTATTTATCTTGGTCTCGTTTTTTACATCACAAAAACCTGGCATTTGAACAGGGGTGTGTAGACTTTTTATACCCACTCTAGAGTTTCTGATTGACCACTTTCTTCCATGGTACAAAAAGAAGAACTGTGCCTTCCATACCAAAATTACTTTCATGCATGAACCATCTCATGTTGCAAAGAGTACCTCTGCGTCATTGGCTGCTATTTTAATAAAAGGAGAGAAACTCATGGTGTGGCCCCCATCCTCCCCTGACCTCAACCCTATTGAGAACCTGTGGAGTGTCCTCAAGCAAAAGATCTATGAGGGTGGGAGCAGTTCACATCAAAACAGCAGCTGTGGGAGGCAATTCTAACATCTTGCAAAGAGATTCAAGCAGAAACTCTCCAAAAACTCACAAGTTCAATGGATGCAAGAATTGTGAAGGTTACATATATTCCAAAGTGGATTAAATTCATTTTTCCCACAAATTTCTACATACTATACCCCATAATGACAACATGAAAAGTTTTTTTTTTTGAGACTTTTGCAAATTTATTAAAAATAAAAAAACTAAGAAATCACACGTACATAAGTATTCACAGCCTTTGCTCAATACTTTGTTGATGCACCTTTGGCAGCAACTGCAGTCTCAAGTCTTTTTTAATATGCTGCCACAAGCTTGGCACACCTATCTTTAGTCAGTTTCACCCATTCCTCTTTGCAGCACCTCTCAAGCTCCATCAGGATGGATGGGAAGCATCGGTGCACAGCTATTTTCAGATCTCTCCAGAGATGTTCAATTAGATTCAAGTCTGGGCTCTGGCTGGGCCATTCAAGGACATTCACAGAGTTGTCCTAACGCCACTCCTTTGATATCTTGGTTGTGTGCTTAGGGTCGTTGTCCTGCTGAAAGATGAATCGTCGCCCCATTCTGAGGTCAAGAGTGCTCTGGAGCAGGTTTTCATCCAGGATGTCTCTGTACATTGCTACGTTCATCCTTCCCTCTATCCTGACTAGTCTCCCAGTTCTTGCCGCTGAAAAACATCCCCACAGCATGATGCTGTCACCACCATACTTCACTGTAGGGATGGTATTGGCCTGGTGATGAGTGGTGCATGGTTTTTCTCCAAACATGACACCTGGCATTCATGCCAAAGAGCTCAGTCTTTGTCTCATCAGACCAGAGAATTTTGTCTCTCATGGTCTGAGAGTCCTTCAGGTGCCTTTTGGCAAACTCCAGGCAGGCTGCCATGTGCCTTTTACTAAGAAGTGGCTTCTGTCTGGCCACTCTACCATACAGGCCTGATTGGTGGATTGCTACAGAGATGGTTGTCCTTCTGGAAGGTTCTTCTCTCTCCACAGAGGAACGCTGGAGCTCTGACAGAGTGACCATCGGGTTCTTGGTCACCTCCCTGTTTAAGGCCCTTCTCCCCCAATCCCTTAGTTTAGACGGCCGGCCAGCTCTAGGAAGAGTCCTAGTGGTTCCGAACTTCTTCCATTTATAGATCATGGAGGCCACTGTGCTCATTGTGGTATTGGGGTATTGCGTGTAGAATTTTGAGGGAAAAAATGAGTTTAATCCCCTTTGGAATAAGGCTGTAACATAACAAAACATGGAAAAAGTGAAGCGCTGTGAAGACTTTCTGGATGCACTGTATTTTCAAATACCTGAAAAATGAACTTAAGTGCAGTAATTCAGTACTTGTACTTTCACTTCCCACCACTATGTTATATTGATTTGCATTGTTTATCCTAAATAGCTTGACATTTCATGCATATGTTTGGTGTGAGGAAAACAGCGCGGTGGCAGAGTGGTTAGCACTGCGGCAGCACAGCAACTCACCCTTGGCCGGGGGATCCTGGGTTCAATCCCACCCCCTGACCAACAGTGATCTGTGTGGAGTTTGCATGTTCTCCCTGTGTCTGCGTGGGTTTACTCTGGGATTTCTCCGGTTTCCTCCCACATGCCAAAAACATGCAAGCTAGGTTCACTGGCATCAACAGGGGATTTTAAATTGTCCTTAGGTCTGACTGTGAGAGTGAATGGTTGTCTGTCTCTCTGTGTTGGCCCTGTGATGGACTGGCGATCTGTCCAGGGTGGACCCTGCCTCTCGCCCAAAGATGCTGGGATAGGCTCCAGCCCCCCCTCCCCGTGACCCGAAAAGGATTAAGCGGAAGAAGATGGATGGATAACAATTACTTAATGTGGAAGCAGAAAAAAAACACTTAAGAAAAGAAAGCTTTTATTTACAAAATGTGTCAAAACTTAAGACTGCTACATATGAAAAAATTATGTACACACAGCCAAAAATATCAGTGCTGTGATAGTTACTTTGCTTGCAGTCCCTCAAGCACAGACACAACGTGCCCCATCAGTCCAACAAGGGTATTGATCCTGTCCTCCATCTTCTGGATACTTTGCAGCAAAGCGGAGGTCAGCTGCTCCTCCCTTCTGCTCTGCTCCTGCTGTCTCTCATCTGACCTCTCCAGGGAGTCAAGGAGGAGGTTCATGTTTGTGTCCTGCTTCCGTTTCTCTGTTTTAAAGTACAAAAATAAGAAGAAATATAAAATAACCACACACTGAAAAACGCAGCAATCGTCAATCCAAGACTGAACGTGCATCCATTTACTGTTAGTGGCATCACAACATTCAAGTGTATATCTGGTTTAATGCACTCCCTCCTTTGTGATGATCTGAACATATATTACCTAATCTGGTCTGATGAGAAGAGGAGGAAGAGCAGGAGGAGGACAAGCTTGGTGCTGGTGAAGGTGAGCTGGACACCACAGGTCTGGCTGGTTCTCCATCATCATCCAGGTGGGATAAATCTGTAAATACAAAAAAATAGTGTTTTAGTTTGTGCAGTGTCCAACTTAAGCCTTCCATTAAATGTGCAGACATAGAAGGCAATTTTATTCAACATCAATATTAGCAAAGCTTACATGTCTGATTATAGAAGAATAGAATAGAACAGAATAGAATTGGCTTTATTGTCATTGTACAGTTGCACAGCACAATGAAACTGTAGGTGCTCCACCAGGCTGCTGCACAATAAAGTAAGAGAAGGATCAGATAAAACACTGTTACAAAACACATGATTAAACACACGAATGAAAAAATAAAAATGGCCCATGATTATGGGAATATTACCAAAATAGTAGAAATGATGACGTTACTAGCGTCTTTGGGAGAAAAAGATCTCCCATATACACAATACAAGGCACCCATTCATACACAGTATTGATACCTCAAAAAACAGCGTTATTTTGCACTGGGTATCTTTATAAAAAAAGTATTCTGTAAGACGCTTTTTTATTCTCATTTTCTCAAAGAAGCATTTTCAAGATAAATGGCGACGTCACTAATTAGCGTCATTTGGGACAACAATAAACAGTATTGATACAAAACAAAAACAGTGTATTTTGCACTGGATATCTAACAAATTATTCTGTAAGACGCTAAAATTTTTCTTCTAGTTTTCTCAAATGAGCATTTCTTTATGGCAAGGAGAAACATTTGGTTATGGTTAAATCACGCTGTTAGCTTGCTAGCAGAGCTAACGGAAAAATACTATAGGCACAAGAGTGAGTAAAAAATAGCCGCACTTTGGCCGTTATTGATATACTTGATATATACAGTATATCAATAAAAGTGTATATGTGTATATATATGTGTGTGTGTGTGTGTGTGTGTGTGTGTTTGTGTGTGTGTGTTAACGTTTGGTATTTTAAAGACAATACACTTACCAGTAGCATTTCGAGCAGTTTGTACAATGGACTCATCCATCGTAGTTAGGATGGCTGAAGCCGTAGCCAAATTGTTTGGTTGGCTTATCTCCAAGAACAGAGTTCATCATATCAAAATGGGGATTCTTTCGGGGTCTCCCATTGCTGCTACGCTCAAGATCTCTTTTATGGTCTCTAAATTCTTTCTTGAGCATCTTCAGTTTATTTAGCAGCTGGTTGATGGTCAGGTCATAACCCGCGACAGCTAGCTCCCTCTGTATTTGCTCAAAAATGGGCTTTGTCCGAGTGGGTCCCTCCAGTTTATCTTGTACTTCTGCTGATGTCCACAGAGCCGGGAAATGTGTCTCCTCTTCGCTCCAAGTCTGCTTGAGTTTGAAATCCATCATGTTTGCTCTGCTGTTCAGAATGCAACATGGCGGTCAGTAATGTTTTGAGGCACTTTTCAGCTGATCAGTTAACCCCGGCCACGGCAGTGCACGTAACTAATGTCAACTGGTTCGCAGCTCTAGCGCAGCAACAAGTTGGGGCCAGCTTAGCACCACTTGTGAGAGCCTTGGGTTAGTGCTTAGGTGGTTGAAAAGCAAAGAACTGGTGCCAAGTCAGGCTCTGGCTCCAGTTAAGCACCTGAACCAGCTTGGTGGAAAAGGCCTAAGTGAGAGTCAGACTGGGGCAGGTGGGCTGCGTGCTGGGGGGGCAGTGGGGGATGTACGAGGGGTGGTGGAGGGAGGGCAGTGGGACTAGATGAAGGTGGAGGCAGCAGTGGTTGGAGGGCAGGTGGAGAAGAGGGCGGTTGGTCAAACCTGTAAAAGAACAGGTTCAGGTTGTTCACCCACCCCCTATCCCCTGTGGCCTGGGAGTAGGTATTCTGATGCCCAGAGATGGTTTTGAGGCTTCTCCAGACACCGCTGACGTCACTCAGCTGCAGCTTGTCCTCCATCTCCTTCCTGTAGCTGTCCTTCCCCTCTCTGATCTTCCTCCTTAGCTCCCTCTGTACGGACTTCAGCTTCTCCTGGTTTCCCAACCTGAAGATCCTTTTCTTCTCGTTCAGCAGTGACTTTATCTCAGGGCTGATCCAGGGTTTGTTGTTTGAGAAACACCGTATGGTCTTGGTGGGTACGGTGTTCTCTACACAGAAGTTGATGTCGTCTGTGATGGTGTGTGTGAGGCTGTCAATGTCCTCACCATGTGGATCGCAGAGCTGATCCCACGCAGTGGATTCAAAACAGTCCTTCAAAGCAGGGGTGTGCCCTATCGTATCGTTCATGATAATACCGGTATAATTTTTGATACCAATGTAAAAATGAATATTGTGATAGTTGGGGTCCGTTATGCTGCCAACGAAGTTATGCGTTACCATAGAAACGACAAAAAAAGCATGGTGCGAAAAGTGGCACTCTGTGTTTGGAATGTCTGAATCTAGTTGCAAGTAAGTAATTTAGTTTTAAGGCTGTTTCAGACTGCTGCCCACTTTAAAAAAACAGTGCAGTGATGTGGATAATCTGCCCGCACTTTTTTTTGGCTTCAGTGAAAAGTTTTACTTCACCCTGAAGCAGTGTTGTCGATGTCCGGACTCCGAAGTGTCCAGAGGTTTATTTTCGTTCCCTTGTGGCTGCTCCAGATTGATAAAAAAAATCTGCTAACAGCCCCAGGAGCAACGAAGATTTCTAACGCAGATAAGCTGAGAGAAAGAGATGGGAGGTCTGACGCAGCGCTCATTTACCTGCAGAAGTGTCTTGTTTGGTGCAACAGCAGACAGGTAGGCCAAATGATGAAATAATATGTTTAAATCAACCCACTCCCTCCCTGATTTTAGACCCTCTTGCTGACTCGGTGAAATAACAGACTAAATTAACTTAATATGTTTAAATGATCAAAACCCCCTCATACCCCAGAGCATAGAAATAAGATGAAGTCAGAAGTAATGTGGTGAATGAGTGTCTGTGGTTATACTATCCTGCTGTAGCTGCTTATACTGTAGTTTAGGGTTTATGTTTTTAATGTAATAAATACGCTGCCTTAACCACAGCTAAATTGCTCTTACATTCATAAGGTAGTGTTTTCAGGACTATTAAGATGTTTTAAGAAAAACCTTTATAATTTTCAAAACTGCAGGCTATATGTAGTCTGCAGTATCAACTTTACTCGCATCTACTTGTTACTGTTCTCTCCTAAATTTGCCTTATTTTCTCATTTTTTAAACATCTTTTCATAAAGGTACTCTTTTTTAAAACTTTTGAACATTTTTGGTGACAAGTTCATGACCTTTTTCATGCAGAATTGTACCGTTTTACCTAAAGCCTCTTACCTTGTGTCTTTATTCTGAAAAGGTGAAGAAATCAGAAGCAGCACCAGGTTTAAATTAACCATTTAACTGTCACAGACTTCATGGACGGATCGCACCCCTAGTGGCACAGCGCAGCACCTGTCAGCTGATGTTATATGACGTGATCAAAAAAACTCCCCAAACTCTAAATTTAGTTTTGCTTTTCCCCTTTTAATCCTGTTTTAACTGTTTTTAAAACTTCTTATTGCTTGGTTTTATGTCTTATTACCCTTGCTTTATAAATTAAGTCTGAGTGATTGATTGATTGAAAGTAAATCTGTTTGGCACAATAAGGGAAGCAGAGTTCTGTTCTGCTTACCAAGCTGCTTGACAGGACAAGGGGGAAAAATAGTCGTTAGATTAGTCTCAGTGTTTCCTCTGGCTCAAACACCTTGGTGTGGTGCCAACATATTTTCCAAAGGGGGGGGGGGGGGGTCAGAAAACACATGACACTATTGTAACCGGAATATGTTAATTTTATACTATTTATTTCATTTTTTAAATTTTGCACAGTAACTTTGCATATACAGACGTGGACAAAATTGTTGGTACCCCTCTGTTAATGAAAGAAAAACCCACAATGGTCACAGAAATAACTTGAATCTGACAAAAGTGGTAATAAATAAAAATTCTATGAAAATTAACCAATGAAAATCAGACAATGCTTTTGAATTGTGGTTCAAAAGAATTATTTTAAAAAAACAAACTCATGAAACAGGCCTGGAAAATAATGTGACCATAGGAACATGTTCAACCAAGATGTGTCCTCTGATTAACATCACAGGTGTCTACAAACTTGTAATCAGTCAGTCGGCCTATTTAAAGGGTGACAAGTAGTCACTGTGCTGTTTGGTGACATGGTGTGTACCACACTAAACATGGACCAGAGGAAGCAAAGGAGGGAGTTGTCTCAAGAGATTAGAAAGAAAATTATAGACAAGCATGTTAAAAGTAAAGAATATAAGACCATCTCCAAGCAGCTTGATGTTCCTGTGACAACAGTTGCACACATTATTCAGAAATTTAAGATCCACGGGACTGTAGCCAATCTCCCTGGACGTGGCTGCAGGAGGAAACTTGATGAAGAATGGTAACAAAAGAGCCCAGAACAACCTCTAAACACATTCATGGTGAACTCCAAGGTCAAGGTACATCAGTGTCAGATCGCACCATCCGTCGCTGTTTGAGCCAAAGTGGACTTCATGGGAGACGACCAAGGAGGACACCACTGTTGAAAACAAATCATAAAAAAGCCAAACTGGAATTTGCCAAACTGCATGTTGACAAGCCACAAAGCTTCTGGGAGAATGTCCTATGGACAGACGAGACAAAACTAGAACTTTTTGGTAAGGCACATCAGCTCTATGTTCACAAATACAAAAATGAAGCATACCAAGAAAAGAACACTGTCCCTACTGTGAAACATGGAGGAGGTTCTGTTATGTTCTGGGGCTGCTTTGCTGCATCTGGCACAGGGTGTCTTGAATCTGTGCAGGGTACAATGAAATCTCAAGACTATCAAGGTATTCTAGAGAGAAATGTGCTGCCCAGTGTCAGACAGCTTGGTCTCAGTCACAGGTCATGGGTCTTGCAACAGGATAATGACCCAAAACACACAGCTAAACACCCAAGAAGGGCTAAGAGCGAAACACTGGACTATTCTAAAGTGGCCTTCTATGAGCCCTGATCTAAATCCTACTGAACATCTGTGGAAAGAGCTGAAACATGCCGTCTGGAGAAGGCACCCTTCAAACCTGAGACAACTGGAGCAGTTTGCTCATGAGGAGTGGGCCAAAATACCTGCTGAGAGGTGCAGAAGTCTCACTGACAGATACAGAAATCGTTTGATTGCAGTGATTGCCTCAAAAGGTTGTGCAACAAAATATTAAGGGTACCATCATTTTTGTCCAGGCCTGTTTCATGAGTTTGTTTTTTAAAATAATTCTGTTGAACCACAATTCAAAAGCATTGTCTGATTTTCATTGGTTAATTTTCATAGAATTTTTATTTATTACCACTTTTGTCAGATTCAAGTTATTTCTGTGACCATTGTGGGTTTTTCTTTCATTAACAGAGGGGTACCAACAATTTTGTCCACGTCTGTAGAACTTACCCAGTGTTTCCTCTGGTAACATTTCTGGGTGGCGGCCTGCCTCACCAGAAAATTTACCACCGCGCCAATAAGGAGATATGAATTTAAAAAAAATATATGAAGCAATGACCGTCATGGCGGCGCAGTGGCGGAGTGGTTAGCACTGCGGCAGCACAGCAGCACAGCAACTCACCCTTGGCCTGGGGATCCTGGGTTCGATCCCAGCCCCCAACCAACAGTGATCTGTGTGAAGTTTGCATGTTCTCCCCATGTCTGTGTGGGTTTACTCCGGGATCTCGCCGGTTTCCTCCCACATGCCAAAAACATGCAAGTTAGGTTAATTGGCATCAAAACTGGGGATTCTAAATTGTCCTTAGGTATGACTGTAAGAGTGAATGGTTGTCTGTCTCTCTGTGTTGGCCCTGCGATGGACTGGCGATCTGTCCAGGGTGGACCCTGCCTCTCACCCAAAGATGCTGGGATAGGCTCCAGCCCCCCCGCGACCCAAAAAGGATTAAGCGGAAGAAGATGAATGAATGACTGTCATCCGCGTGGAATTTAGAAGCGCCCCGCCCATGTGAGCTTTCCAGTCAATCAGCAGGCAGTGTCTCACTAGCGGCTGCACCATCTTCGTGGAAAAGGAGTGAAAACCGGGAAGTCAAACAACAGAAATGGACTCTATTTGAAGAGAAACTTTGTGAAGAGGTCCGCCGTTTCTTTGTTGGTGAAAATCATGGCACGTCAGCGCCTTGGCGCTACCTTTCGGGCGGAAGTGAAACTACAAATGATGGTTGTGTGCATGTGTCAATCACTTGGCCTGGGTAGCTGAAAAGCTCCATTTCCCCTCTAGTCCGCTGTGGTCCGCGTACGTTTTGGACGAGCCCAGCACGCACGTGGCGCTGCTCATGCTCACTTTTTTCAGCTACCCAGGCCAAGCGGTTGACGCATGCCCACAACCATCATTTGTAGTTTCACTCCCGCCCGATAGGTAGCGCCAAGGCGCTGACGTGCTAGGATTTTCACCAACAAAGAAACAGTGGACTTCTTCACAAAGTTTATCTTCAAATATAGAGTCCATTTCTGCTGTTTGACTTCCCGGTGTTCACTCCTTTTCCACGAAGATGATGCTGCCGCTGTGAAAGAATGTATGTATGTATGATTCATTTATGTTTTTATTCTCGTTTTCCACCTCCTCGTTGTCTTCTTCGTCTACTGATGTATGCTGTGTTGATATCGCCACCTCGTAAATGGGACGTTCAGTCTTGTACATGCACTTTTCAATGCCTTCAGGTCGTGGGCAGGCAGCGCGGCCACAAAATTTGGGCTGCACGTGGTTGTCCGTGGTAGAGCACTGCGGACGCTAGCGGAGTGGAGACGATGACGTAAATTTCGTCACACGAGGTTTCCGGTTACATGTACGCAGACAGCAGAGGTGTAGCATGAAGCAGGCTTAAGGCTTGACTGTCCAACAGAAACATAAGTTTATTAAAGTACTTTAAACGTGGAAAAAAAAATCATAAGAGGTATGTAAGCACTGGAGGCATTTATCATGGTTTTAACCCGCTGGAAATGGGAGCAATAATGGAAGAGTCGCTTAGCTAAGCGATGTGGTTAGAATTCAAATGCAGCCGGCTTCATATGAAGGTAAAGGCAATGGGGACTGATGAATCGCTGAGGATATATTTCACCAGCTGCTACAATATTAAATCATGTTCCCAATGACTTTAATCCATCAGCAGCCTTCAGACAAACTAAACGTGCCAGCATTTGGATTTCAAAATAAGGGAGGTTTTTCTTGGCGGTGAGGAGGTTTCTAAAAAAAAAAAAATCTACAAATACACAGAAATATTATAACAGAAATAACGACATCCTTGGTCATTTAAGTTAATTTAAATTATGAAATAGTTTTAAGTGGGTGCTCTTTCTACCCTTAACTTAAAATCTGTGGCTGTCTTCTTTAATTTACATGACACTTGATATTTTCTAACCTGTTTGTATACCACCATAGACTGACAGAGAACATGAATTAGACAGAGCTCAGAGAGGGAAAGATGAGACAGAAGAGAGGAGCCAAGGAGAGGAAAGTGTTCAGGCAGAGGGTCCAGGAGAGGTAAGAGCAGAGGGAGGAGAGAAGGATGACACCAGTAAAAAGTCCAAATACAGGACATCTGGGTGGGACCCCAAATGGCCCAATATTCCAACATTCAAGCCTTGGTTGTACAATACTTCAAACTGTAAGTTCCATCTGCATGGCAGTGGCTCAGGAGGTAGAGTGGGTTGTCCAATAACCGGATAATTGGCGGTTCAAATGCCGCTCTCCCCAGATATCCTGCCGTTGTGTCCCTAGGCAAGACACTTTACCCACCTTGCCTCCAGTGTCCATAACACTGGGTATGAATGTGTATAAATGTTCAGTGGTGGCCGGAGAGGCCGTTGGCCCGGATTGGCAGCCACATTTCCATCAGCCTGCCTCAGGGCAGCTGTGGCTACAGTAGTACAGTGGGGCAAAAAAGTATTTAGTCAGCCACCAAGTGTGCAAGTTCTCCCACTTAAAAGATGAGCGAGGTCTCCAATTTTCATCACAGGTATACCTCAACTATGATAGCATACCTGTCAAGGCATACCTCATGCTTCCCTTATTGGGGGGGCCTTCACACCTGTACTGACCTCATGCCTCCCTTATTGGGGGGACCTTCACACCTGTATTGAGTACTTAAAAACTGTATTTATCGGCAGATGAAAGAAAACTGAAGCAAAAAAAAAAACAAAACAAACAAAAACCAAACAAACAGCAACTGCAACATGAACTATTTCAAATTCATTCATTTATGATGCCAATGCTGAAACAAAAGCAGAATGGATTTTTGTTTCATAAGTTAAGTATCAGAAATAATTCTCTTTGAAATTGTGTTAATAATAACAATGAAAATATCAATCTTATTCAGCCCTTTCAATATAATGCTATTCAGATGTAAAGCAAAGTTCCAAGATACAAAATAACAGTACACTATAGGGGATTTGGGCTACCTCTAAGCATGTTTGTTAAGATTTTCAAGCATTTTTTTTTGTTATATTTAGGTAATATTTGAAGGTGAATAATACTGCCCATACCTGAAAACATTTGGAGATTTCTCCTTCAGTCTGGAAAGGACAGAATTGTCTCGACCCACCATCGTGTTGCAATTGTCCGAAGCAAAGCCCACAACATTCTGCCATGGAATATTGTGCAATCTAAAATAAATAAATAAATGGTGACGGTGAAGGAGAACGGTGACGTCCAGTCCCTCGATTTCCCTTTTCTTCAAGCTTTGTTTTCTTCGCCGGCGGCGCGCTGCAAGAAACCATTTTGAAACTCACAAAAACACTGCTTAGGTGCACTTGTGGAGGATCGAAATAAGTGCAGGCGGACAGGACACGGCGAACTGAAGTTTAAAAGGGTGCTTCATGCAGACAGTCGTATACCCGGCTACAGACAATGCATGCATGGCACATTAGCATCACAGTACACAGCAGGAAAGCGTGGACATTTGCATTAGAGTCACACATACCAGGCGCAGCATTACTGGCGCCGGAATTCCTCTCTGTTCCGGAGCCGCAGGACAACAGAAGGTGCGAAGCGCATCTGCATAATGATCAGTCCACACCTCTCACTGTTGTGATAACTGCTCACGCTGAGCGCTCTGCCAGCCCCGTACGCTGTGGGGGTCACACACGAGGTGTTCCTCCACACTCTCAATAATTTTTTTTCCCGTATATTTTTCTTTTTGGCGTACAGAAATGGCAATACGCCCGTATTTGCTAAAATTGCATTTTCCCCGTATTAAAATACGGCGAAACCGTATCACTTGACAGGTATGTGATAGACAAAATGAGAAAAAAAAAATCCAGAAAATCACACTGAAGGATTTTTAATGAATTAACTGGTAAATTCCTCAGTAAAATAAGTATTTGGTAACCTACAAACAAGCAAGATTTCTGGCTCTCACAGACCTGTAACTTCTTCTTTAAGAGGCTCCTCTGTCCTCCACTCGTTACCTGTATTAATGGCACCTGTTTGAACTCATTATCGGTATAAAAGACACCTGTCCACAACCTCAAACAGTCAGACTCCAAACGCCACTATGGCCATGACCAAAGAGCTGTCAAAGGACACCAGAAACAAAATTCTAGACCTGCACCAAGCTGGGAAGACTGAATCTGCAATAGGTAAGCAGCTTGGTGTGACGAAATCAACTGTGGGAGCAATTATTAGAAAATGGACGACATACAAGACCACTGATAATCTCCCTCGATCTGGGGCTCCACGCAAGATCTCACCCCGTGTGGTCAAAATTATCACGAGAACAGTGAGCAAAAATCCTAGAACCACATGGGGGGACCTAGTGAATGACCTGCAGAGAGCTGGGACCAAAGTAACCTGAACCTGAACCTGAAGGCTACATCAGAAACACACTACGCCGCCAGGGACTCAAATCCTGCAGTGCCAGACGTGTCCCCCTGCTTAAACCAGTACGTGTCCAGGCCCATCTGAAGTTTGCTAGAGAGCATTTGGATGATCCAGAAGAGGACTGGGAGAATGTCATATGGTCAGATGAAACCAAAATAGAACTTTTTGGTAAAAACTCAACTTGTCGTGTTTGGAGGAGAAAGAACACCATACCTACTGTGAAGCATGGGAGTGGAAACATCATACTTTGGGGCTGTTTTTCTTTAAAGAGACCAGGACGACTGATCCGTGTAAAGGAAAGAATGAATGGGGCCATGTATCGTGAGATTTTGAGTGAAAACCTCCTTCCACCAGCAAGGGCATTGAAGATGAAACATGGCTGGGTCTTTCAGCGTGACAATGATCCCAAACACACCGCCCAGGGAACGAAGGAGTGGCTTCGTAAGAAGCATTTCAAGGTCTTGGGGTGGCCTAGTCAGTCTCCAGATCTCAACCCCATAGAAAATCTTTGGAGGGAGTTGAAAGTCTGTGTTGCCCAGCGACAGCCCCAAAACATCACTGCTCTAGAGATCTGCATGGAGGAATGGGCCAAAATACCAGCAACAGTGTGTGAAAACCTTGTGAAAACTTACAGAAAACGTTTGACCTCTGTCATTGCCAACAAAGGGTATATAACAAGGTATTGAGATGAACTTCTGTTATTGACCAAATACTTAATTTACTGAGGAATTTACCAATTAATTCATTAAAAATCCTTCAATGTGATTTTCTGGATTTTTTTTTCTCATTTTGTCTCTCATAGTTGAGGTATACCTGTGATGAAAATTGGAGACCTCTCTCATCTTTTAAGTGGGAGAACTTGCACAATTGGTGGATGACTAAATACTTTTTTACCCCACTGTAACTTGCCATTAATTCAATTCAACTTTATTTATATAGCGCCAATTCACAACAACAGTCATCTCATAGCACTTTCAAATGTAGGGGGGACCCCCACAATTGCAGAAAGACCCCAGCAATCAGGCGATCCTCTGTCAGCAAGCGCTTGGTGACGGTGGAGAGGAAAAACTCCCTTTTAACAGGAAGAAACCTCCAGCAGAGCAAGGCTCAGAGAGGGGCAGTCATCTGTTGCGACTGGCTGGGGAGTGAGGGGATAGAGAAGATGAAAAGAACACACATGTAGAGAGCAAACAGCACAATGGGGACTCAATCTATGGGAGAGAACAAACAGATGTTAATGACCAGCAAAAAAAAATATTTCATTGAGAGTGAAGAAAGAAGTGAAGCCCAGTGCAATTACTGGAGGTCCCCCGGCTGTCTAAACCTATTAGCAGCATAACGAAGATATGGACATAAGCCCTCCCTAATTGTAGGCTATATCAAAAAGGAAGGTTTTATGCTCTGCACTGTGTGTCTGTGTGTGTGTGTGTGTATATACTGTATATATTTTATAGTAATATGTACATATGTATATTAGCTGCTCTTGCTTGCTTGTGTTTTTTTTTTTTTTTTTTTTTTTTTCCCCTTGCCTTCTGATTGTTGCTCTGAGTGTTGCTATCCCTGCGCTGTTGCAATCCTGGAATTTCCCCGTTGTGGGACTAATAAAGGCTTATCTTATCTTATCTTATCTTTAACCCTATTCTTAAAAACAGATCGAGTCTGACTCCCGAATCCAGATTGGCAGCTGGTTCCACAGGAGAGGAGCTTGATGACTGAAGGCTCTGCCCCCCATTGTACTTTTGGAGATTCTAGGTATTAGAAGTAATCCAGCATTTTGGGAGCGTAGTGCTCTGTTAGGATAATAAGGTAATATCAGATCTTTTAAATAAAAAGTGACCTGATTGTTTAGAGCTTTGAAAGTGAGAAGAAGAATTTTAAACAATTCTAAACTCTACGGGAAGCCAATGAAGGGAGGCCAGAACCAGAGAGATATGATCTATTTTTCTAGTACCTGTTAAAACTCTTGCAGCAGCATTTTGGACCAACTGAAGACTTTTTAGAGATGTTTTAGGACAATCTGATAATAAAGAGTTACAATAATCTAATCTAGAGCTAACAAAAGCGTGGATCAGTTTCTTAGCATCACTCTGAGACAAGATGCTCCTAATCTTGGCAATATTACTCAAATGATAGAAGGCAGTCTTAGAAACGAATTTAATATGTGAACTGAAAAACAGATCTTGATCAAAAACAACTCCAAGGTTCCTCACAGAACTATTAAGAGAAAGAGTAACTGCATCCAAACTAAAAGTCTGATTTGGAAAGGTATTTCTAAGGTTTTTTGGACCAAAAAAATAACTTCAGTCTTATCTGAATTTAATAGCAGGAAATTGCAAGTCGGGCGGTGCGGTGGTTAGCACTGCGGCAGCACAGCAACTCACCCTTGGCCGGGGGATCCTGGGTTCGATCCCAGCCCCCGACCAACAATGATCTGTGTGGAGTCTGCATGTTCTCTCCGTGTCTGCGTGGGTCTACTCCGGGATTTCTCCGGTTTCCTCCCACATGCCAAAAACATGCAAGTTAGGTTAACTGGCATCAAAACTTGGGATTCTAAATTGTCCTTAAGTATGACTGTGAGAGTGAATGGTTGTCTGTCTCTCTGTGTTGGCCCTGCAATGGACTGGCGATCTGTCCAGGGTGGACCCTGCCTCTCGCCCAAAGATGCTGGGATAGGCTCCAGCCCCCCCCCCCCCCCGAAAAGGATTAAGCGGAAGAAGATGAATGAATGGACGAATGAATGAATGAAATTGCAAGTCATCCAAGCTTTGATTTCCTTAAGACAGGCTTCTATCTTGGCTAATTGATTACTATCATCTGGCTTCATTGACAAGTATAATTGTGTGTCATCGGCATAACAATGAAAATGTATATAGTGCTTTCTAATAATGTTGCCTAACGGACGCATATATAAACTAAAAGAGTAGGGCCTAGCACAGATCCCTGTGGAACTCCATGACTGAGCTTTGAGTTGAAAGAAAACTCATTATTGACATGAACAAACTGGAACCTATCACATAAATAAGATCTAAACCACTGCAACGAAGTTCCATTAAGTCCAACATAGTGTTCTAATCTATCAAGTAGAATATTATGATCGACAGTATCAAAAACTGCACTAAGGTCTACAACAGGCATGGGCAAACTACGGCCCGGGGGCCATATGCGGCCCGTTAAGCTTTTTAATCCGGCCCGCCAAACTTGAAGAAATTATATTAATAAACCTTGTTAATGTTTTATTTTCCCTGCAATTCTCACGTTTTCCCACTAGATGCCGCACTCTAGATACACTGACCTTTGTTAAGGTGCGGCGTATTACTCCACGTTTGCGCTTTACTCTTTGACCCCTCAGCCCTTCTGTAAAGATGAGTGGACCTCATGAACATCAACAAAGCCAGCCACGGATCCAAGTTAACAGACCAACACCTCAGATCCATCCTGAGAATCACCACAACAAAACTAACTCCAGACTTTGATGGTCTCCCTTTTTAGGCAGCGCAACAACACTGTTCCCACTAAAACTGAAAGTAAGTTTCTCCGTTGTGTTACGTAAAAAATGCATTTGAAAAATAATTTGTTTAATAAGCCTTACATGTTACACATCATTTCTGTTAAGGGGTGCATATAATTGGTGTGCAGGTGCACGTACGTTCTCAAAATAAACAATGCGCACCAGATCAAATATAACGCGCTCTGCATACTGGCGCACCGTGACTCTGTTCTGTCATTGCGCTGGTTGTTGTTGAGTTTTGGCATTGGGGACGCCCATTGAATAGAAGAAGGACAAGTGCATCTGCATCTCCTACTGTTTTTGAAATAAAGACTGTCAGGAGGAGAGTGATGATGATGATATCCTGACGGATAACAGAACTTTCAGTGCTTTTAAATAGTAACTGTTAGTAATAAAAAAGCTGTATTTCATTCATTTAATTTTCAGTGTTTTAAGAGTCATTTCAATAAAGAGCAAAGTACTGTGGGGCTTCAAAGACAGATATTTTTTTTATAATGCCTTTGTTAATTTTCAATTGATATTAAAGCACATGTTTTCTACATATCCCATGATATGTTTTTTCTCCTATGAGGTGGGTCACCAAAACACTCCATCCATCTGCTCTTGGTCTGGCCCCTCTGTCAAATTTTAGAACCCATTGTGGCCCACTAGTCAAAAAGTTTGCCCACCCCTGGTCTACAAGGACAAGTACAGAAACAAGTCCATTATCAGATGCGATCAGGAGGTCATTAGTGACCTTCACTAAGGCTGTTTCAGTACTATGATGGATTCTAAACCCAGATTGAAACCCTGCAAGTGGTCAAATAATTGTGTAGCAAAACTCTTTCTAAGATTTTTGAAATGAAAGGCAGATTAGAGATTGGTCTATAGTTAGCTAAAACTCCTGGATCCAGCATTGGCTTTTTGAGTAAGGGTTTAATTACAGCTGTTTTAAAAGCCTGCGGTACATGGCCTAATGTTAAAGAAGAATTGATTATTTGAAGAATAGAGCTACCAATAAATGGGGAGACTTCTTTAAATAACCTGGTAGGAATAGGGTCTAAAAGACAAGTTGAAGTGTTGGATGAGGAAATTATTTTATCTAACTCTAAAAGGTCAATTGGAGTAAACTCATCCAAACAGATGTCAACTGAAGGAGTTGTAGTAGTTACTGTATTTAAATTAACGGTGGGAAGAATCTGACTGATTTTATCTCTGATGGATGAAATTTTATTATTGAAAAAGTTCATTAAGTCCTAACTAGTAAGCTCTAAGGGAATGCTAGGATTGACAGGGTCCTGACTCTTTGTCAGCCTGGCTACAGTGCTGAAAAGAAACCTGGGATTATTCTTGTTCTCTTCTATTAATGCAGAATAATAACTTGTTTTAGCTTTTCTAAGAGATTTTTTATAAATTAAAAGATGATTTCTCCAAGCTAAATAGATTTCATCTAAATTAGTGGAACACCATTTTCTTTCTAATTGACGAGTCTTCTGTTTTAAGCTATGAGTTTCTGTGTTGAACCAAGGAATTAGAAATCTCTGATTAGACATTTTCTTTTTTAAAGGGGCCACCATGTCTAGAGTCTGATGCAGAGAAACTGTAACACTAATCTACCATGCTATCAATTACAGAAGGAGAAAGCTGTCTATAGCTCATTTCTATTGTTGACACATGGCATTGAGGAAACAATGTGCATAAATTTGGTAACATCATCTGAGAGGCATCTACTGTAGTAATATTTTTCCTTAGGAGCCAAATAGTCAGAAATAGTAAAATCAAAGGTTAACAGACAATGGTCTGACAGTACAGGGTTATGAGGAGGCACTACCAGATTTTCTATTTCTATGCCATATGTCAGAACAAGGTCCAACATATGGTGAAGATAATGGGTACAATTTCCTACTTTCTGAGAAAACCCCATCGAGTCTAATATTGAATTAAATGCCAAATTAAGGCAACCACTATCTACATATACATGTATGTTAAAGTCCCCTACTATAATTATTCTATCTGATTTCAGCACTAAATCAGCTAAGAATTCGGCAAATTCGGATAAAAACTCTGAGAAGGTTGATGGAGGACGATAAGCTATGGCAAATGTGTGAATGTGTGTGTGAATGGTTAAGGGATAGCGCCGTACTGTGGCTGCTTCATCCATCCAGGTGGATGCCCTCAATTTCCCCTCTGGGGATCAATAAAGTATATAAAATCAAAAAAAAAAAAAAAAAAGGAAAAATCAAATAAAATTGGGTTTAACCTAAAATTGCTAAAATGCCCAATACTGAGGACCAGGCCCTCAAAGGAATTATAATGTGTTTTTTGCTTTACATTAACTAGTAATTTAGAATGGTAAATTGTTGCTACTCCTCCTCCATGACCAGAACTTCTGGGATTTTGACAGTTTAAATAACCAGAGGGAGCTGATTTATTTAAACCAACATAATCCTCTTGCCCAAACCAAGTCTCTGTAAAGGATATTAAATTAATCTGATGATCAACTAACAGATCATGGACTAGCAGAGACTTTGGAGTTAGAGACCTAATATTTAACAAACTGCATTTCATTCAATCATTCATTCATTCATCTTTAAATTTTGAAGAGGAACAGAGGCCAAATCATTAAATTTAGAGACTTCATGTTTAATTTGAGTTTTATCAACTGGAGGCAAGGTGGGTAAAGTGTCTTGCCCAGGGACACAACGGCAGGATATCTGGGGAGAGCGGGATTCGAACCGCCAATCATCCGGTTATTGGACAACCCGCTCTATCTCCTGAGCCACTGCCATACATATGGAACTTACAGTCTGAAGTATTGTACAACCAAGGCTTGAATGTTGGAATATTGGGCCATTTGGGGTCCCACCCAGACGTCCTGTATTTGGACTTTTTACTGGTGTCATCCTCCTCTCCTCCCTCTGCTCTCACCTCTCCTGGACCCTCTGCCTGAACACTTTCCTCTCCTTGGCTTCTCTCTTCTGTCTCATCTTTCCCTCTCTGAGCTCTGTCTAATTCAGGCTCTCGCTCTGTCTATGGTGGAATACAAACAGATTAGAAAATATCAAGTGCCAAGTTTTGTCCTGCAGAATTTTTTTGTGATGGTTTACATAAATGACAAAAACGTGTATTTTTTTTTGTATTTTTATTCTAGTGTTTCTTTTTTCCATTGAGAGAGTAGGGATGGGAAAGAAACATTCATAATAGTAATGTACTCATGCATACTTAAACTATATGATCAGAGGTGGGTATAGTAGCCAGAAATTCTACTCCTGTAAAAGCAGTGCTTTGAATTAATAATTAAAAGTAGACAACCAAAAATTTCTACTTAAGTTAAGGGTACAAAGAGTGGACACTTTATAAACTTGAGTAATGACTTCAATCTTGAAGGTTTGAGGTTTTTCTCCAAAATTTACAACAATTTTCTTATAGTTTTCTACTATATATATATATATACACTATAGTTTTCTACTTTTCTCTAAGTTTATCTAAATTTGAAACCACTTTCCTCAAATTTGTAATTTCCTCTTGTAATATTGATTTTTCTTGTACATTTGAGACTTTTCCACGCAATACGGGCAGACCGAACATCAGACAGTGGCAAAGCAAGGGGCAGTGGAGTGATAATGTATGTTAACAACAACTGGTGCAGACCGGGACATATCACTGTTAAACAACAACACTGTAGCAAAGACATCGAATTGCTAGCTGTTAGCATGCTGCCTACATATCTCCCGAGGAATACTCACACGTGATCTGCATTGTTATTTATGCAAATCCAATGGCGAACGCTGGGACAGCGCGTGACGTCATCCATTAAGTAACCGGCAGGCTGCAGACAGAACACCCAGATGCTCTTCTCCTCATCTCAGGCGATTTCAACCATGTTTCACTGTCTCCCATTCTACCCACGTTCATCCAGTATGTCACATGCCACACTAGAGACAATAAAACACTGGACTTATTCTACGCAAACACTAAGGAGGCGTACACCTCATCACCACTCCCCCCACTCGGGAGATCGGATCACAACTTGGTTCATCTCCGGCCGGTGTACAAACCCCTAGTGCACAGACAACCTCCGGCCATGTGCACAGTGAAGTTATGGTCTGAGGAGGCAATGGACGCTCTAAAGGGCTGTTTTGAAACCACTGCCTGGAAGCAGCTCTGCGATCCACATGGTGAGGACATCGATGGCCTCACTCACACCATCACGGACTACATCAGCTTCTGTGTGGACAACACCGTTCCCACCAAGACCATACGGTGTTGCTCAAACAACAAACCCTGGATCAACCCTGAGATAAAAACACTTCTGAGAGAGAAGAAGAGGATCTTCAGGTCGGGGAACAGGGAGATGCTGAAGTCCGTACAGAGGGAGCTGAGGAGAAAGATCAGAGAAGGCAAGGACAGCTTCAGGAAGAAGATGGAGGACAAGCTGCAACAGAGCGACATCAGCGGAGTCTGGAGAAACCTTAAAACCACCTCTGGGCTCCAGAATACCTCCCCCCAGGCCACGGGGGGCAGGGAGTGGGCGAACAATCTGAATCTGTTTTTCAATAGGTTTGACCAACCGCCCTCCCCCCTGACTGCACAACAACCACTGCTGCCTCTAAAGACATCAAGTCCTGCTGCCCACTCCCCACTCCACCAACACCCCCCCCCCCCCACTCCCAATACACAGCCCCCCAACCTGACCCTCACTAAGACCCAGGTGAGGACGGAGCTGAGGAAGATCAAGGCGAGGAAGGCGTCGGGACCGGACGGCATCAGCGCAAAGCTCCTCAAGTCCTGTGCAGACCAGCTGTGTGGGATTGTGGAGCACATTTTCAATCTGAGCCTGAAGCTGGGGAGGGTACCACAGCTGTGGAAAACATCTTGTGTGGTACCTGTACCAAAGACTTCCCACCCCAAAGATCTGAACAGCTACAGACCAGTGGCCTTGACGTCCCACATGATGAAGACCCTGGAGAGACTGCTCCTTGCTCACCTCCGCTCCCTGGTGGGACCAGCGATGGATCCACTCCAGTTTGCCTACCAGCATGGCATTGGGGTGGAGGATGCAGTGATCTTCCTCCTTCACCGTTCTCTGTCTCACTTGGAGAAGCCCGGGAACGCGGTGAGGATCATGTTCTTTGACTTCTCCAGTGCTTTCAACACCATCCAACCGATGATCCTGAAGGACAAGCTGCTGTGCGCAGGGGTGGACCAGCACCTGTCATCATGGATCCTGGTGTAACCCAGTGTTAAAAACGTGATTAAAATTATGAATGTCGATACCACTTTAAGAAGAACGGGGGACATTCATTTCACAACGGGAGTAGATAGTTTAACGTGAATTAAATTATAAATATTGATACCGCTTTTAGAAAAGAAAAACACCCATTTCACAATGGGAATACATAATTTGAATATGAATATTTAAATAAATATATATTCATAAATAGTAGGAACATTTTCTAGAATAGTCTGATAAAGCTCCTAGTATTGTGTGTTGATATTTTGAGTAACCAATGGCTGTGCCATTGCTGGGTCACACCACCCAATGGGTTAAGCGCTCTCTCCCTGGGTCTGGGATGACTTGCATTTTTGGCTCAGTCACGCCAGACGACGAAAGACACAGACCAGAGAGAGAGACGGTCCTTGGTGATATGGCAACGCTAGCGTGCTGGTAGCAGCCTTTACCTGGATAAAACCCTTGAAATTGGTAAGCCTAAACCAAAATGAGAAATGAGACATTGCGGTATTGCCAAATTCTAATGCCCCGTCTATTAAATTTTAAGATTGGGATCCGGGGGCTGTCGGCGCCGTTGAGCGCGGGAACCCCATTGAAGCACGAGCCACTTGGCATGGTGAGTGCTATGGGCGCAGTCGGGGCTATGTCACTTCCGGTTAGTAACACATCGCCGCCATCTTAACTCGGTGAAAACAACCCGTTACCAAGCATTGTCGAGTGCAGTTTTTTGACTTTTTGTCATGGCCTGTGACTACGTAGAAAAGCTTGATGAGTCAGCCAGGCTACGTTATCAGGAGAAGCTGACAGCAAGTGGACTGACAGATTGCCCATACAAACTACCAGCCGGAAAATGGGTTAATGACCCGACCAGGTGGCCAGCTGTGCAGTGGCCGGACGTGTACAGCTACTTGATCGACACCCCTGGTAAGCATATTTGCTTCGACCCATATTAACATGATTAACCCTCTTACATGTTTTGAATGTTTTTAAGGAAAGGCCCCTATGGGTAACATGACCAATCCATTAAATATCAGGGCAGCACAGGAGTAATTCTTAAAAGAAATAATTAAACAAGAAAATGTTCACTGATGCTAAACACTGCTCAGGTGCGCTTGTGTTGGATCGAAATAAGTGCAGGCGGACACGAGTGAAGTTTAAAAGGGTGCTTCATGCAGACAGTCAACATATATACCCGGCTAATGCATGCATGGCACATTAAGCATCACAGTAGACAGCAGGAAAGCATATACATTTGCATTAGTCACACATATCAGGCGCAGCATTACTGGCGCCGGGATTCCACTCTGTTCCAGAGCCGCAGAAGGTGCGAGGCGCTTCTATAACGATCAGTAATCGCTCACGCCGAGCGCTCTGCCAGCTCGCTGTGGGAGTCACACGGTGGTGTTCTCTTTTCCTGTATATTTTTCTTTTTGGCGTACAGAAATGGCAATACGCCCGTATTTGCTAAAATTGCATTTTCCCCGTATTAAAATACGGCGACACCGTATTTGTCACCTCTTTCATTAATGGCCAGCCCCTTTGTTGCACTATTTACTACAGTCTACAGTTAAATTAGTCAGGCTGACTGCACATAGAGAGGTCTGTATTGTTGGGTGAAAAGGGAATCAGTCATGCATTTCCATAGACGAAATGTCCGTCTCTGTTTACAGCACAGAGAGGCTTGTGTCGGCGGCTAGCATTTTCAAAACGTGACCCATCAAGTGGCAACTAATTAAACTAACACAATATCACTCAATTACCTGATATAGGACGTGATGAGCTGAATATAATGCACTACGACGGGCTGGACAAGCTTGACTGGGTCACAGCAGCTGCCTGGGACTAGGTCGCCACTGAATTGTTTTCACCTAGTACGGCGTTGCCATGTGGGTTGCTAACCGGAAGTAGGCCAAATGCCCGGATGCCCGACTGCGCCCATTTATTCAATGTGTATGTGGATGCTAACCGCTAGCTTAAAAATGCTAGCCGCCGATGCTAAATTCGGCTAGTTTTTTCATCAGAAAAAGCTATTTTTCAAGGCTGTAACGGTTAGCAAAGGTCCCAGTTCCCTTGCCATTAATTGCTACTTGATGGTGAATGATATATCTGTGGTTGATATGTGTTTTAAAGTGCCAAAATTGTGATAAATTGTTGCGCTAGATGTGATGTTAGCTTGGTGCAGCACACTGCACCAATGTCCTGTGATGTCACGTGCTCCAAATGCACTTTACTCATCGTGATAGCACCATTTTGATAAATTTGAATGGTAGATGTGTTTGTTTTATGCACATTTGTTGATTTGGGGAAATTGACTTATAGACTAAGCTCTTTGTGTTCTGACCTATTTTATAGGTCGGGTTCTTTTTTTTTTTTTCCCCTTTGGACTGGTTTGACCAGAGTGTGGATCTCCAGATCTGGATGACGAGCTGAAGCCCGAACCCTATGAACTGCTAAAGGTGACTCCACTAGTCACCTGGAAAGGACAAAAAAAAGGACTGTGAATTTTGTAAATATAAGTTTGAGTTTATGGATTATTTTTTTTCCTATTTTATTGCACTGTGTATTTATTTATGTGTACATAATTGTAAATAATATACATAGTTGCAAGTTCCATATACGGCTGTGTTTGTGTCATCTGTTGTTGCACCTCCCAGGCTCCTACGAACCCAGAGTCGGTCTGACCTGGCCCAATTATCCCTCTGCTCAGGTAGTAAAGTTAAGGTAAATGCATGTCCATAACACACCACTACCAAAAGGGGTACTACACCTAAAGTGAGTAGGTGTTAGTTAGTAAGGGTTACACACATAAATCTGGCGAGCGCAGGTGTTAGTGGGTGTTACCCCCCAACCCAGTGATATTATACCCTGTGTATATTGTATATTGTTACAGTGGTATATTGTTACAAAATTTGGTGAGACAAGTAAGTGTCACAGGGTTATACTGGACTACCTCACAAACTGGCCTCAGTTTGTGAGAACCCGGGACTGTGTGTCCGACACTATCATCGGTAGCACGGGGGCCCCCCAGGGAACGGTTTTGGCTCCCTTACTGTTCACCCTTTATACTGCGGACTTCTCACACAACACAACACACTGCCATCTACAGAAGTTCTCTGACGACGCTGCGATCGTTGGCCTCATCTCCAACGGAGATGAAGCTGAGTACAGAGGGCTTATCCAGGACTTCGTGGACTGGTGCCATCGGAACTGCCTCCAGATCAACGCGAGGAAAACTAAGGAGCTGGTGGTGGACTGCCGCAGGCAAGGACAACCCCTCACAGCACCAGTAAATATACAAGGAACAGACGTTGAGATGGTGACATCCTACAAGTACCTGGGTGTTCATCTGAATAATAAACTAGACTGGTCACACAATACTGACGCACTCTACAAGAAGGGACAGCGCAGGCTGTTCCTACTGAGGAGACTCAGGTCTTTTGGTGTACAAGGGGCGCTGCTGAAGACATTCTATGACACGGTGGTGGCATTAGCCATCACTTTTGGAGTGGTCTGCTGGGGCAGTGGCATTACAGCAGCCGATAGGAAGAGACTGAACAAACTGATCATGAAAGCTAGCTCTGTCCTGGGGCAACGCCTTGACCCAGTGGAGGAGATGGGAGAGAGAAGGATGGTGGCTAAACTGTCATCTCTGCTGGAGTCCGAGTTCCACCCTATGCAGGACACAGTGAATGCACTGAGGAGCTCATTTAGCAGCAGACTACATCATCCTAGGTGCACAACCGAGAGGTTTCGCAGGTCCTTCCTACCTACGGCTGTCAGACTGTACAACCTAAGCAGGGCTGCTCGCAGAGATAGCAAAAAGACGTGACAACCTAATAGTACTGAATGCAAAAGACGCAATAGACTTACACAATGGTCCCCTACGGTATACAACTAGGAAAATACCGGTCACTATGGAGGGTGAGAATATGTACAGGTACATAATCATACCATGTAGGGTAACTAAGTAGACGGCTGTGCTGTTTCATTCCTTCTAGCTACAATGCTCCGCACTGTGTGTGTTTATATATTTATTCCATCTAGCTACAATACTCCGCACTGTGTGTTTATATATATATTTATATATTTATTCCATCTAGCTACAATACTCCGCACTGTGTGTTTATATATAGAGTATATTTATATATTTATTCCATCTAGCTACAATGCTCCGCACTGTGTGTCTGTATATATATATATATATATATATACTGTATATATATATATATATATACAGTATATACACAGTGGGGCAAAAAAGTATTTAGTCAGCCACCAATTGTGCACGTTCTTCCACTTAAAAGATGAAAGAGGTCTCCAATTTTCATCATAGGTATACCTCAACTATGAGAGACAAAATGAGAAAAAAAAAAAAATCCAGAAAATCACAATGAAGGATTTTTAATGAATTAATTGGTAAATTCCTCGGTAAAATAAGTATTTGGTCAATAACAAAAGTTCATCTCAATACTTTGTTATATACCCTTTGTTGGCAATGACAGAGGTCAAACGTTTTCTGTAAGTCTTCACAAGGTTTTCACACACTGTTGCTGGTATTTTGGCCCATTCCTCCATGCAGATCTCCTCTAGAGCAGTGATGTTTTGGGGCTATCGCTGGGCAACACAGACTTTCAATTCCCTCCAAAGATTTTCTGTGGGGTTGAGATCTGGAGACTGGCTAGGCCACTCCAGGACCTTGAAATGCTTCTTATGAAGCCACTCCTTCATTGCCCGGGCGGTGTGTTTGGGATCATTGTCATGCTGAAAGACCCAGCCATGTTTCATCTTCAATGCTCTTGCTGATGGAAGGAGGTTTTCATTCAAAATCTCAGGATACATGGCCCCATTCATTCTTTCCTTTACACGGATCAGTCATCCTGGTCCCTTTGCAGAAAAACAGCACCAAAACATGATGTTTCCACTCCCATGCTTCACAGTAGGTATGGTGTTCTTTCTCCTCCAAACACGACAAGTTGAGTTTTTACCAAAAAGTTCTATTTTGGTTTCATCTGACCATATGACATTCTCCCAATCCTCTTCTGGATCATCCAGATGCTCTCTAGCAAACTTCAGACGGGCCTGGACGTGTACTGGCTTAAGCAGGGGGACACGTCTGGCACTGCAGGATTTGAGTCCCTGGTGGCGTAGTGTACTACTGATGGTAGCCTTTGTTACTTTGGTCCCAGCTCTCTGCAGGTCATTCACTAGGTCCCCCCGTGTGGTTCTGGGATTTTTGCTCACCGTTCTCGTGATCATTTTGACCCTACAGGGTGAGATCTTGTGTACCTATTGCAGATTCAGTCTTCCCAGCCTGGTGCAGGTCTACAATTTTTTTTCTGGTGTCCTTTGACAGCTCTTTGGTCTTGGCCATAGTGGAGTTTGGAGTCTGACTGTTTGAGGTTGTGGACAGGTGTCTTTTATACTGATAATGAGTTCAAACAGGTGCCATTAATACAGGTAACGAGTGGAGGACAGAGGAGCCTCTTAAAGAAGAAGTTACAGGTCTGTGAGAGCCAGAAATCTTACTTGTTTGTAGGTGACCAAATACTTATTTTACCGAGGAATTTACCAATTAATTCATTAAAAATCCTTCAATGTGATTTTCTGGATTTTTTTTTTTCTCATTTTGTCTCTCATAGTTGAGGTATACCTATGATGAAAATTGGAGGCCTCTCTCATCTTTTAAGTGGGAGAACTTGCACAACTGGTGGCTGACTAAATACTTTTTTACCCCACTGTATATATATATATATATATATACTGTATATATATATATATATATATATATATATATATATACATATATATATATATATATACACACACACACACACACTACTGTTCAAAAGTTTGGGGTCACTTAGAAATTTCCTTATTTTTGAAAGAAAAGCACTGTTTTTTTCAATGAAGATAACTTTAAACTAATCAGAAATACACTCTAATATCTAATATACATTGCTAATGTGGTAAATGACTATTCTAGCTGCAAATGTCTGGTTTTTGGTGCAATATCTACATAGGTGTATAGAGGCCCATTTCCAGCAACTATCACTCCAGTGTTCTAATGGTACAGTGTGTTTGCCCATTGCGTCAGAAGGCTAATGGATGATTAGAAAACCCTTGTGCAATCATGTTAGCACAGCTGAAAACAGTTTAGCTGGTTAGAGAAGCTATAAAACTGACCTTCCTTTGAGCAGGTTGAGTATCTGGAAAAAAATATTATTTCAAATACAAATCATTATTTCTAACCTTGTCAATGTCTTGACTATATTTTCTATTCATTTTACAACTCATGGCGGTAAATAAGTGTGACTTTTCATGGAAAACACAAAATAATTGTCTTGGTGACCCCAAACTTTTGAACGGTAGTGTATATATATTTATATTTATGTGTACATATGTATATTCGCTGCTCTTGTTTTTTCTTGCCTTCTGATTGTTGCTCTGAGTGTTGCTATCCCTATGCTGTTGCAATCCTGGAATTTCCCCATTGTGGGACTAATAAAGGCTTATCTTATTATAAATGTGTGTATTATTTTATGGCTAATTTTTGTCTATTTTTTAAAATAAAATTACTGTTTTTTCAAAAATTTGAAACAGACTGTGGTTTTTTTTTTTTTTTACTTTTTCCTTATAAGAATTTACATTTTTGACAAAAAAAACTGCAGAGCCAGAACAGAACAATAATTTATCTCTGATTTCAAAGAAAAAATATTAATAAAATTGTATTTAATGAAATAAATTCACTTAAATGACCAAAGATGCAGTTCTTTCTGTTATAATATTTCTATATATTTGTAGGTTTTTTTAGAAACCCAGACAGCAGGAAAAATCTCCCTTATTTTAAAATCCAAATTCTGGCACGTTTAGTTTGTCTGACGCCTGCTGACGGATTAAAGTCATTGACTTCGTGAATTTCAGTCATCTTAACTTCAGGTACCTAATAATGAACATAAATTAGTTTATATTAACTAAGATAAAGGTAAAAACATCTTGTTTTTATTCTTGTATGAAATAAGAAGAACAAAAAACTAGTAATCAAAAAGAAGACAAAATGAACCTACTTGAGCTCCTAACCACACCTGTTAGCTAAGTGACTCTTAATTATTGCTCCTGTTACCAGTGGATTAAAACCACCATAAATGCCTCCACTGCTTACATACCTCTTATGATTTTTTTTCCACGTTTAAAGTACTTTAATAAGCTCATGTTTCTCTCGGACAGCAACGCCGGTAGCGAGACACTTTGTTTGCTGACTGGAACATGCTGGCGAAGTGCTTCTGAACTCTGCGTGGATGACAGTCACGCGTGTTGTTCGTGTGCACACTTGCGGACTGTCATTCCTTCATATTTTTTCTTAAACTTATATTTCCTCATAGAGTGGAGGCGTAAGTTCAAGCGTGGCGGGCCACCACCCGGAAATGCTGCCAGAGGAAACCCTGAGTCTACTACCAAAATAATCGTCAGTTGCAGCCCTAGTTAGAAAAAGTAGTGCAGGCCAGTAGAACACAAGTCTTCCTGTCTGAAACAGGGATCCCAATCAGGTTTTCCAGGCCCAAATGTAGGCTGTGTTTGAAAGTGGAGTACAAAGAGGTGTAGCCTAGATGTAGGCAATCATCACAAATATAAAAGGGACTAAATGGCACTCAGATCTATTTGGCTATGTGACTATTAATTACAGAATACCTAATTATTGAAAATGAATGGGACATTCAATATTAGTGACTGTTTCAGATCCTTGTTTATTTGTTTGTCAGATCACTTTGTGTGATTTTTTTTATCACATATATTCATAATAGTGTATCTTCACTTTGGGGAATGCAGTTGTTCAGTCACCATCATAATTATTTTAGTTTATTTCTTCTGTGTATCATCAATAAACTCATGCAGTGCTACAGCATAACAGGACACGTTTACAAATATTTGAGACCCATTGTAGTGCATCAGTTTAGATTTTAGGAATATTTTGTCATTAAAAGTTTTCTGAAAACTGTAATCAAGCAAGTTAACTATAAAACACCCAACATCAATAAAGTACATCTATCTATTATCACCAGTTTTACTGCAACCGTTGCATCAGTGTTGCCCATTTGTCAATAAATATTTAACTAAAAAGTAATTTGTTTCATTATTTGGGCATTTTTGTGTCCTGCATTTGGTCGTTAAGTCATTCCGGCCATTCCGAGCCACAATCATGGCGGTATTAAGCTGTGCGGGAGGGGGCAGTCACAGTCCTGCGCACACAGGTGAAGCAGAAGCAGGTACTGCCGTCTACTGCCTCCCCGTGAAGGACAGTGGTCCGCCCAGTTAGGCTGCTGCTTCTCCCGGCATATTCTATCTTGATACAACGGTATTCTTTGTCAGACCTGGGTCCCACTGACGCTCCGCCCAGTCTGCTAGCACACCTCATGTTCTCCACATATGTCAAATTATTCTTTTGATCTACGCAATCACGGCAACTATATAGTATAATTTTTTTAAGCATTAAATCTTCAGTATTATCTTTTTCTAGTGAGATCTGTCATTTTCTACTTCCTTGTTTTGTCCAGGGAACACTGTGGTGACTGACAGGTCGTGATGCCGCGTATTGTCCAATGAGCACGGAGTCAATCCGAAACCCCGCCCACACTTCTTGAAGCCAGGAGGGTGAAGACATAGAGCAGTCACACAGCGGTGGCTAAACTTTTATTGATAAAAATTACAGATTTTGACTGAGTGACTCCACATTTGAGGATGCACACCCTCATAGCTTTAGCAAAGCGTGTTTAAAATCTTAGGTCAGTGTGATGAACGGTTTGAGAGACATCTGAGGAACACACACACACACACACACACACACACACACACACACACACACACACACACAGAGCCAGAGAGCCCTTGAATTTATAGATAGACTAGTGCATGCCCGTGTATTCCCGTAGAAACCAAGTATAAGCAAGTATTTCTGCATGGCCATAGGAAGTTACCGTTACCATGGCAACAGTAACCATGGTGACGCCTGCCTTTGATCTTTGATGATGTGTCTGCCTGGCAACATCTGCGCATCTATGATGTCATAGCTATGAACGGCCATAGCTCCCCTATGGACGTTCATTAAAGATTTCCCGTCCTAAACTTCCGCATATCCGGGGTGGCGGAAATTTGGGGATGCACACCCTCGTAACCTCAGCACAGCACGTATAAAATCTGAGGGCAGCCTGACGAACGGTTCAGGAGATATTTGTGGAACAGACAGACACACAGAGATTTCTTGCTTTTATAGAGACTAGTCAAGTGCATTGCCCGTAGAACCAGATATTCCTGTCTGAAACAGGGATCCCAATCAGGCTTTCCAGGCCCAAATGTAGGCTGTGTTTGAAAGTGGAACACAGAGGGGTAGCCTGTATGTAGGCAGTCACATGTTAAACTGACAAATAATAAAGGGAGTAAATGGCACTAACATTTATTTGATTGTGTGACTAATTACAGAACACCTAAATACTGAAAATGAATGGGAATCCAATATTAGTGACTGTTTCAGATCCTTGTTTGTTTGTCAGATCACTTATTTGTCTGATCTTTTATCACTTATATTCATAACAGTGAATCTTCACTTTAAGGAATGGGAGTTGTTCAGTCATCATCATTATTTTAGTTTCTATCACTGTTCAGTGATGGAGTTCAGTGGAATGTTGAATTTCTTCTCTGTATCGATTCGTAATAAAGTCATGCAGTACTATAACAGGACACGTTTACAAATATATGAGACCCACTGTAGTGCATCAGTTTATATTTCAGCAATATTTTGTTATTAAAAGGTTTTTTAAAACTTTAATGCAAAGATTGAGGCGGTGCTTATATCACTGTGCTGGGGTGATACTGAGGCCAAACAATGATCTGAACCTTGAGGGCGTGACTGGCAAAGACTGAGCTCTGCCGCGTCACACTGAGTGTCTGTTTTTTATTGGTGCAAGATTATTATTTATTATTATTATTATTGTTCCGCCTAAACGATTGCATTTTTGACCCTGTAAACGTTAACCAAAACGCCTTTTTTTTTCCACACACACCTCAGACCCAGTGAAAAATTTTATAAACTGGAAAAAATTTGTGCCCCATGCTGAAAATTTACCCAGCGTATGGTTGATACGTCCCACATTCGCACTGGTGGGGACCCGTGGTGCTGCAAAGGACACCACTCCTGTTAACCCAGCATATGGCGTCGCTCAGTCAAAATATATACCATAAAGTTGCTGTGATTGATAATTTGGCATGGAGAACACTGGGGGGGGGGGGGCATTGCTGCTTCTCCCGGCATGTTCTGTGTCGTCAGACCTGGTCGCCGCTGACGCTCCGCCCAGTCTGCTCGTGCACCTCATTCTCCACATATGGTGAATTATCCTTCAGACCTACGCAATCAGGGCAACTTTATAGTATAATCTTCAGTATTATCTTTTTCTATCTTTCCAACTTTCGTTTCCTTGTTTTGTCCCGGGAACACTGTGGTGACTGACAGGCCGCGATGCTGTGTGGCATCCAATCAGCACGGTCGTGATACGGCGTATTCTCCAATGAGCACGGAGTCAATCCGAAACCCCGCCCACACTTCTTGAAGCCAGGAGGGTGAAGACACAGAGCGGTCACACAGCGGTGGCTAAACTTTTATTGATAAAAATGACATATTTTGACTGAGTGACTCCATATTCGGGGATGCACACCCTCATAGCTTCGGCAAAGCACGATTAAAATCTTAGGTCAGTGTGATGAACGGTTTGAGAGATATCTGAGGAACACACACACACACACACACACAGACAGATATCCCTTGAATTTATCGATAGATGACAGCAAATCATCCCCCATGTTAGCCTGCCATCCCTCATCCCCATTCACAGCTGTAAATCAATCTGAACTCCCAATATCATCATAAACCTTTCTATATCATGTCATAGAACCAAATAGCAACAATGCTCCAATTCTAAACAGAAATGCAAAAAAAACTTTTCTCATAAATCTGCAACTTTCTGCGCATAAAATTGCAAGTTTTTCCTCAAATTTGCCACCTTGCTCTCTTAACTTTTTTTTTGTCATGAATGTGCAACTTTTTTCTTGCAAATCTGCAGTTTTTACTCATCAAATTGCAACTTTTGCCTCGTAAAATTGCAACTTTTTCTCTCATAAATTTAGGGATAAGGGCTTTTCTAGTTTCAAAGACCACTTAAAGCGCTTCACTACTACGAACCCTCTATTCTAACAGCCTATCAGAGACAAATGCCTAGGGACAATTTAGAATCACAAATTAACCTAACATACATGTCTTTGTTTTGTGGGAGGAAACCTGAGCAGCCGGAGGAAACCCACGCAGCACAGGGAGAACATGCAGACTCCACACAGAAAGGTTCCTACCAGCCGGGGCATTTGAGCCTACAACCTTGGAGCTGTTAGGAAACAGTGCTAACCCCTGTACCACTCTGCTGTCCAGTTTGTGAATTTTTGCATACTTGCAATTTTCTCTCATAAATTTGAAACTTTTTCCTGTAAATTCACAACTTTTTTCATGTAAATTTGCACGTTCATCTAGATGTTGCCCAATCTTTTCTCTGTAATAAATTATAATTTGCAACTTGTTTTAATTTTTAAATTAGCATCTTTTATCATATTTTTTACACCTTTATTCTTGCAAATTTGTACCTAATTTATACGTTTGTACCTCATGCTAAATCAGTGAATACCGCCCCCCCCCCATCCCCCTTGTTAAAAAAATAATAAATCGTCTACTGCCGATCACCAGACGCTAGCCATGGACGCCTCCCACTTGAGGTGTTTTGGCCACGTCCCACTGGGAGGAGACCCTGGGGCAGACCCAGGATTCGCTGGAGAGACTATGTCTCCCAGCTGGTCTGGGAACGCCTTGGTATCCTCTCTGAAGAGCTGGAGCAGGTGGTTGGGGAGAGGGAAGTCTGGGCTTCTCTGCTTGAACTGCTGCCCCTGCGACCCGGACCTCCGGAAAAGCGGTAGAAGATGGATGGACCGCCGATCACGGTAACTACGGTAACTAACGGTTCCTCCCACTGACGCTGCGACAGCTTCACATCAAAGGGCTAACGGGGCTAACGGGGCTAACAGGCTAACTGTTGTCACGTTTCTCCGTTTTAAACAGTTTTTTCCACCTACCTCCGGTTGGGTTTATGAACCCTAAACCTCCTCAACCGGAACCTGCGCTAAGACCCATCAGGAGGAAAATATAGGCCGGTTTAGACCTCCACATTTGTGCCAAAACACACCCGAGCAGCTTCACTGACTCCCGCTACCCGGATCCTAACGCCCACTTCCGCCTTCACCTCAGAGCAGCCAATCAGGTTCACGCAACCGCGCACTGCTGACCAATCACGGCAGTGGAAATAATAATAAACACGATGGAGATTTACTTTATAAATATGGATAAATGAGTCAAAAATAGATAACCACTTTAAATAATATGATAAATAAATAGAGGGATAGATTAATAAAAACAAACAAAATCAACACAGAAACACATTTTGTAGAGGCTGGGTTAATCATCTCAGACTGGATGCAGAGGGTAAACAGAGAAGGACAATAGGTATGGGGATGAGAGAGATTATGGTGGGGTAGCAGGAAGAAGGAGTTGGGGGAGAAGGGTTGAATGTATTGTGATGCGAGATGTCATGCAGATGTGAGATGGGTTGAGGATATAAAAGGAGAGACCCTGGTGTATTGAGACATGCTTTTTCTGTGTATGACTGATGTGAGAGTGAATAAAGTCGTCTGCTGTATAAATCTGCCTCCGTTATTTGCACTCTCCACACTGGTGACACCTTGACGAATTATGGAACACGAGACAAGAACCCTGGAGTCGGCCCGGGCGGGAAGCCCCAGCAACGCGGCAAGCATCACAGAGTCAGCCCGGACGGGAACCCCCAGCAACGCGTGCGCTGTTTCGGTCAAACTACCGGACTTTTGGCTGCATGACCTGCGGTCTTGGTTCCACCACACCGAGGCTCAGTTCACCCTCCGGGGAATAATGGCAGATGACACCAAATATTACTATGTGGTCACAGCGCTGGACACTCGCACATCTCAGCAGGTAGCGAGCCTGCTCCAACAGCCTCCAGCCCACGACAAATACGGGGCTCTCAAGGCCGCACTGACCCGGCGCTACACGCTCTCGGACTGTGAGAGAGCAGAGAGGCTCCTGAGGCGCTCCGAGTTAGGAGACGGGTCGGCGGTCGAACTGATGGAGAAGATGTTGGTGTTGATGGGCATGGACGACGGGCATTTTCTGTTTGCCCACCTTTTCCTCTGGAACCTCCCAACAGAGGCGAGAGCGGTTCTTGCCAATTCGCTGTTGCTGGCCGCGCGTGACTACCGTGCGCTAGCCCAGGAGGCAGATCGGATCATCCTCACCACCAGAGCCCTCACAGTGAACGCGGCAGCGAGACGACCAGCGAAGGCGAGGAGGCGGCGACGGTAGCGGTAGCGGGGGCCAGGAAGCGCCAGAGAGACATGCTCTGCTTCTACCACCGCCGCTTTGGAGAGAACGCACGCAGATGTGTGCCACCGTGCCAATTCAAGCATTCGGGAAACGCCAAGGCCGGCAGTCAGTAGCAGCTGCGACCACCGGTGAAGAAAACAAGCTGCTCTACGTGACGGACTCGCGCTCGGGGAGACGGTTCCTCGTAGACACCAGCTCCCAAAAGAGCCTCGTCCTGCCGTCCTACGCCGACCGGCTAGCAGGAGCTAGCGGCCCCCAGCTGGTAGCCGTAAACGGCTCGGACATTAAGACTTTTGGTGAGAGAACACTGACTTTATCCCTGCACAGCCATATGTACGAGTGGACTTTTGTCATAGTGGAATTGAGTTTCCCAATCCTGGGAGCTGATTTTCTGTGTGCACACAGGTTGCTAGTCGATGTTGCTAACAGACGCTTGGTTAATGCAATGTCTTTTGATTCTCTCCCCTGTACAGCTCGAGGGGCCGGGCCAATAACACAAGCCAACGTCACAGCTACAGGTGGTAAGTTCCACACACTGCTCACTCAGTTCCCAGCACTCACGGTCCCAATGTTTTCGGTGGCCAGCACTAAACACGGGGTGGAACACTTTATCACCACCACTGGGCCGCCCGTTTTTGCACGACCTCGGCGCCTGGACGCAGCTAAACTGGCCATAGCGCGCGAGGAGTTTGTCAACTTGGAAAGGTTGGGCATCATCAGGTGCTCAAACAGCGCATGGGCATCCCCGCTACACATGGTCCCTAAGGCCGAAGGATCGTGGCGACCGTGTGGAGATTTCCGCAGGTTGAATAACGCCACAGCGCACGACTGCTACCCGATTCCCCATATTCAGGATTTTTCAGTTCACCTCGCCGGGGCACGCATTTTTTCTAAAATAGACCTGGTCCGTGGTTACCACCAGGTCCCGGTGCGCGCGGAGGACATACCCAAAACAGCGGCAATAACTCCGTTTGGCTTGTTTGAGTTTTTACGCATGCCCTTCGGATTAAAAGGCGAGGCACAGACATTCCAACGCATGATGGACGCGGTGTTGCGCGATCTGCCGTTTGTGTTCGTCTACCTGGATGATATCCTGGTAGCCAGTGCGTCCGAGGACGAACACATAACCCACCTCAGGATGGTTTTCTGGAGGTTGGAGGAGCACGGGTTAATAATCAACCCAGCGAAATGCCAGTTTGGTGTGATGGGGATTGATTTTTTGGGGCACCGCGTCTCACCGGAGGGAGATACCCTTGCCCAACATGGTGCGCGCTGTGGCGAATTTTCCCCGGCCTCAGACGGTCAGGGCACTGCAAGAGTTTTTGGGGATGGTTAACTTTTATAACCCGTTCCTCCCCCGCGCAGCTCAGCTCATGCAGTCATTGTACGCCGCGCTCAAGAGACGGAAACCAGCGGACAGAGTCGAATGGACTCCTGAGCGGGAGCAGGCATTCTCTGAGGTTAAAACAGCCCTGGCAAATGCCGCACTGTTGGCGCACCCAGACCCGGTGGCCCGGATAGCGCTCACTACCAATGCCTCGGACGTGGCCATAGGGCCCGTTGTGGAGCAACGTGTCGCCGGTTCTTGGCAGCCGCTCACTTTTTTCAGCAGGGCTTGGCGCGACAGTGATCGTAAATACAGCGCGTTCGACAGAGAGTTGCTGGCTCTCCACCCGGCCATACACCACTTCCAGTTCTGGCTGGAAGGGCGCAGCTTCACCGCATTCGTGGACCACAAGCTGCTAACGTTCGCTATGGCCAAGGTTTCGGAACCATGGTCGGGCTGGCAGCAGAGACAGCTGGCCGGGATCTCAGAGTTTACAACCGATATCCAGCATGTGTCGGGTAAACTGAATGTGGTGGCGGACTGCCTCTCGCGCGCAGTGGTGGCCCCGGTCTGCGTGGGGATAGATTATACAGCCATGGCCGCAGAGCAGATTGGCGATGCGGACGTGTGCGTGCTCCAGTCTGGACCAACAGGGTTAAGGCTGGAGAGCAGAGTACTGCAAGACGGCAGCCCCCCCCCCCCCCCCAAATCTGCGACGTCTCCACGGGATGCCTGCGCCCGGTGGTCCCAGTTGCTTGGCACCGCCACGTGTTTGAGTCAGTTCACACTCTGGCGCACCCAGGAGTGCACGCGTCAGTCAAAATGGTGGGAGCGAAGTTCGTATGGCCAGGCCTGCGCAAACAAGGGAAAGAGTGGGCGGCAGCCTGCGTAGCGTGCCAACGAGCCAAAGTACACAGACACACAAAGGCTCCTTTGGAGCTGTTTCGTATACCGGCTAAGAGGTTCGACCATGTTCACGTGGACCTCATGGGCCCCCTCCTGCCATCGCAGGGGTGCATGCACCTTCTGACGGTGGTGGACTGCACCACACGCTGGCCAGAAGCAGTCCCGCTGGCAGCAACCACGTCCGCGGACGTGGCGGGCGCTTTTTTGACGACTTGGGTGGCACGTTTTGGCATCCCATTGGACATCATGTTCGATAGGGGCCCACAGTTTATTTCCGACCTCTGGTCCGCGATGGCCCATAGCCTGGGTGTAGCAATTCATCGCACAACTGCGTACAACCCACAGGCCAATGGGTTATGCGAGTGTTTCCATAGGTCACTGAAAGCAGCGCTCAGGGCTTCACTGACGGATGCAAATTGGGTAGACTGGTTGCCGTGGGTTTTATTGGGGTTGCGTTCTGCACCAAAAGAGGATTTGGAGGCTTTCCCAGCGGAGCTGGTTTTTTTCTCAGCCACTGCGGCTCCCCGGGGAATTTTTCCCAGATAATCCCATGCCAGACAACTGTCCGTCTCAGCATTTGCAGCATAGCGCAGACACAGGCACGCTGCCAGACCTGGCCCACCACTGTTTTCCACACGCTTTTGTGCCAAAAACTTTGAAGAACACGGCGTTCGTGTTTGTCAGGCACGATGCCCACCGCCCCCCCATTGCGCCCACCCTACGATGGCCCGTTCAGAGTTCTGGGAACAGGGGACAAACATTTTTTGTTAGACTTGGGGGGTTGTAGGGAGAAAATATGTATAGACAGACTTAAGCCCGCCTTTGTGGTGATGGACGAGCAAGTGATGTTGGCTCGGGCCCCTCGGCGTGGAAGACCCCCACTGAGAACTTCCCAGGTAAACGATTCATCAGAGCAGCCACACGGGCAAGTCGAAGGTCCCTCCCCCCTCGCCATTGCCCACCCGCAGACAGACACACCCCCAGGAGCCCCCCACCAGCACAGCAGTGCCGCGGAGATGGAGAACCCCTGTTACAGCAGATACGGGAGGAGACTGAAGCCAAAAGGACGTCAGGACTGAAACTCGGTCTGAGATTCTGGGGGGGCGGTGTAGAGGCTGGGTTAATCATCTCAGACTGGATGCAGAGGGTAAACAGAGAAGGACAATAGGTATTGAGATGAGAGAGATTATGGTGAGGTAGCAGGAAGAAGTAGTGGGGGAGAAGGGTTGAATGTATTGTGATGCGAGATGTCATGCAGATGTAACAAATCTACCTACGGATACAAATAAAGTAACCTGAACCTGAACCTGAGATGTGAGATGGGTGGTTGATATAAAAGGAGAGACCCTGGTGTATTGAGATACTGTATGCTTTTTCTGTGTATGACTGATGTGAGAGTGAATAAAGTCATCGGCTGCATAAATCTGCCTCCGTTATTTACACTCTCCTCAATTTGAGAATTATAGAAACTCATTCAGGGGCAGACTTAGTCCATCTGGGGCCCAAGCGAAGACAGAAATGGGGCCCTAGTTTTTCTTTGTTCTACACTTTCTTTTCAGGCTTTATAGAGGGGTTGCACATGACGTCAGTGGTCACGTGCCACATTGTTTGTCTGCCATTTTGTACGGCAAATCGTGTGGGCCCTGTGTTGAGAATAATAATAATTCCACTAGCACCTGTTTTGTCCTAATAACGGGAGACCTGAGCCATGTTGAACCAAGCAACGAACTGAACTTTATTGATAGAAGTATCACTTATACACTCTGGCCATAGCCCACCTGACGTCACCACACTGTGTGCCTGGCGCTGGCTACGGCAAGCCTCTAAGGCCAAATCCGCACCCCCCTTCTTTACAAAACGTGAAAGGCACCATGCAGAACACATATACACATAAAATAGACCCCCCCCCATCAGGTTTAGCATGAAACCCCCCACACAACACATGCAATATACTGTTTTTTTTATGTTGTTTTGGAACACAGAGAACAACAGGCCTAATTAGCTAAAGGGGCGCCTGAGTAGACTGCCAGGGTACCCTTCCATGCTGGGGCAGATTATTCTGCCACCTATGCTCAACATGCTTCAGCTAAAGCTACTTGAGTTACATAGTCATCGAGGTATCTGGGCCTCTGACATGTCCTAGCCTAGCACCTCACCAGAGGAGGACCTGCTCCAGGCTCCGTCGGCTGCACCTGAGAGTCCCCAACACCCCCATCAGATAAGTCCCAACCCTCATCAGTCCAATCTGCCGCAGCTCCCGGACCCTGTGCAGGCAACGACTTTCTGAGCTGGCGGGAATGCCACTGTGGCCTGTCCAAGAGCTTGAACGTGTCCCGGCTCCGCCGCCTCACGATCTGTAGGGGCCCCATCCAGAAAGCCTGCAGTTTATGCGTGCGGTTGGGATGCTTAATCCAGACCCGGTCTGACACATTGAGTCTGTGGGCCTTCGCCCTGTGCTTCCTGTTGTGTCTTTAATTATGAAGGAGTTGAGGTGACGTTTTATAGTTTTATTTAGAACACGAACTCAGGAACACAGGAGACTCTAACGCAAGCACAGGAGCCACAGCGAAGGGTCAAGATGTCTCCCGCAGCTGGCTTATATCCCCCAGGTGATGCCACCTCCCAGAGGCGGGGCGTCACCCCTCTCTACCTTAGGGCACCGCCATAATAATAATATATATAATATAAGATCCAACATCCACCCCCCCGAAAAAAAACACAAGCATACCAACTGGCCCCCCTCTAAATTTACACCCGACTCACACACTAATACAGAGATGTTTATAGGCCTATACACTCACACCATACTGGCCCAGCGGAGCACTCCGCTACGTAAAACAGTCAATAAACATAAAAGGGCCACAGAACAAAATAAATGAATCCCGAAATAAATAAATACACACAACAATCACAAAATGTATACAAATACGAACAATGGCGGAACCCAACTTAACAGACCAGCATTTCCGCCCCATAAACTGGGCACTGAGACTCCAGAGCAAAATACGGCAATAAAGTACACAACATAGGGCATTTACTTCAGTCTCACACAGTCCTTACTGACTTTCATACACAGGTGTTATTGCACCTATCCACACACACACACACACACACACACACACACACACACACACAGAGCACTCAGAACACTCTCACAGCAACGTGGCATTTACAGCAAACAACGGTGGTCACATAACACATTCAGATTACATTTACATATTCTTCTGGTTCCTTTTCTTTCTTTCTTTTTTTAAACATTAACCTTAGCGAACACTCTGCAGAACACACTATAACTAGACACACTGTAAGCCCCAATAAAAGTCCTAACCCGGGTCTCCCGTAGGCTCTCCTCTGGAGTATTTACCTTTCGTTCTTATTAAAGACAAAAACAGAAAGGAGATGTTTTTACCTTCCTTACATGTTTCGACTGTTCACTGCAGCCTTCGTCAGAAGTGTCAGCTGATTGCTGCCAGGTGTCATTTTATCAGCTGACTTTCGTAGGCGGGGCCAGCCCAGCAGACCTGTCGGATCCACCGAGCCGGCTCCGCTTTCTGCCATCCGATGGTCTCTGGAGAATGTGATCCCAGGTGTGGGAAAGCATAAAGGCCCCCTCATCCCGGTTCATGGTATCTTTTCCCCGCTTCCTGATCTCTATGGCCTCCTTGATCCAGCGTTTGTGTCTGTTGCTCTCTGATCCAATAATCTTTGCGTTGTCTCAGTCCATGATGTGATTATTTCTTTTGCAGTGATCTGATATTGCTGATTTTAATGTTTCTTGTTCTGCCTTTTCTTTTTGTGTTCTTGTGAGTCGTCCTTGTGTTTCCTTCTCACATTCCTTCTGGTGTTCTTTTTTTCTTGTGGTGAATAATCTTCCAGTTTCTCCAATGTAGGTTTTGTTGCATGATCTGCATGATATTTCATATATTACATTGCATTTTTTGCTTGTTCTATTCTGTCCTTGGGGTGTACTAATAACTGTCTTAATTTTTTGTGTGGTTTGACTGCTGTGTTTATTTTGTATTTTTTCGCGATCCTTTGAATTGGTTCCGTGATCCCTCGTATGTATGGTATAGTTATGGTGTCCTTGTTCTTGATTTCGGCTTTTGTTCTGTGTCTTATTTCCTGTTTATTTTCTTTGTTTTTGACTTGCTGTTTCCCTTTGTTTATAGCCCATGCTGGATATTGTGGATATAGTGGATATAGTGCTCAGCAATAACGGAATGGAGGAGGGAAATCTGTGGCGGCGCCTTGCATGGCAGCAGCCCTCTGATTCTGCACTGGGGTGTGTGTGATTGACACTGTAGATAGGTAAAACACAATCTCGTTCTACTGTACATGATTGGTTGTACGGTTGAATGACAATAAGGGTGATTTAATTTAATTTAATTTAATTTAATTTAATTTAATATTGGCAGCGTATAAGTGCATGTTTTATGTGGTTTCCTCCTCCTGTCTGTCTTCTTGGTCCGTGATGATGGTGGCTCGTTCATATAATGTCCTGACGACTGATAGCTTGTGTGCTGTGGGGTGTTCCGATGTCTATAGTAGATATTGATCTGTGTGGGTTGGTTTCCTGTAGACTGTGATTTTTATGCTGCCGTCATCGTTGTGGTGGATTTTCATGTCCAGAAAGGCTATGGTGCCATTTTCCTCCTCTTCGTGTGTGAATTTTATATTTCAAGTGCTGTCCGTACTGTTCAGATGGTCAGTGAGTTCTTGTGTGTGTCCTTTCCTTATTTTCTCCAGAATGTCGCCCACGTATCTCTTCCAAAGGGTGGGTTTGCATTGTGTAGGTGCTGTGTTGATGGCTTTGTTTTCCAGATCCTCCATGAAAAAGCTGCTCATAATGGCTGATAGTGGATGTCCCATTGCAAATCCTTCTTTTTGTCTGTAGATTTTTCCTCTGTATTGAAAATAGGTGGATTTTGCAACAAATCGTAATAGTTTGGATATGTCGTGAACTGTGAGATTGGTGCGTCTTTTAGGAGGATTGTGATTGTTTTATCTGTCTTAAGTGAGGTTAATGCTTTTTCTTCTTCTTTTGTAACGTTGCTTTGTGGTAGTTTGGCCGTTTTGAGGATTCCTGCAACTGCGTTTCGGAGTGATGCTTTTTCCCCCTGGTCCTGGATTTTTTCACATGCGAGTTCTGTTGTGAGGATGTATTCTTCATGGGGTATTCTGGCTGGTGTGATGGCGAAGTTCAGTCCTCTGCTCAGCACTGTTTTCTCCGTGACTGTGAGTGTGCATTGTGATAAGTTTTTGACCCACTTAGCATTTGTTTCCGTGTGTGTTTGTCTTCGTCCGTTCTTCCTTTCTGTAAGCTTTTTTAGTTTTTTTAATTGGTGGTTTTTCGTTATAATGAATTCCTGTTCGTGTGGGTGTTTTAATTGTGCTTTTATCTGCTCCTACGTTTCTTGGTCGGTTGGGTAGTGTTTCTTGAAAATGTCCATTTCCTCCTTGATCTGGTTGTTAATTCTGTCCACTTTGTTTGCCATCATTCTTATCCGTTCTTTGATGAGGTCTTTCCGTGCTTTATTGATAATTTTCTCTGCATTTTTGGTCGGGATTGGATTTTTTATGTTGAGGCTTGAGTGTCTGTCCCGCAGCTCACTCCCAGAGCACCTCTGTTTCTTTGTGACCAGAGACAGGCTGCACTGGCGTTCCTTCCTTCCCGAACGCCACAGCTCGTTCGGGTGCCATCTCGACCCATCTGTCAATTTCAGGTAATCATTGTCATCAGCTCGTACCACACGCAGACCACAATGTCCATCTCTCTGCTCCCTTGACCTGCGCACACGTCCTAGCCGAGTCTCGACCCTAGGGCGCACACCATCGCTCTCGCCCAGGGGAGCGCTCACTGGCTTCTTTCTTCTGTGTCGCGAACCGGTACCCATATGGCTCTTCAGCATCCCGCTAGGCTTGCTTGAGTCTTGTCCCTTGTATTCATTCTGAACACATCTAGGGTTCATGCCATCTGGTCTCACCCCGATCACTTTCATTTCTTGTGTTGGAGTGGCACTGGCAGCGCCCAGCTCAACAGTAGTACTCGGCCGGCCACCGGAGCCTCACTGCGCCTGCTCTCTGGAACCATCTGCCTCCACGGGGGCTAAACCATGCTGTTCGGGTCCCACATCCGCAGGACTGCAAACACTGGCATGGAGTTCCCATCATGTCGGCATACTCTGGCGCTGGCAGCGTCCCTCTTCACCCGGACTGGGACACCCTAAGTCCCACGCTTCTTCGCCACTTCCCGAATAAAATGGCCGGTCCCACAGTCCACCACCTGACCACTCCTCCACTTCTCTGCAGGTGATGGAGAACCTGAGTCTATAAAACAAATCATAGCCCATTAAGTTGTTACCACTACGGGCCACCATGAACTCGGCTGCACATGTAGAGGCTTTCCTGTACCTCACCGACAGCCACACCAAGCCCACAGTGTCCAAAAGGTTGTCACCATACCGTAACAGGCAATGTTCATTTTACTCATGGTGTAATGGGGGAAGAACTTAAACCGTTGCCAAATTCAGGATGGACGCCACCAACCTCGTGTCCACCATCATCGGTATTGGCATCCCGTCCAACAGTATGTTGCACAGAATACGACCATCAGTGTTGGGCAAGACAGTGTGGACCACTGTAGGTGTCTTCTTTGTTGAAGCTCCCTTTCCAGGTCTTCGTTCCTCCTTCTCAAAATTTTGGCAAAACCTGGCAAAGGGGTGGAACAAACCACACCGTCCACAACGTTTGCCCCTCACTGTGCACTCCCTCGCTCTGTAGCGGCGCCTGCTAGATCCGCAGCCGTAGCATCTCAGCCTCGCCGGGGCGAACCTAATCTTCACAATGGCCACGTATTCATCTTCGCTGCCATCATCCGAATCCAAGGCCAGTGTCTTTCACTGTTTATCGTTCCTGGGCAGGGCCTCCATGTCACTGAGATTCTTTGTTAGCCTTTCTGCTGCCTCGTGTTGTTGCGCTAGCTCCATGGCTGCTAGCAGTGTTAGCTCTCCAGCGTGGGTTAGCAGGCGGACCCTCGCAGAGGAATAGGCCACGTGTTCCGCTAGCTGGTCGCAGACCATCTCCTCCTCCAAAGCCCTGAACCTGCACTCACCCACCAGCTGCTGAAGGTCCACCACGAACTGTTGAACTGACTCTCTGGGCCGCTGGCGCTGCTGTCTGAACTGTATGCGCCACATTATGGTGTTCTCAGGGGTGCGAAAGTAGCCTGCCATGAGCCTCACGACATCACCAAATGAATCACCTCCTCCAACTGTGCTCAGGATCCTCTGGCCTTCCATACTGAGGTTGTGGACCAGAATAGCCCTTGCGTGTAATTTGTCTAGGTCACCGAGGTCCAGCTCCGTAAGATAGTTTTCAAAGGCTGCATACCATATGGTCCAAGGGACCAGTGGCTCATCCGGAGCCTCCAAAAATGGACGAAATGCAGTAGCAGCCCTCTCCATCTCCGTATATCCTTGTTGCCAAATGTTGTGTATAAAATTAAGAAGGAGTCGAGGTGACGTTTTATAGTTTTATTAAGAACATGAACTCAGGAACACAGGAGACTCTAACACGAGCACAGGAGCCACAGCGAAGAGACAAGATGTCTCCTGCAGCTGGTTTATATACCCCAGGTGACACCACCTCCCAGAGGCGGGGCGCACCCCTCTCTACCTTAGGGCACCGCCATAATAATATATATAATATACAATCCAACACTTCCTGTCGAAACGTCGTTTCATCTTCTGCTGTTGAGCAATGACCCGGTCTCGTGGAGAGTCTGTGTTCCCCAGAGGGAAGGTTGTGGGGGGCCTCAGTCCATCCAGGGGCAGGTGGAACTCGCGCCCCAGCATGTTTCGTTAGGGAGCACCCTGTCCTGGCATGGGCCATTGCCCTGTAGTGGAGGAGTGTGCTCTGGAGGGCATCAGGGAACATGAAACCATCCACCAAATGTGCTCTCAGACCGTTTCTCAGAGTCTTGTTGAAACGCTCCATGCCCCCATTGGCTTGGGGGCAGTAGAACACAGTTCTGATGTGCTCCTCCCCCCTAGCACCCAAAAACTCCTCAAACCCCCCAGAGGTGAACTGTGGGCCATTATCTGTTGTGATGGCACCGGGACCCCCCATCAGCGACCAGAGGAAACCCGTAACCACATCCGTCATGACCGAATTAGTGGGTAATGTTATGTATGAAATCAGAGACTGCAGTCATCTTATGCCAAGCAACGAACAGTACTTTATTGAGAACATGTTGCGCCCTCTGCTCCACAGTTTGGGAGAGGTACGTGGTACTTTTGAGCAAAAAATAATGAACAGAGTCGCGGTCTACGTCTTCACTCCATTCTGCTTTTTCAAAAAAACAAGGAAACTTCTGCGCAAGCGCACAACACAGTTCTCTCTCTGGGCAAAAGCAATCGATTTGTGAATCATTGAACCCTCAACAAACTGCAAACAATGCACACAGTATTTAAACTTTTTTTAGTACTGTATTGTTTTTAAATGCAATAATCATGTGCAAAAATAATGAAATATTAATATTTTTAACTCTCATTTTTAACTGTATATATTGTCTACAATTAGCTTTTTAACTGACTTTTTAACCTATAATCTGCTTTTTAACTTGTGTATGATACGCTTTTAATTAATTTATTAATCCCCATTTTTAACCCGTCACAAACACACAGAACTATACACCATGGCTGCAGCCCGCCTGACATCATCCCACAAGGCGGGTACTGTAGGGGGCTCGAAATAAAGAAGCGATGTGACTTTATGAATCAAGTTTTATTATCAGCTTCCAGTCCCTAACATGTCTCATCTTGATGCAGAAGCAGAATGAGAGGCTGAGCGCAGTCAGACCTTCATACTTATACCCACACTCAACAAAAGACATTGCATATCAAAGCTGACATCCTGCATTAGCGTAATCCCTCTCCATTGTCCTCTCTCTCCTCCACCTGACCCTGGGGGGTCAGGAAGTTCGATCAGGTCTCCACCGCTGCGACTCCGTCTGCTTCATGATCTTCGCCGGTGGTCAAGACCTCTTGTCCTGCTCTGAGACGTGAGGTCATTCTACATATGCAATCTCTAAACATTCCTCTTATGTCTATACATATGTAGGTATGGATATATGAATAATATAAGCCACAGCACCCCCCCCCAAACGTCTAAGAAAAGGACAATCAAATTAAGTTTACAGCTTAAGATAACATCCATGACATATTATACCGTTATGCATCTCAACAGGAAAAAGGAAAAATATTTTCAGCAGTCATGTTAACCTTCAAGTTATGCAGCATGATCCTGTTAAAGATTCAGTGGTAACAACAGCAGTATAGTTAATGTCACAAGTCAGCCTTAAAACTGCAACGGCACAATCCGACAACATAGTTAAAACTCTTTGTCAATTTTACATCAGTCTATGTGTCGTCTGGGTTTAAATCTTCTCCCGAATCTGCTGTAGGCCCGCTTTGGCGTCCTGGCGGGACCGTTCTGTAAGGGATCTGCAGCTTGGGGAGGAGAGTGGTTATTTGTTCCCTGCGGGGGGGGGCTGAGTCTTTTCTCTTGGGGGGTCTACCCCGCCGAGGTGCTCTCGCCACCCGTGCAGGTTCGTCGCTCAACAAGAAAGCAGGTTTAAGTCTGTCAATGCTGACTGTTTCTTTTCTGTCCCCTAAATCAAGCACAAAATGCTTATCACCAGGTTCCAGCACTCTGAATGGTCCATCGCATGGAGGGTGGAGGGTTGGTTTTAAAGCTTCGTGTCTAACAAAAATGAACTCGGCGTTTTTCAAAGCTTGGGGACAAAAACCTGCGGGAAAGAGTGATGTACGGGTCCGGGGAGCGTGTCCGGTCCCGTGCTGCTTAGGGGCCTCAGGGCTGGTAGGTGCCCGGGCTCTGGATGCTCTGGTAAGAACTCACCTGGGAGCCTGAGAGGTTGTGCAAAAACTAATTCTGCCGGGGAGGCGTCTAGATCCTCCTTAGGTGCAGAACGCAACCCTAATAAAACCCAGGGAAGTTTATTCACCCAATCTGTATCCGTTAGTGAGGCCCTGAGGGCGACCTTTAAAGACCTATGAAAACGCTCGCATAACCCATTAGCCTGAGGGTGATACGCGGTGGTGCGATGAATTGTCGCCCCTAAGCTGCTGGCCATGGCTGACCACAGCTCTGAGACTAATTGAGGCCCCCTATCGGACGTGATGTCCGATGGGACGCCGAAACGTGCCACCCAGTTTGTTAAAAAAACACGAGCGACTTCCACGGCTGTGGTTGACGCCAGCGGGACCGCCTCCGGCCAGCGCGTGGTACAGTCTCCCATTGTTAACAGGTGTGTGAACCCTTGCGACGATGGTAGTGGGCCCACGAGGCCGATGTGTACGTGGTCAAACCTCCTGGCTGGAATTCGGAAAGGTTCAAGAGGAGCTTTTGTGTGTTCGTGTATTTTGGCGCGTTGGCAAGACATGCAAGTCTTTGCCCATTCCTTTACATTTTTACGCAGGCCCGGCCAAACAAACTTCTCCGCGACCATTTTAACCGAGGCGCACACCCCTGGGTGCGCGAGGGAGTGAACCAAGTCAAAAATGCGGCGGCGCCACGCGGCTGGAACTACCGGGCGAGGCCGGCCGGTTGACACTTCGCAGATTAGGGGGGGAACCCCATCACGCAAACCCCTTTCCTCCAGTCTTAACCCTGTTGGTCCAGACTGGAGCGCGCGCACGTCCGCGTCACTGCTTTGTTCCGCTGCCATGGCCGCGTAATCTATCCCCACGTGGATTGGGGCCGTGTACACGTCCGCGTTGGCCATGAGTTCTGCGGCTGCGGTAGTATAATCTGCTTCCTCGCACTCTGACGATGTCACAGCGCGGGAGAGGCAGTCTGCTACCACATTAAGCTTGCCTGCCACATGTCGAATATCTGTGGTGAACTCTGAAATTGCGGCTAGCTGTCTTTGTTGCCTGCCTGACCATGGTTCTGAAATTTTAACCATCGCAAAAGTGAGCGGTTTGTGGTCTACAAAAGCCATGAAACGCCGCCCTTCCAGCCAGAACTGGAAGTGGTGGATGGATAAATGAAGCGCTAGCAGCTCCCTGTCAAAAGTGCTGTATTTGCGCTCGGTTTGGTTTAAGGATTTGCTAAAAAATGCTAACGGTTGCCAGGTTCCGCCAACATGTTGTTCCACGACTGCCCCTATGGCCAGGTCTGAAGCGTCTGTGATTAACGCTATGTGGGCCGAGGGATCGGGGTGAACCAACAATGCGGCATTTGCTAGTGCACTTTTTACTTCCGCGAAGGCACATTCCCGCTCCGGGGTCCATTCGACCGCGTTGGAGGGCTTTTGTTTTCTGAGCGCAGCATATAGGGGCTGCATGAGTTGAGCTGCGCGGGGGAGGAAACGGTTGTAAAAATTCACCATTCCTAAAAATTCTTGTAGCGATCTGACCGTTTGTGGTCGTGGGAAATTTGCTACCGCGCGCACTTTGTCCGGCAATGGAACTGCCCCCTCTGGTGAAACTCTGTGTCCCAAAAAATCAATTTGTGACACGCCGAATCGGCATTTGGCTGGGTTGATTATTAACCCGTGCTCTTCTAGTCTCTGAAAAACTGTAGTGAGGTGTTGTTCGTGTTCTTCCTCTGACGAGCTGGCTACCAGAATATCGTCGAGGTAGACGAACACGAAGGGGAGGTCGCGTAATACCGCGTCCATCATACGCTGAAAAGTTTGAGCAGCGCCTTTGAGGCCAAACGGCATTCGCAAAAATTCAAAAAGACCAAAAGGGGTTATTACAGCCGTTTTAGGAACGTCCTCCGGTCGAACCGGAACTTGGTGGTAGCCGCGGACCAGGTCTATTTTAGAGAAAATGCACGTACCCGCCAGATGTAGTGAAAAATCTTGGATGTGAGGGATTGGGTAGCGGTCATGCGCTGTCGCATTGTTTAATCTGCGGTAATCACCGCAAGGTCTCCAAGAACCGTCGGTTTTCGGGACCATATGTAGTGGTGATGCCCAAGGGCTTTTCGAGCGCCGAATAATGCCCAATTTTTCAAGGCTGGCAAACTCGTCGCATGCTATGGCGAGCTTGGTCGCGTCTAAGCGCCGAGCTTTGGCAAAAACAGGTGGGCCTGTTGTGGGGATGAAGTGTTCAACCCCGTGTTTCGCTACTGTTGCTGAAAATTTGGGAACTGTGAGTGCTGGAAATTGGGTGAGGAGTTAGTCAAACTTACCTCCTGCTGTGGTGACGCTGGCCTGCACGGGTGTTGGAGAAACTCGAGCTGAGCAGGGGATAGAAGAAAATGCATTAACCAAGCGTCTATTTGCAAGATCGGCTAACAACCCATGTGCACACAAGAAATCAGCGCCCAACAAGTTAAAACTCACCGCCGCTATAATAAATGTCCACCTATAGTTGCGGCCGTGAATGGACAGAGGTAGGTTTCTTTCACCAAAGGTGTCGATGATCGAGCCGTTAGCTGCCATCGCTCCGTTTCCACGGGGTCCCATTGCCCGGTCTGCGTTGGACGGGGTGATGAAGCTCACCTGAGCTCCAGTGTCGATTAGGAACTGTCTCCCGGAGCGTCCGTCAGTCACGTAGAGCAGCTTGTTTGTCTCGCCGAGAGCCGTAGCTGCTAACGGTTCCCGGCTTTGGCGTTTCCCGGGCTCTTGAAATTGCAGGGGGGCACGCATTTGTACACCCTCTCGGCGAAACGTTGATGATAATAGCAGAGGTCGTTCCGCTTGCTGCGCCTTGGTCACGTCGCTGCCATGGTGGGCGGGCTCTGCTCTGTTGTCTGCGGTTCTCCGCTGCTCTGGGCTTCCGCGCCGAGATCTGCAGATGCTGCTGTGGCCATCTCTTCGCCGCAGGAGTTGATGAGCTGCTGCGCTTCTCGGGCCAGCGCTCGGAATTCCTGCTGGGTGTTGCACCACATGTTGGCCAGGGTCCCTCTCATGTGCGGCGGCAGAGTGCTGAGGAAGATATGTTGAAAGAGGAAGTTGTCATTGTCTGCCTCCCTCAGCTGCAGCATGTCCTCCATGAGGGCCATCGGTCTGTGTCCTCTGTGGCCGTAAATCGCCAGAATCCTCCCTGCCCTTTCCTCGGCCGAGGGGACGAAGCTTTCGATGAGGATCGCCTTCAGTTCTTTGTATTTGTCGTGGGCGGGCGGTTGTTGAATCACGCTCCGCGCGCATCTTGATGTGGTGGCATCGAGTCTGGCGACGATGTGGTAAAATTTTGTTTCATCCGCCGTTATCCCCGCCAGTGCAAACTGAGCCTCAGCTTGCTGGAACCACGAGCTCGGGTCGTTTTGCCAGAACTCTGGGAGTTTGACGGTGACGGTGCTTGCCTGGGCCGTCTCTGATGTGTCTGCAGGGTGAGAACGCCTTTTTCCGTTCTCGCGGCGGAGCTGGGGACGGTGCTCGGTTGAGCCCTCTCTGACGATTCTGCTGTGGGGGAACGTCTTCCATCCGTTCCCCTGTCTGCGTTGGCGACAGCGTTTGCCTGGGTCGCCTCTGATGAGCTTGTAGCGGGAGAACGTCTTTGGTCCATCCTCACGTCTGGTCACCAGTGTAAGGGGCTCGAAATAAAGAAGCGATGTGACTTTATGAATCAAGTTTTATTATCAGCTTCCAGTCCCTAACATGTCTCATCTCGATGCAGAAGCAGAATGAGAGGCTGAGCGCAGTCAGACCTTCATACTTATACCCACACTCAACAAAAGACATTGCATATCAAAGCTGACATCCTGCATTAGCGTAATCCCTCTCCATTGTCCTCTCTCTCCTCCACCTGACCCTGGGGGGTCAGGAAGATCGATCAGGTCTCCACCGCTGCGACTCCGTCTGCTCCTTGATCTTCACCGGTGGTCGAGACCTCTTGTCCTGCTCTGAGACGTGAGGTCATTCCACATATGCAATTTCTAAACATTCCACTTATGTCTATACATATGTAGGTATGGATATATGAATAATATAAGCCACAGGTACGGCCAGCCCCAAGGACCAGACTTATACACAATATTCTCCCCCCTTTAGAAAAGTCCCAAAACACACTATTTAAACCTACCCCAATTTAGGACCCGAATCATGCACTAAGAAACTAAACTGAAATCGCTAAAGGGCCTAACACATTCACACAACAAACAAAAACTAGGGAGGACAGGTGGACTGCCGTCCTATCCCCACATGGCCAGACAGATTTTTCTGCCGCCAGTACTAAATGAAAGAAAGTTCATTTATAAACTAAATAATGCTGTGTTTGGTTCCAAGGTTGTCATAGCCAGGAGCAGCACTGGGGTTAAGCTCCCAGTGCTCATAAAATCCTCCTTATGGGGTGTGTCTCGAAAAGCCTCTGACAACTAAGTCCAACTCCTAGCCTGCCCGTGTGGTTTAGTCTCTAAGCCCAGCGGAACTGCTTTTACTAATAGGAGAAGGGGCGAGGGTGGATCTCTGGTGCCTTAAAACCAGATGCTTCGGGTAGATGGTGGCTTGTCAACCTGGGAAGGTAGCCCATCTAGGGGAAGGTAAACCCTGATTTCAAACCTCCGCTGCCTTTCGGCACACCCGGTCATGGGAAAGGCTTCGAGAGTCAACCCTGAGGAAAAATCCGGAGTCGGAGTCCCTAAGGCAGTTCTCTGTTGTGCTCAACATCGTTCTGGCAGCTCCTGCGACGGCGCTGGTGCCAAACTGTAGCAGCCCTACTGTTCCTTTGGATTCATCAGTGACGTGGAGAGGGGGGACATGCTGCATGGGCAACATCTTGTCCTCCATATCTTCCTGCCCAGGCTTGAATCCTACCAACGCCCAATGCTGGAAGGTAGAACACCGGATCACTGGAGAGGACACTCCAGCTTTGCCTTTGGCGTAGACAAAACACGGGGAATGACAGTTACCGGTTATAAGCCACCGCTCAATTGGCGTAGAGCGCGGCACCAGGGGTTGTTCCCGACGGTGGGAGGGATCATTGGGTCTCATTGGACAACTACCGCCCGCCTCAAGCTGGGCAGCCCCCAGCCAATAAGGTGTTGTCCTGCCACAGCTTGCTTTCCTCATTGGATGCATGGGGATGAGGAGAAGTCCGAACAGCAGGCTGAGAACCTTCGCACCAGGCAAGACAAAAAAACAAAAGAGACAAACTCTAAAACTGGGAACATGGAACGTCCGCACTATGATGACAGGACTCGCTGCTAACCTCAAGGACATCAACGACACCAGGAAGACTGCCATCATCAATAATGAGCTGAAGAGACTGGAAGTGGATATCGCCACTCTCCAGGAAACACGATTGGCTGACGCAGGCACACTGAGAGAGAAGGACTACACGTTCTACTGGCAGGGAAAGGGCAGTGACGAACACAGGGAACACGGAGTGGGCTTCGCAGTGAAGAACACCTTGCTGAAGATGGTGGAACCGGGCAGCAATGGCTCTGCATGACTCCTCACCCTCCGCCTGAACACCACTCAAGGCCCAGTCACCCTCGTCAGTGTGTATGCCCCAACACTGACAGCCACACCAGAGGCAAAAGACGAGTTCTACGAGAATCTCGCAACAACTGTCAGGATCATCCCCGACTCTGAACAAGTCATTCTCCTTGGAGACTTCAATGCCAGAGTGGGTGCTGACCACGACTCCTGGCCGTCCTGTCTTGGACCTTTTGGCGTGGGCAGAATGAACGACAATGGACAGCGGCTGCTCAAGTTCTGCACATATCCCGATCTGTGCATCACAAACTCGTTCTTCAAGACCAAGCCCCAACACAAGGTTTCCTGGCGACATCCGCGCTCAAAGCACTGGCACCAGCTGGACTTGATCCTGACCAGGCACACCTCACTGAAGAACGTGCTAATCACCCGTTCATTCCAGAGTGCAGATTGTGACACAGACCATTCATTGGTGTGTTGCAATGTCAAGCTGCAGCTGAAGAAATTCCATCGTGCTAGACAGCCTGGAAAGACACGGATTGACACCAGCAAGATGGCCCAACCAGAACTTGTTGAGCAGTTTGCCTCCACCTTTGAGAAGGAACTTGGTGTACCACAAGAAGGAGAATCTGCAAAGCAGAAGTGGGAAGAGCTGCGAAACACCATCCACCGCACAGCCTTGTCTACCTTTGGGAGGAAGACCTCGAAGTCACAGGACTGGTTTGATGCCAAGTTGACCGAGATGACTCCCGTCATTGAAGCCAAGCGCTCAGCACTTGCTGAGTACAAGAAGTACCCAAACGAGAAGAATCTCCAGATTCTCAGAGCTGCGAGAAGCAAAGTTCAGCAGACTGCTCGGCGCTGTGCCAACGAATACTGGACTCAGCTCAGCCAAGACATTCAAACCACTGCCATAACAGGGAACATCCATGGTATGTATGATGGCATCAAGAAAGCACTTGGTCCAGCTCAGAGCAAGACGGCCCCCCTCAAATCCTCCACTGGGGAGATGATCACAGAAAAGAACAAGCAGATGGAGAGATGGGTGGAGCACTACTCCGATCTCTACTCCAGACAGTACACCGTGACACCGTCAGCCTTTGATGCCATCGACTGCCTTCCATTCATGGACGAACTTGGCGCCGAGCCAACCATCGACGAACTCAGCAAGGCCATTGATAGCTTGGCCGCTGGCAAGGCACCCGGAAACGACGGCATACCCCCCGACCTGATCAAGCACTGCAAGACCGCCCTACTGCTGCCATTGCATGACGTCCTCTGCCAGTGCTGGAAGGAAGGTGCCGTACCACAGGACATGAGGGATGCCAAGATCATCACCCTCTACAAAAACAAAGGGGAGAGAAGCGACTGCAACAACTACAGGGGCATCTCCCTCCTCAGCGTTGTTGGCAAAGTCTACGCACAAGTTGTTCTCGTTCGTCTACAGAAGCTTGCCGAACGTGTCTACCCTGAGTCTCAGTGTGGCTTCCGTGCTGAGCGATCGACGGTTGACATGATATTCTCCATCCGCCAACTCCAGGAGAAATGCAGAGAACAGAACATGCCCCTGTACGTCGCCTTCATCGACCTCACCAAAGCGTTCGATCTGGTCAGCAGAGAGGGCCCTTTCAAGATCCTGCCAAAGATAGGATGCCCACCAAAGTTGCAAAGCCTCATCGAATCATTTCACACCAACATGCAGGGGATAGTGCAGCACGACGGCAAAGTCTCAGAGCCATTCAACATATGCAGCGGAGTGAAACAGGGCTGTGTACTTGCGCCAGCCCTCTTTGGGATTTTCTTTGCTATGCTCCTGAGGCATGCCTTCAGTACAGCAACAGAGGGAATCTACCTGCACACAAGATCTGACGGCAGGCTTTTCAACCTCGCCCGCCTGAAAGCCAGAACCAAAGTATGCGAGGCTCTAATCAGAGACATGCTGTTCGCAGACAACGCTGCAGTCGCAACCCACACACAGCAGGAGCTTCAGACCCTGATGGACCGCTTCTCCCAGGCATGCAAGGACTTCGGGCTTACCATCAGCCTGAAGAAGACTAACGTCTTGGCGCAAGGCACGGAAGCACCACCAACCATCACCATCGACGACTACGAGCTGGAGGTCGTGAATCAGTTCACGTACCTGGGGTCCACGATCAGCAACAACCTCTCCCTTGATACAGAGATCGACAAGAGGATTGGAAAATTAGCCTTCACACTCGCTCGCCTCACCACACGAGTGTGGGAGAATCCCAAACTCTCTGTCAAGACGAAGATGGCAGTGTACAACGCCTGCGTCATCAGCACACTGCTCTATGGGAGTGAGACGTGGACAACATATGCCCGGCAGGAAAAGATACTGAACTCCTTCCACTTGCGCTGCATTCGCCACATCCTGGACATATCCTGGCAGGACAAAGTGCCCAACACAGAAGTTCTGTCCCGCGCCGGCCTCCCCTCCATGTTCACTGTACTCAGGCAGCGCAGGCTCCGCTGGCTAGGCCACGTTCACCGTATGGAGGATGGCAGAATCCCCAAAGATGTCCTCTATGGAGAACTGGCGACTGGCAGGAGAGACGTTGGCCGCCCACAGCTGCGCTTTAGAGACGTCTGCAAGAGAGACATGAAGGCCCTGGAGATCAATACAGAGCGCTGGGAGGACCTTGCAACAGACCGCTCCAAATGGAGAGGCACCCTGACCAGACAGCTCAAGGTGGGTGAAGAGAGACTGACTGCTGCAGCAGATGAAAAAAGGACCCGCAGGAAGAACCACCACAGACCCAGCAGCACGGAGACCACCCATAAGTGTGACCTGTGTTACAGAGACTGCCATTCGCGCTTCGGCCTGTTCAGCCACAGGCGGTGCTGTTCCAGCAGAGCAGACGTTTAGGATTCTCTTCCATGGTCATCATAGACCGACGGAGGCCGACGAAAAATGCCGTGTTTCCTAAACTAAATAAAATACATAAAACAATCCCATATCACAACATAAACATATGAACATAAGAACTATTTTCAAGTTACAACACTGTTCTCAGGTGGAAAATGGTAGAATCGGCTTGGGGGCCCAGGGCAGCCTCTCGGGAGGCGGGCCCCTGGAAGCAACCTGTCCTCGGGGGTCATAACCAAACTCACAGACATGAGTGTCTCTCCTCCTCACCATCGAGTGCCCCTCTCGTCTGGACCCGCCATCCAAAGCCTTCTCCCGGACACGCTGCAGCTCGTTGGCGTGCCTACGTGAATCATCCAACAGTTAAAAATAGGCTGTACCTCGTTTAGCCACGATGTGCAGCCACCCCTGGTGATCCTCAGGCTGTTGTTCAGTCCGTGGTTGTCCCTCCTCACAAACCTGAACCCGGTCCGCAATTCTCAGGGGAGTCTTGCTCAGCTTGCAGTGTTGCTGCTTGGCATTTCTCTGTGCCTGACGATCCGGCGCCGACCGCTTTTAAAGCCACTGCAGCTGTCGCTGTTGTGTTCACCCTTGTAGCTGCAGATCCTCCAGTCCTCTGTGGCCGAGCTCCAGGGAAAACTGGAGCTAGCTTATCGGCCTCACTCATCGATGCAGGCATCTTGCTGTCACGCCCAGTACCCTCTTCCAGGGCGACTTGGGCTCTGGCACTGAGGTCCTCCTGTGCTGACTCTGAGCAAGGCTGGTCCTGCTAGACGTTTGAGGTGCCCAGTAACTCTTCGTACTGCTCACTCCTAGTGTTTGTCTTCGACTGTGACTTGTCTTGGGCACATGAACAGTCCGGTACCTCCTCTCTGTTGTCCGAGGTGCTCCACTGCTCCACCTCTGTGCTTGGTTGTCGCTGCTGTTTCTCAGGATTCTCAGCATGCTCGCACTTCTCCTCCTGCTGCTCCGACTCTAGCTGCGGGGAAAACTGAGCAGAGTCTGATCGCTGCTCTTTCCCCGTGCCATCTTCGCTCACCATGCTGTTTTCACCTCCAGTGCTGTGGTCACTCACCGCGCTCCGCTTTTCAGCTGGCTTGTTGTCTTTGGTGGACGCGGGCTCCCTCTCTTGTGGCTCCAGCTCCACCGTGAAAACTAGCTTATAGCTTTTAGCTAGTGTTTGGTGCCCACCTAGCTCTGTGGCTAACTTCGCCGTTGCCATTGGCTGAGCTGTTAGCTTCTCCGAGCTAGCTAGCTTAGCTACTTTTGGCACCAACAGCCTTTCCACCCACAGCTTCGTGCTTATTGTATGTTCGGCAAAAAATTCAGCCAGCCGCTCGACAGCATCTGCATAAGAATCCGTCTCCCCCATGTGTGGGAAAACTTTCCGACCTTCTACGCCGAGATGGTGGACCATAAGTGCTCGTTTCCGCATTCCATCGAGTCTACCCAGGCCCAACGCCACAATGTATCCCTCAAACATGGCCAACCAGTTAGGGCACAGGATCGCTGGCTCTTCCAGATACTGTAGAAATGGTGGTGGAGGTGGCCCATATGCTTCCATAGTTTCTCCTTGTCACCAAAATGTTATGTATGAAATCAGAGACTGGAGTTGTCTTATGCCAAGCAATGAACAGCACTTTCCTGAGAACACACAGAACTATATACACCACAGCCTGACGTCATTCCTCAAGGTGGGTATGGCCAGCCCCAAGGCCAAACTTAAATGTCAACTTAAATGTCCAATTGGATGTGTTTCCAAGGGCCTTCTCGGTACAGTAAGGGTTGCAGGGGCGGGGTGGGGTGGGGGTGGGGGGCGCTGGTCTTTCCACTCTCCAAGCACGAAACACAGTTCTTTACCATAGTTTTGATGTCCTTATCGATATCAGGCCACCAAACTGAATCCCTGCAACACTGCTTCACCCTGACCACACCCAGGTGACCCTCGTGCAGCATTGCCAGAACTCGTGATCTCAGAGACACCAGGATCAATGTGCAGTGTCACCTTGCCACACACACCCTTTCAGTAACTCAGTTTGTCTCTGAACTGGTGAAAAGGCGCCAGCTCGCCCTGTACTTTTGTGGGCCAACCCTCCCTGATGACAGAGCATAGTTGTGACAATGTGGGGTCCCGGTCCAACTCTACCTGAAGCTCCTGAAGGGACACCATGTCCCGGAGGGGGTTCATGCAGTGCGTTGACCAGATCCGCCTCCGTGGGGTCGTCGTCGTTGTCGTCCGGTTGTGTAGTGTTGGCTGTGGCATGGGACAGGAGATTCGCCACTACGTTTTCTTTTCCAGGAGTGAACTGCATAGTAAAGTTGTAGGCCTGCAACCGCTCAGTCCATCTGTGGATCCGTAGGGGCCTGTGTCTCAAGCCTGTCATCTCCAGCAGTGTCGTCAGTGCCCGGTGGTCTGTTTGAAGGGTGAAATGGCGTCCATAGAGGTAAATGTGCCACCGTTCATGCGCCCAGACACAAGCGAGCACCTCCCTCTCACCCATGACATATTTCTGTTCAGCTGCTGAAAAGGACCTCGACGCGAACGCCACTGGGTGCTCGGAACCGTCTTGCACTTGAGACATAACCACCCCCACCGCTGAACCAGATGCATCACAAGCCACAAACATCGGCCGTTTTGGATCAAAGTGGGCCACTACTGGAGGGGAGGTGAGTTGGGACTTCAGCCTAGCGCCTGCCGCTAAGCAGACAGGGGTCCACTGCCACGGTGCGTCCTGCTTCAGAAGGACCCGGAGGGGTTTGACAGTCTCCGAATAATGGGGAAAACCACCAGTAGAAGTTCACCATGTCAAGGAACGAGGAGATTTGTGCGGGTGTCATGGGGTCGGGTAGACATAGGACCACCTCCACATTTGAGTGCAGGGGGCTCAGGCCCTCTGCTGCCAGCCAGAATCCCACAAACTCAATGGAATCCACCATGAAAATGCACTTTTCCCTGTTCAGTGTGACTCCGTGCTCTAGCAACACCTCCATCACTCACCCCAATTACTGTTGTGTTCCTCCCGCGACGTGCCATGGACCACGGTGCCATCCAGGCACACCACTATATCCCTGAGCCCGGCCAGAATTGTGGACATAATCTTGTGAAAGCAGCTTGGTGCTGAGCTCAGACCAAAAGGCATGCGGGTGTACCTGAAAACGCCCATGTGGGTCACAAACGCCATCAGGTCCCTGCTGGCTGGGTGGAGGGGCACCTGCAGATAGCCCTGGCGGAGATCTACAGTAGCTTCGTGACCACCCTTGAGCCGCTGAACATTATGGTGAGTTCCTCCATCATGGGGAGCGAGTATTTGTCCGGGATTTTTTTTTTTTTTTTGTTACTTATTTGTACCCGTAGGTAGACTTGGTTTGCAGTCTGGTGACAAGCCACCGGCTGCTGGTCGCTGCGTGCGCGAGCGCCCTAAACCTACATGTTTTTGGTGTGCGGGAGGAAACCGGAGAAATCCCGGAGTAAACCTGCGCAACACGGGGAGAACATGCAAACTCCACACAGCTCACTGTTGGTCGGGGGCTGGGATCGAACCCACGATCTCATGATCCCCGCGATCCCCCGGCCGAGGGTAAAACTGTGCTGCCACAGTGTTAAACCACTGCGCCACCGTGCAGCAGGGATGATCGCTTTATTAACCATCCTGAGGTCAATGCACGGCCGGATGCTCCCCGTCTTCTTCTAGGCCACCACGCTGTTTTGAAATCCACGGTGAGGCATCCACTTTCTCGATGATGCCGGCTTTAAGCTGTTTATTCGGTTTCACCGTGACATCGTCCCGCAGGGCGAAGGGAAGCAGCCGTAATGGTTTGATCTTGGGTGTCACGCCTGGGTCGATGAGTGGGCAGTGGTTCAATGCTTGAATACATCCCAGGCCCACAAACAACGCTGGCCAGCGGGCATGCCATTCGTGGGACAGCATCAGCCTCGTTGAGCCCGCTGGGTCCGTGATGGAGAACCCTAATTCACTCAGCAAATCAATTCCCAGCAAGTTGGCCCCCTGGCGTGAAACCTGGAAGGTAATTGCGGGAATAGTCTTTGACCCACATGTTACCAAGAAGCTGACAGTGCCTGCCATGTCACTTTTGGCGTGACCGTATCCAAACATTTTCGCTGCCCCTGCTTTAATGGCTTTGCCCGGGAAACGTCTTGTCAATGTAGCCATGCTCAGCATGGATTTACCAGTGCCCAAGTCCACCAAAACTGGCACATCGATCCTGTCAAGCTGCAAGATGTAGCACTTTAACGGCCCCTTCTTAGTGCCCGCCACACACACCGATGTCATGCTTTCAAACTCCAAAGCTGTTGGTTTACGAGCGGCGATGCAGACTCTTGCCCAGTGATTAGAATGGCTGCAGTTGTGGCACTTCTTTCCTCTGGTGGGGCAAGTGGACATGCCCGCCCAGTGATGAGGATTGCCACAGCTGCCACACTGACCCCGCGCTCCCGCTCCTGCCCGTGCCATGGTCTGCTGCCTTTTGGGGGTCCGCCCCGGGGAATTAGCTGAGCTGCTAGTGGCCTGATGTGGAGTGGAAGCTTGGGTGGCTAGGTTCTCTTTAGCTAGTACTTGTAAACCTAGCTGGGTAGCAAACTCAATCTGGCTGGTCAATTCAAATACTTGCTTCAATGTGAAGATGTCCGTAGTTAGCATTAGCTTTTGTTTCAGCCACTCGTTGCTCGTACTGTGTGCTAGCTTGTCACGGACTAGCTCCTCCTCAATCGGCCCAAAGGCGCACTTGCTTGCTAGGATACGGAGTTCCATTAAGAAACATTGGGTGGACTCACCAAGTTGTTGTCGGCGGTCAAAGAACTTATGTCTTCATGCTGTAATGTTGTACTGGTCCATAAAGAAATTGTCCATTATGTCTAAACACTCCTTCAATGAGCCTTTGCCACCCAGCGCGCGAAACAATCAATGGCCTTCCTCACCTAGGCAGTGAACAAGCAGGCTCCTCCATCTCTCTTCATCGGCGCTGCCCAGGCCAGCCTCCTCAGAGGTTCCTCAGACTCCTCGAACGTCTCCAGCCAGCGGCACCGTGGTGTGGTTGGCACACCCAGAGACTGTAAGAATGGAGGTGGCAGTTTTATGCACGCTCCCGTGGTTTAATCCGATGTCGCCAAATGTTATGTCTTAATAAGATGAGGCAAGAGCCTTGTTGTACCAAGGAACAAACTGAACTTTATTAAGACAGGCACAGATTATACATACCGGCTGTAGTGTTATGTCTGTAACAAGGGGTCAGAGTCGGTCTTATGCAATGTAGCAAACTCTCTTTATTGAACACACACAGAACTATATACAGTCTGGCCTTAGCCGGCCTGACGTCACCACACAGGGAGGATACGGCAAGCCCCGAGGACCACACACATACACACAACATTGTACACACAACATTCTCCCCCCCTTTAGAAAGCCCAAAACCACACACACAATCGAGACCCTCCCTAATGTAGGACCAGAATCATGCACTAAGAGAAGTAACAGGGAATAGAGAACTAGAATAGCCTAACACATTCACCCAAAAACAACTTGATAGAAAAATTCCATATTATCTACATTATTATTGATATTAATAATGTATTATTATATTTGAGAAGTATCATACCTTTCATATGCCATGTTTAATGTTTATATGTGCATTCCATGTGGAATAAGTTCATATATTCTTGGCATGTTTCTGTGAGCAATTTCAGAGAGTTCAGACTGAAGATCAGTACAGGATCAGTACATGCGTAAGAAATGATCTAAGCCACTCTTATAATCTCTTTGACATGTCCTGTGTCGGGTCACAGGAATGCACAGGAACTCCTCAGCCTGTATAGGTCAGTGGTAGAGACTAGGTATATAGACATTCTGTTAGTTTTATGGACCTCATGTGCATGTCTCCACGACCCCATGTCTCCAGAGTGTCTGTAACGTTTCCCCGGATAAGCTTTGATTATCAAGACTGTCCCGTTCTGTCCCTTCCCTTATCCTCATCCTCCCTCTCCTTTCTCCTACCTATATGTAACGGATGCCAACTAGTGCTGTTCGGCGTAGAACGTTAGTAAAACCTCCCTCCCAAAGCCTCATACAGTATCGGTAGCGCTGAGCTACCGGTCGGACCTTTAGCTCAGCACGATCGTGCTGTGTGTGTCTCTGACTAGTTAACTGTGAGGTCGCGGGTTCGTGTCCTGTGTAGGGCGAACTGCGCTGATGACCTCAGTTACAAAGTGGTGCTGTGAGCCCCAGATGGTAGCGCTGAGCTACCGGTCGGACCTTTAGCTCAGCACGATCGTGCTGTGTGTGTCTCTGTGTAGTTAACTGTGAGGTCGCGGGTTCGTGTCCTGTGTAGGGCGAACTGCGCTGATGACCTCAGTTACAAAAGTGGTGCCGTGAGCCCCAGATGGTAGCGCTGAGCTACCGGTCGGACCTTTAGCTCAGCGCGATCGTGCTGTGTCTCCCATGCTCGAACTGCGTAGTTGACTGAGAGGTCGCGGGTTCGTGTCCCGTGTGGGGCGAACTGCGCAGGATGATCTCCGTCACACTGGTGCCGTGAACCCGGCATGGGAGTGAGGTTTAAGGGGGAGAGTGTAACGGATGCCAACTAGTGCTGTTCGGCGTAGAACGTTAGTAAAACCTCCCTCCCAAAGCCTCATACAGTATCGGTAGCGCTGAGCTACCGGTCGGACCTTTAGCTCAGCGCGATCGTGCTGTGTCTCCCATGCTCGAACTGTGTAGTTGACTGAGAGGTCGCGGGTTCGTGTCCTGTGTGGGGCGAACTGCGCAGGATGATCTCTGTCACACTGGTGCCATGAACCCGGCATGGGAGTGAGGTTTAAGGGGGAGAGTGTAACGGATGCCAACTAGTGCTGTTCGGCGTAGAACGTTAGTAAAACCTCCCTCCCAAAGCCTCATACAGTATCGGTAGCGCTGAGCTACCGGTCGGACCTTTAGCTCAGCGCGATCGTGCTGTGTGTGTCTCTGTGTAGTTAACTGTGAGGTCGCGGGTTCGTGTCCTGTGTAGGGCGAACTGCGCTGATGACCTCAGTTACAAAAGTGGTGCTGTGAGCCCCAGATGGTAGCGCTGAGCTACCGGTCGGACCTTTAGCTCAGCGCGATCGTGCTGTGTCTCCCATGCTCGAACTGTGTAGTTGACTGAGAGGTCGCGGGTTCGTGTCCCGTGTGGGGCGAACTGCGCAGGATGATCTCTGTCACATATATACGTATATATCAGACCTAAAGAAATGAATCCTTTAGAGATTCTAGGCATGTCTGAATGCCATGCTTTGTAATCTCTCCCTCAAGATGGCCATTTGAGGTTAAAATACTGTAAATGTTACTGCAGTCTGGTTTGTTTTGTCTCTGTGTAATCTGCTCTGGTGTGAAAAAAGTGAGAGTTCTCTGCTGAGGCGGAAAGAACGGGTTGTAAAATTGTTGTTTGTGATTTTTTCTGGTATTTGTGGAGCATAAAAGAGTTGGTTAACTGCTTATTATCCTTTTGGGAAATGATTAAAATTGTGGACGTTTGCAAATTATACTTTTGGGTGAGAAATTCTATTATGTTTTCATTGCGGTAGGGAAAAAAGTTGACATGAGAATGTTGGGTTGCCAGATTTGTTTTTTCAAGTATTTGGGGTTGCCATTTCAAGCTTGTTTTAAGGCTATAGTTCTGTTACTCTACGTAAACAGCTGCCCGACAGTAACCTTGGAGAGATAACAGAACTGCGCTGCGTGTGTGTGTGTGTTGTACGTGTGGGCCCATGTGTTTAACAGTGAGTGAGTGAGTGAGTGAGAAGAAGAGAAGAGAGGAGTGAGAAGAAAAGCAAAAATCTATGTATGGGTATTTTTTTTTGCAAAGTTTTGGGGTTTTACTTTTTTTCAGTCTAACTTTGTGGGTTTTGACTCTAATGTTGCTTACGTGATAAACCATTTACATATTTTTAATGCCAATATTTTCATTTCCTCCAGTTTTTCTTTGGAAAATGAAAAACATTGAGCTATTTTTATTCAATTTTTTGACATATTACTGACTTTTATTGACTCAGTTGCTTTATTTCTCTGACTGAAGCATAACAGTGAACTTTACAAGATGCAGGACTAACGATTTCCCCACTGTCGCCAAAACAACCAGCCTCTGGGAGCCAACCTCGCCACTGTCCGTGCCTCCCTCGTTGAGACCACAGGCGACCACCATAGAACATCTAAGTTAAGTACAATTGCTTGCATCTTAATCAATGCTACCAGCATGACAATGATGAAATTAACTGAATTTTACAATATCATGCTGTCACTTAATAATGCCTAATCACTGAAGGCTTTGTGTACACATTACATTACATAATTCAAAGCACAGAAGAGGTTGATGATTACTGTGTTTGTGCATGTGATTTGCCAGAGTCTACTGACTATCAAACACAGGTTTTGGTAATTCTATGTCATATTGTTGCTTTGTTTCAATAACGCTAAACTCCATCCATCCATCCATCTTCTACCGCTTTTCCGGAGGTCCGGGTCACGGAGGCAGCAGTTCAAGCAGAGAAGCCCAGACTTCCCTCTCCCCAGCCACCTGCTCCAGCTCTTCAGAGGGGATACCAAGGCGTTCCCAGACCAGCTGGGAGACATAGTCTCTCCACCGAGTCCTGGGTCTGCCCCGAGGTCTCCTCCCAGTGAGACGTGCCTGAAACACCTCAAGTGGGAGGCGTCCAGGAGGCATCCTAATCAGATGCCCATACCACCTCAACTGACTCCTTTCAATGTGGAGGAGCAGCGGTTCTACTCTGAGCCTCTCCCGGATGACTGAGCTCCTCACCCTATCTCTGAGGGTGAGTCCAGCAATCCTACGGAGAAAGCTCATTTCAGCCGCTTGTATCCGCGATCTCGTTCTTTCGGTCATTACCCAAAGCTCGTGACCATAGGTGAGAGTAGGAACGTAGATTGACTGGTAAATCGACAGCTTTGCCTTAGAACTAAGCTCCCTCTTCACCACAACAGACCGGTACAACGTCCGCATCACTGCAGATGCTGCTCCAATCCGTCTGTCGATCTCTAGCTCCATTTTCCCCTCACTCGTGAACAAGACCCCAAGATACTTAAACTCCTCCACTTGGGGCAGGAGCCTGTCCCCAACCCAGAGAGGACAATCCACCTTTTTCCGGCTGAGGACCATGGACTCGGACTTGGAGGTGCTGATTCTCATCCCAGCCGTTTCACACTCAGCGGCAAACCGTCCCAGCAAGAGCTGTAGGTCATTGCTGGATGAAGCCAACAGGACAACATCATCTGCAAACAACAGAGATGAGATCCTGTGGTCACCAAGCATGACACCCTCCATTCCCTGGCTGCGCCTAGAAATCCTGTCCATAAAAATTATAAACAGGATCGATGACAAAGGGCAGCCCTGGCGGAGTCCAACTCTCACTGGGAATGACTCCAACCGAGTGTTGGCAATACGAACCAAACTCTCACAACGGTCGTACAGAGACCGAATAGCTCGTAACAACAAGCCCGATACCCCATACTCCCGAAGCACCCCCCACAAAAATCCACGAGGGACGCGGTCAAATGCCTTCTCCAAGTCCACAAAACACATGTAAACTGGTTGGGCAAACTCCCACGAACCCTCAAGAATTCTCGAGAGGGTAAAGAGCTGGTCCGATGTGCTACGGCCAGGACGAAAACCACATTGCTCCTCCTGAATCCGAGGTTCGACCAACGGCCGGACTCTCCTCTCCAGTACCTTGGCATAGACCTTCCCAGGGAGGCTGAGGAGTGTGATCCCTCTAAAGTTGGAGCACAACCACCACCCCGGTTTGTCATGCCAAAGGCACTGCCCCCGACCTCCACGCAATGTTGCAGAGGCGTGTCAACCATGACAACCCAACAACATCCAGGGCTTTGAGGTACTCAGGGCGAATCTCGTCCACCCCCGGGGCCCGGCCACCAAGGAGATTTTTAACCACCTTGGCGACCTCAGCCCCTGTGATAGGCGAGTCATCCCCCTCGTCCCCAAACCCTGCTTCCTCTGTGGAAGGTATATCAGTGGGATTGAGGAGATCCTCAAAGTATTCCTTCCACCGCCCGATGATATCCCCAGTTGAAGTCAACAGTGTCCCATCCGCACCATACACAGTGTGGACGGGGAGCTGCTTTCCCCTCCTGAGCCGCCGAACATTTTGCCAGAATCTCTTTGAAGCCGACCGAAAGTCTTGTTCCATGGCCTCACCGAACTCCTCCCATACCCGGGTTTTTGCTTCAGCAACCACCCGAGATGCACTCTGCTTGGCCTGCCGGTACACCTCAGCTGCTTCGGGAGTCCCACAAGCCAACCAAGCTTGATAGGACTCCTTCTTCAACTTAATGGCCCCCCTCACCACTGGTGTCCACCACTTGGTTCAGGGGTTGCCACCACGAGATGCACCGACCACCTTGCGGCCGCAGCTCTGGGCCGCCGCTTCAACAACAGAGGTGGAGGACATGGCCCATTCAGACTCCATGTCTCCAGACTCCCTCGGAATGTGGTTGAAGTTCTTCCGGAGGTGGGAGTTGAAGACCTCCTGGACAGGGGCCTCAGCCAGATGCTCCCAGCACACCCTCACTATACGTTTGGGTCTACCAGGTCTGAATGGCTTCCTCCCCTGCCATCGGATCCAACTCACCACCAGGTGGTGATCAGTTGACAGCTCTGCACCTCTCTTTACTCTGGTGTCCAAGACATACGGTCGCAGGTCTGATGATACGATAACAAAATCGATCATCGACCTGCGACCTAGGGTGTCCTGGTGCCAGGTGCACATATGGACACCCTTATGCTTGAACATGGTGTTCGTTATGGACAGACTGTGGTTAGCACAGAAGCCCAATAACTGAACACCACTCGGGTTCAGATCGGGCAGGCCGTTCCTCCCAATCACCCCCCTCCAGGTTTCATTGTCGTTGCCCACGTGCGCATTGAAGTCCCCCAGTAGGACAATGGAGTCTCCAGGAGGAGCACCCTCCAGCACCCCAGTCACAGACTCCAAAAAGGGTGGGTACTCTGAAACATCATTTGGTGCATAGGCACAAATGATGGTCAGGACCCATTTCCCAACCCGAAGGCGCAGGGAAGCAACCCTTTCGTCCACCGGGGAAAACTCCAATATAGAGGCAGCAAGGTGGGGCGATACAAGAATACCCACCCCTGCTCATCGCCTCTCGCCCGGGGCAACTCCAGAAAAGGCCAAGCTCCAGCCCCTCTCCAGGAGACTGGTTCCGGAACCGGAGCTGTGTGTTGAGGTAAGGCCGACTATATCTAGCCGGTATCGCTCAACCTCGTACACCAGCTCAGGCTCCTTCCCCACCAAAGAGGTGACATTCCACGTACCAAAAGCCAGTTTAGAAAGCTTGGGATCAGTCCGCCAAGGTCTCCGCCTTTGACCGCCACCTAATCCACATAGCACCGGACCCCCATGATCCCTCCTGCAGGTGGTGAACCCACTGGAGGGCGGACCCATGTAACTCCTTCGGGCTGAGCCCGGCCGGGTCCCATGGGTGGAAACCCGGCCACCAGACGCTAGCCTTCGAGCCCCTCCCCCAGGCCTGGCTCCAGGGTGGGGCCCTGGTAACCCCATTCCGGGCGGGGTACACTGAATCCTTGATATACAATTTATCATGAGAGTCTGTTGGATCGTTCTTAGTCTGGCCCTTCACCCAGGACCAGTTTGTCTTGGGAGACCCTATCAGAGGCAAATTGCCCCCGGACAACATAGCTCCATAACACTAAACTCACTTTTTAATAAATGGCATATGCAATCTTATTTATATTTTGATTCTCAGTCTGTCCATGTAGAAGAGAAAGGAAAAAAAAAATATAGCTTGTGTCAGACTGACCTAGATAAGGTGACGGTAAACAGACGCAATCAGCCTTCAAAGGACTCAGATGTTTGTAATAAAAAGGACGCTCAAGGTCTCAAGGGTTTTAGGACATATAAAAAAAAAAACCCAAACAAACCACAGATTGTGGTCCTGTGCCATAAATTCCTGAAAACAGAGATTAGGCCTGCACTTGCAGTTACTAATTCTAAATGCTGCATTGGTTTAAGGCTTCTAATATATGACACTGTTTTGTTTAAACATAATCCTAAACTAATGATTACCCATGTCAATTGGTAAAACATTTACTGATTCACAGAATATTTAGCGAATACTTGTTGTGAACAGCAAAATCACATTCAAATTGTGGAAGCTTTAGGTGTAATTTAAAGGCTTTTCTGCTATTCTTCATTCTTTTTTTTTTCAACATACAAGGGAAAGCATTCACAAATTTTTTTTAGCTTTCACCAGGAATTAGATTTGCCATATTAACAAGGAATCATAACATCACCACTACCTTTCAATATAATTAATCCTTGGCGACATATGCAATATGTAATAAAATAATAAAAAAAACAATAATTCACTTGTGTTTCTTAACATTACACATTATAATAAACAGTGGGATAAACAACTGAGACAAACATTTAAGGGACACAAAATAATGACTATAACTGTAATATTAGTAAAATCAATTTGAGGTGATAAAATTTGCACTCCTGTTGATGTAAATACTGACGTAAGGATGGGGAAGCCATGAGGTTTCCCCAAATTTTTCTTTGCAGGATGGCACCAAAATTTGATCTTTGTGGGAGATGTGAGGGGGCCGGACAGTGTGTGGGTGACTGGCTCATTGGCTAGAGGGGGCAACAGTGGCCACAGGGGAAAGGACCTCTCAATTGACAAGCATTTTTTGAAGCTAAGTAGAACAAATGACATTGGAAATGACATAAAGCATAACAATTTGAATGACTGACTTCAGAATGTAGTGTTCATATGACTTCACACTACAAGATACAGTATATCTGACATTGCAATGATGCCACTCACTGACATGGTTTGCTGACCCAGTGACAAGACACAGACTCCAAATTGATACAATTATGTTTATTAACGACCAGTGTGAATGAATAGTGGTGTGAGTGCTAACTGGAACTGCCGGGAACTGAGCGAGACACTGTACAGCCTGGCAACCCTGGAGACACACAGAGAGAGATGGTTACTGGGCGTCACAACTGGAGTTAAACCGTTATTGTGTAGCTTACGGTGGGAAGAGATAGTGAGTTTCTCCGGTTCAGCGTTGCGGCTATGGCCAGGGAGACAGTGCTCTTCAGATGGTGGAATTGTCCCGACAGGAGAGTGTAGGTGAAGGTGGTGAGGGAAAGAGGCTGGTAAGTCCGCCGCCCGGGAGGAAGAGGAAAAGGTCATGACAGTACTCCCCCCCTAATGAGCGCCTCTTGGTGGTCATTCCAGCCTACCTGGATGCGTCCGATGGAACTCCCTGATGAGATCTTTATCGAGCAAACAGGCAGGACACACCCAGGACCTGGCGTCCAGGCCATAGCCCTCCCAGTCCACCAGGTATTGCAGCCCACGGCCCCGGTGGCGGACATCCAGGATAGCAGTAACACTCCACACTGGGCTGCCGTCGGTCATCCTAGGGGGCGGTGGCGACCTGGGAGGAGAGCACAGGGGGCTGGAAGACACAGGTTTAACTTGTGACACATGAAATGTGGGACATATGCGGAGGGAGGAGGGGAGATCCAGCAGTACTGACACAGGGTTGATGATGTGAGAGATGGTGAACGGCCCAATAAACCGCTGCTGCATCTTCCTGCGCTCAGCCTTCAGATTAATGTTCTTTGTAGACAGCCAAACCTGCTGACCCACCTGGTACACTGGAGCTGGGGTCCTATGACGATTTGCCACAGCAGTATTGCATTTGGCTGTACAATGAAGTGTGGCCCGAGTTGCCCTCCATAGACGATAACAGCGTCTCATGTGCGCCCACACAGATGGCACGGCGATGTCGCCCTCCTTCTCGGGAAACAAAGGGGGAGAATACCCAAGAGAGGCTTGAAACGGGGACATGCCTATGGCCGAAGAGACTGTTGAATTGTGGGCGTACTCGATCCATGGTAGGAAGGAACTCCACGCCGTCGAATTGGAAGAAGCCACACACCGCAGCGCCGCCTCCAGCTCCTGGTTAGCAGGTTCGCACTGGCCATTGGACTGTGGATGGTATCCAGATGACAGGCTCACCTTGGCTCCAAGGGCGTTGCAAAAGGACCTCCACACCTGGGAAATAAATTGAGGCCCCCAGTCCGAGACGATGTCCGTGGGGATCCCATGAAGTCTCACCACATGTTGGACCAACAGGTCAGCTGTCTCCTTTGCCGTAGGCAGACCCAGAAGAGGAACAAAATGGGCCACCTTGGAGAATCTGTCGACAAAGGGTGAGAACCACGGTGTGATTGTTGGAAGGAGGGAGGCTGGTAACGAAGTCCAACGCCACATGGGACCAGGGTCTGCCAGGAACCGGAAGGGGGTGGTGCAACCCTGCCGGTGGGGACGATGGGAACTTCCCCGTGGCACACTGGGGAGAGGCCCTTATGTACTCCCTGACATCCTTTTGAAGAAAGGGCCACCAGAATGAGTGTTGCAACAACTCCTCCGTGCGTCGTCTTCCAAGATGGCAAGCGAACTTGGATGCGTGGGCCCATTGGATGACATCACCCCGGACGGCCGATGGCGCAAACAGCTTCCCCGCTGGCCCCCCACCCGGGTCCCTTTCCGACTCCTGGGCCCTCAGGACCCTCTCCTTAATTCCCCACAAGAGGGTGCCCACGGCACAGGAGGTAGGGAGGAGGGGATGGTCTTCAGCCTCCACGGTGTCCGTGGCAAATTGCCTGGAGAAGGCATCTGGTTTTGTATTCTTGGACCCAGGGCGGTAGGTGATAGTAAAGTAGAATCAACCAAAGAAAAGAGACCAGTGGGCTTGACGGGCATTCAGGCACTTGGCTGTCCTAAGGTACTCCAAATTGCGATGGTCCGTCCAAACCACGAACGGCTGCGAGGACCCCTCCAGCCAATGACGCCACTCCTCCAGAGCCAGTTTGACGGCCAGCAACTCCCTGTCACCGATGCTCTAGTTCCGCTCCACCGGAGATAGTCGCTTGGAGAAAAAGGCACAAGGCCGGACCTTCCCATCCGTAGGAGAACATTGAGAAAGAACTGCCCCTACACCAGAATCCGAGGCGTCCACCTCCACGAGGCACTGCAGGCTGGGATCCACCTGCACCAGGATCAGTGAATCAGAGAATTGCTTCTTCAGGTCCACAAAGGCCGCCGCCGCCTCCTCCGACCACCGGAAGGGAAACTTCGTGGATGTAAAGCGCGTCAGGGGAAGGGCCAGGCTGCAGTAGTTCTTTATGAATCGGTGGTAGAAATTAGCAAATCCCAGGAACTGCTGGAGCTATTTCCTTGAGGAAGGGACCGGCTACTCCACCACCGCCTTAATTTTGCCCGGGTCTGGAAGGATCTCCTTATGAGAAATAATGAAGCCCAGGAAGGACGTCTTGAATGTATGAAACTCACATTTCTCAGCCTTGACGAATAACTGGTTCTCCAATAGCCGCTGTAGAACACATCTCACGTGTACCCGGTGCTCCTCTAAGGAATGGGAGAAGATCAGAATGTCATCCAGGTAAACAAACACAAACACGTTCAGAAAATCCCTCAGAACATCATTGAGGCGCTGAAACACAGCAGGCGTATTGGTCAGGCCGAATGGCATCACCAGATATTCAAAGTGACCACTAGTGGTGCGGAACCCTGTCTTCCACTCATCCCCCTCGCGGATCTGCACCAGATGGTAAGTGTTGCGCAGATCCAACTTGGTAAAACAGGAAGTCCCCTGGAGAGAGTCAAAGGCAGAATTAAGCAACAGGAGGGTGTACTTATCCTTGATAGTAATATTATTCAACTCCCTGAAATCGATGCATGGTCTCAATAAGCCGTCTTTTTTTCCCACAAAGAAGAACCCCGCCCCCACTGCCGAAGAGGATGGGCGAATGATACCAGAGCTCAGGGACTCCTTGATGTACGTGTCCATAGCCACCTGCTCCAGTGGGGAAAGGCTATACAGCCAGCTAGACGGGAGAGGAGCCCCCGGGTGAAGGTTGATGGCACAATCATACGGTTGGTGGGGGGGAAGGGACAGAGCCCGGGACTTGCTGAACACGGCACTGAGATCATGATATTCAGGAGGCACCTTAGATAAATAGGGAGGGGGATCGGAGGGAGCCCCTAGGGTCACTGAAGGTGAGCATGCTGCTGACTGCAGACAGGCGTTGAGGCAAAATGAGCTCCATGATTTAATACTGCTCGCACTCCAATCAATCGTCGGGTTATGGAGGCGTAGCCAGGGGTAGCGCAGAATGACTGGAGACGTCAAGACGGGCAACACAAAGAAGGACAGTTCCTCTCGATGATTCCCAGATACAATAATGGAGACTGGCGCTGTCCGGTGGGAAACTGTAGCCATGGGGGCGTTAGACAACGTAATCAGCCTGAGAGGAGACTCAAGGGGAATGCAGCAAAGGCCCAAATGGGTTGCCAAGTCTCTAGACATAAAGCTTTGCTCAGCCCCGGAGTTGATTAAGGCCTCTGTAGGTATCTGTGTGTTTGTGTATGAACCTAATGGAAAGAAGCAAACTGGATAGGGGATTAGACCGGGATATGTCCGTGAACCTCCCTACTCTAACGCACGGACTTCCCCTTTTGGCCGAAGCTGACACGACCCGACCTCATGCTCCCTGCTCCCGCAATACAGGCACAACCCAAGCTCACAGCGACGCTGTTTCTCTGCCGCAGATAGCCTAGAATGCCCTACCGCCATAGGCTCCGCGGGTGCTGAGGGTTCAGAGGGCAGGAAAGCCAATTTTGAGGACTGAGGGGAATGGCGAGACGGTTCCCTGGACCGTCCATAGGACCTACGTTCTGCCGCTCACTCCCTCAGTCTATTATCCAGACTAATGGCCAGAGAAATGAGTTCTGATAACCTAGTTGGTTTCTCTAAAGGGGCTAACTCATCCCGAAGGCTAGCACTGAGGCTCCTGATGAAAATACAGCAAAGAGAAGCGTCCCCCCAACCCATTTCAGTAGCCGCCACCCAGAAGTCTACAGCATAATCTGCCACTGCCCTAGACCCCTGCCTTAGATTTAATAGGCGGGTGGTGGGAACGCTATCTCGACTGGAATGATCAAACACTTCATTAAATTCACTAATGAATTGGGAATAGTGAGACTAGCATAATTTGCCCTAGCCATTACTGCATAGGCCCAAGCTAGTGCTCTCCCCTCCAACAGATTAATAACATAACCGATCTTACTATGGTTGGAAGGGAAATCCTCTGGCATCCGCTGAAACACCACCTCGCATTGCATAATGAACCCCCTGGCTTCGCCCAACTTACTGTTGAAATGGCTGGGAGTTGGTATGGGAGTAAGCTGAACAGGAGGAGTCTGCCTGAGCTGGTTAGCTGGAGTGCTAGCGGGAGTCGAGGAGATGCTGGCGACAGGTAAGGCCTGGGAAAAGGGCTGGGAATTAGTTAGTCTATCCAACCGTTCTGTGACACGAGTGACACAAGTTAGCTGGTTTAGAATGGGCTGCTGCTGATAAACCAGTTGATCAATTTAAATTTCCATGCGGTTGACATGGCGCACCAAAGCGCTGTCAGCTGGGTCGTTCTGGCAGAGATGTACTGACATGGTTTGCTGACCCAGTGACAAGACACAGACTCCAAACTGATATAGTTATGTTTATTAACAACCATTGTGAATGAATAGTGGTGTGAGTGCTAACTGGAACTGCCGGGAACTGAGCGAGACACCATACGACCTGGCAACCCTAGAGACACAGAGAGAGAGATGGTTACTGGGCATCACAACTGGAGTTAAACCATTATTGTGTAGCTAACTGTGGGAACAGATGGTGAGTTTCTCAGGTTCAGCGTTGCAGCTGTGGCCAGGGAGACAGTGCTCTTCAGATGGTGGAATTGTCCCGACAGGAGAGTGTTGGTGAAGGTGGTGAGGAAAAGAGGTTGGTAAGTCCGCCGTCCAGGAGGAAGAGGAAAAAGCTCCGCCGCCACGGACTCCGCCTGTGCTCAGGGGATTAGTAGAAAGTGGTAAGTTGTTAATGGAGCTTACGTGGAAGGCTGGTTGGCTCTTTCCGGTGTAGGTGAAGGCTGGCTTGGCTGTGGCTCTGTTAACTGAGATGATTAGGCAATGAAGCTCTCCTGGATTGTAGTGAGACATCTCCACACTGCCACTCCGGGCAGCGTGGAAGATATAGGCCCAGCCTAACGAGGATCAGGTGTGCGAGCAGCTGCGGATAATGAGCAGAGCGGGCCATGACATTCACCACATAATGGTGTGACAATATCACATTTCAGAAATGTGACAGTAATAAGGAATGTGTTTTCTGTGCTCTAGGTGTAATGTATTTTAGTGTGTTTTTAAGGAGAGCAAGTGGAATAAACAGACGGGACAGCGAGGTCTTCAGTAACGTCAACAACAACCGTTTTTACTCTCTTTCTTAATCTGCACACAACACTTAACAGCGCCCCTAGTGGCAGACCACATTACTACAGTTCATCTCCCTTCTTTAGAAGTAGAATATCATACTATATTGTTACAGAAAAACAATAAATCCTAATATGACTCACAAGTTAAAAAGTATGGTTTTAACCTGAACAACTGCTTTTCTTTTCATTACAGGGCTAACATCCCTTAAGATACACTTAAACATTTCTTTATGTTGTTTCACATTGCATAACGTTGTGGGGGTTTAATCAGTGTGCCAAAGCGTGAAGTTTTCCTTGGCTCTTCAGTAACTGCTTTGGAATTCTCAGTTTCCTTTACAGGAGAATGAACAGGTGTTTGCTCCGATGAGATGGTCTCTGTTGGCTCACAAGCAGGAGTCGGGAAATCCTCCTGATCAGTGTTTGTGGTTTTAGGAACACTTTCTTCTCTGCACTTCAGTAGATGGCGCCTGTTTCTCCTGAATTTACATCCCCCAGGGGTCTGAATCACAAATGATCTTGATGTGTTGTGGCTCTTTACCACAATAGCTGGTTGCCATGTATTCTCAGCTCTGAATCTAACTGTCTCTCCCTCTTGTAGAGCAGGTAAGGCTCTGGCTCCACGGTCAAAGTAATGTTTCTGTCTCATCTGTCTCTCCTTCAGTTGTTTTTGCTTATTCTTGTTCAGCTGTGGCATTAACAGCTGACCTGATGTTGGCAATTTTGTTTTCAGTCTCCGATTCATCAACAATTGTGCTGGAGACAATTTGACTCCATCCAAGGGCGAATTTCTGTATTCAAGAAGAGCGATATAAGGATCTCCTTGGCTCTCGTGCCTTCTTCAGTAGGTTTTTTATTGTTTGAATTGCACGTTCACTTTGCCCATTTGATTGTGGGTATCCCGGGCTCGATGTGGTGTGTTTAAACTCCCACGTTTCTGCAAACTGTCTGAACTCTGCACTTGAAAACTGTGGTCCATTGCCTGACATGAGCTCGTCTGGAATTCCATGTCTGGCAAACATAGATTTAAGAGCTACAATGACATGTTTGCTTGTTGTTTGTGGCAATTTGACAATTTCACGATATTTTGAGTAATAATCTACACACAGTAGATAATCATCTTGGTCAAAATGGAAAAGATCAACACCAACTTTTGCCCAAGCTCTGCTGGGAATGTCATGACTCTGAAGTGGTTCTTTGACATTGTTCCTCTTGTGTGTGTTACAGATAGAACACCTTAGCACTGTTTCTTCTATTTGTTTAGACATACTGGGCCAAAACAAAACATCTCTTGCTCTTTCTTTGCATTTAACAACGCCAAGATATGCTTCATGGATTTTCTGAAGCATTTCCTTTCTCAGACTTTGAGGCACCACAAGTCTGGGGTTCTTGAATATTAGTCCTTCTGAGCATGTGAGTTCCTCTCTGAATGTCCAATACTTCCTTATCTCAGCTGGAACTTGACTGACTTGTGCTGGCCATCCTGACTGAACTGCTTTCATTAACATTTACAGTTCCTCATCTGCTGCTGTTGCTTTCTGGAATAACTTCAGCTTTTCCTCTGAGACAGGTAGGTGTGCTGTAAGGAGATTAACTTCAAGTTCCTCCTCAAATAGTTTTTCTGTCTGCTCTTGAAGAAAAGCTCTGCTCAGAGTGTCTGCAATGAGTGTCTGCAATTTCTAAAAATATGCCACTATGCTGAACATAAACCACAAGAGATGGAGAATGATATTGATCCTGATAACCACTTTTTCAATAATATTCATAACCACTGTGAATATTACACTGAAAAGCAATTCAAAAGTCAAGTGCAATTAGATGGTAAACTGTCAATAATACACTTCAATAGCAGAAGTCTTAACAAAAACTTCTCACAGATTCAGGACTATTTAAAACAGCTAAACAGAAAATTCACAGCTATAGCAGTCTCTGAAACCTGGCTTAATGCAGACCAGGCTCCCCTGATGGCAATAGAGGGATATCAGATGTTTAACATTAACAGATCTCAAAAAAAGGGTGGTGGTGTTGCACTGTATATTGATGACCTATATAGATGTAAGCTTGTAAATGAAATGTCCTCAGCACTACCAGGGATTCTGGAATGTGTTACTGTTGAGATTGACCTAGACAAAACAAAAAATCTAATCATAAGCTGCATATACAGAACGCCGGGAACTTTCATTGAGACATTCAGAGATAAATTAGTCGAGCTGTACAATAATATTACTAGTAAGAAAATGGTAGCAATTTGTGGAGATTTCAATATTGATCTACTTAATCCACATCAACAAAATGTAGTTACAGAGTTCACGAACTCTATGTACAGCATGAGTCTATATCCCACAATAACACATCCTAGTAGAATCACAGCTCACTCTGCTACACTTATTGACAACCTGTTTGTCAATGTTCTCGACAAGAAAATAGAAAGTGGATTATTGATAAATGATATAAGCGACCACTTGCCAATCTTTGCACTTATCCATGGCCACACGGGGCCCAACCCAGAAAAAATCTCAAAATCGTTCAGACACAAATCACCAAACGCAATCAGTTCTTTTAAAGAGGACTTGCTGAAGCAAGACTGGACAGAAGTCTATGTATCAGATGTAAATGAAGCCTATGACACATTTACAAACATTGTAACCACTCTTTATGAAAAAAACTGCCCATTAGTTAAAAAAAAGCTTAAACACAAATTTACTGACAAACCATGGCTAACCAAAGGACTACAAAAGGCGTGTAAAAAGAAAAATTTATTATATAAAGCTTTCATAAAGAAAAGGACAAAAGAAGCAGAGCAGCGGTATAAAACATACAAAAATAAGTTAACATATATAATAAGATGTAGTAAAAGAGACTATTACAGTAAAGAACTGGAAAAAAAACAAAGACAATATTAAAAATACATGGACAATAATCAACAGTATCCTTGGAAATAAAAGCAGAAATACCAGCTACCCAACTAACACTCCAAAAAATAATAAATCAACTCCGAATGTGAATATAGCTTCACCTGCAGATGAATTTAATAATTTTTTTGTTAACATTGGACCTAAACTGGCCCGAGAAATACCCACTACGGTGCCAACAGGTGATTCAATATGCAATAACACTGCTGTAAAAGACACCATCTTCATAAAGAACACAGACGAAAGAGAGGTCATTGAAATTGTTAAATCGTTCAAAAGTAAAACATCTACTGACTGCGATGGTATTGATATGCTACTAGTCAAAACTGTTATCGAATGCATAGTGAAACCACTGACGTATATCTGTAACCTGTCTCTCCAATCAGGTATATTTCCCAATGCAATGAAAATAGCTAAAGTAATTCCGATTTACAAGACAGGCGACAGAGGGGAACTCTCCAACTACAGACCAATTTCACTATTACCGCAATTTTCCAAGATACTTGAAAAATATTCTATGAGAGAATTGACAACTTCATACTGAAGAATGATTTATTGTGTGAGCAGCAATATGGGTTCAGACACAAAAGGACAACAGCATATGCCTTAATGGAATTTACAGAAAAAATATCAACAGCCATTGAAAATAAAGAGTATTCAGTTGGAGTATTCCTGGATCTTAAAAAAGCATTTGATACAGTAGATCACAATCTATTATTAAAGAAACTACAAAATTGTGGTATCAGAGGGGTAGCACTGTCCTGGTTAAGAAGTTACTTAAAGAATAGATATCAGTTTGTATGTGTTAACAACAAAAACTCAGAGCTACTGAAGGTCACCTGTGGAGTCCCACAGGGTTCAGTTTTGGGACCATTATTATTCAATATGTATATAAATGATATATGTAAAGTTTCAGAAAAAATGGACTTAATATTGTTTGCTGATGACACTAACCTGCTATGCAGTGGAAACAACTTGGAACAACTTCTGGATACACTCGGAAAGGAATTAGGAAAGCTGAAACTGTGGTTTGATTCAAACAAATTAACGCTCAATTTAAGCAAGACAAAATTTATAGTCTTTAACAACCATCACAACTACCCAGCACCCAAACTCAGTGTAAATGGTGTAGAGATTGAAAGGGTATCCGAAACTAAATTCCTTGGAGTAATAATTGATAACAAACTGTGTTGGAAGCCACATATTAATTATATAAAAGGTAAAGTATCCAAATCAATTGCAATATTACACAGAGTGAAAAATTTGCTGAATCAACCCACACTATACACCTTGTATCATTCATTAATACTCCCATACATGACATATTGTAATGAAGTATGGGGAAATACATATAAAACAAACATATATCCACTCTTTATGCTTCAAAAGAGAGCTATTAGAATAATCAACAAAGCAGCTTACAGGGAACCAACAAACCCACTTTTTCTTAAACAAAAAACTCTCAAGTTGAAAGATCTGATCGACTTTAAAACCGCAATAATAATGTTCAAAGTGAAGAATCTATCACTGCCCGCAAATATCCAAAAGTTGTTCCAAACAAGGGAGAAACGATATCACTTCAGAGGAACATGTATATTTCAAAAGCCTACAGTGAGAACAACTACCAAGCAACACTGTATTTCAGTGCAAGGTGTCAGATTATGGAACGATTTTGGACCTGAATTAAAATCATGTACAAAGCTTGGACAATTTAAACAAAAACTAAAGGAAGAAATACTCCAAACATATTTACAAGACGACATGTAAACTCACATAAGGATTGACATTTCCAGCCTGTGTTGTGTTATAGCTTAGTTTTTCTTTTTTCTCTGTGACACTATGTCTTAGATTTGTTTTTGAATAGTAACCGCTTAACTTAGACTAGCTCAGTTTTCTTTTTCTCTCAGTCATATTTTGTCTTAGCCTTGTTTTAAATTGTAATCGCTCTTGTCTTGTTTTCTCTTTTTTCTCCTTTGAATTCTTGGATGGAATATGGGTGGGCAATATAAGCTGCGGCTTCAGCCATCACCCATTTCGGATAACTCACGTGGAATTGTATAGTAGAAGGAGTCTTTGTCTAATTTGACCTTGTTGTTATATTATACAGTTTCTTTTAACCTGTAATGTACTATCCGAAATAAATAAATTCATTCATTCATTCATTCAATGTACAAGTCTTTGCCTGGTTTATATGTAACCTGCAGGTTGAAAGGCTGCAGACTCATCAGCATACGTTGTAGTCTGGGTGGTGCTTTATGCAACCCTTTTTTGAACACAGCTTCCAGTGGTTTATGGTCTGACTCAACCTGTACTGGTCTTCCATACAGATACTGCTTGAATTTCTCACAGCCATACACAATAGCCAAAAGTTCCTTTTCAATTTGTGCATATCTTTTCTGTGTGTCTGTTAGCGATCTTGAACCATAAGCCACTGGCTGACCCTCTTGCAATATCACAGCTCCCAATCCTTCAGAGCTTGCATCCACAGACAATGTAACTGGTTTATTTATGTCATAAAATCTCAGCACAGGGGTTTCACTGACAAGTGACTTCAGCTGTTCAAAGCTCTTTTGTTGCTGTGACTCCCAGTGCCATGCAACTTCTCCTTCCAGAAGTTTTCTGAGTGGTGCACTTACCTCTGACAGGTTTGGTATGAACTTTGCAAGGTACTGCACCATACCAAGAAATCTTCTGAGTGCAGCCACATCTTCTGGTTGAGGCATGTTAACTATTGCTCTGACTTTTTCTTGGTCTGGCTTCAGGCCTTCTGCACTCAAAATGTGTCCAATATATAGGCCCTTAGAATAGAGGGTTAGTATTAGTGAAAGCGCTTTGAGTGGTCTTTGTGACTAGAAAAGCGCTATATAAGTGCAGGTTAGTTAGTTAGTTATATCGTATTTCAGTCATGCCAATCTTACATTTGTCCTCGTTCAGTTTCAGATTAATGCTTTTCACTCTTTCCAGTATTTGTCTCAGCCTTTTGTCATGTTGTTCTTTATTTACACCCCACACCAGGATGTCATTCATAACATTCTCAACTCCTTCCAGGTCCTCCAGTCTCTGGGCGATGTACTTTTGGAAGACTTTTGGGGCTGATGACACACCAAAGAGAAGCCTCTAAAATCAGTATCTACCAAATGGTGTGTTAAAGGTACATAACTTGGAGCTTTCTTCATCAAGCTGTATTTGCCAGAAGCCATGGTTTGCGTCTAGCACTGAAAACACCTTTGCATTCGGCATCTCTGCAACAACTTCTTCCACTGTTCGTAGGGGATAGTGCTCTCTTTTTATAGCTTTGTTAAGATCTTGAGGATCTATGCATATTCTTATTCTTTTATTTGCTTTCTTGACAATGACCATGCTGTTGACCCAATCAGTTGGCTCTGTTTGCTTCTCAATCACACCAAGAGTCTCCATTCTTTCTAGTTCTTTTTTTATATCATCCTTCAGCACTAAAGGCACCTTTCTGGGTGGGTGAATCACTGGAGTTACAGCTGGGTCAATCTGAATGTGATGTAGTCCCAGTACACACCCCAGTCCTGTAAACACATCTTTGTATTCTGTCAGAATGTCAGTTTCCTCTTCTCTATCCACCTTGTGGACTCTGGTTATCAGTCCCAGTTGTTCACATGAATCTTCTCCAAGGATTGCTGGCAAATCAGCTTTTATAACTTGAAATTCAAGCTCCTGTTCTTGAGTTTTGTATTCACATTTCAGCTTTGCCATGCCCACTGGTTCCACCTTGTGGTGAGAATATGATACTAACTTTGTTCTGGATTCAAACAGTAGCATATCTCCTTTGGTCACTTTCTTTAAGATTTTGAGAGGTAGCACATTGCAACATGCACCCATATCTAATCTGAAGACGACCTGTTCACCATTCATTGTCAGAACTTCTGTCCATCTTCTGTCCATTTCTTTTTCCTCTTGTTCTATCTCATTCACATTTTTCTCCTGTCTGTGTGAACTTTCTCTGCTTTCTTTGTGCATCCTTGTGTGGCACATGCGAGCAAAATGTTTTTTTCGTGAGCAGACTTTACATGTTTGCCCATACGCAGGACACTTGCGAGGCTCATGTTTATACCCACATTTATTGCATTCTCTTTTTGCGTGGACCTCACTTTCTTTAGACCTCTTAGTTAGCTTTATTTTGCTTAGCTTGTTTACTGAAACTTCTGTTTCTTCTTGTAAAGCTTTCATATGGGTTTGTGTGGCTTCATTAGCTCTGCATATATCCACAGCTTTACTTAGGGATAAGTCTGGTTCTCTAAGCAATCTTGCTCTCACCTGGTCATTGGTGACTCCACACACAATGTGATCTCTTATGAGTGAGTCAGTTAACAGTCCAAACTCACAGTCTTTGGCCTTGTTTTTCAGGTCTGTCACATATGCATCGATAGGCTCACTCTTACCTTAAAATAAAAAATATTTAAAAAATATGTGCCTCAGGTAGGTTATATTTTTTCTTGGCTCACAATATTGCCTAAATCTTTCTTTTAGGATGTCAAAATCATCCACATCATCATCATCAAAATCCATGGTATTAAATACCTTAATAGCTTCGTCACCTGCCACATGAAGAAACGTAGCACATTTTATTTTCTCTGATTTTTCAGCTATGCCGCTAGCAATCAGGTACAGCTCAAACTTCTGGATCCACGAACGCCAGTTTTCTGCGAGGATTCCTTCCAGCGACAAACTGTTCGGCGGCTTTAGTTGGTCCATCTTCGTTTGAGTGACACTTCTGACACCATGTAATGTATTTTAGTGTGTTTTTAAGGAGAGCAAGTGGAATAAACAGACAGGACAGTGAGGTCTTCAGTAACATCAACAACCGTTTTTACTCTCTTTCTTAATCTGCATACAACACTTAACAGCGCCCCTAGTGGCAGACCACATTACTACATTACACTCGGTACTTAGCCGTGGCCGAGCTGGGCCTTGGGACTACAGTCCACCCCATAATTTACCAAGGAATATATACAGACGTGGACAAAATTGTTGGTACCCCTCTGTTAATGAAAGAAAGACCCACAATGGTCACAGAAATAATTTGAATCTGACAAAAGTGGTAATAAATAAAAATTCTATGAAAATTAACCAATGAAAATCAGACAATGCTTTTGAATTGTGGTTCAACAGAATTATTTTAAAAAACAAACTCATGAAACAGGCCTGGACAAAAATGATGGTACCCCTAGAAAAGATTGAAAATAATGTGACCATAGGGACATGTTCAACCAAGATGTGTCCTCTAATTAACATCACAGGTGTCTACAAACTTGTAATCAGTCAGTCGGCCTATTTAAAGGGTGACAAGTAATCACTGTGCTGTTTGGTGACATGGTGTGTATCACACTAAACATGGACCAGAGGAAGCAAAGGAGAGAGTTGTCTCAGGAGATTAGAAAGAAAATTATAGACAAGCATGTTAAAGGTAAAGGCTATAAGACCATCTCCAAGCAGCTTGATGTTCCTGTGACTAGAGTTGCACATATTATTCAGAAATTTAAGATCCACGGGACAGTAGCCAACCTCCCTGGACGTGGCCGCAGGAGGAGACGGATAATATGAATGGTAACAAAAGAGCCCAGAACAACCTCTAAACACATTCATGGTGAACTCCATGGTTAGGGTACTGTACATCAGTGTCAGATCGCACCATCCGTCGTTGTTTGAGCCAAAGTGGACTTCATGGGAGACGACCAAGGAGGACACCACTGTTGAAAACAAATCATAAAAAAGCCAAACTGGAATTTGCCAAACTGCATGTTGACAAGCCACAAAGCTTCTGGGAGAATGTCCTATGGACAGACGAGACAAAACTGGAACTTTTTGGCAAGGCACATCAGCTCTATGTTCACAGACGCAAAAATGAAGCATACCAAGAAAAGAAGACTGTCCCTACTGTGAAACATGGAGGAGGTTCTGTTATGTTCTGGGGCTGCTTTGCTGCATCTGGCACAGGGTGTCTTGAATCTGTGCAGGGTACAGTGAAATCTCAAGACTATCAAGGTATTCTAGAGAGAAATGTGCTGCCCAGTGTCAGACAGTTTAGTCTCAGTCGCAGGCCATGGGTCTTGCAACAGGATAATGACCCAAAACACACAGCTAAAAACACCCAAGAATGGCTAAGAGCGAAACACTGAACTATTCTAAAGTGGCCTTCTATGAGCCCTGATCTAAATCCTATTGATCATCTGTGGAAGGAGCTGAAACATGCCGTCTGGAGAAGGCACCCTTCAAACCTGAGACAACTGGAGCAGTTTGCTCATGAGGAGTGGGCCAAAATACCTGCTGAGAGGTGCAGAAGTCTCACTGACAGATACAGAAATCGTTTGATTGCAGTGATTGCCTCAAAAGGTTGTGCAACAAAATATTAAGTTAAAGGTACCATCATTTTTGTCCAGGCCTGTTTCATGAGTTTGTTTTCTAAAATAATTCTGTTGAGCCACAATTCAAAAGCATTGTCTGATTTTCATTGGTTAATCTTCATAGACTTTTTATTTCAGAATCAGAATCATAATGAGATTTATTGCCGTTGTTCATGTAGTACACAAACTAGGAATTTGTCTCGGTGCAATGCTGCAACATTAAACATCGAGTAGCACTAAAGATAAAAAACTATGCATGCAATAAAAGGTAGAATATGAATAAGTAATACTAATCTATGCAATTTTTAATTATATTAACAAGCAGCAGATCTGCTTGTTAATATATTTAAAAATTGCATAGATTAGTATTACTTATTCATATTCTACCTCCACTATGTGGAGTTCCACATAGTGCAGTCGGTAGTGCAAAAAGAAAACAGTGATAATTGTCATGAGTCTGGTTGAGCTGCTGTACATAGTGCACGAGAGTCTAATAAGTCACTTAGTGTTCAGCAGTCTGATGGCAGAGGGGAAGAAGCTGTTCAAGTAGCGGGAGGTTTTAGTCTGAATGGACCGAAGTCTTCTGCCTGAGGGGAGGGGGGCAAACAGTGCATGTCCAGGGTGTGAAGGGTTGGCTATGATCCGACCTGCATGCCTCCGGGTCCTGGAGATGTACAGGTCCTGGAGGGATGGGAGCTTGCAGCCGATCACCTTCTCAGCAGCGCGCACAACGCGCTGCAGTCTTAGTCTGTCCCTGGCGGTGGCTCCTGCGTACCACACGGTGATGGAGGTGGTGAGGATGGACTCGATGATGGCCGTGTAGAACTGCACCAACATCTTGGTGGGTAGCTTGAACTTCCTCAGCTGCCGCAGGAAGAACATCCTCTGCTGGGCCTTTTTGATGAGGGAGCTGATGGTCAGCTCCCACTTGAGGTCCCGGATGATGGTGGTGCCCAAGAAGCGGAAGGAATCCACAGTGGTGATGGGAGAGTCTGTGAGGGTAAGAGGGGGCAGAGGGGCTGTGACTTTTCTGAAGTCCACGATCATCTCCACTGTCTTCAGAGCATTCAGCTGCAGGTTGTTGTGGCTGCACCAGGACGCCAGCCGGGCCACCTCTCTCCTGTAGACGGACTCGTCGCCGTTGGAGATGAGCCCGATGAGGGTGGTGTCATCCGCAAACTTGATCAGCTTGACAGACTGGTGGCTGGAGGTGCAGGAGTTGGTATACAGGGAGAAGAGCAGGGGGGAAAGTACACAGCACTGGGGTGATCCGGTGCTGATGCTAACAGAGTCTGAGACAGTCTTTCCCAGCCGCACATGCTGCCTCCGGTCCGTCAGGAAGTCGGTGATCCACCTGCAGAGGGAGTCAGGCACGTTGAGCAGGGACAGCTTGTCCTGGAGCAGAGCGGATGGTATTGAACGCAGAGCTGAAGTCCACAAACAGGATCCTGACGTAGGCTCCCAGGGAGTCCAGGTGCTGCAGGATGGAGTTGAGGGCCAGGTTGACTGCGTCATCCACAGACCTGTTGGCTCTGTAGGCGAACTGCAGCGGGTACAGGAGGGGAGTGGTGATGGTCTTGAGGTGGGGCAGGACCAGGCGCTCAAAGGACTTCATGACTACAGAGGTGAGCGCTACAGGTCTGTAGTCGTTAAGTCCAGTAATCCGTGGCTTCTTGGGGACAGGGACGATGGTAGAGGTTTTGAGGCAGGCCGGCACGTGGCATAGCTTAAGGGAGGTGTTAAAAATGTCTGTGAAGACAGGAGTTAGCTCCTCCGCACAGTGTCTCAGGGCGGAGGGAGACACGCCGTCCGGACCGGGGGTCTTGCGCGGGTTCAGTCTGGAGAACTGTCTGTGCATGTCTTGCTCACTGATGGCAAGGGCGGGGGGGAGGAGGGGTGGGCACCTTTGATGAAGTGGGGACCATGGAGGCAGTGGCGCTGGGGGGAGGGGGGGAGTTGGACACAGCTGACGAGGTGTCAAAACGGGCATAGTGTTGGGACAGTCTTTGACAAAGGGCTTTGTCATCCTGTCCCTTAGAAGCCTGAGGCCGATAGTTGGTGATTTGCCTCAGTCCTCTCCACACAGAAGCAGAGTCGTTAGCAGTGAACTGCTGCTGGAGTCTCTCAGAATACACAGATTTAGCTCTCCTCAGCTCTCTGCTAAACCGATATTTGACCTCCCTGTAGCAGTCCCTGTCTCCACTTTTCAACGCTGCTTCCTTCTCCTTCCTGATCTGTCTGAGCTTAGCTGTGAACCAGGTCTTGTCGTTGGAGTAACTCACCCTGGTGTGCGATGGAAGAATGCTCTCCTCACAAAAGTGGATATATGAGGTCACAGTGTCCGTGTACTCATCCAGATCATGCGTAGCTCCTTTAAACATGCCCCAGTCAGTTATTTCCAAGCACGTGCTCAGCTCCTCCACAGTTTCACTGGTCCATTTCCTTATAGTGCTCACAACAGGTTTTGTGAGCTTCAGTCTCTGTCTGTATGTGGGAATCAGGTGCACCATCACGTGATCAGATAGTCCGAGCACAGCACGGGGGAACAGCGCGATACGTGCCCTTCACTGTAGTGTAACAGTGATCCAGCGTGTTTATTCCTCTGGTGGGGCATTTAATAAACTGTTTGTACCGGGGGAGTTCGTGGCTCAGGTTGCTCTGGTTAAAGTCGCCAAGCACAATAACCAGAGAGTCCGGGAAGGTCCGCTCCGCTTGCTGAATGTGATCCGCGAGCACACGCTGAGCCTCGCACACGTCCGCGTCGGGCGCGATGTAAACAGCGGCCAGAATGAATGAGGCGAACTCACGCGGGGAATAAAATGGCTTGCAGTTGATGAATAAATATTCCAGAGCAGGAGAACAGTGTTGGAAGATCACAGTTACATCGGAGCACCAGCTGCTGTTGATGTAGAAGCAGACTCCTCCACCTGTGGTCTTGCCAGAGAGCCCGTGTCGCGGTCTGTACGAAACAGCTAAAATCCCTCGAGGAGGAACGCGCTGTCCGGTGTCTTTTCCTTGAGCCAGGTCTCAGTGAAGCAGAGGGCACACGAGGTGGAGAGGTCCTTAAATCGCATCAGCAGTCTCAGTTCTACCTTGTTATAAAGTGAGTTGATGTTGGACAGAAAGATCCCAGGCAAAGCCGTGCGCGTGCCTCTCCTGCGAAGCCGCACCAGGGCGCCCGCTCGTCTTCCTCTCTTTCGCCGTCTCACTTTTTGGGCTAAAAAGTGAACCAGATCGGTGGCAGGAGCCAAAAAAACTGGGAGTAGGTCCGTGGGAGTGAAAGTCCTGATATTTAGTAGCTCTTCACGGGTGTAAGAGCAGGCAGACACACAATTGACGAACAAAAACAAACAAAAAAAAGCACAGCGAAGCACCATGGTGACCACTGTGGGTGCCATCTTGGATCAGAATTAATTATCAGATTTATTATCACTTTTGTCAGATTCAAGTTATTTCTGTGACCATTGTGGGTTTTTCTTTCATTAACAGAGGGGTACCAACAATTTTGTCCATGTCTGTAAAATAAGGCATTCCTTGTACAAAATTAAGCCAAATTCCAATTAGGCAATATGTCCACCTTCCACTGACTGAAAGAGGGTGACACAACCTTTCACAGGGATTCAGTTACACAAATTCAACCTGTCTGTGTTCAATTGGACAGACAGATGTGATCTAAGTGACTAACTCAGAATGGTCGCTCTAAATGCTAAATCACATCAAATCTGCACATACAGCTGTATTACTTTTTAGACTAAGTCAAGAGACAACACGCACAGAAGAAGCTATGACTATTGAAACCTCATTTTGAAGGAGCTATACATCTCACAAATTTTCATCTAAATTAACTGTGTGTAACATATAAAAAGTGGTAATGTGGTGGACACACATATGTGACCTGCTTTGTGACTCACATTTTAGATCAGAACAAAGGCAGAGCTTCCTTGGAAATTACAGGAAGCTGCAAGGCTTGAGACTGTGGGGGAGTAATTAAAGGATTAAAGAGGAGATTAAAGAGGAGAGAACTCTGTCTCGTCATTCCCACATTCCCACACTGGTGACCCAAGACGTATCATGCAAGAGGAGAATTCCCCCGGGCCAGCCTCATCAGGAGCCCCCAGCCAAGCGAATGCCGCTACAGTCCAGCTAGCGGACTTCTGGCAGAACAATCCGCGCTCCTGGTTCAACGCGATTGAGGCGCAGTTCAACCTCCGGGGGATATCGGTAGATGCCACAAAATTCTACCACGCAGTCACAAAGCTGGACAACAACACGGCCCAGCATGTGGAGAGCCTGATCGACCAGCCGCCGGACAGCGACAAATACGGCACGTTGAAGGCTGCACTCATCCAGCATTTCACCCCCTCGGCGGAGGAGCGAGCAGAGAGGCTCTTGGCGCTGACGGAGTTGAAAAATGACATGCCTGTGAACCTGATGGAGAAGTTGTTGAGGTTGAAAGACTCTGAGGACGATCACTTCATTTTCACCCACCTCTTCCTCAGGACTCTACCGTCAGCAGCGACGCTCAAAAAAAAGAAACCCGCGGATAAGGTCGAGTGGTCCCTGGAGTGGGACCAAGCATTCTCGGAGGTGAAAGCAGCCTTGGCAAAGGCTGCGTTGTTGGCACACCCAGACCCAATGGCCTGCATAGCGCTCACCACTGACGCATCAGATGTGGCCATAGGGGCGGTCGTGGAGCAACATGTAGCCGGGGTTTGGCAGCCCCTCGCCTTTTTCAGCAGGACCTTGTGCGATAGCGAACGTAAATACAGCGCGTTCGACAGGGAGCCGCTGGCTCTCCATTTGGCCATCCGCCACTTTCAGTTCTGGCTAGAAGGACGCTCTTTCACCGTGTTCGTTGACCACAAACCGCTAACGTTTGCGATGGCCAAGGTTTCCGAACCGTGGTCAGGCCGGCAGCAGAGACAGCTGGCCGTGATATCAGAGTTTACCACTGATATTCAGCATGTGGCGGGCAAACTCAATGTAGTGGCAGATTGCCTCTTGCGCGCCGTGGCGGCCCCAGTCAGCGTAGGAGTAGATTACGCAGCCATGCCGGGCTGCACGGTGGCGCAGTGGTTAGCACTGCGGCAGCACAGTTTACCCTTGGCCGGGGGATTGTGGGGATCGTGGGATCGTGGGTTCGATCCCAGCCCCCGACCAACAGTGATCTGTGTGGAGTTTGCATGTTCTCCCCGTGTTGCGTGGGTTTACTCCGGGATTTCTCCGGTTTCCTCCCACATGCCAAAAACATGCATGTTAGGTTAATTGGCTGTTCTAAATTGTCCCTAGATATCTGTTTCCTATAGGCCCTTAGAATAGAGAGTTAGTATTAATGAAAGCGCTTTGAGTGGTCTTTGTGACTAGAAAAGCGCTATATAAGTGCAGGTTAGTTAGTTAGTTAGTTAGCCATGGCCGCGGAGCAGGTTAGTGATGCGGATGTGCGCGCGCTTCAGTCTGGACCAACAGGGTTAAGGCTGGAGAGCAGGGTGCTGCAAGACGGTATGCCCCCCCCCCCAATCTGCGATGTCTCCACTGGACGATTGCGTCCAGTAGTACTGGCCGCGTGGTGCCGCCGCGTTTTTGACTCGATTCATTCTTTGGCGCACCCCGGGGTGCGCGTGTCGGTCAAAATGGTAGGAGAGAAATTTGTGTGGCCGAGCCTTCGCAAACAAGTTAAAGAGTGGGCAGCAGCCTGCACGGCTTGTCAAAGGACCAAAGTACATAGGCACACGAGGGCTCCTTTGGAGCCGTTTCACATTCCGGCCAAGAGGTTCGATCACGTTCATGTGGACCTCGTGGGCCCCCTCCCGCCATCACAAGGGTACACACACCTTCTGACAATGGTGCACCGCACCACGCGCTGGCCTGAAGTTGTCCCCCTGGCATCAACCACGGCCGAGGAGGTGACACGCGCGTTTTTAACAGCTTGGGTGGTGCGCTTCGGCGTCCCGTCGGGCATTACGTCCGACAGAGGCCCTCAATTTGTGTCCGAGCTTTGGTCGACAATGGCCCGCAGCCTGGGTGTCACAATTCACTGCACAACCGCGTACAATCCGCAGGCTAACGGGTTATGCGAACGTTTTCATAGGTCATTGAAAGCAGCTCTCAGAGCGTCACTGACGGATGCAAATTGGGTAGACAAGTTACCGTGGGTGTTATTGGGGTTGCGTTCCACGCCTAAAGAGGACTTAGAAGCCTCCCCAGCGGAGCTCGTGTTTGCGCAGCCACTCCGGCTGCCCGGGGAGTTTCTCCCAGATAACCCTGCGCCAGACGCCTCCCCGTCTCAGCTGTTGTGGAGTAACATAGAATCAAGCACGCTGCCCGGCCCCGTGCACCACAGTTTTCCGCACGTTTTTGTGCCTAAAACTTTGAAGAACGCAGAGTTTGTTTTTGTCAGACACAATGCGCATCGAACCCCGCTGCGACCGCCTTATGACGGACCGTTCAGAGTGCTAGAAACAGGGGACAAGCAGTTTTTGCTAGATTTGGGGGGTAGGAAAGAGAAAGTTGGCATAAACAGACTCAAACCCGCTTTTGTGGTGGCAGACAAGCAAGTGCTGTTGGCAAGGGCCCTGCGGCGAGGTAGACCTCCACGGGGGGCTTCACAGAGTAATGTTTCCCCAGAACACCCGCAGGGACTGATAAAAGGATTCCACCCCCAGACAGCAAACCCCCAGCGTGACGGCACCGCAGAGACGTTGAATCCCAACTACAGCAGATACGGCAGGAGACTGAAGCCTAGACAGCATGTGGACTGATGTGTATTGATACTATCACGGCATGCATGTTGTTATTCTCTTGTTTGTTCTAAAATGTTGGGGGGGGGGGCTTGTGTGGTGGACACACATATGTGACCTGCTTTGTGACTCACATTTTAGATCAGAACAAAGGCAGAGCTTCCTTGGAAATTACAGGAAGCTGCAAGGCTTGAGACTGTGGGGGAGTAATTAAAGGATTAAAGAGGAGATGCGTTGTTACTGTGAATTTTAATGCAACGTGGTCTGTGAGACATGTGACTTGTGAACTGTAAGAGTCCTGGGATTTAAGGACGAGAGTTTCCTGTGTTGGTCTTTTTCTTCTTTGAGATGTTGGTGATGTGAATAAAGCTGACTTGAGCGAGAACTCTGTCTCGTCATTCCCAAGTGACCTGCTTTGTGACTCACATTTTAGATCAGAACAAAGGCAGAGCTTCCTTGGAAATTACAGGAAGCTGCAAGGCTTGAGACTGTGGGGGAGTAATTAAAGTATTAAAGAGGAGATGCATTGTTACTGTGAATTTTAATGCAACGTGGTCTGTGAGACATGTGACTTGTGAACTGTAAGAGTCCTGGGATTTAAGGACGAGAGTTTCTTGTGTTGGTCTTTTTCTTCTTTGAGATGTTGGTGATGTGAATAAAGCTGACTTGAGAGAAAATTCTGTCTTGTCATTCCCACATTCCCACAGTAACATGATTCCTTCTAGTAAAAAGACACTACCCATCAAGCAAATACCCTGTAACTTTGCTGCATGTGCGTCTCCATGCATCAAAAGTGGGGTACCAAAGAAATTAATTAGCCAAAAATAATTAGCAATCCTCAGAAAAATAGATAATACATAAAAATTATCAATAAATGATCAATAATGAAGAGAAAAATATAAATGAAACCGCTTGGTAATGAAATCACAACATTCAATAGGAGAAGTTAAAAGGTACATCAATAAATTTTCAGATATTTAAGAAAATATCTGCAGATTATTGTAAAAGAAATATCATGTTTATAAGAAACAAGGTAAACTGATAAGGAAGGAAACTATGCAAATTTATGAGAAAAGTTCCAAATGTTTAAGAAAAGTCCAACTTGTGTTGAATTTATGTTTACTGTCGGACTTAATTTAGAATCTACTACAAAGACAATACAGATTCTTACTCAATTAAGAGAACAATGCTTTAGGGAGCTCAAAGCAAAATAATTTGATCTTCCCTGCATAAACTTAGTCTTTTCAAAGCCTTTGCATGGCTCTCATTGAACTAAATAAGAGTGAAGGCAAAAATGTTTAGAAATTATTTACACACTTATTGAACATACAAAGGCTTTCCCCTGCACTAATCTGAATACTGCTGTGGTGACACTGAAACCCTAAACTGAAACAATATCAAGATTTAAAATAGCTGAAATGATTTACTTAGATAATGGAAATGGAATACACTTTGCAAATCAAATCATGTCACATTTAAGTGCAGTTCCTAAATTATTAGTACCAAACATTTACCTAGGAAACTATTTAGCTTACCATCAACAATCTACAGGATTAGTATAATATACAAATAAGAAAAATAGGGAAATTGTGAATGACAAACCCTATTATTAAAGCCATTTAACTTAGGTGATGAGGAAGGGTTTCTGGGTGATTATATGCAAAGAATGACAACTGACAGTGATGCCATACATATTGCCCTTCCCAGGAGGGACCATGTGATGAAGGAACAGTGGGAGGTGCACCCATCTCTTGAGCAAACCAGGTGATCTGGTCATCAAAGGAAAGTGGACCAAAACTCCCTGGCGAGGACAGCACAAAGGTTATCTGGCTGACCTGAACAGCCGCGGAAAGCGAAGGACGTGGCACTTGGGTGCATTTAACGTTTTACCCCACCTGAAACCCTCAGCAAGAGTCTGTTTAATATATATATTGTATACTTATTTGAAAAAAAAAACAGCAAATGACTGTTTAACTGTTTCTCTATGCAAGTGTCAGCTGATGGCATTCGCATCCAGTAATGACCTTTGCTAATAGAGAAACGGGCTGTTTGTTTATCATGACAAGGGAAAAAAATACAAGGGAAAGAAAAGTGTGGTTAGTGTTGTTACCTTATCATCCTCTAGTAATACTTAATATTGGTTATTAAGTTGTTCCAATGCTTATACACTGTAGAGAATTGCTATGTTTGCTCCTTAATAACACTAACAGTTAGGCAAAATATCTTTCATTGCTAAAATAATGCAGCAACTACAGGGTGTTTTTGAGAAGCTATATACAGAAATAACATAACAAACTTCATTTTGAATCACACCTGACACAACACATCACTCCACAGATTAGAAACATGGTGACACTCCTTACTCTGCGAATGCGAGGTTAATTTTATCAGGGAACTCCTCTTTTTGAAGTGGTGATGTCCCCTTTCCAGTAGCTTAACACTCTCTGAGTATGCAATGGCTTACAGTGGTCTCTCCCCTGTACTGCTACCCTGCTTGACCAATGAAGCGAGCAAGTGTTATACCAAGGATCTACATTGACAAAGGTCATTGAGTCATTGGGCGTATTCACATTTGGCCAGGACACTGGGCAGATCTGTGTACCCCATTTTGGAAACTGACCGTATCCTCATCATGTTGGCAGGGCAGGTGGGCAGGGTGAAGAGGGATGCTTTTCTACCACATGATGCCATTTATGAAGCATGAATGCAATTTCAGATAGAAAGTACAGGAGTGAGGTTTTTTTGTTTTTTGTTCATTGTTTCTTTGAGTGAGAGTGGAAACAAAATACCTTAGGGATTAAAACACTTAATTGTAGACTACAATCATTTACAAAATTACAACAAAGGATAAAATAATTCAATTCAATTCAACTTTATTTATATAGCGCCATTTCACAACAACAGTCATCTCATAGCACTATCAACTGTAGGGGGAACCCCCACAGTTGCAGAAAGACCCCAGCAATCAGGCGATCCCCTGTGAGCAAGCACTTGGCGACGGTGGAGAGGAAAAACTCCCTTTTAACAGGAAGAAACCTCCAGCAGAACCAGGCTCGGGGGGGGGGCAGTCATCTGCTGCGATTGGCTGGGGGGTGAGGGGATAGAGAAGAAGAAAAGAACAGACATGTAGAGAGCAAACAGCACAATGGGGACTCAATCTATGGGAGAGAACAAACAAATGTTAATGACCAGCAAAAAAAATATTTCATTGAGAGTGAGGAAAGGAGTGAGGCCCAGTGCATTACTGGAGGTCCCCCGGCTGACTAAACCTATTAGCAGCATAACTAAGGGAGGGTTCAGAAACACATGATCCCTCCCTAATTGTAGGCTATATCAAAAAGGTAGGTTTTAGCCCTATTCTTAAAAACAGATCGAGTCTGACTCCCGAATCCAGATTGGCAGCTGGTTCCACAGGAGAGGAGCTTGATAACTGAAGGCTCTGCCTCCCATTGTCCTTTTGGAGATTCTAGGTATTACAAGTAATCCTGCATTTTGGGAGCGTAGTGCTCTGTTAGGATAATACGGTAGTATCAGATCTTTTAAATAAAAAGGAGCCTGATTGTTTAGAGCTTTGTAAGTAAGAAGAAGGATTTTAAACTTAATTCTAAACTCTATGGGAAGCCAATGAAGGGAGGCCAGAACCGGAGAGATATGATCTCTCTTTCTAGTACCTGTTAAAACTCTTGCTGCAGCATTTTGGATCAGCTGAAGACTTTTTAAAGATGTTTTAGGACAGCCTGATAATAAAGAATTACAATAATCTAATCTCGAGCTAACAAAAGCGTGGATCAGTTTCTCAGCATCACTCTGAGACAAGATGCTCCTAATCTTGGCAATATTACGCAAATGATAGAAGGCAGTTTTAGAAACAAATTTAATATGTGAATTGAAGGACAGATCTTGATCAAAAATAATTCCAAGGTTCCTCACAGAGCTATTAAGAGAAAGAGTAACCGCATCCAAACTGAAAGTTTGATTTGGAAAGGAATTTCTAAGGTTTTTTGGACCAACAAGAATGACTTCAGTCTTATCTGAATTTAATAGCAGGAAATTACAAGTCATCCAAGCTTTGATTTCCTTAAGACAGGCTTCTAACTTGGCTAATTGATTACTATCATCTGGCTTCATTGACAGGTATAATTGTGTGTCATCTGCATAACAATGAAAATGTATACAGTGCTTTCTAATAATGTTGCCTAACGGAAGCATATACTATAAACTAAAATAGTCCTTGATCGACTAATTACCACCCATAGGGGTGTAGGCCCTATTATAGGAGGTTATTGTTTTACTTCTATCCATGAAAATGATGCAAATGTACATATTAGTATTTTGGATACACACAACTTCATTGCTTTACAGGCAATGATAACAAAACTAATTAAGTTAGTGTTTCTCTTAATGGAGAAGTCTGATCATAAACTTGGTAATGATTTTTACAATTTCGGATTTTTCTTGCGATGATGAGGATGGTGAAAGGGGGAAAAATACTAATCTAAGGAGCTTGAAGGTTGCAAAATGGTTTAAGGCTGTTTTTGAGTGCTTTTATATTATTTTCTATGTTCTTATTTGATGCTGTCTGAGATTAATTTTGATCACATTACACATATTCACTCTTGATATGTTCTGCACACATTTTAACTTGCAAGGACACATAACAGCATGTATATTCTTACACATATCCTTATATTAACTCATTCACTTTATTTTACTACCACTTTTGTTATTTTTCTTTTAATCCTGATGCTTTATTAAGCATCAAGGGGGAATATGAAAAATTCCATGTTATCTACATTATTGATATTATTGGTATTATTATATTTGAGAAGTATCATACCTTTCATATGCCATGTTTAATGTTTATATGTGCATTCCATGTGGAATAAGTTCATATATTCTTGGCATGTTTCTGTGAGCAATTTCAGAGAGTTCAGACTGAAGATCAGTACAAGATCAGTACATGCTTAAGGAATGATCTAAGCCACTCTTATAATCTCTTTGACATGTCCTGTTTCGGGTCACAGGAATGCACAGGAACTCCTCAGCCTGTATAGATCAGTGGTAGAGATTGGATATATAGACATTCTGTTAGTTTTATGGACCTCATGTGCATGTCTCTACAACCCCATGTCTCCAGAGTGTCTGTGACGTTTCCCCGGATAAGCTTTGATTATCAGGACTGTCCCGTTCTGTCCCTTCCCTTATCCTCATTCTCCCTCTCCTTTCTCCTGCCTATATATATCAGACCTAAAGAAATGAATCCTTTAGAGATTCTAGGTGTCTCTGAATGCCATGCTTTGTAATCTCTCCCTCAAGATGGCCATTTGAGGTTAAATAAATGTACATAAATCCAACTTTCCGCCTGATTTTTTGACTTTGAATAATTTAAGCTCAAAATGATCAAATAATCAACAAAAATAATTAACAAAATAATCCCATGTCACAACATACACTCATGTAAACCTATAAACATATTTACATTATAGTGTTCATGTCACACCAATATCCACTGGCAGCCAGGGGTAAAGCCAGCTCAGAGGCCCAGGGCAGCCCAACGGCATGCGTGCCCCTGGCAGCTGCCTGCCCCTGGGATTGAAGCTGACTTCCCCAGCGAGAATGTCTCTTCTCACCACCGACCACTTCGCCCGTCTGGACCCGCAGTGCTGCTGTTTGGCACATGACCCTCCATGCCTGTCGGTCCGCCCCCAACCACCTTCAACACCGCTACAGCTGTCACTGTTGCAGCCCGAGACACTCTGGCCCCCTGTGGCCAAACTCTGGGGAAAACTGAAACTCGCTCGTTGGCGTTGCTTGTCGATCCATGCACTTCACCGCTGTGCCCAGCACCCTTGTCCAAGGCGCTCCACTGCACTGCCTCTGCGCCTGGCTGTCGCTGCTCTCTCCTGGGGCTCCCAGCATCACTCTCGTTGCCGTCAACTGTCGAACCAGGCGCTTCGCCACTGTGCCCAGCACCTTAGTCCAATGTGCATCGCTGCGCTGCCTCTGCGCTGCCTCTGCACCCAGCTGTCGCTGCTGCTTCCTGGGGCCTCCAGCCTGCTTGCTCCTGCTCTCCCACTGCCCAGACTCCTGCTGCCCAGACTCCAGCTGTGAGGAAAACTCCGTTGAGTCCGGTCGCTTCTCTCCCTTCATGCTGCCATTGCTCACCGCGCCGTCAACATCACCAGCTCTACGGTCACGCACCATGCTGAGCTCCTCGGCTGGCTCGCTGTCTCCGGTGACCAGGGGCTCAGGTCCTCCCTGGATACCCAGCTGGTAGCTTGTAGCTTGATTTTGGCTTGCACCTAGTGTTGTGGCTAATCTTCCCATTGCCACAGACTGAACCTTTAGCTCTTCCGAGCTAACTAGCTTAGCTCCTTTTGGTGCCAACAGTCTCACTACCCACAGCCCCAGCTTCTTGTCCTTTGGACATTCGGCAAAATCTCCAGCCAGCCACCTGACAGCATCCACATAAAGCTCCATCTCTCCCAACATGCCGAGAATTCTTCAACCCTCTGTGCCGAGACAATGGGCCAGGAGCGCCCGTCCTCGGTCTCCGTCGAGTTTATCCACGCCCAGCCCAGCGATGTATTCTCCAAGCATGGCCATCCAGTCCGGACACAGGACCTCTGGCTCCCCTGGACACTCCAGAAACGACGGCAGAGGTGGAGGTAGCCCATACATCTCCATGGTTTTTCTCTCGTCACCAAAATGTTATGTCTGTAATAAGGGGTCAGAGTTGGTCTTATGCCATGTAGCAAACTCTCTTTATTGAACATACACAGAACTATATACAGTCTAGCCGTAGCCTGCCTGATGTCACCACACAGGGCGGGTACAGCAAGCCCCGAGGGCCACACAAATACACACAACATTCTAGACACAACATGTAGCCCACCTGACGTCATCACGTCCACACCCTGGCGTCAGCTACGGCAAGTGCCAAGGGCCAAATCCCCACATCACAAGAAAACATGATGCAAACACATAAGTCACTAAATTGTTTATTACAATCACCAGCACAATCCAGATTATTTAGAATGTGCAAAATTCAAACTTTAAACTGTAAAAAAAACTCAGAATGGGTCACTCTCAAGGTGGCCCAGCACACCAAGGAATGCTTGATTGAAGGCAGCATTCTGAGCCATCTCCTCCCTTCACAAGGTAGTTTCATGGGATACAGGTCAAGTGGACCCTTGACCAAGTGAGCACTCCACGATCCAATCTGTACATGTACAAGTACATTCTCAATCCAGTGATTTGTAAACGCGAAGAAGGAGAACAACAGCAAGAATTTGTGTAAAACTGTTGGAAAGACTTTTCCTGGTCACCAAAAAGTGTAAAAAAAAAAAAATAATAATATATATATTGTGACGTTTGCAGGGGTTCACACAAAAAGACAATGGAGCAGATGGCTGTGATCAACCAGATTTATTTTACACACACCCCAACCCCAACCTGCTTCTCAGCACAGACAGGAGTGGAGGTCATTCTCACAGACCTCTGTTTACATCACGGTTACACACACATGATACATCTTGCCCTAATCCTGCTAAACACTGCTGGGCCATTATAATGTAGTTATAATGACACAGCAGTATAACTCAGAAGTAACACATTTAACACACACACAGTAACGTTTCAAACTGGCAAAGCATGCTGGGAAATCCCTGGCTCCCTTAAAATGGCCCCGACGTTACACTGCCCCCCCCTGGACTGGTTTCTGTCCCCAGAAAATTCAAAGTCCACTTTCAGAAATCCAACGCGAGTCAGCCCGGTGCCAGGGCGGCATGCACGGGCCATCTGAGTCTCGGTCAGAGCATCTGGTTGGGGTAGGGTTCCGGTTTGGCCATCAGCGGGCGGATGGACACATCTGACAGCCTCTGTAGGACCACGCACAGTCCCTTCCCTGGCAGCGGGAGTCCCAGGCCCGCTCCGGCCGACTCCCACCGCTGCCAGTTCTCCCAGGCGGCCGCTGGCCCGCATCCATGCGTCCAGCCTTTGCCGCGCCTGGAAAGTGGCCGCATCTTCGTCCTGCTCGCTCCGCTGCGTCGCTCCTGCGCCTCTGTGACGTCATCTGCCGGGGGAAGCATCTGCAGGAGGCGGCTTTTTTTTCCCGTCCATGCCACCTCACTCTAATTTAGCGTCGGCGAGGGGCCAGTTTGTCGTGCGCTGTGTGCGGGGCAGTACCATGCCATGTACCCTGGCTCTGTGCAGCGGAAGCCGTCCTTCCTCGCGTCGCCACGGCTGTCTCCTTCGTGCACGCGCTGCTGTGATCTGCCGTAGCTCCTCCTCCACTCGCTCTCAGCACGGTGGTTTCCTCTGATGATCAGCGCGGCAGCCAGCTCGACCTGGGCCAGGTGGTCATCCAACAGGTTCTCGCCGTTGTAGCGGGGAATCTTGGCCCGCTGCTGAATGGATGAGACTGTCATCTCCCGGTCGATTGCCGCTCCTAGTCGCTCTGGAATCGCCAGCCCGTCCTGCCCTGAAAAGGGCGGGAAGCGGGGCTGGTTTGCTCTGCTCCGTCCATCGCGGTGAAGCTCTCCAGGGGCCGGCGTCTCAGCTCTACACTCCGTTCCCGGCTGAGCGATGAATCGCTCCGGCCGCTGTACCTCCACCTGGATCCTCATCTCGCTCCATATCCCACTTCTGACACCAGTGTGACGTTTGCAGGGGTTCACACAAAAAGACAATGGAGCAGATGGCTGTGATCAACCAGATTTATTTTACACACACCCCAACCCCAACCTGCTTCTCAGCACAGACAGGAGCGGAGGTCATTCTCACAGACCTCTGTTTACATCACGGTTACACACACATGATACATCTTGCCCTAATCCTGCTAAACACTGCTGGGCCATTATAATGCAGTTATAATGACACAGCAGTATAACTCAGAAGTAACACATTTAACACACACACAGTAACGTTTCAAACTGGCAAAGCATGCTGGGAAATCCCTGGCTCCCTTAAAATGGCCCCGACGTTACACTATATACAGTGATCCCTCACTTATCGCGGTTAATGGGTTCCAGAACCGGCCGCGAAAAGTGAAAAACCGCGAAGTAGCGTCACCCCTAATGACGCCATCCATAAATAATACGTACGTTCATTCTCCCACTCTCTCTCTCTCATATGATACGTGTGTGTGTGTGTACATGTACATACATACGTAGATGTAAACAAAGTGTACATAAATATGTTTTTAGAACTCTTTTATTCTTATAACAAGATACGTAACTCAAGATGAAAATGATTTACTGCACAGGTTAATGAGAGCTTTACTGCTCCTCAGGTGACGCCTCATCGTGAGGTGCTGGAGGCTCAGGATCGTCGAGGGCAGCTTCCGATAGAACTGAAGCTGCAGGAGGCGGCGTAGTGGCTCGACGGGAAGACTATTTCGCACAAAATGGCACAAGAGAACAGCAAAAAGTTCCACGCGGCGAGACTAAGTAACACGAGCGATAAAAAGCAATGAATGCGGTCTTCCTTCCCTTCATGGGTGCTTGGCAGGGAGAGGAGGTGGGTGAAACGTCTCGACCAATCAGCTTGCGAGATTTCCGAGCTGAGCAAACACGAGAACAGCGAACAGAGAGTTGTGCTGCTCTCCGTGTTGATACCTGATGGTCTAATGTAGTCTCCCTGCCTTCTGCTAGCGCCCGCCCATTATTTCTCAATTTTGAATTTTTGATGAATATTTTTGAAAAATCCGCGATGCACTGAGGGCGCGAAAGGTGAAGCGCGAAGTAGTGAGGGATCACTGTATATATATATATATATATATATATATATATATATATATATACAGTGGGGAAAAAAGTATTTAGTCAGCCACCAATTGTGCAAGTTCTCCCACTTAAAAGATGAGAGAGGTCTCCAGTTTTCATCATAGGTATACCTCAACTATGAGAGAGTAAATAAGAAAAAAAAATCCAGAAAATCACATTGAAGGATTTTTAATGAATTAATTGGTAAATTCCTCGGTAAAATAAATATTTGGTCAATAACAAAAGTTCATCTCAATACTTTGTTATATACCCTTTGTCGGCAATGACAGAGGTCAAATGTTTTCTGTAAGTCTTCACAAGGTTTTCACACACTGTTGCTGGTATTTTGGCCCATTCCTCCATGCAGATCTCCTCTAGAGCAGTGATGTTTTGGGGCTGTCGCTGGGCAACACGGACTTTCAACTCCCTCCAAAGATTTTCTATGGGGTTGAGATCTGGAGACTGGCTAGGCCACTCCAGGACCTTGAAATGCTTCTTACGAAGCCACTCCTTTGTTGCCCGGGCGGTGTGTTTGGGATCATTGTCATGCTGAAAGACCCAGCCACGTTTCATCTTCAATGCCCTTGCTGATGGAAGGAGGTTTTCACTCAAAATCTTACGATACATGGCCCCATTCATTCTTTCCTTTACATGGATCAGTCGTCCTGGTCCCTTTGCAGAAAAACAGCCCCAAAGTATAATGTTTTCACCCCCATGCTTCACAGTAGGTATGGTGTTCTTTCTCCTCCAAACACGACAAGTTGAGTTTTTGCCAAAAAGTTCTATTTTGGTTTCATCTGACCATATGACATTCTCCCAATCCTCTTCTGGATCATCCAAATGCTCTCTAGCAAACTTCAGACGGGCCTGGACATGTACTGGCTTAAGCAGGGGGACACGTCTGGCACTGCAGGATTTGAGTCCCTGGCGGCGTAGTGTGTTACTGATGTAGCCTTTGTTACTTTGGTCCCAGCTCTCTGCAGGTCATTCACTAGGTCCCCCGGTGTGGTTCTGGGATTTTTGCTTACCGTTCTTGTGATCATTTTGACCTCACGGGGTGAGATCTTGCGTGGAGCCCCAGATCGAGGGAGATTATCAGTGGTCTTGTATGTCTTCCATTTTCTAATAATTGCTCCCACAGTTGATTTCTTCACACCAAGCTGCTTACCTATTGCAGATTCATTCAATTTTGTTTCTGGTGTCCTTTGACAGCTCTTTGGTCTTGGCCATAGTGGAGTTTGGAGTCTGACTGTTTGAGGTTGTGGACAGGTGTCTTTTATACTGATAACGAGTTCAAACAGGTGCCATTAATACAGGTAACGAGTGGAGGACAGAGGAGCCTCTTAAAGAAGAAGTTACAGGTCTGTGAGAGCCAGAAATCTTGCTTGTTTGTAGGTGACCAAATACTTATTTTACCAAGGAATTTACCAATTAATTCATTAAAAATCCTTCAATGTGATTTTCTGGATTTTTTTTCTCATTTTGTCTCTCATAGTTGAGGTATACCTATGATGAAAATTTGAGACCTCTCTCATCTTTTAAGTGGGAGAACTTGCACAATTGGTGGCTGACTAAATACTTTTTTTCCCCACCGTATATACGTATATATACATACAGAGAAGGTTTTGGCTCTGTTTCTGCTTTCAAAAGACTTTTCTTCTCCATCGCTGTGGCTCCTCACCACTGGCTGCCCCCAGATGAAAATCCACAGTCCTATGTGTGTCCCGATGTGGGACTAGGATATTCTGAATGAGGCTGTAGAAAGCTCTGAATCAGTGTGTAAATGAATGGATCGAAAATGTACTTGTACATGTACAGATTGGACCCCGGGGTCCACTTGGGGTGCTCACTTGGTCAGGGGTCTACTTGACCTGTTCCCATTTCATGCTCTCTTACCTCACTGAGAAGCAACTGGATGTGCCACTGGTCCTGGTTCAGCAGATCTGCAGCAGCCTGCTGTGGAACTCTAGAATGAAAATACACACACAACTTAAGTACATGCACAGCACGAAAGTGCAACATGGAAAAAATTACTTTTTAACCAGGATAAACACTACCTTATTTTGTCAGATGTTGTCGACACAAGCACAAAATACAAGCAGAGCACGGAGTTAGCATTGATGGCTAACTAGCTAGCTCATTGTCTGCATACAGAAGACAACAGTGTTGTTTGTTCAAAGTGAGCTTTTCACCACTGGGTTAAATAACGGCAAAGATGCATAATATCACATCACTCACCATCCTCTATCACTGTTTTCAACAATGATAAACATTTTTTTTTTTTCTCTCCCGGCGCCACACGAGTCGGCTGCCCTTTGCAACAGCGGCTCGATTCTGAGTCTTTTTCCCTTCCTCTCTCTTTTTGGTCTTTTTTCACTCCACTTATATCACGGACACACAGATCGTCCCAAATGTCTCCTGAGCCGGTGGACGGAGCCACTGTTTATAGCAGGATACGATACAGCAGGGAAGAGCTGCTAACATTCAACCGCCACCCGGTCCCACTGGAAAAACTCAACATACCAAGAGAACTGAGGTGAAAACGCCGCGGCTGCCGGGCTGGAGTAAGGCGGAGGACAACAAATATAAGGTACAGACCCTCGCTTCCATCTATTGTCATGGGAAATGTACGGTCGTTACTGGGAAAGGTAGATGAGCTAGCGGCTATCTCCCGTTACGATAGCACATATCGGGAGTGCTCTCTCCTTTTGTTTTCTGAGATGTGGCTAACTGAACTAGCAGCAGATGCTAACATTGAGCTGGAGGGTTTTCACATGATACGGGCTGACCGAACACCAGACAGTGGCAAAGCAAGGGGCGGTGGAGTGATAATGTATGTTAACAACAACTGGTGTAGACCGGGACATATCACTGTTAAACAACAACACTGCAGCAAAGACATTGAGTTGCTAGCTGTTAGCATGAGGCCTACATATCTCCCGAGAGAACACTCACACGTGATCTGCATTGTTGTTTATGCAAATCCGACAGCGAACGCTGGGACAGCGCGTGACGTCATCCATTCAGTAACCAGCAGGCTGCAGACAGAACACCCAGATGCTCTTCTCCTCATCTCAGGCGATTTCAACCATGTTTCACTGTCTCCCATTCTACCCACGTTCACCCAGTATGTCACATGCCACACTAGAGACAATAGAACACTGGACTTATTCTACGCAAACACTAAGGAGGCGTACACCTCATCACAACTCCCCCCACTTGGGAGATCGGATCACAACTTGGTTCATCTCCAGCCGGTGTACAAACCCCTAGTGCACAGACAACCTCCGGCCATGCACACAGTGGAGTTATGGTCTGAGGAGACAATGGACACTCTAAAGGGCTGTTTTGAAGCCACCGCCTGGAAGCAGCTCTGCGATCCACATGGTGAGGACATCGATGGCCTCACTCACACCTTCACGGACTACCTCAGCTTCTGTGTGGACAAATCCGTTCCCACCAAGACCATACGGCGTCGCTCAAACAACAAACCCTGGATCAACCCTGAGATAAAAACACTTCTGAGAGAGAAGAAGAGGATCTTCAGGTCGGGGAATAGGGAGATGCTGAAGTCCGTACAGAGGGAGCTGAGGAGAAAGATCAGAGAAGGCAAGGACAGCTTCAGGAAGAAGATGGAGGACAAGCTGCAACAGAGCGACATCAGCAGGGTCTGGAGAAACCTCAAAACCATCTCGGGGCTCCAGAATACCTCCCCCCAAGGCCACGGGGGGCAGGGAGTGGGCGAACAACCTGAATCTGTTTTTCAATAGGTTTGACCAACCGCCCTCCCCCCTGACTGCACAACAACCACTGCTGCCTCTAAAGAAATCAAGTCCTGCTGCCCACTCCCCACTCCACCAACACCCCCCCACTCCCAACACACAGCCCCCCAATCCTGACCCTGACCAGGACCCAGGTGAGGACGGAGCTGAGGAAGATCAAGGCGAGGAAGGCGTCGGGACCGGACGGCATCAGCGCAAAGCTCCTCAAGTCCTGTGCAGACCAGCTGTGTGGGATTGTGACATATATCTTCAACCTGAGCCTGAAACTGGGGAGGGTACCACAGCTGTGGAAAACATCTTGTGTGGTACCTGTACCAAAAACTTCCCACCCCAAAGACCTGAACAGCTACAGACCGGTGGCCTTGACGTCCCACTTGATGAAGACCCTGGAGAGACTGCTCCTTGCTCACCTCCGCCCCCTGGTGGAACCAGCGATGGATCCACTCCAGTTCGCCTACCAGCATGGCATTGGGGTGGAGGATGCGGTGATCTTCCTCCTTCACCGTTCTCTGTCCCACCTGGAGAAGCCCGGGAATATGATGAGGATCATGTTCTTTGACTTCTCCAGTGCTTTCAACACCATCCAACCGATGATCCTGAAGGACAAGCTGCTGCGCGCAGGGGTGGACCAGCACCTGTCATCATGGATCCTGGACTACCTCACAAACCGGCCTCAGTTTGTGAGAACCTGGGACTGTGTGTCCGACACGATCATCAGTAGCACGGGGGCCCCCCAGGGAACGGTGCTGGCTCCCTTCCTGTTCACTCTTTATACTGCGGACTTCTCACACAACACAACACACTGCCATCTACAGAAGTTCTCTGATGACTCTGCGATTGTTGGCCTCATCTCCAATGGAGATGAAGCTGAGTACAGAGGGCTTATCCAGGACTTCGTGGACCGGTGCCATCGGAACTGCCTCCAGATCAACGCGAGGAAAACTAAGGAGCTGGTGGTGGACTGCCGCAGGCAAGGACAACCCCTCACAGCACCAGTAAATATACAGGGAACAGACATCGAGATGGTGACATCCTATAAGTACCTGGGTGTTCATCTGAACAATAAACTAGACTGGTCACACAATACTGACGCACTCTACAAGAAGGGACAGCGCAGGCTGTTCCTGCTGAGGAGACTCAGGTCTTTTGGTGTGCAAGGGGCGCTGCTGAAGACATTCTATGACACGGTGGTGGCATCAGCCATCACTTTTGGAGTGGTCTGCTGGGGCAGTGGCGTTACAGCAGCCGATAGGAAGAGACTGAACAAACTGATCAAGAAAGCTAGCTCTGTCCTGGGGCAGCGCCTTGATCCGGTGGAGGAGATGAGAGAGAGAAGGACGGTGGCTAAACTGTCATCTCTGCTGGAGTCCGAGTTCCACCCTATGCAGGACATACTGAATGCACTGAGGATCTCATTTAGCAGCAGACTACATCATCCCAGGTGCACAACCGAGAGGTTTCGCAGGTCCTTCCTACCAACGGCTGTCAGACTGTACAACCTAAGCAGGGCTGCTCGCAGAGATAGCAAAAAGACGTAACAAACTAATAGTTTTTTGAATGCAAAAGATGCAATAGACTTACACAATGGTCCCCTCCGGCATACAACTAGGAAAATACCGGTCGCTATGGAGGGTGAGAATATGTATGGGCACATAATCATACCATGTAGGATAACTAAGTAGACGGTTATGCTGTTTCATCCCATCTAGCAGCAATGCTCTGCACTGTGTGTGTTTATATATTTACATATTTATTCCATCTAGCTACAATGCTCCGCACTGGGTGTGTTTATATTTATATATCTATATATTTATTCCATCTAGCTACATTGCGCTGCACTGTGTGTGTTTATACAGTATATTTACATATTTATTCCACCTAGCTGCAATGCTCCGTACTGTGTGTTTATATATTCATATATTTATTCCATCCAGCTACAATGCTCTGCACTGTGTGTCTGTGTGTGTGTATATATATATTTTATAGTAATATGTACATATGTATATTAGCTGCTCTTGCTTGCTTGTTTTTTTTCTTGCCTTCTGATTGTTGCTCTGAGTGTTGCTATCCCTGTGCTGTTGTGCATATGTATTCCATCTAGCTACAATGCTCCGCACTGTGTTTTTATATATCTACATATTATTCCATCTAGCTACATTGCTCCGCACTGTGTGTGTTTATATACTTGCATATTTATTCCACCTAGCTGCAATGCTCCATACTGTGGGTGTTTATATATTTACATATTTATTCCATCTAGCTACAATGCTCTGCACTGTGTGTTCATATATTCATATATTTATTCCATCCAGCTACAATGCTCTGCACTGTGTGTCTGTGTGTGTGTGTGTGTATATATATTTATTTTATAGTAATATGTACATATGTATATTAGCTGCTCTTGCTTGCTTGTTTTTTTTCTTGCCTTCTGATTGTTGCTCTGAGTGTTGCTATCCCTGTGCTGTTGCAATCCTGGAATTTCCCCATTGTGGGACTAATAAAGGCTTATCTTATCTTATCTTATGTACAGTATGTGTTTTGCTGTGCAGCTGATCCCTTTGTCTAAGACAAATCTCTCCTAAAGGAGATCAGTAAAGGGACTTTGACTTTGACCTCTGGATTTTTTTAATCAGCTACCAAGCGCAGAAAAGTCTGCACCTCGTCATTGGAAAATGATGTTGAGTTGTGTGTAGCTATTTATCTCATTGGTTACACTCACTCATGCTTGCTGTTGGTGATTTGACTGTTCGTTGCCGTCCAAAATGGCGCAGTAAACAAAAGACACGTGACCCGTGTGATGTCAGTGCAACCCCTCTATTGAAATCTTGCCTGAAACTTATTGTCCTCAAAAGTCTTCAAATAATGATATCATTTAGGCATCAGGAATTACATCTGTAGGAAAAAAAAGGAAGTTTAACAAATTGAATGTAGACTCTTGTCAATTATAAAAAAACAACAACAATTCAAATGGAAGATCTGTTGTTTGTTCACACTCACCAGTCCCTCCAGGACTTTGCGATATTGCAGTCCCACTAATTCACGCAAAATTAGACCATGACCACACCTTTTGAGCGACCTTGCAACTTTGTCCAATCATCACAACTTTCCTGCACTTTTAGCCAGTTCTCATCAACTTCCACCAATTTCACCGATCAAATTTGTCCCTGAGTAGCACTCAAACACTCAACCAATCAAATCAAATGCGTCACTGCACTGCGCTCACTTCCGTGTTTACAGTGAGTATTAACGGAACACATCAACAAAAAACAGTGTGTGATTTAAAAAAAAAACACTCACCCGTGAGTTTTCCCACACCGTCCCATCCTCTGTCTCCCCATGTCTCTGTCTTGGGCGCGTGAACAAAGTGTCGGGTTTGTGTTGAAAAAAATCCACCTGCCTGAAAAGCACCCCGATGCGGGAGCGCGCGTAAGGAGAAACGCCATAAAACCACCAACAAATGGGCAAATCCAACACTACAGCCAGTGTTGAAACATTTTATACGTCTTGAGATGTAAAATCATTACTACATCTGATCAATGAGTTTTAAAGCTGTGAATCTCCGGTATGGACACGGAGCAATGCATGCCCCCGGCAAACCCCCAAGGAGAGCCCCTCCTCCCGGTAAAACTCCCGGTAAAGGAAAGCTGAATATCTGATGAGACAGGTGTGTGTCAAGACGTGCAGCAGATAGACACACAGCTAGGAGTCAGGCATAAAAAGACTATAATATATATATTATATATATATTTATATATAGTATATATATTATATACTATAATATACAGTATATATATAATATATATCTATATTATAGATATATAATAATATCCCATCCACCAAAACTATAAAATATAACACTACAGCCAGGCTTGTAACCATTATACATTTTTAGAAGTAAAAATTGTAGTGATCCGTGCTGGGTGTCTCTGTTCACTAATTACCATTCCCAGCTGCGCTTGCGTTCACACCTGCTCTCCCCAATTAGGCACCCTTTATCAGGAGTGGATTCCTGCTCTCCGGCATGGAGACGTCTACGCTCCTTGGATGAAGTTCTCCTCGCCTCAACTCACCTGCTGCATCTACTGGGAGTCACGCCTCCCTTCTTCACATCATTTCCACTCTTGTCATCTGGAAGCCTCGGCTCCCCAACTAACAGTAAGACTGTTCCCTCGGAATCCTCACCTTCATCCCCAGCTTCTCTCCTCCTCTCTCCCCTGTGCACAGGTGGACTCCCTTCTGGCGGCGGACTTACCCCTCCTCCAGGCGGCGGACCAGACCAGTGCACCATATGCACTCACTCCCTCTTCCCTCAGCTGGGGCTGCACCTGTTCCTTCTTCCTCACCTCGCACACTGCACCTCCGGAGCGGGGCTCCGGCAACCTGGAGAGGACTGTTTGATTCTTTGGCGCTTCAACGACTCCTGTGCCCAGTAAGATTATTCCACTATTCAGCTCATTCGAGGCTCTGGGATTGAACTGTTACTAATTCCCCTTCTCTTCTCCTCCCTCAGGGTTTCCAGTTTTCTCCCGCTCTGCATACACACCCACTCACTCATACACGCATTCACTACTTTAATAAAAGATCATTGTGAGTTACATCGAGTCTGTGTCTGCTTCTGGGTTTTCGTGTAAACATGTCAAAAATTGTTATTACCTCTTGTAAATTATCTTTAAATTATGTTTATTCGACGGTGGGATGCAATTCTCAGCAAGCGAGCAATTCTCAGCATAACACCATTCAGTCGAGGTGTTTATGTGCCACAAACTAATAAAAAATGAAAAGCCCCACTGTCTGTATAAACCCTCGTGCTGCCATCATGTCGCTAAACATTTTTAAAACATTGGTATTCTTGTGTGCAGCCACAAGCAGCTGAGAAATCTGGTCCTCAGACCAACTGTCTATCAGAGCCTGCACTTCCTCCTCACTACTCCAAGTCCAAGAGATATATATATTTTTTACTTTTCTCCTCGGTTTTCTTTGGTAAAAGTATTTCTTGGATCCATGCGGCTGTCTTTATTGTATTTTCTACCCAAACTGGGGCAGAATGACCGGGAGCTCTTCAGCTGAATCGGGATGTTGGATTTATTTACCCACCGATTCCTGCCACAGGCGTGAAACACATGTCAAGTTTTCAACTTTTTCAGGTGAGTGGGAACTTCGTCTGTCTGCATCTCACCCAGAAGGTGAATTAATGTATCTCCGTGTATTTCCATTGAGTTATAATGTAATCATGCTGTGTGAAAAATTCGCCAGTTGGCGTTTTGATGTGAAGGCACCTTACAGTAAACGCTACTTTCTCTTCTCACTGTGTGTTGCTATGGTTACACAAATGCAGAGGGGCACGTCTGCCCTTTGGTCTGCTGGATACTCTGTTCGCATTCACACGGCAAGCAAAGTGCACTACACTGCGTTTGCAAGCGAACCAAGACCCTCCTTTTCAGGTGGACCAGAGTTCGCTTGTTTGGTGCTGCACCAGAGTTCCAGGCACATTCAGACGGCACCAAACAAACCAAACTATCCATTGAATACACACTGAATACTAATACTGCTGCTGCTGCTGCTGAAGTATTTATGTATGATTCATGTATGTGTCATGAGTTGCCCCTCAGGGCAGAGAGAAAGACCCAGATGCTGAACTGCTAGTTTGTGAAATTTATTAAGAAACAAAAACACAAAGTGCAGCAACACAAAAATCCAAACTGTGGAACAAACAAACTTACGAATAAGCTTACTAGAACAAGGGCAGGGTTCAGGTGAGGACGAGGAGGAAGGAACTTCAACACTTCGGCAACCAGAAATGAAAATAACAGCCCTTAAATAAGGCTAGAAACAAAAACCCACCCCAACAAGAAAACAACCCCACCCCGGGTGGAAGGAGGGGGACCCAGGCACGGAGGGACTGAAACAAACCAGAGAAAATAAGAAAAACTCTCAGAATAAACATTTCAGCAAAGCCCAGACTAAGAAGAAACAACAAAAAACAAAAGCCCTGCTAAGGACCCACACAGAACTGGGCACCTAGGCCCCCTAGACCCAAGAACCAGACTGTTCCGGTGGCCAGCCAAAGTCCCAGGCCAGGCAGATGGCAAGGTGGTTAGAGTCAGGTGGCCTCCCAGAGAATATGAGCCCCCCAACCCAACGGCACAGTCTGTCAGGTGGTCAGCCTTTAACCACCAACACAGAGAAGATGGTCCGGGGGGTGGCCGCCCAACTGGGATGACCAGAAATAGGAGGATGGAGGAATAGGGGAAACCTTGACGACATCAGGCGGAGGCGGGGGAACCATGATGGCATCAGGTGGAGGAGGGGGAACCATGACGGTGTCAGGCAGAGGAGGGGGAGCCACAACGGCGTCTGGCAGGAGAAGGGGAACCACGACGGTGTCTGGCAGAGGAGGGGGACCCATGATGGCATCTGGCAGGGGGGCGGACGATGCCCTCGGACTGGCCTGCAGCACCCTCGGTGATCCTGAACTGGGACATAGTAGCACCCACGGTGGCTCTGGGCAGGAGCAAAGCTGCACCCGTGGTGGCTCCGGGCTGGAGCACCCACGGTGGCTCTGGGCAGGAGCAAAGCTGCACCCGTGGTGGCTCCGGGCTGGAGCAAAGATGCACCCTCAGTGGACCCAGACTGGAACAGAACTGCACCCTCGGTGGACCTAAACTGAGGAAAAGGTGCACCCACCGAGGCCCCAGGCTGGGATGGAGCACCCGCGATGACCTCAATAGATGAGAAAGCTTCACCCTCAGTGGACCCGGACTGGGCCAGAGCTGCACCCTAGGTGGACCTAGACTAGGCCAGAGCTGCACCCTCAGTGGACCCGGACTGGGCCAGAGCTGCACCCTCGGAGGCCCCGGGCTGGGACGGAGCACCCGCGATGACCTCAGCTAATTTGGAAACAGCATCCTTGGAGGCCCCTGACTGGGACGGAGCACCCGCGAAGACCTCTACTTGAGGTGGAGCAGCACCCACGGAGGTCCCAGGCTGGGACGGAGTACCCGCAATGGCCTCGACAGGAGGAACTGGACCCACCGTAATCTTGGGTGGCGAGGCTGGACCCACAGAGACTTCTGGAAAAGCTGGACAATCCTCAATGACCCTGGGGAAAAGCTAAGACAGGAGATGCAGAGAAACAACCCAATTTTCATCCATCAATGAGGCTCTGAGCGTGGCTTTAAGCGACCTTTGGGACCTTTTGCACAACCTGTTAGCCTGCAGGTTGAACGCGGTGGTTCAGTGGATTTTGACCCCCAGGCTCTCAGCCATCACAGACCAGAGTTCTGAAATGAACTGTGGACCCCTGTCGGAAGTGATATCTGACGGGGAACTGAAACGTGCAACCCAGGATGACAAAAATGCACGGGCCACGTCAGCTGATATGGTGGAAGCCAGCGTAACTGCCTCTGGCCAATGCGTGATGCGGTCCACTATTGTTAAAAGGTGTGTGAACCCCTGCAATGGCGGAAGGGGGCCCACCAAATCGACATGTACGTGGTTGAACCTCCTGCTTGGAATCAGGAAAGGCTTGAGAGGGCTTTGGTGTGCCTCTGAACCTTAACCCGTTGGCACGCAATGCACACGGCGACCCATTCTACATCCTTGCATAAGCAGGGCCAGATGAACTTTGACCCTTAGATGACTTTTACCTTCTTTTCCGAGTTTCTAAGTCCACATTACTAGTGGGTAGGTAGAGAGCTAAAGAGTATGTATTGACTTTTTAAAAAGCATTTGATGCATTAGATCATGCCATTTTACCATCTACATTAGAAAAATGTGGCATAAGAACCCACCCATCTACACAACGAACGCAGGGTCATTCTATCCAATGAATGGAGAGAGAGAGTCCTCCCCATAACGGTCTACAGGCAGGCCCCTACCATCAACCAATGAAACTACAGGGTGGAGCATGTGAAAATTGGATAAATAAGTAGTCCAAAATTGGAAAAATTAAACAATCTTCAGGAAAAAGACAAGAAAAAAAAACTCACCATGACTAAGAGGCCGAGCGATCTTCGTCTGATCAGCGAGACACCCGTCTCCACCTTGCTACACAGCGCTCCGGGATTAGCGCCGAAAAAGAGAATGTTGTATCTGTGGTGCATCCAGACCCCCGCAACCGGGAGTCTTCAGGAGGAATGGCAGTAAGAATCCGGAGGTAGATGGGGTTATGTGTTCATCTACGCAAGTAGCAAACTGTGTGTTTACAGTTGGATGAAGGAGAAACTTTTGGCCCGCTATCCAGAAAAGCCACACTTTTGGCCATGGACTGGAGTGTACTGCAAAACATGATTTATCCCTGTATCAAAACAAGCGACGTACATTGTTAACAGACAGGGGTGGAAGACGAGCCTGCTAGAAAAGACCAACAGACCCAGACGCCTGTGTGAGTGAAGGAAGAACAACTACTGGTATTCATTACCGGAAGAGTGTTGACTAGTAGTGTTTGGGAGATGAAGACGTCCCCGTCTGGGAGGTGGTACTTCCAAGCCACTCGTCAATCAAGTGGCTATCAACGGGTGACGCCCCATCTGAGGACGAATTTATCTTGCAGTATTTCAATTCCGAATGCAGTATGTTCCAGACAGCGTTACACCTGCCTACAACGGTGTGGGTCAAAATGGTTGATGAGAAAGGGGTAAAGCTCAAGGCCTTCTTCATTTCCAGCCGTACTGCGAGAGATGTGGTCATTGTGAAAAAACTCTAGCTTTTCCAGATAACTTCACCCCCATGACCTCCCACACCTAATCCCCACCCCTCCTAACGATTTTAAAGAAGACCGCTGACCACCCATCTAACCCCCAACCAAAATGGAGACAAACCCACGGTGGCGCAGTGGTTTAGCACTGTGGCAGCACAGTTTTACCCTCGGCCGGGGGATCGCGGGGATCATGAGATCATGGGTTCAATCCCAGCCCCCGACCAACAGTGAGCTGTGTGGAGTTTGCATGTTCTCCCCGTGTTGCGCGGGTTTACTCCGGGATTTCTCCGGTTTCCTCCCGCACACCAAAAAAAACATGTAGGTTTAGGGCGCTCGCGCACGCAGCGACCAGCAGCCGGTGGCTTGTCACCAGACTGCAAACCAAGTCTACCTACGGGTACAAATAAGTAACAAAAACAAAAACAAAAAAACAAAAAACCCATGTGTGACTCTTCAAGGGTGTTTTGAACAAGATCTTTGGGAAAAATTATTGTCTCTGAAAATATTGAGCGAGGATGACCACCCACCTTCACAAACATGTTCCCTGGATACCAAGGGTCCGTCTCAACCGTCTTCACCCACCCTGCCTTCTGCAACGGAACGGATCCGTTCTATGGATGCTGAAGAGTACACCGCTGACCCTCCACATGGTTCTCCCTCTACAGGCCTCGACATGGTTTTTGAGGAAGGTGACCCAATATACACGGCGGATCATCTACCTTCCGTGTTTCTGGATATAGTAAAATTTGGGTTGATAAAATTTCTGGATGTTCATTCATTCATTCATTCATTCATCTTCTTCTGCTTAATCCTTTTTGGGTCGGGGCGGGGGGGGGGGGGGGGGCTGGAGCCTATCCCAGCATGTTTGGGCGAGAGGCAGGGTACACCCTGGACAGATCGGCAGTCCACCGCAGGGCCAACACAGAGAGACAGACAACCATTCACTCTCACAGTCAGACCTAAGGACAATTTAGAATCCCCAGTTTTTGATGCCAGTTAACCTAACTTGCATGTTTTTGGCATGTGGGAGGAAACCAGAGAAATCCTGGCATAAACCCATGCAGACACGGGGAGAACATGCAAACTCCACACAGATCACTGTTGGTCGGGGGCTGGGATCGAACCCAGGATCCCCCGGCCAAGGGTGAGTTGCTGTGTTGCCGCAGTGCTAACCACTCTGCCACCGCGTCGCCCTCAATTTATAATAATGTGGAAAAAAGATTTTCCACAACAAATTGGCTGCTGTGATGACATAAAAAAGTCCCGTACATCGCAATGTGTATCGCTGTATAATTTTCTGTTAGGTAGTGTGTTACATATGACTATAGGTAGTATTAGTAAGATGGCGGCTGGGTTGGCTCGGGAATGGTCAGGGGTGGCGAACTGCAGTTTCCAGTTGTGACGCCACCCAGAGTATAAGGGGCAAGAGTGGAAGGGGCTTGTCCTCTTTTTCCATAGATGCCCTGGCCTGCTGGAGAGTGCTGAAAGTTTGTATGGTATTGTACAAAGTTCTGTTAATAAAGCTCCGTTAACAGTATCCTTGCTCTGCTTATTATTGACCCAATTATGGACACAACATTTGGCGACGAAGTAAAAGCAGTTATAGAGAGGTCAGTTGCCAATTTTCGGCCATTTCTGGAAGCACCAGGCGAGCCACCCGTGCCCTGGCCTTGGTGGTTCACCGCATTTACCAACTATCTGGTGGCTTTGAACCACGGCGAACTTGAGAAGCTTCACACGTGTTTTAGTCGAGCAGTTTTGGTCCATAATTGACCAAAGCTACATAGCTACAATGCTCCGCACTGTGTGTGTTTATATATTGACATATTTATTCCATCTAGCTACAATGCTCCGCACTGTAGCTAGATGGACTCTTCACTTCCGCCCTCCAAAGAGAGCAGACGCCTTTTTCTTCTCTCCTGCTCTGACTTATCTCCTCCTTCCCTAACTAACTGGATCCCAGCTTGCTATCGTCTGTCTGTGTGTCTTTACTGCTGATTATCGAAAGAAATTATGGAATTAATAAGCTGGGCTTTGAACGCAATTGACACTATTTTTTCAACGAGGAAAAGTGCCCCGGGGGAGGATGTTTGCCCCGCAGGAACGGCTGCTGCGGGCTATTTACGGGAAACAAGTAATTGGAAACTCTTGTGCCTGTCTGATCTTTCCATCGAAGATGTAGAAGATTTGTACGTCTTCGTAGTAATGGTGATTGGGATCGTTCTGATTGGATCTGGGATTGTCCTGGTGTACCGAAAATTGATGAAGATGGAAACAACCTATCAAAATGCTGGCCAGGCGAGGTTCAACCATCAAATTGATAAAATGGAGAGGACTCTGTTAGCGGCAAATGGAGAACTGTCTAGGAAGGTGGATTACATCATGATTACGCTCAGAGCTGTCCATGAAGGATTCAACGTCCAGCACTGAAGGATTAAGTACTGAATCTATAAGAGAATATAAAGTCTTTTTTCTCTCTGTGATCAGTACTATTCGACGAAATTGACTTCCCTCACACAAATCCTCCTGATGATCTGCAGCTTTTTGTTTTCAAAACATTGAGCTCACGGCCTTCGGACAGGCAGCTGCATGGCTCAAGGACAATGCCAGCAGCTAGTCAAAACACTTCCTGCCAAAGAGTCCTTGTTGTTCTTAACTGATACAAACACCTACATTCAACATTACACTCATACTGATTCACAAACTGATGATAAAGATGATTCACTCACTGCTCTCTCTGTGTCCTTGTGAACTTTTTTGTCTGCTGACTGTGCATTGAGGGCTTTTTTTTCTTGTAATCATAATATTGATCATATATGACCACTATTCTGAAAAATCAATGGTTTTTTTGCTCCTTCCTATTGTATTATCCTTTCTTCCCATGCATCCTGTACCCTTCTGTTGACAGGCGCGTTCACAGATGCAGCTGTGTCACCGGAAATGCAGGTCGTTTTCTGTGTCAAGTCAAATCCCTCGTATGTTATCAGTGATCTGTTATCAGTTATCTGTTAATGTACTTGGCAATAAATCTTTTCTGAGTTCTGAGTTCTGAGTACTGTGTGTGTGACTATATACTCACATATTTATTCCATCTAGCTACAATGCTCCGCACTGTGTGTTTATATATTTATATATTTATTCCATCCAGCTACAATGCTCCGCACTGTGTGTCTATATATTTATGTTTATATGTACATATGTATACTCGCTGCTCTTGTTTTTTTCTTGCCTTCTGATTGTTGCTCTGAGTGTTGCTATCCCTGTGCTGTTGCAATCCTGGAATTTCCCCATTGTGGGACTAATAAAGGCTTATCTTATCTTATCTTATCTTAATTTGGGCATGGAGGGGCAGAGGATGTTGGAGAACTTGGGAGGAGCCGATAGCTTTGACGAGGTTGTAGAGCTAATGGCGTGCTATTGTCGTGCTCCTAAAAACGTCACTGTCCAACGCATTCAGTTTCGACAGCACTGCCAGAAGACGGGAGAGTCTGTAAGAAGATTCATAGCGGACATCCATGCGCCGGCGAGGGAATGCAAGTTTGGAAACCTGGAGGATGAAATGATCCAGGACCAGCTAACGGAGCATGCTTATTGTTCCGCAGCTTGGTCGAGGCTTTTAACCCACCCAGGTGAGCTGACGTTGCCCTCCGCTATCGAGCTAGCGCAGCAATTTGAGGCAGCTGAGACAATAGCGAGAGGCCTCAGTGAGAGAGCCACTCCAACCCAGGATGAGCCTCACTTAAAGGTGCTGACTTTGGACCCTGAGGATGAAGACAGCGGGGATGACAAATATGCCTCCGTGGTCAAGATTAGGTCCACCCCAGGAACGTCTAGATGTTATGGCTGTGGATCCCCTAAACACCGCTATAAGTCCAGGGAATGTCCAGCGAAGGGCAAGCATTGTGTGAGGTGTGGCTTACTGAACCACTTTGCCAGGACTTGTAAGAATTTTCAGCAGAGGGATCGACAGCGTGAGTCTTCTTTGCTGAAGACTCCGATGGTAGTCCATGCAGTTTCCCCGGAGACAGATGGACGTGTTTGGTGCACTGTGTTGCTAGATGGCGTCGAGGTTCCACTGTTGGTGGACACTGGAGCGGTGACCTCCGTGTTGAATTTGGGAACAATGAGGAGTCTGTTTCCCCACTGCTGCATTCATAGAGAGACTGCACCCACCCTATAGGGTGGATCTTGTCGGTGTTGAACCGAGCCATTAAATTTCTGCAAATGCCTTGTCATTCAGTTTTCATTTTTGATGATAATATTGATTCAAATAAATCAAGGGTTTTATATAGCCGCTCCAAAGGGCCAGGAAACCGGTTACGAGATGCTCAAAAGTAAACTGGAGCCGAGTCCGCCAGGTGGAAAGAAAAATCCGTTGTCTACAACGAACCCGATACCTGCTATTCGATAAAATGCTATTCATGAAATAATATTGTGTTTATAGTTTGGATCTGATTAGAGTTGTCAAAAGGTTAAGTTTAATGTTTATTTGAAAGGGACGTTGGTACAAATATAAGTATGCTGGATTTAGCAATCTGGTTGTGTGAAAAGAATACACTACACCAAAAGTTACTCAGCGAGTAAGATTCGGGGGGTCCTTAGGGTTTTTCACATTATACGTTAATCGGGTTTGAAGCAATTACCTTCATTTCCGACTTTTTACATCTGTATTACTTGTGGGTAGGTAGAGAGCGAAATTTTCTTTTAGGTATTATGGGTTTTTGTGTCATGAACTCTCTGTGCGCTTCTTTACAGTGCATGGCGAGGGGAGAAAAAGGACGAGGATTTAAATGCAGGGATTCACCACACACACATTTATTTACAACCAGTGACAGTTACAGTGAGTAACGATAGGGTTAGGCTGCGCTCGGGAGAGCAGGAAAGACTACGGGACGTAAAATGACTCGGGAGGAACGTAAACTGGACTACAGCCTAAGCGTAGTAGAAATGCTGCTGGGAGAAAACACTGCCAGAAGCAAAATCAAATCAAATCAAATCAAATCAAACTTTATTGTCATATTGCTGTACATACAACTGTAGTGCAGGCAAGATGAAATTGCGTTTCTCTCGGCATCCATATAAATAGAAGCAGCATGATTTAAGACACACTCCCACATAGCTCCACCCCCCCACCCCCACCCCCCCATCCATTCACACATCTCTGAGACATACTTGGGGAAAAAAACAAACAAACAAACAACTAACTAACTATAATATACAAATAATATACAAAATGTCCGTAGGTGCAGTAGTGTGTGTGAGAGATTCCGGGTCAACTGTTCAGCATCCTGACAGCTTGTGGAAGGAAGCTGTTGATCAGTCTGGTGGTTCTGCCTCTGATGCTCCGGAATCGTTTACCAGATGGAAGAAGTTCCAAGTGTTTATGCAGAGGGCGAGAACGGTCCTTGACAATGTTCAGTGCCCTGCTCCTGCAATGGTTCTGAAAAAGTTCTTGGACAGAGGGGAGGGAGACTCCAATTACCCTCTCAGCCCCCTTGACTATCCTCTGCAGGGCTTTTTTGTCTGACATACTGCAGCTGGAGTACCATGTAGCAATGCAGTACGTCAGAACACTCTCCACCACACCTCTGTAGAAGGTCCTGAGGATGCAGATGGGGAGAGAGGCCTGTTTGAGTTTCCTCAAGAAGTGCAGTCTCTGCTGAGCCCACTTCCTGATCTCCAAGGAATTCTTGCTCCAGGTCAGGTCCTGCGAGAGCTGCACTCCGAGGAACTTGATGTTCTCCACTCTCTCCACTAAACGGCCGCCGATGCTGAGGGGGACGTGCTCAGGCTGTGACCGCCGGAAGTCAATAATCATCGCCTTCGTTTTGTCCACGTTGAGCACCAGATTGTTCTCCCTGCACCAGCCCTCCAGGTCTCTCACTTCTTCCCTGTACATTGATTCCTCATCCCTCTGAATAAGTCCCACCACCGTGGTGTCGTCTGCAAACTTAATAATCTGGTTCCCCTCGTGTCTAGATACACAGTCATGTGTTAGAAGTGTAAACAACAGTGGACTGAGTACACAGCCTTGAGGGGATCCGGTGCTCAGCGTGACAGAGTTGGAGATGTTGTTTCCAACCCGGACAGACTGAGGTCTCTCAGTCAGGAAATCCAGGATCCAGAGACATGTGGCGGTGTTCAGACCGAGAAGGAGTAATTTCTCCATCAGTCTCTGGGGAATAATGGTGTTGAATGCTGAACTGAAATCAATGTACAGGAGTCTGGCGTAGGTGTCTTTCTGGTCCAGGTGGGT